>JAEQBH010002202.1:0-600000 GCA_016808115.1 Tetrastigma voinierianum | reverse complement strand
ACAGCTGTGAGGTACCTTTTTATAAACTCCTTTAAGCCATCCTTAAACTATCTACATTGAAAAGCTTTAGTAAGAACTGGTTTTAGTGCACACTTACTAAGGCAGCTAAACTCTTTCTCATATTCTGCCACTGCTAGATTCCCCTGTTTCATATTCAGAAATTGCTTCCACTTGGTCTCTTTATAGTTATCAGTGACATACTTCGTCTGAAACTCTTGGACAAAGAAGTCCCATGAAATTGGGTCTAGAAGCAGTGGATTTCTTAGAATTAGCTTCCACAAATCATAAGCTGCACCTTGCAGCAGTGAGACCGCACATTTGGCCATATGTTCAGGGAGACATTTCACTTCGTCCAAAGCCCTATGCAATTTCTCAAGCCATAACTCAACTTTATCAGATTCTTCCAAACTTGTACCATGTAATTCTTCAACTCCATGCTTTCTTATCGAATCAATCGAAGCTCTAGGGGCCGTGAGTCAATCTAAGACCCTTGCCATATCCTAAGAAATCTTGAACAACGTTCGGTTGACAAGATAGGAACGTCATGTTCACCTCCAACATACTCGGTAGGACCAGGAACTGTTGAACCTTGATCTTTAGGGTTAACACTTTCAGTACTTTCCTCAATAGTGTCTTAAGATCGTTCTATCTTATTCACTATATAAAAAAAAAACAAGGACATCCGCATTAGGCCAAGACATTGCTATACACATACATTTCTAACTAATGAGCTATCCAGAATTGCCTAAACCTAGGCTCTGATACCACTAAATGTGATGCCCCTTCCCCCAACAGCGTTAAGTGAGGGGACGCCACACAGGACATGGACTTCTTAACCTGATTTTCTGACATTAGTGGGCCCATTTCAATCATAAATTCATAATGACATATAACTTGTAAAACTACCACCGTATTGGCTTTTAAATTGTCCTAAACATTTATGCCTGGGTCCAACTACTTGTATTTATACAAGTTCCACTATTACAAAATATGGAATTTACATTTCAAAAACAAAATAAAAAACCTACATAAGGTGGAGTCCTAATGTTGTGTTGGCCCTGGAGAATGTGGGATGTATATACGGCGACCTCTTAGTACCACGTATGAAACACCATGCTAAACATGGCTTAGTGGGAAACATATAACATGTATGACCTGTGGTGGTCCTCGATTTATAATTATGCATGTGGAAATGGTGGCATGGAATCTTCATATCTCAAAGTGAGTATAGCAAAAATCTTGTAACAGAAGGTACCCGTTCCTTTTCATGGTCTTGTTGTTCATTACACATAACACATATTTTAGAAGCACTTGCAAGCACTTGTTATTCATTATTATTTTTATATATATTTTTATTTGTATAACCGAAGCCTTATGCCTGAATCTTCTAATGGAAATGGATAACGGGAAATAGAACAATAAGTACTCGTATATACATCAACGTACACATGATAAAGTGATAATAGGCAGTATGATAAAGCGGGCCAGTAATGGCCAACCCCGAATAGGGCTATAGGCAGTGGCTGCGACATCGAGAGATCCTTATAGGCATGCCTATCTATCCACTACCTGGACATAAGCAAGCATTTAGTTATTTATGTTTCCAAATTAGTCATACCAGTATCCTTAACATAGGTTCTTTCACATATTTATCATGATCGTTTTAATGAACTTGCACTAATTCATGTAACATTATTGCCTTAATTTAAATCAGGCATCATCTAGAAGGGTTGAACGAATATACACATTATAAACCAATTATGTCTAAACAGTACGAGGCAAATCCCAAGTCCATTTTCAACTATAATTTCGACCATGGAAATGAAGTTTTTAGACAAAGTGAGCTTCTTACAAAATGTTCACCTATGTCTTAAGTGTCCATAGGCTCCTGAATCAGGTCATTTGGAACTTTAAAGTAGGATGTATGGCCTAAACATTCCAAACTACTCCTAGACAGTTTCTAGGAACAAAATCTGTAATTCTGTCCTATATTTGAAAATTTTCTGGGAACAATAGGGACATAATTTGACCATACTTTCTTCATGCAAGTTACTATACTAGGTGTCTAGTTTAAGAATAATTTTGATTAACCTCATTTCGATAAGTATAACTCAAGATATGGTCCTAACATCCGGATTGTTCCGAGATAGGTTTCGGGGAAAAAATTGTTCCATAATTTGTGAAATGTTGGTAGCAAATAAAGAGGCCCACATTTGGCTATACTTCCTTCATGGCGATTGTTCTCCCCGGATGTCACCAGTTGTACAGAAATTAGAATCACACTATTTGGATTAACAAAACTCAAGTTATGATTCAAACAACTGGAATTACTTTAGTTCAAGGGACTATTCCGATAACCTGACTTCAAACTCAATTTCAAGGGTCTTAGGATAGGAATTAGATCTAGGCCGCTTCTAGGAAAATGTATCCATGGGTCTTGTATTTCCTTTCAAACTAGAATCATTCATTTTTGAGGTCGGTGGGCCAGGTTATGGCAAAACAATAACATAGGGTCTGGGGAAAATTTGATAGCATCTTCCCTTAAAACCCTACTTACCTTTTTCACACAAATTGTTCCTCTTTAAGTCTAGCCAAATAACCACAAAGCCGACTAAACCATCCAAAACACCTTTAGAATGAGTGTTGAGGTTTTCTAACACCAACATAGACAAGTAGGGAGTTAGGATAGTTTCCTAACCTTAATTTCTTGACACTTCCAACTTGCTTTCTTCTTGTCTTCCTTTCCTTGAGCAAAGATAGCCAAAACCATAGAGAGGAAGAAACCAAAATGGGTTATTCTCCCCGAACCGGATGCCTTAGCTCCAAAACCAACCAAATGGAATCTGATTCTAAGACAAGCTTGTTGTCTTGGTGAATTTTGCTCAAATTTTGCCTTTTTCTATAGTCCTTCTTGCTCTGTTACAAATCGATTATCAAATTCAGCATCTTAACTTATATAATGTTGCTTATCTTATGTCCTTTGGGTCCTTAATTGGCTAATTACCATTTTACCCTTTTTCACACTTAGCACTAAATTTTTGAAAAATGTAAATTTAACCTGTTATACCACTAAACATGTCCTTAGAACTCTTGGGAGGAATTTATAATTTTAGATTACATGTTCATTTATATTCCACATTAGTTTTTCGAGTACTTAATTGAGAGTGCGATAATGTGTACCTCTTGTATACAGAAGTTAGTCAGAGATCTCCAAGTCGATCACTAAAGCCTCATATTCAACTTGATTGTGTGGTGCACTTGAAGGCGAGTTGAAGATAAGGTAGTCTTAATCCCTTTTGGTGAAATGATTACCATCACAACCCGATGATTTCTGCGTGTTTGAGCCATCAAACAGAATCCTTAGCTACCTTTCTACTTCATATATCCCCAATTCCACATCTTTTTATGGTTAGATTTCTAATGAAGGATGATCAGCCATAAAGTTAACTAAAGCTTGCCCCTTGACTGATTGATGTGGAAAATAGACCAAGGTGAACTTTGACAAAGCAAGGGACCATTTTCTAATTCATCCAATGATTATGGGTTAGCTTAGCATGTATTTCATCAAGTCGGTTTGAGAGACCACATACACTTGAGACTTGAACAAGTAATGTCTCAATTTCGTACATGCAAAGTATAAGGCCAAACACAACTTCTCAATTGGTGTATACCTTGTCTCTGTTGAATTTAGGACTCTACTTAAATAGTAAACAGTTTGCTCATGGCCTTTAGCATTATTTTGTGCTAGAAGGCATCCTATAGAGTCTTTTGCAGCTGATAGATAAAGTTTGAGTGGCCAACCCTTCAAAGGTGGCATTAAAACAGGGGGTTTAGAAAGGTAACCTTTGATTCCATCAAAAGGCTATGCAGTGTTGTTTCTCTAAGCTTAAACTCTTCCACTTCTTTCCGGTGATTAGGTCGAAGAATGCCTTAGTCTTCCTGCCATGTGAGATGAACCTCAGCCAAATGGATTCATGGCCAAGAACTTCTAAAGTTCTTTCTTATTTTCAAGGCCTTATTTGAAATGATGGTCTTGGCTTTGTTTGATCTAGCTGTCCTCTTTTGGTGGGTGGAAACCACTAGAAAATTCCTAACTTGAACTCCAGAAAGGACAATTGGAGTGGATTGGTTTCATTAGTGAAAGTCTCATCCTTTCAAAACTTTTCCTTAAATGATTCACATGTTCTGTGGCTTTCTTAGATTTAACCACAATATCATCGATATAAATCTCCTTGTGGTGGCCTAACATATCATGAAAGATGGCATTCATAGCCCTTTGGTAAGTTGGACCAGCATTCTTCAAACCAAAAGGCATGACCAACCATTCAAATGTTCCTAAAGAACCAAGACATCTGAAGGCGGTCTTAGATATATTATGGGCAGAAATTCGATTTACGGAATAAAGGCAAAATATTAATTCGATTGAAATTGTGATTTCGGTTAAAAATCGAATTAATTCTCTAGATCTTGGATGATGAAACGGATTACTTATAGTTGGGTCGTCTAGTAAATATAATTAGCACATAAAATTTCGTAATATTAGAGGCGGTCGGAGTTGTACGTTACCGAGCGTCGGCGTTTCGAATCTGAGTAAAGCGATGTTGATCGGCCAGAAAGTCACATATAACACGTACTCATGTACCATAAGTGGTATGAGTCGAATGATGAAAATGGGCCCGGCCGAGATAGTCTTAGAATATCAAATCTGAGGAAAAGAGGGGATATAATGAATTCGTTTGGGAAATTGTCTTAAATGATAATAAGACAAACAATTGAATAGTCTTAGTCTCCTTGAATTAAAGCAAAAGAACAAAACGTGAAATGGAGGGAAGGAGTCACGAGTGGGCTTCAATGGCGTTTTTAAGAGAGAAGGTCTCGACTTCTCTAGATTTAACAAATCCAGCGGGTTGGCGGAGTTTGGTGAGAGAGGAAAAACGTTCTACGACGGAGCGAGGCTGCGCGTGGACTCAGTTTTGTGAGTTTTGACAAACTCCAAGAGGTAGGGAGTTTCTCCTACTTGGTTTTATTCCCTCTTTAAGCACTTTGCGAGAATGTTCGGTTAGTTGAGGCCTTGAGCAGCCGTTTGATGGATCCCAGGCAGAAATGTTTCAGATTTGAGACCCCTGAGCAATTAGGTATTCTGTTCTAATAACAGGTACATTTTTAGGTGAAATGTGTGATGAATATTTCAATAAATTATGTATTAGTTAGCTTGAGGCCTTGAATGACGTTTGATCCCGATCAACTTGGGGTGAATTGTGGAAATTTATTTAAATATATGTACAACGATTGGCTAGTGAGGGTTTATTACGGGCTGTTTTTAGGTGGCTAAATTGTGCAATTATGAAATGAATTGTATTGTGATATCCATGGGGCCGGAAATGGCCGTGAAATGCGGGTTCACAAAGTGAACCGATGGGTGATGAATGTTGGGCGCCAAGCCCTAGGGTTTCTTGTTCCCCCAGGAATATTGACACGAAAATGTATTTTACCGTGAAAATATGTTTGGTTAAGTAAATTCAGATGGTGCTTTGTGTTTGTCATTAGCCCAAGTGAGCTAATTTTTGATGTTTGAAATGACAATTACATAACATGTTTGTGTGATTAAATTTTTATGTGAATATATTACGTGTTTATATATTTGCATGTGATTATTTGTATTGGAATTACTTTTATGCATTCCATATGCCTTTGGAACATCGGGACTATAGGAGTTAGTGCATGAGATGAGTCTAGAGAGAGAAAATGGTTCGGAGGAGTAGTCTAAAATATTAATTATCGGAGTAGTCCACAAACTAAAAATCAATCTCGTCGGGCGGCCCGATTGATATTCATCGGAGGGTAGTCCTGAGCAATTAATATATCAATCGTCGGACGTGATTGATATATATATACATCGAAGGTTGTCCACTAATAAAATAATTCTCATACAAGGCTTAGGCGAGTGTGAGAGAGTCGTGAGGACTTCGGGATCCCCGAGTTAGTCTTCTTAGACATTAGTGGGGATCATGCATTGCTTGAATGTGTGTTTACTTTGGAACATTGCCGCTGCGCTTAGGTGGTGAAGTAGCCGGCAGGCTGATTCCTCTTGAGCTTTGGCTCACCCCAGTCGTGGGATCCCTTTTGCGGTGCGGGGCGTGCGGGGGACGGCTTGTCCTGGGGGTGAGTTTAGAAGAAAAGCCCGGATTGTGGCTTTGGATTAAGTGGTATATACATGTATTAGAATGTTAGAATTTTTAATGTGTTGTATAAGGGGAGAATTGATTACCTCTTGTAACTATTGGATATATAGTTGGACTCTCATGATTGTAGTGCAATATGTTAATCTTGTTTATGGGCCCAAGTGGGTAGGTATTGGATATATATATTATATATTAATTTCATTTGGGATGGGTATATGCAGTCTTGTTTTGGGTGAGGCTATAAAATTTTCAAAGGAGACTGCACTTGGGTTTGAGTGGGTGAGTAACTTGGGCAACATCCACTTGTATTCCATGTGAGGTTGACAGGTAGTCAAGGCGACCCCGGGTTTTGGGGCGTCACATATATCATCAACAACTATTAGGATTTGGTTATACCTAGAGAAATTGTCCATGAAGGACAATAATTCATTATTTGCAATAGACATAACATGTTAGCAATAGGCATTACATACATGTCTTTAGGAGTAGCAACATTTAAATCCCTAAAGTCTACACAAACTCTAAGTTTCCCATTCTTTTCATCAAGGACAATGTTGCTGACACTTTGCACATACCTTGTAGGTATGATGAATTTAGTAGCCCCAAGCTTCTCAGTCTCATCTTTCACCTTGACTCACCTCATGGATGTGCTTACGGGTGGTTCTTTGAAAAGGGTGAAATTCAGAGCTTGAAAGCAAGTGGTGTTCTAAACTACATCCAGATCTGACATCTCACATTTGCAATTCCAAACAAGCGGTCTTGAATTCATGTGTAGTGTTGCAATAATCCCTTCTTTGAAGTCGGAAGGTAGCGAGAGACTAATATAGGGTCATCCTCGGCTCTTCCACCGGTGTTGAGGTTCACTTCCTCCCATGGGTCATGTACTTGAGGTTAAGTGTCTTTGAACTTAGGGAGGGCTTTATCACCTGGATTTTTCGGGCCTTGAGGCAGATGGGACTCTTTACACGATTTTTTTTTTTTTTTTTTTTTTATAAAAGCCAAGCGCTTTTGTGGGTTATGGCCCATCTTATATGAGAATCGAAAGAACTACCACCCAGTGGTGTCCATCAAAATCTATGCACATATCTGAGTCCCATTTACAAATACAAAACTTTACTTTTACATTACAAATCGAGCCTGAACACATGTAGTGAACCCTTACAAGTGTGTTGGCCAATTTGTATCGCGGATGTTTCGCGTGTCTTCTCCACGGCTTTACGGATTAAAAACCGGGCAACAAACTGCGCTTAGTGGGAAACATATCCTATAACTTATACGAGGATGCACATGCATATACCTGATTATAATAAGTGTATAACCATACTTGAGATATCAGAAATTTCATGCATTCATAACATGGACTTATCACAGTACTTAAGCTCGCCAACCGGGCTTATGTTTATTCGGGACTCATTAGGAATTCTGAGGCTTATTCTTATACGGGACTTATACTTATAATGAACATTTTTCGGTCGGGACTCAGTGGAATTCTGAACTTATCTTATGCGGGGACTTCTACTTATAACGAGACTTACATTCATTCGGGACTCAGTAGGAATTCTGGAGACATCATAATACACTTATAAGGACTTACCTTCATTCGGGACTCCCGTAGGAGTTACAGAACTTATCTTATGCAGGACTTCTACTTATACTCAGGAGTTTTACACTTGTTCGGAGGTACCCGTAGGTATCACAGGGATTACGGAACGTGTACTGGTATTGCGGAACTTATTCCTTATACGGAAGTACTTAAGTACTACAAAACTTATCACGTACTTAGTATCTTGTACTCTGAAGTATATCAGTCTTACGGAACTTATACTGGTATTTATGAGCACATACCGGTATTTCGGATCTTATACGTGTATTACAGAACTTACACATGTATTTCAGATCTCATACATGTATTACAGAATTTATAATTGTCTTACAGATCTTATACTTGTGCGAAGGTACCGTAGAGTCTGATAAGTCGGGAACTAATCATGTCGTATCCACATCTACGGGGTTAAAATGGGACGTATGCGAGATACATATCAGGTATGGACATTAGTCCAGAGCAGGTACATATACTTATTTTACGGATACGAGAGTACCCTTAGGTACTCACGGACTTATGCTTGTTTATCGATCTGGGAATTGCAGGTGGGTATCCTAGCTTATACTTGTATTCTTGAGACAGACTATCCTTGGGTGCTGGAACTTATGCTTATGTTCTTGTCTGAAGTACGGAGTGGGTACTCTGAGACTTATCAAATCTGGAGTAAGTAGGTACCACGAGAACAATCGATTCTGAAGTGCACATGGGTACCACGGAGATTAATCGGTTCTGAGAGTACTGTAGGTACCACATAATTTAATCGGATACGGGGAGGTACTAGGTACTACGAGCGTGATGAAATGCAGTACCCATAGGTCTTCTGAGAACTTAATCGAATACGGGACCGGAACTTGTTCAGATACGGGACCGAGGAACTTATTCGGATACGAGGTACCATAGGTACTCTGAACCCAATGAAATCTGGGAGTACGTAGGTACTACGGAACATTTTTCAAATCTGAGGGTAAGTAGGTACTACGAGTGTCAGATACGGGGTACGGAAGGAGTGCTACGAGAACTTGTTCGGATGCGGGAGTACGAAGGTACCACGGGACTTAATCGACGGGACTTATTCATATCTGAGGAGTACCGCAGGTACTGCAGATTCATCGAGACGGGGCCAGGCAATCAAATGCAGTACGTAGATACTACAGGAACTTAATTAAATCTGAGGATGTCCAGTAGGTACTACGAAACTTAATCGGATCTGGGGCGCTTGTCCCGGAAAGCGGAACTTATTCGGATCTTGGGTACGTGATTACTACGCCAACTTATCTGAGGCAGTACCCATGGGTACTACGGGACTTGTCGGATACAAACCAGGAACTTACTCATATACGGGAGTACGTAGGTACCTACGGAACTTATCGAGATCGGGGACATTCGGATACATAAGTACGTGGGTACTACAAGACTTATTCAAATACGGAGTACCTTAGGTATACGGAACTTATCGGTCGAGGACTTAATCGAGAGGCGGGAGTTAATCGGAGGCAGGGTACCTATAGGTACTTTACAGGCTAAATCGAGAAGCGAGCGAGACTTAATTAAATACGAAGGGTACGTAGGTACTCACAGGCAGAATCTGAGAGGTACATTCGGATCTTTATTCTTGTTCTCTATTCGAGTCTTATCATATAATTGTTGGCTTCCCTGGGCGATGTCTGAATTGAGTGGGACCTGACCTGATAAGTACCCGAGATCTATCTGATGCTGGAAGTGCGTAGCCTTTAGTCGAGACGGGGAGTCTTGTGCGCTAATGTTCTTCGGAATACTAAGCAGTGCCATAGCATAACGGAGACCAGTGCAAGTAGCACTAATCGGGAATCTTAGAGTACTAATCGGGAGTGCGAGCACTGTCGGAATCTGAAGTACTAATCGAGAAAGTCTTAGAACACTAATCGGGAGAAATCTTAGAAGTACTAATCGAATCACCGAGAGCACAATCGGGGAATCTGAAGTACTAATCGGGACCAGTCTTTGTGTCATTAGTCGTAGTCTTAGGTGGTTTTACAATTATATGAGTTGATAACTTACTATCTTATAATAGGACATTGTTAGCCACATTATCGTTCATGACGGTCGTGATATTTCATATCTTGGTAAAAGGTATGATGAGTATGTAATCACACCTTATTCATGTATTCTTATTCTTCTATGAATCTACTTTACCCGAATTGGAATCATTCGATGGATCGTCAAACTCGAGATTATGGCATTTTCATGCCAACTAGTCGGTTTACCTATTTTACACTCGGGACTGTTTGTATTACTCATTTTTCCGGGGTCTTAAATTCATATTTTGACACTATGTCCTTATACTCCTTTAAAGCTAAGGTGATAAGGGTTCTATTCCAACTGGAATCCACCCGATTCGAACAGGAACTCAAGTTCACGTCGAAACAACCCAGGTTCACTCATGTTCAAGGCCCGATCTTGGGAGTGGCTGCACATAGCCTCACTTTAATTGGTTTTTCGACCATAGAGTCAAAATTTGACCGAAATACCTTCTCTTTAAGTTTGGTTCTCCTTGAAGTCTGTTTACGCCAGCCACTTGAATCACTCAAATCGGATAAGAAATGAGGAGATTATGGCCAAAATACGAAAGCTGAGTGAGCTGGGAAAGCAGAAACCAAAGATGCTTGAGTACAAGCTCAAGAGTTTATGCAGAGTACAACTTGGCTTAAAAATGACGAGAGCCCGAAATTGTACCGGTACAAGCTCCAAGTTGTCTGGTACTAATCCACGAAATACTAAAATGTGTTTTTCTCACATTTTTCCATACTTTGATCTTTCAAATCAATTCTACCTTCAAACACACATCAAAACCATTTCGATTCACCTTGGAATCTCTTTCCCCATTCACTTCATCTCTCAATTACATATCTTTCTTCCAAAAACATATCAAGATTCCTTCCAAAAACAATTCTAATATGGGTTAAGACCCATACACAGCCAATTATGATGATTAGTTGGGGTTGTTCCAGAGCCTAACTTTCGGCTACTCATAATTAAACCATGAATCCATTCACAAGGGAAGGATTCCATACCCGTCTTGTGCCATATTAGGGGTTTACCCACCTTACTTGACATAAATTTTGGGTTAAAATGAAACCACACAGCAAAAACCTAGATTTAGGCAAGATTATAACCATCAAAGCATGGAAATTCATACATAATCTCATAGAATCCATACATGAGTCGAGTTTCCATACCTTTTTGGCTTGATGCTTGCTTGAATCCTTCCTCATCTTAACTTCCTTTTTCTCTTACTCTTCTTTTGCTCTCCTTTCCTCTCTTCACGGTTTGTTCTTTTTGCCCGCTGGAACCCAGGTGGTCTTTAAATCCCGTGGATTTGATAAGGCCATGTTTGTATAAATAAAACCCATTTTTGGGTTAGCTTTCTCCTAATTGCAAAAGGTCCCTCTATGTTTGCCATTTGTATTTCAAGTTCCCAAAATTTTGGCCCATAATCTTTTCAATTTATAACTTTTAAAGCCCCTTTTTGGACAATTTATATTTGTCCTTAAGTTTGTAACTTCCGGGTCTCGTTTAGTGTTTCGCATTTAACTCACCCAGCTTGATCAAATTCTCTTACAAAAATACCTAAACATGTCGAAAACGACTAGGGTATATTTCGGGGTGTTACAGGCTTGCTCCAAACCCTCCATCTATATTTCTTCATTTTATTCATATGCATCCTCTTCAAAAATGATCTTAGCCTGAGTATTCTAGAGGTATATTAGCGATCCTTTCCACGATTCTCTTCTTTGTGCTTTCATTTTAGATATAGCGGGTTGCAACTATTGTCTTTTCTTCTTGAGAGTAATTAGTCATCATTGATCTCCTCGATGATTGGGCCACTCATCAGCCTATAAGGCATGATCGTAGTCACCTTTAGGAGTTTGGCCGCCTTCTTTTGGATTTTCATAGAACCCTTTGAGTCCATGTATGCTTTTCTTGGGACCCCATCATTCCTTACCTTTAGTAGACTTGATAGGACCCGGGTGCTTAATCATAATACACGGCTTCCGCGTTCAGCATAGACGCCATGAAGGGTGGTTTTATCTTGCCCCACCACTTCACTTCATTACCTTTCAAAAACGATGGCGATGAAGAGAGGAGCCAACACACCCGATTGTGAATCGATCCCTCCTTAACAGAATGTTGTAATTTGCAGTAGAGTCTATCACAAAAAAGGCAAATAGTGCAGTTTTGCTGCCAATGGTGATATCTATAGGTAGTATCCCCAAGTTCTTGGATACTTCTCCAGTAAAGGCGGACACAACCACCCCTATTTCTATCAAATCATTAATGCTCCTTCCTAAAGCTCTCAACATTCTCAATGGCATTACATTTACCGTTGATCCATTATCTATCAATACCTTGGATACCAGTCCACCATTGAGATGAGCTCTTATGTACAAAGGCTTTCTATGCCTTGTCATTTCCACATAGGGTTTCTCACCTTCTAAGGTCTGCTTTCTTCAAAGGATTCTATGGTAACTCCACTGTGGCCCATATCTTCCTCTGTGGTTGGGTGCTTCCCTTCTACCTCCACTATGTCTTCCTCTATCTTTTTTTACTTGAAAATAGTTGGCAATGTTAGAGAAACAATAGAACAATTTAAATAAATAGGGATTTCACCTATCATTAAGGCCTCCAAGTCCATCACTTCATCTACACTACTCATTGACTCCATATCCTCAGTAGTTTTCCTCCCAAACTTTGTTTTTTCCAAGCTAGGAACTATTTCTTCCTTTACTTTCTCTAGCTCCATGGCATCTTCCTTTTGGATTTCCATAGGTACATCAATAAGATACCTTCTATCAGCTACTCTTTGCCTCTACATCCTCCTCTTCTGGGTCCTAGATAGCCTTTGGGAAATTTTTTTGTGTTGTAGCACATGCCACCTTTGACTAGGAGAAACCACAAGAGGAATGATACACCTCACAAGATTTTCCCCCTCTGCAACTTCCTCCCTTGGAGAATTGGGTCTTCCTCTTGGAAAAATAGGTCTGGCTAGAGAAACATGTCTTTCCCTTGCCAAATTCCTTGGAGAAATGAAGTTGTTTGCAATCTTATTTCTAGAGGAAAAGAATCTACCTCTTCGAGAAGTGAAGTTTTACTTGGTGAACTTCATTCTATACCTTGGAGAAATTGGTCCACCTTTTGTAAACATAGGCATAAGGGGATAAACATGTCTTTCCCTTATCTTTTTCCCTAGAGAATTGACTTTCCTTGCAATCCTGTCATTTAGATGGCAATTGATGAGGATCCTTTCCCACCTCAGTCAACAATACTAGCTTCGATCTAAGAGTATTGATAGAATCCAAGAAGGCAGGAAAACTCTCTCCAAGAAAGGTATGGGTCCCTAAATATTGTCTAGTTGTGTTGATAGGTTGAAAAGTGAATGGGCGGTTTCAACACAAATCTTCGCTAAGAAGAAGTCGGCGAGGACCTGAGAGGGAATAGACGGCGTAACCAATTCTCGAAAAATGAAATTTTCACCAAGGCAAGGCAGATTCACAGAGAATGAATTTGTTCCTCTTAGAAAAGATTCTGAGAAATAGCGACCTCTCCATGGGGTAGGTTCATTTCCCAATGGAGAATTATGCAGGCAAGTTCAGAGAATGTTCCTCAAGAAAAAAATATTTTTCCCTATTTTTTGTCAGGGAATTTGAGTATCCATTTGTTGATCCTGTCTTATATGACATTTCTGAAACCTCAACATGCATTAGTAGTATGGTTCCATGAATTTTGGTACTTATAGTAAGCCTTTCCCCTTAGTTCGTCATTGTTGGGGATCCAGTGGTCTTTAGGGAAGGTAATGAATTTTTCTTTCACTAGGAAATCAAATATTTCCTCTATCTTTGCAACCTCAAAAGTGTATTGGACCTGTGCATCAACAATTTATGCCTTCTTCCGCACATCAGGTGTCTTTTCTACCAATAGAGGACAGGTGAATGTCATTATAGCAGATAGATTTGCCACTTCTACCTTCTGGTTCACCTCTTGACAATAGGTTCCCATGGACTTCTTTCTCGTGCTTTCTTCATAGAAGCTCTTCATGATACTTATTAAGCATAGGCTGCAAGTTCATAAAAATCTCTAAATTCCATACCCTAGAATTTCTTCCTCAACTCAATGTCCAAACCTATTTAGGCCATTTTCACATACTTTGTCTCTAGAAGATGGATCTTGCATTTGTTTCTCATCTTCTTAAAACAGGAGATGAACAAATCGTGATCTCTAGTTCTTTGAGTAACTCTGAACAGATGCAGGTTGCACACTTCAAAAACTCAGCCTAAAGAATTGAGTGTGGAACTGTCTTTCCATTTCCTCCCAAATTTGTATGGAGTTCCTTGGTAATGTTGTATACCAAGTGAATGCTGCCCTTGTCAAAGAGTTAGGAAACAATCTAAGCTTGAAATGATAGAAACTCTCATAGTTAGTGTAAGGACCAAATGATGTGTATGAAAATATGGCGAGGAGTGAATGTGGTAAATGCTGAGCGATTTGAAACAAAAGTAAGTATTGCTCAAAAACTAAAATGAAAGTATTACCAACACCACGTCCCTTTTAGCAAGTGCACAGTGTACAAGCAATAAAGTGGAATCTGAAATTAGGATATAGTGCCCACGAGTGATTAGAGGTTCTCTCTTATTGGAATTTAAGCACTCAAGTACAAGGCTCTTCACTATCTATATGACCAAATATGATGAGAATTAAAATCAATTTAACTAAAAGCAAAAACTGATTTTAAAACTAATCAACTAATCCACAAATCTCTAAGCAAAACAACTTCACTAAAGTAAATGTATGAAAAGAGCACTAGGAATGGGATAATTGTTACAAATCAGATTGCATTTCTTTGACAATGCAACATTTGTGAGTTGAATGTTGGTTGTCTGAAGCAAAAGTAGTATAGCTTTGGATTCCTCGACACTTTACATTTCACTAATTAGATGACTATATTCCTAAACCGAGGTGATAGATTACGAATAGCTACTTTGGATTTTATCCTCTTTAGATCTTATTGTTTTTCTTTTCCAATACTTCACAACCATTTCTTAGGATGCGAGATGCGCAGTCCCATAGACGGGATAACGAGCCTTTCTCAATGCGATCGGTACCTCGGTATACAATTCGTTAGAATCTTTCTTTACTCTTGATTAGAATCCCAGTAACACGGGATTAAGATCATTCTCCAGGTGAATGAAAACTCCCAGGGTGAAAAATGCCATGCGGCAGTCCTAATTCCTCAGGAAAACCATTTGTGAAGCAACATAATTAAGCTTAGAGTGCATTAGTTCATGAATATCAATGCAAAATACCCCCAGGTGACTGCTCTTTGCTCTCAAAAATCTCTATCTCTGTGTCACTCAAAGAGCCTTTTGGAAATTATAGCACAGATACAACACTTTCTGGGTATAAAATACTGATATTCAAGAACATTTCATTATATGAACATCACTTAGGTGTATAAATTGATTTTCAAACCCTTAAAAATAAACCGCAAATCTAAAAATTTGAATGTTCAGCAATTAATCCCACCACACAGATGGTGTTTGTGTTTAATTCTTTTGATTCAATCATCCTGAAACCAATAGCCAGCGAGAAAAATGAAGAAAGAAAACAAGAGATACGGAGTGAAAGAACAAATCGTGATTTGAGCTTCAAACTTTGTCTCAACAGTAATGAAATCTAAATCTCTTATGTACAACACCAAAATCTCTTCAATACAAATAAAAATTTTCTCTAAAATGACTCTAAGATCTACTAAAAATCAAAATCTGCAGCAAAACTAAAAAAATGGACAGTTTTAGAAAGAGAAACCCCGTGAGAGGTGTTCTCCCACCTCCTATGTTGCCCAAAAAAACCTAAAAAAAAAGAGTATTTATAGTCCTAGGGTGAAATGAGCTTGAAAACAGTCAAAACGACCAATTTTAGACCTTCTGGTTTACCCGACGTTAATGTCGAGGGACATTTAGCACGCTAAAGCGGTAGGTTTTATTCTCCAACTTGTCAGGGCTATAACTTCTTCATTTCAACTCGGATTTGGGCGTGTGAGGTGTCGTTGGAAAGATCTTTAAATGTAGAATGAAATAATGAGTGAGTTGAACCATTTAATGCTCCATAGTACAGAAAATTCATCTTCCCAATGACACCTTTGTGAGACATCCGGTTAACTCTATTTTTGGAAACATTTTGCATCTTTTTTTACTAAACCACTTGCTTTCCATCAAGAATCATAAAAAACCAAGTTTAGAGGAAATGTTATGAGTTTTACATGAATTTGGATATAAAATACTCAAAAATAGCACGTGAAATGGACTCAAAACA
Source organism: Tetrastigma voinierianum (assembly GCA_016808115.1). Classification (NCBI taxonomy): domain Eukaryota; kingdom Viridiplantae; phylum Streptophyta; class Magnoliopsida; order Vitales; family Vitaceae; genus Tetrastigma; species Tetrastigma voinierianum. The sequence goes on along the minus strand of JAEQBH010002202.1, from coordinate 583,869 downwards.
TAGATGAGTTTTACACTCATCAGTTAGCCAACTTCTCACATTGCACAATGAATCTAGCAACATGATCCAGGGTGGATTGGCCATCTTCTCCATAGAACAAGGAGAAATCAAGGATCCTATACCCCTTTGGGTAGGGGTTTTCCCTATCTATCATCTCTGGATAAGATTTGTAGAACTCCTGGCGGCCAATTTTCCTAAGGCCCGACCCATATATTTCTTTTACCGCCTCTCTGATTGCCCTTAAATCTGGTACTACAGTTGGTTACACAAAAGGTTGTTGAGGAACTTGTTGAACCTACTGAGGAACCTGAGGAATTTGTTAACGAACCTAAGGAACTTGTTGTACTTGTCCCCAGTTGCCATTTACTCCTGCAAGTGGTTGCATGATGCCCCTTGGGCCTCTATTGAAAGAAAAGCTTCCTTCATAAAACCCAGGTTGTGTAATTGGATTAGTTTGAGCAAAAATCCTCTGAGGGGTTGTGGTTCTAGCTGCATTAGGTCTTTCCCTTGCTATGTTCTCCATAATACCTCCCTTTCTCCTATGGGTAGGAAGGTATTTAACCTCTTCCTGTATAGGTGAGCGGTGAAATTCACTAGCTTCCACGTAGGTTCTTAGAATACTACCCAAAGTCCATTGAAAAATTTCCTTCCCGGGCTTAGAAGCAACTTCTTGCCTTGATTGCCTACTCTCTGAAGCCTTCTTTCTTCCAAAATGGCAGTCATGATCACTTGCTGACTCTTTATTTCTTGCATTAAAGCTTGAAATTCATTAGAATTATTAAAGAAAAGAATAGGCATGTCCATATTGCCTGCACCTCTTCCTTCCACTTATTCAATTGGGTCGTTGGATGGATTCCCCTTTTGTCACACTGGGGAATTTATCAAGTTCTCTATATGTTCCACCTAGGTTGGAACTCTTCCTTCCTATGTTGCTTCTATAGCATCAGATCCTGAGTCCAAAGACTCTATAGTTGTCTTACTCCTCAATTTTGGTGGCATTCTTCAGCAATTAGTAATCAGCGTGGAATATGCCTGGTAGACATACAAAAACAAAGATGTATCGGTGTTCCCTGAGCGTGTCACAGAATCGTGCCAAAAATATGTTTCATGTTGGATTTTGGTTCAGAACATACAAAAGCACAGGAATGGATGGATGCACAGGCATGCCAGGAAATTATAGTATTTCCAAGCGACGTCTTAGAAATCTAACATGTTCAAGCGAAAAGATTTAGTTCATGACAATGTTTCACTAGAACACAAGTGGAAGAATGGCTTTGAAAAATTGGATTGTATTGGAAGTTAAGAGAAAAATTGTACAAAATAGCTTGAAAGATAAAATATTTCATTGTAAAATAGACTTAAAATGGAAATGCCAAAGCGATAAGCTTGAGTAACGGATCTTTGGTAAGGAAAAACATGCCGCTGACTAAAGATGCGGAATACGATTGATGAACTAATAGAAACATAAGAGAAATGCTTAAATGCTCTATTTAGAGTGTTGGTTGATGATTGATTTGGCGGTCTTTTGCTCTGAAGTTGAGTCTTCCTTTGTAAGGTATTATGAATAACTTCTCCGATGGCCCCAGTCGCGTGCGACTACAGTCTTATTCTCGAGTCATTTATCCTTTGAAATAACCTTTACCATGTCATAACTTGAGTTGGAGAAAAAGTCTCCCCCACTTGCTTTTGAGACAAAGTCTCACCATTTTGACCCAGCTACTTTGACAAACTGAAAAATTCAAGAAATGTCCTTGAACCCTTTCCTGGGCTAATTATCATGGACTTTGGGTTTTCTCGAATGGGTTGGGCTCGGTTTAGGCTTGATATATCCATTCGGTCTATTCCATTATTCTTTGGGTCGAATAATTATTCAAATACCATTTGGGCCCAAAAATTCAATTTTTAGTGTAAATGAAATCATTTAACTTGTACTATTTATAAATTCACGTACCTAACACATAGAAAGTTTGTAAGACTCATAAATCAAAAATTAAAATTAAAATAATTATTCAAAACAAAAATATTCTTTTAACTTTTAAAAAAACTAAATATAATATTGAAAAAGTTTATAATTTTATGTTTTACTTTTAATTAAAATATGAAAGAAAAAAAACAAAGTATGAAGTTTGACCTCTTTTAAAAGTTAACTTTGTTTTTAACTTAGCTCCATCCTATCATAATCCTTCGATGATAATGTATTAATAACATAAACCTTCACATTCATAGCTGCATCATTAGACACAAGATCCGTCTTGAATTTGGTATCTGTGACATGATATGTCACCTCAATACAATGAAATAAGTAGGAATAGGTAATAAAACATACTAGATATGATATTAAGGAGAATACTTATCAAATTCTAATTAATATTAATTTTGTTTTTAGATAATATTATAGGATAATTCATGCTTGTTATATTATTTAATATTGAGTTTCTTATAAGGAGCCAGAAAGTTATCAAAAATATCTCTATAAATACTTTGGGTTATTAGGGGAAAAAGTGATGAGAGAGAAATGGACTTTTAAAGGTTATTCGATGTAAGAAGAGAAATATAAGGGTTTTAAGGATTAAAAGTTTTATGAGGTATTTTCTTGGTATTATGGGCGGATAGGGTTGTGGTTTTCTCTTTCGTCGCGATCTTTTGATCACTTGTCTGTGCTCTTGTACTGTGTTTTCAGAATAGTGATGACCCATCTCATTCGTGGATATAGGCGTAGTGCTTAGAACCGCGTTAAAACCCTCGTGCATCTTTACGTTGATTTCTTTACCTTTGTGTTCTTAAATTCATATTCTGCAAGTCCCATTAAAGCTTACTGCGATTCATGGCATATGACATATTTAAAATAGGAATATAAGGTAGCGAACAGTGTGACTTTCAAAAATATAGGGACCTATTTGGTTTCCTTTTTGAAAATTGTTTTAAGAATATTTCTTACAAATATAAAAAATATTATTTTTAGTGTTTTTTGAAAACTGTCTTCTCTAACATGTTTTTGTGTTTTTCATGTTTTCAAAACAAAGAAAATAAGAAACAAAACAAGTTCTTTGTGTTTTCTTGTGTTTAGACACGAAAAAAAAAACCGGCGACCCATAGCCTCCTTGGGTGACATAGAAGAAAATTTGGGATATTTATCATTGGTTTTTGTTTTTTTATTTTATTAAAATAATATAGTTTAAAGTTTGCATCGTCAAATATATGATTCCATGAAGCTATGAATTTAACCGTATTTATTAAACATATTTCTAAAACGTTTTAGTAGAGTTGGTCTCATTAGTATTCTTCATTGCTTCGCTCATTAGTGATTGGTGATGTGATTTTTTTTTATAATCATATATTGATAGTGTGCTTCAGTAGCGTTGATCTCATTAATCACCTTCATGGTGTCATTGATTGAAGTGATTGGTGATGTGATTTTTTTATAATCAATAGATATTGAACGTGTGCTTATTTTACCAAGTTAATTAATAATAATAAAGTGATTGGTTATTGATGATATCATGATTGTTGATATGATTAGTGATACACACTTGTTTTCATCTTCTTTCCACCTTCCATTACATTTATTTTTCAATTGATTGGTGATATGATTATTGTATGATATGTAAGAAAAGCGTTATCAAAAATATAATAATAATTTAAAAGCTTAAACGTTTTATTAAGTATTCAAATTTAGGCCTTCAATGCATTTGTTATCATTATCTTTGCACTATCCTTCATATTTGTGTGATAGTGATTATTCTGAATGATCATCGTTCTATTTAGAGACATAGAGATATATCATGCTTATGACTATAAGAAAGTTGATCATCTTGAGCAAACAAAGTGAGAGATATAAAATTATTGCAATCCGGTCATAATAGTCATAATATCCGGATTGTGATTTTGTTAGGACTATACTATTACGTTCAAACTCCTTTAAGGACTTAGTGTGTGAGTAAATATAAATAACATTCTGATAAAATAAAAGCGCACACAAATTTTACGTGGTTAACAAATTGCGTATCTGGGACTATGCCAAATGCTAGGATTTCCACTGATATGATTCAAGATTACAATTAGTCTTATGTAGTATGATACTCCCTCTCTACCCACGACCCTTCTTCACACCTAATCACTCATAGTGGAATTTAGAATGGACTCCATCCATTCCCCTCTCAATTACATTACACACCCATTCCCATAATGCATCAAAATAAAATTAAGAATATCATAACTATCACCTTTCACCATAGGTGAAAGGCTTTTAATGTGCAATACCTAAGAGAGTATCTACAATATGCACTCCTTCAGCACATCTTGATGCAAGGACGGGACCGTGATGGATGATCTAATGGTTTAGGTAAGTTAGGGTTATGGGGTAGAACTTTGATGGGTAAGGGATAGGTATGGTCTCATAGGTTTTAGGACTAGTTTAGGGTTTATTTATGATGAAATTAAGGTTTAGAATGAAGGATTTTATGTTTGGAAAGGTTCGGGTTTGATTTGATGCTAAACAACACTTGATTTTGAGCTAGTTTACGGTTTTGGGTTTTCTAAGGTAGGCTGAGGCTGTGCACGGGTGGGGTTTCTCTAAGGTTATGGGAGATGGTATTTATGGTTTCTAAAGTGAAACAAAGTATATGGAAAAGGAGTTTTATGGTATGGAACATGATTTGGAAAGTTTGAGTTGAGGTTGAAAAATTTGGTTATGCGGGGAAAATTGAGAATTTGATGAGATGAGTAGATGTATAAGAGGATAGGTATTTACTTCACAACTCAAGGAATCCACCAAGAGATAAGCCATGAACTCACCACTCGAGGATCCACCTAAGGATTAGAGGGCGAGATATACTTAGCCTTTCAAGAATCAATCCCAGGGATAAGAAGCGATGAACTATATCAAGGGAATCCATTGAGAGATAAGAGAACAAGAAGATTCTTAAGAAATCTGAAAATATTATTAAACTTGAACTGATAGTCAAAGACTACATTATAGGGAGTATATATAGCCTATTACTTTCTAAATCAATAAAGAAACTTCTTGATTTGGAAAACAAAGACTTTCTAATTTAAATAAAGCAACTCCTAAAATGAAATAACAACTCCTACTAGGAAAACAAACTTTCCAAATTAAATAAAGCAACTACTACTTTGACTTGGAGAACAAATCTTTCTAAAATAAAACAACTCAAATCAAAATAGTAACAAGACTCAAATACTTAGATTTAGAAATATATTTGTGTTCAAGGTTTTTACATAAAATTTCCTTAACTGAATTTTCCCTAATTAAGATCGGATTCTCACTATTTTATAGAAGTGGATGAGTATCTTAAATACTCATTTTATCCATGTTTTTCTTTAGGCTTTAGTAGTTTTTATAGATAAATAAGTGCTCTAATGCTATATTTTCCCACCTTATGATTAAAGCAACTATTGAGCAACGAGCAAAATCGAAGAAAAATCAAGAAACTATCATGTCAAGCGCAAATAAACATGTGATCATTTCCACTGTGTATGTCCTTTTATGGCTCCGCACAGCATGGGTAAGATTCTAGACTCCGAGGGCTTTCCGTAGACACCAGGATCACATGTGAGCATAATTATCAAATTCATTTCTCCAAAGTACAACTGGCCTGAGGGATGTACCTTTCCATATTATTAATTTCTTTCCCCTCTCGATCGGTATATTATAAACATAATTCCCCTTAATTTATTAATTGTTAGACAAACCACATATGTCTTCAAGCTCCATCTTCACCACAAGTCCTCTAAGCATCAATATCTGATGCATTTAATGACAAGTTCATCAACATGTCCTTTCAAATTCTTTAGAGCCACTCAAACTCTAATTCTACTTTATTCTAATTGTATATGATAAATTAATCACTTAAAGTGATAACATTTCCTAACCTAGCAAAATTTGACATTTTAGAACTCCGATACAAAATCGACATGATTTTTGTATATTTGATTTAGTATAATCGTGTTTTTGCAAATTTATGTTGATCCGCATAACTGCTTAATGGGCCATGTTATATTCATGTCAATCAACATAACAAGAAATTGACCCCTTTAATTATTATGTAAATTAATATTTAACCCAAATTAGCTTGTTTAATTTGTTATTTATGTTAAATATCGATGCATTAGTTATAAATTATATTAATTTAAATGACCAAATTAATAAACGGGTTATGCATGTTGTATTAATTATTAATTGAGTTGTATTTTAATTTGTTAATTTTGACACGACATTGTTTCAGCTATGTTTGATTAACGAATACAATAAAATACCTGAATGTTAACATGACACGCGGACATGAATTATCACCCCTAACATTTACCACGAGCTCAACTGGTCCACAGAGTGTATTATCACATGAATCCTATTGAAAAAAGTTTGTGGACCAAGTTGAAGTATATGACGTATGCTAGTTTCTATACATATAGAGAACTTGTCCAAAATCTATATGACAATCTTAATTGCATTGGTAAAGAATTCGACGCTAGATCCTGTACATATGGAGAAGTTGTCCAAAATCTATATGACAATCTTAATTGCATTGGCAAAGAATCGACGCTATATCCTGTAATATATGAGAAGTTGTCCAAAATCTATATGACAATCTTAATTGCATCACAAAGAAGTCGACCTATCTAAAATCTATAAACATTGGCGTGCACTATGAAAAAATCCTTTGATTTTGAGAATATTATGTATAAGAAATTCATGCGCGTGGAAGCAGGAGGAGGAGGGTATTTACATGTTGAGTGATCTTGTGTCTTCATTACTAGAATCTAAGTGTACAAATCACAGTACAAACACCTTTCTAATCTGTTTGGATGATAAAAAAAAAAACTGATCAGGATGAAAGGTCTTTCTCTTTTGAATGAACTGAACCAGAGGGAGAATAACAAAATTCTTATATTTATAATTCTGATACAAACTCCTTTCTCTTGCAGACACATTCTCTTAGATGTTGTCTATAGATCTCAGATTAGGCCTCAAGCCTTTGGGCACCTATATATAACGCATTACCTAAATGAAATCTTTATGTATTAATATTCTAAGTTATAATTGTATCTCTTATGGACTTCAGGACCTTGAGTTTAGGTGAAAGAAATATTTTTGGTGTTCGTGTTCTAGGAACCATATTCCTGAAAATTCTAAAATACCAATTTCCCCCCTTTTTTAAAGCCTTCAAAAGCTTTATGGAATTTAAGGCAGAGACACCTGGGAAGACAAATGGGTCACCTCGTCTATAAATTCTATTACAATCATTTAAAATAATTCTCATCTTCATCACATTCCAAAAAAAAGATCCATTTAACTTTTTTTTCTTTAGAAAATTTTAAACTTATTTATTTTCTAAATATTAAACAAATATATCTGATGAATAATTAATATTATAAATTTTACAACTTATTATATTAAAAAGTATTATCATATCATTCCTGTGTGCATTGTCATCATTAGTGTTGTATATAAATTTAAAAATATTAAAGCAAATAAATAAAAATTTAAAATTATTTTATATAAAAGCAATACCTGAATCCAAACCAACCAATCCTAGATTCATTTCGATCAAACCCATCCATATTTAAAAAATTACAAACTCATCTCGATTGTACTTAAGGTTTGTTGGATCCTTAATCAAATATTTTGCCACCTTTATTAAATATTTTTGAAATCAGGTGATCTAACCTTAGTTTCGGGTATTTTGTTTCTAATTTTTTAAATAAATTGGAATGAGGACCCATAACATAGTTTTTCCCAATAATTGCAGTGCGCAAATACCATCCTATAAATATTGAAGAACATTGCAAGCTATCATATTCATATATTGAGTTACAGTTCTCTTTACCAGCAACATGTCTACCGATCAATCAGCATCTTCTCTTTTCCCAGAGACTAACCGTCAGACTGCAAATTTTCACCCTAGCATTTGGGGCAATAGTTTCATCGTGAGCAACTCTCCTGATGATGAGGTAAATTTATGATATGTAATTTGCATAGCAATTATGTCTTGACCGTAAGATTTTCTCAAATTTTTGTTATTGCGATTTATTGATACAGAAAATTCTGGTAGTCCATAAAGACCAGCAGCTGGAAGATCTAAAGGAGGAGGTCAGAGAGAGGCTAATGGCTGCAGCTAGCAGCTCTTCGAACAGCTGGTTATTGATGCAGTTCCAGCGGCAGGGTGGCATGCCGCCCGAAAGGAGATAGAAAAGCTTTGGAAACACCTTTGATAATTATCATGACACTGATGATATAAATGATGATATCTATCTTTACATTGCACTTCGATTCATTTGCTAAGACAACAAGGATTCAATATTTCATGTGGTAAGTGTAGGGTTCCATATCATTTAGGGAGTGAAAGGTGAAAGTCCATATATGGATGGCTCGAACTCAACACTATCGACGCTTTTTCTTGAGGGTGTAAGGCCCATAGAGAAGCAAAATCAAGAAGGCTGGTAGTTAGCCATATGTGCCCCACTGCAGCCTTGAACCAGACAATATTGGTAAAGAGTTGTGTTGATTTATGACCCGAATTTGGTTTTGTACTTATCTCCGACCTGAAGGCCCATGGTGTGACTTTTGTTAAAAGAAAAAGTTGAGAAAAAAATAGGGATCTGTTGTGGTATGTGGGGGGCTTGCTCCTGTAGTATGGACCTTTCTATTCGGGTATTTTTGTCATATCAACACATTAAGGTTTATTCTCTATTCTGCTATACTTTGAAATTTTCTCTCGATTCTGCTTCTGGCGAGCCGTGGTTTTTTCCTCAAGGTTTCCACTTAAATTTAATTGTTATTTCTTTGTTTTGTATTTTCATTATTATGTGTCGATTTCCAACAAGTTGGATAGGTGAAATGTTATCAAAGCATAATCTTTGATTAGAAGTGTGTTGGTGAGAACCCTGGGCCCCAAGAGGGGTGGATTGTAGTGTCACACGTCGTTTGGGTAGTGGGAGGTGAAAGTTCATATATAAAAGGTTTGAACTCAACACAATCAAGACATTTTCTTGAAGGCATATGTCCAAAAGAGAAGCAAAACAAAGGTGGGCTAATGGCAAACCATGTATGAGCCGTTGTAGTCCTGAATCAGACAATATGGGATAAAAAGTTGGGTTGTTTGATTAATATTGTGTAAACAATGTTTGATTAATATTATCTAGGAAAGCTCACATGTAACATTATATGTTTCGATGATGGTTGCAGAGATATTCAACAGGTACAAAGATGAGAAAGGGGGGGAAGGTTTAAGAATCTTTCAATTTGAATGATGCATGGGGGCTACTAGGGTTGTATGAAGCTGCACATCTCAGGGTGCGGGGAGAAGATATTCTAGATGAAGCGCTTGCTTTCACAACCACTCATCTCAAGTCTCAGGTGGGACATTTAGAATACCCTCTTTCAGCACAAGTCATGCCCTATACCGGCCCTTTAGGAGAGGATGGAGAGGATTGAGGCAAGCCCATACATGTCTATCTACCAAGATGATGCTTGGCATAGTAAAGCTTTACTGACACTTGCAAAGTTAGACTTTAACATGCTCACGATCATTGTATAAAAAGAGCTAAAGATATCTTGAGGTTAGTTTAAAGAGTGATGAGTACTATGAAATGCTGATGTTTGGTCATATGTTTAACTTGACCTTTAAACTTTTTTTTTGGATCCAATGTTGCCATAACGTTTGTTCTATAGGTCAAATATACCTTTATTTCCAACAGATTGAACAAATGAGCAAACGAGCGTCTAACACCATTGACATGTCACTTATATGCGGCATAATTTGCTGGCATGGACGCCTATCTGTGGGTGACACGTCAACAGCATTAAACACTCATTTGTTCACCTGTTCACTCCATTGATAGTAGGGGCATATTTGAGTTACAAAACCAACGTTAGGGCGACATAGGACTCAAAAAAAATTTAAGGGCCAAATTGAACATATGGCCAAACATTAAAACGACTATGTAACTATCCCATTTAAAAACCATGTATGAACTTAAAGTTAATTAAAGCGGTTTGAACCTTATGTGAATTAATGTATTTTCTCAGGTGGTGGAAAGACCTAGATTTTTCATCAAAGCTACCTTTTGCTAGGGATAGATTGGTGGAAAGGTACTTTTGGATAGCAATATCTTGTTTTGAGCTTGATATTCATATCTTTGAGAATACGAGACCAAATTACTTGCTCGGTGACAACTATAGATGACATATTTGATGCATATAGAACTTGAAATTTCTGACTCTTCTGAGAGGCAATTGGGAGGTTTGATATAAGCAAGTTAAATTTACCCACAATCAGTAAATTGATGGGTCATTTGATTAAAAGACCCTTTGAAAACTAAATTTCGGAAATAATAACCTTTCATTAAATTTTGACATTATTTTGATAAAAATACCCTCATCGTTTTCTTTTAAAAGTTATATGTAAATACATTAAAGGACATGCAATTTTTGTCAAAAATGAGTTATTTTTCAAGAAAAAAAAACATGGGAAGCGCAATTAGATATGCAAATATTGGGTTACTTGAGGTTTTAAACCAAATATTGCTAAATTGATTTTTAGGTGGGATACCGACAGCATACATCATCTTCCTGAATATATGAAGACATGCTATCAGGCAGTCTTAGATTTCTACAGAGAAATCGAGGAGATGGAAAACATAGAAAGACAATTCTGTGTCCACCATGCAAAAGATGCAGTAGGATTCTATAAACTCTATTGTGTTTGTGATATGTCCTATACTGTAAAAGGCTACATATATATAACACTAGCATGATATATTTACTAATTGGCTGAATTTTTATCATAGATGAAAAGTTGGGTCCAAGCTTACTTGGTAGAAGCCAAATGGTTGCATGAAAAATACATTCCAACAGTAGAGGAGTACACGCGTGTGGCATTGGTAAGTATTGCTCTCCCTGTGTTTACAATCATCTCTTTTATTTGCATGGGTGAGGTTGCAACCAAGGAAGTCTTTGATTGGGTGCTACAAAACCCTAAGATGGTTAGAGCTTCCGCAACAGTCATTAGACTCATGAATGACATGGCTTCCCACAAGGTACAATGAAATAACACTTCCTAGCTATTTCTGGTTCTTGGATTCCAATCCCATAAAGAAAGGGTGATTCGACTAAAAGACATTTTGAAAAAGCAATTTCAGAGATATAAGGGTTTGTTTGTTTACCGTTTTTGAAAACTGTTTTTTGTTCTGAAAAACAAAGAGAAAAAGGAAAACATGAAGAGCACTTTTGGTTTTTTTTTTTTGTTTTTGTTCTGAAAAACATAAAAACACATAAAATACTAAATTCAGATAATAATAACAGTTTTTTAGAACACACAAAAATAGTGTTCTATGTGTTTTCAAAAACTTTTATCAAGAATAGTTTTCAAAAATATGAACCAAACATTCCCCTAACATTTCATTACATTTTGCCCTCATTTTGGAGAAAAATGAAGCTTCTTGTTTTCTAGTAAAAATAACATTTTCTTTTAAGTGATATATGTAAATACATGAAATAGAAAATGATATTTTTGTCCAAAATGTGTTATTTTTCAAACAAAAGGCATGAGAAAAGTTAGATTTACAGTTTTTAGATTATTTGAGGTTTTTTAACCAAATATAAAGACAACAAGTATATATCAATTTTTTGTGACACCTTATATTACTTTCTGCAGTTTGAGCAAGAGAGAGGGCATACCCCATCAAGCATCGAATGTTACTTGAAGCAACATGGTGTCTCGGAGCAACAAGCATATGATGAGTTTAACAGGCAAATTAAGAATGCAATAAGATGAACGAAGAGTGTCTCAAACCTACTGTATAATGCTTCTCCTAGTCATGTCTTCCCAACTTTGCTCGAGCAGCAGATGCAATACACAAGGACCAGAAAGATAGTTCACACCCCAGAAGTAATGGAAAACTAATATTAGAATGTCATATCCATGCACTATGAGAGTGGAGATATGTTACACAAATAAAGATGGGATAAGGTGCACAAATGCCCTTGAGTTTTTCTCTTATGTCCCATTTTGCACCTAAACTTTTTATCAGGATGGACATGTGTGAGCTATGGTACACCTTCTCACCAAATAAAGATAGTGTATTCTAGCTAGCTTCTGTTTCATTTTCCAGAGTATAACAGGCCTGGGAATCAATGCTTTGTTGTTTCTTCCATTGCTGCTTAATGGCTTTGGTCTATTGAGGTTTGTTTGCCTCTGTTAGATATTGTCTTTGGCATAATTATACAGTGTGGAGATAGTTCCCAAATGGAGATGGCGGTTTTGAGTAGACTGACTTTATTTTTCTTCTCTTCTTTTGGTCTGTTGAGGTTGTTTTCTCTTTAAGCCACATGATGAATGCATAAAATTTCCCAATAAAAAAAAATTTATTATCACAATATGAATTATGTCTTATTAATCTCATCAGTCTCATGAGAAATTTGGAAATTGTCGGACTGGAATTTGGATCCTGGGATCAGTGGAGGAGCCAGGATTTTGTTGTTAGAGGCACTCATATTATGCAATGTTTTTAATACAATTTTTCTATATATGTGTATCATTTTAATATACACTATATCATATAAAAATGCTCGTTAAAACGCCGGTTAAACACCTCACATTTGTTATTTCTAGTCCTACTAGAACTTTTTGACTTGGATGATACGAGTGATTACTAAGTAAACATGAGGGGTATTTTGGGACCCAAAAAAGGTTGAGAGGCAAAATGGGACATACACCTTTGTACACCTTATCCCCAATAACTATTGATGGTGATGGACAATATTGAAGGTAGATGTACGAGATGTTGATGTTGTTGAACTTGAGGGCAAGGAATCTATAATAAAATGAATGATATGTTATGAATAGATGTCGTCACGAAATAATTATCCTATAAAATATTCTTTACAAAAAGGAATTAATACGAATTAGGAATTTGAGACATATTCTAACAATCTCCAACTTGGATCAAATTGCATCAATTTAATCATATCTTATAAGAGAGGAATTGATTCCACTTTGAACTGAAATTTCTTTTATCTTCATCTTGTGTACTCTGAAATCTTTTGTTATTCCAAATATCTTCAACTTGAAGCTCTGATATCATTTGTTACAACGTGGAAGCTAGAACTTTTAGAGTTCAACTTCCCTTCCCTTGTAAATATTGAAGCACAAAAAATGGGTAACATCCCAAAAGATGTTGGAGATGAAGGGAATAAGGAGAGAGACTGACTGCAAGAGGTAAGGGAACGAGTTTTGAAAGGGAAATAGAGATTTTATTTTATTTTATTTTTTTTGTTTAGATTTCAGGGTTCAATAGAGATATGAGAGCATTTTGGGAAAACACGGTTGCAATTTTGGATATTTTTGCCAAGAAATCAAGTTTCTGTTTAGTTTTTCTCTTGGATTTTATGAAACTGTGATATACTTGGGTTGGATTTCTTTTTTTTTTTTTTTTAATCTTTCTGCCCTCACGTATTTCCTTCCTTATGTACTCCCCTTAGAATTTAAATCAACATCCTTGTTTGGCATCTCTTGTTCACTCTTTATCAACAGCAATGAAATTGGCAATATCATGATATTACATATCTCCACTGTATATTAGCCTGTCCACCTGAGCTCATAATTTCCCACTATATACCATTGAGATGATGAAAGGAATCTCAATTTTAAAAATATGGAAGAAGTTGGAACATGACATATGCTAGTTCCTATACAGTAGAAAAGTTGGGTTCAAAACTATATGAGAATCTTAATTGCATTGTAAAGAAGTTAATTCCAGGTATTCAAAATCTATAAACATTGAAAGTAATTTTAAAGAAATTTCCTAAAGTTTGCAAGTATTAATTATTCAAACTATATAAATAGAAAAGGTATATGTATGATACAAAAAATAATGGGTCATAGTTATTCTGAGAATGAGAAATAGGTGTTTCAATGCATGTCCTCAAAAAATAATTGCCTTTTAGATCAAAAAGTTATTCTTGGCCTTAAAGTTCTGAAAATGCCCCTCTTCATCGCTTACATTTGACAGTTGGATTATATTCAAAAAAAGAAAAAACACAAACTAAAAAGTGAAGATTATAATCAAAATAGAAGATTTAAGAATAAACTCCCTTGCTTTGATATAAGTGTTATTCTGATTTAAATGGAAATGGTGGAAATAATTCCTGATCATTTTCCTTTGTAGTTTGTTCAAATGAGGGAAAAGTAAGACTATAATTGGTAAATTGTTAGATAACATTTGAAGTATTAAGGAAAGGAAAGAATTCATATATGACATTATATACAGACAATATATACTAATCGTAATATAATACAGATATTATCATAACTGGTATATGTATTACCAAACTGAAAAAATTCAGAACCATCATAATAAGGATCAAGTAAAGGGGGTAATTTATTGTCATGATAATCCAAGGTAGGAAACCCCTCAATAGAAAACCCACAATAAGCACATATATGAAAGTTTAGCTTAAATTCTATCATAATACTCTAGATACTACCATAATATACTATAGATACTATCATAAATTGTATCTATACAATCATACTGAAAAGCCACATTTTTTGCTTAAATACTACTATAACATATTGTAGATACTATTGTAACATATACTATCATGACTGCTTTATATTAATTGATATAAAATGTTACTTAGGTATAGCCTCAAATATTTTGAATTTGTTACCTTAAGATATATTCAATCCTCACATGAATTTTATCATTTAATACTTTTTCTATTAAATATTAATTTTCTTGCTCGTCCTCTTCTCTCCTCAGTGTGATATAATGAATATTTATAAACTCTCTATGGTTGAAAAATAACATTTGTGCGGTTAAGAGTTCCTCATTGCCCTTTCTGGCAGATTCTCTTGCCTCTTTTCTATGCCTCTTTCTCTGGGGTGTTGTACTTCCTTTTCCTCAGAATGCCCATTTATAGGCAAAGGGGAGGGAGAAGTTATACTGAAAAGAAGGAAAATTTTCTTTCAATCACATTTCAGGTGCGCTACCGCAGGTTCCAGCAGGTAATTTTGACTTTTAGTCATTGCATAAAGTAGGCAGCATTAGAAAACACTTTCGTCGACAAAGTGTAAATTGTTGGTGCCAAAGCCATTATTCATGGGTTGGATCTGTTCAGATGGCTGCCTTGATAGTTACAACCATCGTCTTCAACCTTCATATTATCACCATGTTACTTAAGGTTATGTTTGACTCTAGAAAATGCTAGAAAGAACATTGTTAAAATAACAACAAGAAAAAGTGCAGCAAACATAATGATCGTATGCTCTCAACAGCATTAGGTTAAAATTGCAAACAGTGTAGTCTGATAGGAGCAAATAAGCGTAAGTGGAAAACACAGAAAGCATTCCTCATTTCATCTATTTTTCACATCAAGAAAACAGTACAAAAACCTTTGAGGACACTTTTCATTTATCTTCAACTGATATTTTTCTCCTATTTCTATTTAGAAGAAGATAGTACCAAAAGATATATTTATAAGATGAAACTCAACATTATAGTCAGTTAAATGCAATTATCTCTTCCTTCCTGTTTTCTTCCATTATTCAAGAAGGAACAGTACTGATTTATAATATAGTAATGGTTTTTCTGCCATATAGTCCATATGATTTAATAACAAAGACACGCACTGTCATCCAAACTAGTATGTTATCAATCTGATGATAGTGTTGACGCTGATGACGCTGAACCATGAAAATAATCAAAGACCATTGTTATTGTGTTTTTACATGGTCATTCCTCATAATGGTGTCAAAGTCGATACACGTGAACCAATAGTTTAAAATAACCATCCATTGGCCAAGATTTTCGTAAACAGATCCAATCACTTGAAGACTTCAACGCGCCATCGTTCCCCACAGAGGTATGGGTGTCGGTAGATCTTGACAAAATCAAAGAAGTCGCAGCAAACGGAATTCAAGTCCGGCAAGAAGGACGTTCAGCTTAACTTTGATCGATAATCATTAATTTCGAAACCCGTCAAGAGCGCGACTGAGTTACGAGTCGGTCTATCGGTACTTGAGTCGCGGTCGAGCGGTTATGTCCTCTGAGAAGTTTACAACCCCCAACCTCGTTATCAATGGGGTCGTCACTTCCCAGAAAAGCAGTAGAAAGCGAACAATGCGCAATGCAGTACAGCAATGTGGTAGAAAGTGTCGGGCGGGTGCTACGTACTCTTGACTTATGGTTCGGGCTAGTAAGAGAAGTTAGGTACAATGAAAAAGAAAACGAGAGATAAATAATAAGAAAGAAATTTCGTAATTTTGAATAATGAGTTTTTCATGTACTGTTAAAACTGTAGCAATCTCATATTTTCCTTCTCCACAAACATACTTTCTCTGTTTCTATTTTATGAATGAAAAACAGAGAAATATGTCTGCATGATTAAACCTAAACAGCTGAGAAAACAAAAAAACTAATCCTCTCATCTCCTCACTTCATTATCTTTCAAAGAGAGAAAAAGCAAATTATTAACAGGTATTTTCTATACTTTTTTCTCAAGATTCTTCTGAGACTGCCCAAATTCACAGAAAACATTCTTCTCTTTTATCACCAATCCTAAAATACTCAAAGATCGGATGACATGTGCCCTCCCTTCAAAACATTTTGTCATCAACTGGTCCTATAGTTATCAAAGCTCCAGACTCAGAAAGTTGATACCTGACGATGCAAGCAAATCACATAAAAGAACCCAACATTGGCTGTTGCTTTTACACAGTTGTCCTTAAAACAATGTCCATTCCATTCTCACTTCAAAGATTTTCTATCAGATCTAATTCATACTGAAGGATTCTCGCGTGGCTCTCCACTGCCACTTGAAGAGTCAAAGAGTATTTAGACTTTGAATAAAGTAACAAGAGTTACAATAATTAATTAGAATCAAGTATTCAGTACAACATAGCCTGGGAACCTATAACCTTTATATATCATATTTAATGAATAATTTTTTTTAAAACTTAAATTTATAGGATTTAAGTTAATATAAATACTATGCTTTTATTAACTCTCAGACCACATAGTTATAATAAACAAATAAAAATTAAGATTCAAATTATTAAGAGAGGTCTTGAACTCATAACTTTTACTCAATAACTGACAACATATTACACAATCACTTTTTTAAAACCAATCAAGTGACTTGAGTTAAATATTAACGCTACAATGCTTCATTAATCAATATCCATGGAGCCTCGCAATTTCCATCATTAGCAATGTTGCTGAGGACAATGTTAAAATCCCATTGAAAATATTTGTAAAGAAGGAATACATATGCTAGTTCCTAAAAGGCAAGGGAAATGTTATTCACAAAATCTATATGACAAATCCCAGCTGGTGAAGTATTAATGGTCTAACTACATGAAATACAGATTCTCACCGATTTATTGATTGTTAGGAAGTACGTTTAATTTTAGAAGATACTTTTATTTATGGGAATCAACTCAATATTAAACAAGTTCAATTAGTATTCAATCACCCGAACTCATCGGGCAAAGAAGCTAGCAATAACCTCAAAATTTTGCAACAAATGAATAAAATAAAACAAAATAAATATAAGGTGGTTTAAATAAAGAACTAAATATATATCTTCAACTTGGTTTAAATATAAGGTGATCTTGAATGCCAGTCAAATCTTTCACAATGGGCCCCATTATACAAAATTCCATACACTTTTCAACTACATACAGCTTCTTAACAACAGAGCTGTCCTATAAATAATATGAGCTTTGGCCAAGTTAGTGTATATATTTTTCATACGTACCAATATATAATTCTAGTGTTCCCACTGAACATGTCTCACTAAGTCCCCAGCATATACTTGCTTCCAGCGCTCAAGATCCACCCATTCATTAACAAATCCAATATAGTTAAATGTCACAGCATTATTTGAAGAAACATTTTAAAAAGGTCCGTCTTAGAATATTTTCTGTACCTGAAACTTGACTCACCAAAAGCAACCCAAATGATATTTTCCAATATCTTGAGTTATCTTTCAATACAATCTCATAATCCAAATCTGTGACTTACATCAAGTTGATTCTGCCAGATCTATTATTTAAAACATTCTTCAGTTATTATCTTCTGCAATCTTGAAAATTTCACCCATGTTCCAGTTCACTCCTTCTACAATGTCCCCTATAAATTTTCTATAATGATTCTATACTAAAATGTTCAAGAGACACTTTTGATGATTTATTTTAAAAGGCCTTTGAATATACACTTTCATAATTTTGAAAATTTTCAACTTACACCGAAAGTGTTTTTTGAAGAGACACCTTTATATTATTTCGTTGAAAGTGTATTTTAAAGACACCTTCAGCGTTTTTGTAGAAAATTTTGACTACACCGAAAGTTGTCTTTCGGGAGACACCTTCATGATCTGGAAATTCTCGCCTTCAATATCGACTTTGATGATGTGAAGAAAACTACATTATACGTGTAGTAATTACATTTTCAAACTATGCATCGTTTTTAAGATTTATTTTAAATTTTATTATTATTTTTCGTAAATTTCAAATATTCTAGTAGTAAATTCACCTAACATAAGTAGGACCAATTTATTAACTATTAATTCAAGACAAGGTATCCAATTCAAACATGCATCGCTTCTTTTAATGTTTTGTAAGGTTCATTTTTTAATATTTTCAGAGATTAAAATCATTATGTGAAAAACCATCACAAATAGGAACATTCATATTGAATCATCAAGAATCAAAATATCGATTTGGCTAAGCTTAATTTCGAATCTATATAACAAAATATTAACAAATATTTGAATTTGGCCTGAGCGTTTTATGATCATATCTATACTTGCTTTTCGCTCAGTTATTTCTCTCTGACAATGGGAATCAGAAGAATTGAAAATATAGTGTGATCTGGGGACCATGACCCCTATTTATAAACAATCGTGTCTGCTACAATACATCTTGTCATTAATTTTTATATTTAATTCTATCATAAAAAATAATTACTGGTTTCATTATTAATGCCTACACTTTATAATATATTAATTAAGGCCCCAAAACTTATAATAATTGTTTTGAATTAGCCTAACTTTATTTATTAAATTTATATTCATACATTTATTTAATATATCATATATTTGATTTACTCCAACAATCTCTCCCACTGGGCTATATGTAACTTTATAAACGTGAATTATACTTTATGAGCTCATGAGTTTTGCTATCAAAACTTTACATGTTTTGAATCAATCTTAGTCCCACACCACACTAATATAGAACTGTAAAGCATCACATTGTATATTATTTCCTGAATGCACTCCATCAATGATCAAGATATCAATGCAACTAATGACAAGATCAAGTGTGGATGTGGTGGTAGTAAATTTCATGCAATGTGATCTTAACATGCCTGTTTCAGTAACTGTCCTTAAACCTTAAAGCAGATCAAACCATACAAAATCAAAAGAATTGGAAACTCACAATATTTTACCACAAGAAATAACCTTAAATCCACATAAATATCCATAACAAATGTATCTATAAATAAAAGATTTAAAATACAACCCCACTAAAATGGAACATATCCTAAGAGAAACCACACCCATACGAAAGCAGCAGCTCATGAAAGACCCAGCAGAATCCCTTAGTCAAGTAGATCTGCAACTGCTATTTATCTGAATGTAAGCTCTATAGATATAAGTCCACTCTGAACCCTTTCTTTGACAATTAGGAATTTGATAAATTATAAAATTTTACTTCGCCGAACTCCTATTACGATATAGTACTACTTCAATTTATTGTCACAAATAATCAAGGTTTTCTAATGCCATCCATAATATGTAGCTCGTGACAAAATTTCACAACCATATTCTACGATCGATGCCTCATAACAAGTTACAAAACTCAACCGGCCACGCGGAAGAAGCTACAACAGATAGATCGCTTAACACTTTTCCAAGATATAAAACACTCAAAGATGTAAGTAGATATAGCTTGAAGTAGATTTCATGCTATCTCGGCATCCAAAGAAAATCGCAGCCATATTATCCAATGATATCTAATCGATCCCACTTCATAAGAGATGGTTTTAATTTCCTAGTACTCCCGACTCGCTGGGTCGCTTATCCAATGATCCTTCCATGATTGCCTAAGTATCCGACCAATATGCCAATGTATGTAATATTTGTATTTATATTATCATGAAAGTTATTACATCGATTTATTTAACGATAAGGAATTTGTCATGATCTCCTCGAATTTCAAAATTACTTTGGGCACTGACCGAGACTAAATTTGTCTCCAGCCATATATGTCTTGGTTTGGTGAATCATAGCGCCAAACCTTCTAAGAATTTTTCTCACAGACCCTTTGTGATAAACCAAGTATACCCGAGAGCGATCCCAGTTGTATCTCAGATACCTAATACCACAAAAAGAAGCATCACCAAGATCTTCATCTAAATTTCTTCATGTAAAATCTGCCTTCATGCATGATGCCTATATCAGCAGGCAAGCAATATGTCACCAACATATAAAACCAAGTAAATATGCTTACCTTATTTGAATCTTATAGAGAGTACATCACAAACCATACTCATCTCAAAACCAGACAAAATGTTAACTTGATGAAACTTGTAATACCATTGACGAGAAGCTTGCTTAAGCCCATAGATGGATTTCTTTAACTTGCAAACCTCTTCAAAAATTATCTCAGCCCCACAGGTATTCTAGAGGTACTATTCTTCAATCCTTTCCAATGCCCGCACTTTCATTTTGAATATGGTGTTGCAACTGCTCGCTCTTTCTTGAGAGTAATCAATATCATCGATTCTCCTCATGATCGGGCCACTCATCTACTTATATAAGACATGATAATAGTGACCTTTAGAAGTTTGGCTGCCTTCTTTTAGATTTTCACAGAACCTCTTGAGTGCTTTCTTTCTTGGGACCCCATCATTCCTTCAAGGAGGCAATCCTGATAGTATCTGAATTCCCATCATACCCGTCACAAAGCCCTCGTAGCCGCCCATGAAGGGTTGTCATCCGCCCACACCATTTCCCACTTCACACTTTCCAAAACAATAAGAACTAATGAAGAGAGGACAACACATACCAATTGGCATGAATCCAGTCCCTCCCTAACAGAATGTTGTAATTTGCAATAGAGTCTATCACAAAAAAGGAAAATAATGCAGTTTTGCTACCAATGGTATATTTTATAGTATTATCCCTGCTGGTCTGAGCTACTTTCCAGTAAAGGAAGACAAACCACCCCTATTTCTATCAAATCATCATGTTCTTCCCAGCTCTCAAAGACTTTCAATGGCATTATCATCAAGCACTAATTATCTATCAATACCTTTGATACCTACTACCATTAAGATGAGTTTCACGAAAGGCCATGTGCTCTATCATTTCCACATAGGGTTTCAAGCATCACCTTCTGAGGTCTAATTTCTTAGAGGATCTATGGTAACCCACCGTGGCCTACATCTTCCTCTGGTCTGCAAGCCTCTCACTTCCACTCAGGTCTCCTCCGTCTTTTTTATTTAGCCAGTTGCAATGTTAGAGAAACATTAGAACAATTTAAAGAAATAGGGATTTCACCTATCATTAAGGCCTCCAAGTCCATTACTTCATCTACACTGCTCATTGACTCATATCCTCGCAGTTTTCTCCGCTTTTCCAAGCTAGGAACCATTCCTTCCTTTCACTTTCTAACTCCATGGCATCTTCATTTTGGATTTGCCAGTGCATTACCTTGTTTCTACCTCTATCATCTACTTCTTGCCTCTACATCCTCCTCTTCTAAATCAGATAGCCTTTAGGAAAAATTTTGCAGAAAATATGCCACCCTTGGACCTAAAGTAGAGAAACCACAAGACGAATGACACCCTCACATGCTTTTTCCCCTCTCGTAATCGCATATCTAACACCATTTATCTCATGTTTAGTTATTTTCTAGTGTTTTTATGTTAATAAGTTCTTTGTAATGCCTGGTAAAAGTTCATACTTATGATATGTCATCCATTTGGGGAATTGAAAATTATGGAAAACTCACAAAAGAAGTTATGCAATATGATTTATTTTCAGATATCATATGAGCTCCAATTGAAGCAAGCTTTATATATGGATTCTACTAAGATCTTTCCATGGATACCAAGAACACCAAAATTGAACGATCAGCAGTTATGTTCCAAGCTCTCAAAGGAAAATCAAAACATCGCAAAGACCTTTAAAGAGAGAGGCTACTGAATTTTGACGTTTTCAGATATTATATGAGCTCATATTTCATCAAGAAATATATGGATGAATTCACACTTCCCAAGAGATTTTAACGTACTAAGAACACCCAAATCAAGTTCGTATGACAGTTATGGTCTCACGAAGTCGAGCAAAACAGGGACTTCTGCAAAGATCGTCGCACGCCGAACTGTCGCGACATTGCAAAATCAGAGCATCCCGACGTCGTGACGTTGCTGCACGATCACGACTCGGTCGGTTTTGGGGGTAGATTTTTAGCCCATGGAGCCCATAATGGAGGGTTTAAAGCTCAAAACCCATGAATCGAAATTATGAGATTTATACAGATTGGGAGCTTTGAAGTATAGTTCTGGGGGTGGAAACACCCTGTATGGCACACATCTTAAAGGGAAAAGCTTGAAGAATAAGAAGATTGAAGAAGAGGAGATGGGGCTTTCACTCAAAATAATTTATTTCTATCCCCTTTTTCTTTGATGTTATTTTCTTCCACATAGAGATGTTCTAGGTTTCCATTCTAGGTTTTGTCAAAATCTAACCTCGCACTCGTATGGATTAGTTTAATTTTCATTTTTATTTAATATACGTATAAAGATTTTTATCGCATTCTGCTTTAGTTTCAAATAATTACATGTTGTGGTTTGGCCAACTTTGGCATGCCAGGTTTGTATTCGAGAGATGATGACTCCTAGGGACATGAATAAAGCAACAATCGTCAATCGGAGACATCCCGGTGTTCATGTGGCATTGTGGGTTTATACATTTAGCGTTTCTCGAGTCAGGCCAAGGTAGAGATGCAATACACCCCATCAAGATAGGCGTATATATCTCTGTAGAGAATATCTCAGAGGGCATGATCAACCCGCTAGCGAAATCATATGAAATACAAATAAACAATTATTCAGGTTAACCAATTTGAGTATGGTGACTTAAACCTAGTTTTTTTTCACTAATCAATGATCAATAGTTTAATATTAGCTCATTAACTCAGTACTAATCTAATTATGGCTTCAGATCAAATATTATTTAAAGTTGGTCAAAGATTCGGCAAGTTTCAGAACTAATGACGACTTGAAACCACTATACTATGAATTTGATATATTTGGCACCTGACGCCTGCATGCTTCACTGACTTTACACAATCACTAAAATCCGCCAATAACTTCCTCCCTGAGAATTGGGTCTACCTCTTGGAAAATAGGCCCTGCTAGATAGGTGATATTCTTTTCCTACAAATTCCTCGAGAAGTGAAGGTATAATCTCTTTCAGAGGAAAAGAATCTACCTCGAGAAGTAAAGTCAGTCTCCCGGTGAACTCATTCTATACCTTGAGAACACTTCCACCTTTAAAACATAGTTTAGGACATTTTCCCTTGCATTTTTCCATGGTTGACTTCCATGATCCGCATGATAGAGAGTAATCCACCTCAGAAAATCTCTTTCAGAAATATCTTCAACAGATGCACCATTCTTCCTGGGAATGAACTCACCCGCTGAGTAGATGTGGTCTTTCCAGAACCTTTTCTCTAAGGAGAAATCACTCATCTTTCAAATCATCTACTTTGCAAATTTTTTTTTTTTCGAGAATTGGTTATGTCGTCATCTCTGTGTCCTCACTGAATTTCTTCTCAAGGAAGATAGAAAATAAACCATTCATTCATATTTCTGAACTATCAATATACAAAATAGACAATATTTAGGGAATCACATATCTTCTTTTCGAGAGAGTTTTCTCTGCCTTCGATACCATCAATGCTCTTAGATCGAAGGCTTACGAAGGTTGACCGAGGCCACTATGTGGAAAGATCCCCACTCAATGTCAAAGACAACAGCCTCTTTTGTCGTGGAATTTGAGTAATCATCATGATCTCGCTTTTGTATATGATATCAAACCCCAACATGCATTAGTATGGTTCCATGAATTGTGATACTTCACGCAGTTTTCCCCAGCTCATTCCATTGGGATCTGGTCTTTAGGCTGGGCATGAATTTTTCTTCACCAAGAAATCAATATTTCTCTGTCATATATACTTCAAGTATATTGACCAAAACAACAATCAGCTTCATCATCGTGGTTCGCGCCACCACAGAGGACAGGTAATGTCCATGGTGCAGTATAGATCTCGCTACTTCACCTTCCGGTTCACTTCTCGAATAATAGGGTCCTGCTTACTCTTCCGACAACCTCTTCCCCAGGTCATCCGTCCCACCCTTAACGATAACACTCTGTCACGTTCAGACCCATAGCGCAATATCTCGCCCACACCACTTCCACTTCATTTACCTTCCAAATGCAAGAACCACGAAGAGAGGACAACACCAATTAATAATCAACCTTCCCTTAATGTATCGTTAGAACAAAGAGAGTCTATCGTGCAATGAGGCAGCCATGCCACAGATGATCTATAGCAGCATCCTGCTCTGGGATACTTTCCAACAGCACATACACACTCCCTCGTTTTCAACAAATCGCCACGTCTCCCAAAGTCAAGATCAATGCATTACATTTACCGTTGATCCATTATCTATCAATACCTTGACAACACCTTAACACATTGATGAGCTCTCATATGCCAAAGGCTTATGTCTATTACTTCGTATGGCTGGGGAGTTTCACCTCTGGTGTTCGCTTTCCAAAGGATTCTACGGTAACTCATCACCATATCTTCCTCTCTTCTGTGGTGCTTCCCTTCTACCTCCTCCACTTAGTGTCTTCTCTCGCTTTTTTACTAAAATAGTTGGCAAATGTTAGAGAAAATAACAGAACAATTTCAAATAAATAGGATTTCCACCCCATCATTAAGGCCTCCAAGTCCATCGTCACTTCATCTACACTACCATCACCCCATATCCTCAGTAGTTTTCCTCCCAAACTTTGTTTTTTCCAAGCTAGGAACTATTTCTTCCTTTACTTTCTCTAGCTCCATGGCATCTTCCTTTTGGATTTCCATAGGTACATCAATAAGCTACCTTCTATCAGCCACTTTGTTTCACATCTCCTCTTCGGTCCCGATATTCTGAAATTTTCATTTAGAGTATATGCCACCTTTGACCAGAGGAACCACAAGAGGAATGATACACCTCACAAGATTTTCCGCAACTTCCTCCCTTGAGAATCAAATTTCCCTCTCGAAAAATAGGTCTGGCTGTAGAAACATGTCTTTCCCTACAAATTCCTGAGAAATGAAGTTGTTTGCAATCTTATTTCTAGAGGAAAAGAATCTACCTCTTCGAGAAGTGAAGTTTTACCTGGTGAACTTCATTCTATACCTTGGAGAAATTGGTCCACCTTTTGGAAACATAGGCCTAAGGGGATAAACATGTCTTTCCCTTATCTTTTTCCCTGGAGGATTGACTTTCCTTGCAATCCTGTCATTTAGAGGAGTGAACTTACCCCTTAGGGAAAAATATTTTTTTCTTGAGGAATCTTCGAACTTGCTCGCATATTTCCACTGAAATGAACCACCGGCGGAGAGGTCGTCATTTCGTAACCTTTCTCTAAGAGAACAAATTCATCTGAATTCTGCCTTTGCCTTCTGAAAATTTACTTTGGCAGAATTGGTTATGTCAGCTTCATTCTCTCAGGTCCTCGTCAATTTCTTTCTTAAAGGAAGATTTGTACAAACTGCAATTTCATTCACTTTTCAACCATCAACATGAACTAGACAATATTTGTGTGGACCCATACCTTTCGGGAGAGAGTTTTCCTGCCTTCGATTTATCAATACTCTAGATCGGGCTAGTATTGTTGACTGAGGTGGGAAAGGATCCTCATCAATTGCCATAGCCTATTTTTTGTCAGGGAATTTGAGTATCCATTTGTTAATCCTGTCTTATATGACATTTCTGAAACCTCAACATGCATTAGTAGTATGGTTCCATGAATTTTGGTACTTATAGTCAGCCTTTCCCCTTAGTTCGTCATTGTCAGATCTGGAAGGGTCTTTAGGGAAGGTAATGAATTTTTCTTTCACTAGGAACAAATGATTTCTGATCTTGCAACCTCAAAAGGTGTATTTAGACCTGCAGATCACTTGCCTTCTTCCGCACATCAGGTGTCTTTTCTACCAATAGAGGACAGGTGAATGTCATTATAGCAAATAGATCTGCCACTTCTACCTTCTGGTTCACCTCTTGACAATAGGTTCCCATGGACTTCTTTCTCCAGTAACTTTCTTCCTTGAGAAGCTCTTCATATTCTGTCACCTTAGCTGCAAGTTCATAAAAATCTCTAAATTCCATACCCTAGAATTTCTTCCTCAACTCAATGTCCAAACCTATTTGGGCCATTTTCACATACTTTGTCTTCTAGAAGCTTATCTTTGCATTTGTTTCTCATCTTCTTAAAAACAGAGATGAACAAACTCACACTTCCCATTTTTCGAGTAACTCTAGACATTCAGTTTGATACCAAAGCTCAACCCCGAAGAATTGAGTGTGAAACTGGTTTTTCCATTCCAAATGTGGTATGAGTCTTCTTGCAATGTTATACTAAGTAGAATGCGTCTTTTGTCAAAGAGTTAGGAAACAATCTAAGCTTGAATGATAGAACCTCATAGCAGCGTAAGGACCAAATGATGTATATGAAAATATACGGTCAAGGGAGTGAATAAAGGTAAATACTAAAACTGATTTGAAACAAAGTAAGTGTACTCAAAAACTAAAATGAAAAGTATTACCAACACCCATCCCTTTTCGCAAGTGCACTAGTCACAAGTAATAGCATAATCATAGAAGTCCCATATCACCACGAGACAGGAGGTTCTTATTAGAATTTAAGCACTCCGAGTACAAGGGCTCTTCACTATCTATATGACCAAATATGATGAGAATTAAAATCAATTTAACTAAAGCAAAAACTGATTTAAAACTAATCAACTAACCCAAAATCTACAAAGCAAACAGATCCACAAAGTCTAAAAATGTATGAAGTGCAAGCACCAGGAACGGGGATAATTATTTACAAATCGCTTGCATTTCTTTCTATTGCAACATTTGTGAGTTGAATGTTGATTTGGTTTAAGGAGCAAAGTAGTATAGCTTTGATTCCTCCTGACACTTTTTACATTTCATTCACTGATGACCATATTCCTAAAAACCAAAGTCAATGGGTCTAATAGTTACTGGATTTTATCCCTTTTAAGATCTTATTGTTTTTCTTTTTCCAATACTTCACAACCATTTCTTAGGATCGAGATCCGCTTGTTCCCATAGATAAAGATGAATATGTCCCTTTCACAATGGTACTAGTTAAGACCGTTAGAATGCTCTTCTCTGACTTAATCTAGCTAACACGGATTAAGATCATTCTATCAAATTACATGAGATGAAAAACTCTAAGGGTGAAAAATGTCTCAAAGAAGGTCCTAATTCTCAGAAAACCATTTCAGAAGCAAACATAATTAAGCTTAGAGTGCATTAGTTCATGAATATCAATGCAAAGACTCTCAGTGACGTTGCTCTCAAAATTTATCTGTCACCCAAAGAGCCCCTTTGGAAATTATATACGTATACAACACTTTCTGGTATAAAATAATCGAGTTCAAGAAGATTTATTACAGGAACATCACCGACAATAGTAAATTCAGTTTTCAAACCCATAAAATAAAACCATAAAATCAAAATTTGAATGTTCAATACAATTAACCCCACCTTGTATGGTGTTTAATGTTTAATTCACTGATTCCAATCATCACAAACCAAGAACAAGCGTAAAAAATGAAGAAAGAAAAACAAGAGATACTGAGAAAGAACAAATCGTGCATTTGAGCTTCCAAACTTTGTCTCAATACGAAATCTAAATCTCTATGTACAAACACCAAATCTCTTCAATAATACAAATGTAATTTTCTCTAAAATGACTCTAAGATCAAAAATGAAAAATCACAAAGCAGTTAAAAACACAGCTTTAGAAAGAGAACCCTGTGAGGGTGGTGTTCTCCAAATTCTCCTATGTTGTCAAAAACCTAAAAAAAGAGTATTTATAGTCCTAGGGTGAATGGGCTTGAAAACAGTCCAAAACAAAGAATTCGGGCCTTTCCGTTTTCACCTCAAATAGTTACAAGGTTCTTATTGTTTCGCTGGTTTTTGTGTTTGATCAACTTGTCGTATTATAACTTTCTCATTTCAACTCGATTTCAAGTGTGTGAGGTGTCACAAGTGGAAAGATCTTTGAATGTAGAATGCCAATGAGTGAGTTGAACCATTGAATGCTCCATATGATACAGAGAAAAATTCATCTTTCCAATGACACACCGTGAGATATCCCGCAACTTTCATTTTGGAAACATTTTGCTATTTTTTACTAAATCACTTGCTTTCCATCAACAGAAAAACCAAGTTTAGAGGAATGTTATGAGTTTCATGAATTTGATATAAATACTCAAAATTAGCATGTGCAATGGACTCAAAACATAGATGTGTTTTACACTCATCAGTTAGCCAACTTCTCACATTGCACAATGAATCTAGCAACATGATCCAGGGTGGATTGGCCATCTTCTCCATAGAACAAGGAGAAATCAAGGATCCTATACCCCTTTGGGTAGGGGCTCTGTCTATCATCTCTAGATAAGATTTTAGGTGAACTCATGCCACTTTCCAAGGTCCCACCCATATTTCTTTTTACCGCTCCATTGCTCTTAACTTGTACTACAATGTTACACAAAAAGGTTGCTGAGGGACCTGTTAAACCTACTGAGGAACCTGAGGAATTTGTTAACGAACCTAAGGAACTTGTTAATGTGTCCCTGGGCTAAGACATTCGCAAGTGGTTGCATGATGCCTGGGCCTCTATTGAAAGAAAAGCCTTCATAAACCTGTGCTGTGTAATTGGATTAGTTTGAGCTAAAACTGTGAGGGCTGTGGTTCAGCCTGACAGGTCCTTCCTTGCTAAGGCGTTCTCCATAATACCTTTCTCCTATGGGGTAGGAATGGTGGTTTAACCTCTTCCCAGATAGGTGAGCTGTGAAATCTACCTGCCTCATCGTAGGTTCCTTAGAATGCTACCCCGAGTCCATTAAAATCTCCCTTTCGTGCTTAGAAGCAACTTCTTGCCTGATTGCCCCTCTCTCTCTCTCTCTCTAGTGCACTTCATTTCCTTCCAAAATATGGGCCATGATCACCGCCGACTCCCTTTATTTCTTGCATTAAAGCTTGAAATTCATTAGAATTACTGTTGTTGAATAGGCATGTCTATATTGTTCTGCACCCCTCCTCTCAATTTATTCAATCACTGCCAGATGGATTCCCTTTGTCAGAATTTATCAAGCTCCTATATGTTCCACCTAGGTTAAACTTTTCCTTTTCCATGTTGTTTACAATATCAGATCCAGTCTAAAGACTGAGCAGCTTGTCTTACTCTCAATTTTGGTGGCATTCTTCAACAAAGTGCATTCCACCGCGGAATATGCACAAACCATATACAAAACAAAAGATGTGATTTGTTCCACAAAGATCGGTCCTATTCGGCGTGCCAAAATATGTTTATGTCGGATTTTGTCTGTAACATACAAAAGACAGAATGGATGGATGCACAGGCATGCCAGGAAATTATAGTATTTCCAAACTGAAACTGTGCCGAAATCTAACTTGTGTTCAAGCAAAAAAGGGATTCCCTAGTTCCCATGACAATACCCTAGAACCTAAGTGGAAAATGCTTTGAAAATTGGATTGTATTGGAAGTTAAGAGAAAAATTGTACAAAATAGCTTGAAAGATAAAATATTTCATTGTAAAATAGACTTAAAATAAAATACCAAAACGATAAAGCTTGAAGTAATGTATAGTCGGTAAGGAAAAACATGTAACTAACTAAAGATCCGAAAATACGACAGATGAACCAATAGGAAACACAAGAGAAATGTTTAAATGCTCTATTTAGGAGGTTGGTTGATGACGATTCAGCGGTCTTTGCTCGTTGAGCCCTTCGAGAAGGGCTATGAATAACTTCTCCAATAATCGGGTCACGCATCAACCAGCGCACCTGGTTCTGTCATTTATCCACTTTGAAATAATCGCTTAATGCCTACCATGTCATAACTTGAGTTGGAGAAAAAGTCTCCCCCACTTGCTTTTGAGACAAAGTCTCACCATTTTGACCTAGCTACTTTGAAAAACTGAAAAATTCAAGAAATGTCCTAACTGCTTCCCGACATTATCATAATTTTGGGTCAATGGTTACCTACTAGGCTCATGATATATCCATTCGGCTCATTCCATTATTCTTCTACTATCAATATCAAACACCATTCGGCCCAAAATTCAATTTTATAATCAAATTACTAATTTGTACTATTTATAAATTCACGCATCTAACACATAGAAAGTCTATTAGAAGACTCATAAATCAAAAAATAAAATTAAAATAATTATTCAAAAACAAAATGATTTTAACTTTTAAACCAAATATAATATTGAAAAGTTTATAATTTATGTTTACTTTTCAATCAAAATATGAAAGAAAAACAGCAAGGTTTGACCTCTTGTTAACTTTGTTTGTAGTCTGACCTAATATAATCATCCACGATGATAATGTATTAATACACGCAACCATTCACAATTCATAAACACTATTAGACACAAGATCCGTCTTGACTTAATCGCAGATGACAGGCCTCTGGTCACAATTAAATGCTATGAAGAGTCAATAAACTGTACTAGATATGATAGAATATTACTCAAATTTAATTAATATTAATTTTTGTTTTTAGATAATATTATGTGGATAATTCATATTGTTATAATATTTAATATTAGTTTTCTTATAATAAGTTATCGCAACATTCTATAAATACTTAATATTAGGGAAAAAGCATTTAGAGAGAGAAATGGACTTTTAAAGGTTATCAATGTTAAGAGAAATAAGGGCTTTTAAGACAAAGTTTTATATATTTTCCATTATGGCTTAATAGGGCTTGTGACTTTTTCCTATCATTTAATACTTTGATACTTCAATCTACATTCTCAGACTGTGGTTTTTAATAATAAATATTATCCATTCTGTGATATAGGCATAATTAACCCAACTCACGTTAAACCCTGCATGCATTTTCGATTTCTTTACTATGTTTTAACTATATTCCTGGTCCATCAAAAGCTTCAATCTATGTATATGACATTTAAGAATAGGAATATAAGGTAAACTGAGGAACAAGAATATGACTTCAAGAAATATAGGACCTATTTGGGTTTCTTTGAATGGTTTTTAAGAATATTTCACAATATAAAAATATTATTTTGGTGTTTTTTAAAACTAATCTTTCTCTAATCTTTATGTTTTTTTTTTGTGTTTTTCTCATGTTTTTCAAAACAAAAGAAAATAAGGAAACAAAACAAGTCTTCTTTTCGTGTTTTTACCCTTTGTTTTTTAGGACAAAAAAAAAAAAAAACCAAACACCATGGTTCTTTAATAAAACCCTATATAAAATTTAGATACATCATTGCTTTTGTTTTATTTTACAACACATATTAAATGTGGCATGCCAAATATGATTTCTACAAAGCAAGAATTTAATAATGTTGTTAAACATACTTTAAAACGTTTTAGTAGAGTTATCTATTAATTTTCTTCATATCAACACTAGTTGATTGGTGATGTGATTTTTTTTTATAATCATATATTGATAGTGTGCTTTCAGTAGTGTTGATTCTTACTGACCACCTTTCATGGTATGTCATTGATTGAAGTGATTAAGATGATTTTTCTTATAACCATGATACACTGAATGTAAAGCTATTTTACCAAGGTTAATTAATAATATAATAATGAAAGACTCATACAGGATATGCATGATTGTTGATATGATTGTGATAAGGTCAACTGTTTTCATATCTTCTTTCCACCTTCCATTACATTTATTTTCCAAGATCAAGTGATACTATTGCTGATATGGCATATAAGCAGTTATCCAAAAATATAATAATAATTCTAAAGCTTAAACGTTTTATAGTATTAGAACTTAGGCCTTCCAATGTGTGCATTTGTTATCATTATCTTCGTACTATCCTTCATATTAGAATGCATAATAGACATAATGATCATTGTTTCATTAAGAATATTATATATCATGCTTATGACTATAAGAAAGTTGATCATTTTGATAAACAAAGCTGAGATATAAGTGCAGCAATCCGGTGTCATAGTCCCAACATCCGATTGTGATTTTGCCCAGACTATTCATTACGCTGTCAACTTCTCATGATCAGGTGTGTACAGAGCAAATATAAATAATTACAATAAAATAAAGATACAAATTTTTATGGTTCAACAACTACTATACCATGACGGTGCTAAATGCTAGGATTTCCACCGATATGATCTGATTTCATAATCATTTTATTTAGTATGATACTCTCTTCTCACCTACCGAATTCTTTCACACCTAATCACTATAGTGGAATTTAGAATGGACTCCATCCATTCCCTCTCAATTACATTACACACCCATTCTATAATGCATCAAAATAAAATTAAGAATATCATATCCATCACCTTTCACCATAGGTGGAAGGCTTTGAACAAAATACCTAGAGAGTATCTACAATATGCACTCCTTCAGCACATCTGATGCAAGGATTAATCAGAATGATGATCAATGGTTTAGGTAAGTTAGGGTTATGGGGTAGAACTGATGGGTGTGATAGGTATGGTCCTTGTATAGGTTTTAGGATCAGTTTAGGTTTATTTATATAATGAAATTATAGTTAAGAATCGAAGGATTTTATGTTTGGAAAGGTCTGGCTTTAATTAGATGAACAAACCTAGCTTTATTACATGGTTAGTTTTTCATGTATTAGATGCACGAATTTGGGTTTCTCTGGTTAAGGAGATGGTATTTATATTTGAGTGAAAGAAGTATATGGAAAAGTTTTACAATTGAACATAGATTTAAAAGTTTTGAGTCGAGATTGGCAATTTTAGTTATGGAAAGCCGAAGAGAATTTGATGAGATGAGAGATGGCAGAGATGGTGTATCTCAATCCCACAACCATCAGAGATAAGAATAACTCATTACACTAAGGGAATCCACCCAAGAGATTAGGAGAACAAGAGATATATCACACCATGAATCCACCTAGATAAGAAGCATGAACCTCCACTCAAGGGAATCCACCCAAGATACATAACAAGAGAGACTCTAAAAAGAATCAAATATTATTAATCTGAATCGATAATAAAAGATCAGACATAGGGTATATATAATTACCTTCTAAATCCAATAAATAACTTCACTGACTGGAAACAAAGACTTTCTAATTTAAATAAAACAACTCTAAATGAAATAACAACTCTACTAGGAAACAATTTCCAAATTAAAGAAGTAACACTACTTTGACTTGGAGAACAAATCTTTCTAAAATAAAACAACTCAAATCAAAATAGTAAATACACCCAAAATACTTAGATTTAAACATATTTGGTGTCAATGTTTCATACCTCCTAACTGAATTTTCCCTAATTAAGATCGACCTCAATGATTTATAGAAGATGAGTATTCTAATACTCATTTTATCCCATGTTTTTTCTTAGGCTTTAGTAGTTTTACGAGATAAATAAGTCTTAGTCATATATTTTTAATTTTATAGATTAGGCCAACTATTGAGCAAGTAAAAACGAGCAAAATCAAGAAAATCAGCAAATCATCATACTGTCAGAATAAACATGTATCTATTTCGCTTCAGATGTCCTTATGGCCCATTACATGGGCATATTCTAGACTGAGGCTCAGACACTGTGGATCACATGTGAGCATAATTATCAAATTCATTTCTCTGTAAAGTACAATCACCAGGACACTTCCATGATACACTTCTTTCCTCTCGATCGTATATTATAAACATAATTCCCACTATTGAATTGTTAGACAAACATCTTCTGGCCCATCTTCTACCATGTCTCTGGGTTACCAATAATCATTTTACTGAATTGATAAGTTCATCAACATGTCCTTCAAATTCATCTTTAGAAACCCTCAAACTCTAATTCTACTTTATTCTAATTGTATATGATATTAATTCACTTAAAGTGATAACATTTCCTAAACCTAGCAAATTTGACATTTTGTGAACTATTCATCGACATGATTTTGTATATTTGGATTAGTATGTCATGTTTTGGTTAAATTTATGTTGATCCGCATAATCCGTTTAATAAACATGTTATATTCATGTCAATCAACATAACAAGAAATTGACCCCTTTAATTATTATGTAAATTAATATTTAACCCAAATTAGCTTGTTTAATTTGTTGTTTATGTTAAATATCGATGGATTAGTTATAAATTATATTAATTTAAATGACCAAATTAATAAACGGGTTATGCATGTTTTATTAATTATTAATTGAGTTGTATTTTAATTTGTTAATTTTGACACGATTATTGTTTGTGTCATGTTTGGATTAACGAATACAATAAAATACCTGTATGTTAACATGACACGCGGACATGAATTATCACCCCTAACATTTACCACGAGCTCAACTGGTCCACAGAGCGTATTATCACATGAATCCCATTGAAAGAAGTTTGTGGACCAAGTTGAAGTAATATGACATGTGCCTAGTTTCTATACATGTGGGACTTGTCCAAAATCTATATAAACAATCTTAGTTGTGAGTAAAGAATTGGACACCAAGATCCTATACATATGGAGAAGTAGTCCCAAAATCTATATGTCAATCTTAGAATTGCATTGGTAAGGAATTCAAGCTCTATATCACTGTACATATGGAGAAGTTGTCCGAATCTATATGACAATCTTAATTGCATTGCCCGAAATTAGACATTCAAATCTATAAACATTGGCGTGCACTATGAAAAGAATCCCCGCCCAGTTTTGAGAATGTATGTATAAGAATTCACAGCGTGGAAGCAGGAGAGGATATTTACATGTTGAGTGATCTTGTGTCTTCATTACTAGAATCTAAGTGTACAAATCACAGTACAAACACCTTTCTAATCTGTTTGGATGATAAAAAAAAAAAAAAACGATCAGGATGAAAGGTCTTTCTCTTTTGAATGAACTGAACCAGAGGGAGAATAAAATTCTTATATTTATAATTCTGATACAAACCCTTTCTTGCAGACACATTCCTTAGATGTTGTCTTATAGATCTCAGATTAGGTCAAGCCCCTTTGGGCGACCCATATATACCCATTACCTAAATGAAATCTTTATGTATTAATATTCTAAGTTATAATTGTATCTCTTATGGACTTCAGGATATGAATTTAGATGAATATTTTGGTGTTCGTGTTCACAGGAACCATATTCCTGAAAATTCTAAAATATAATTTACCTTTTAAAGTATTTAAAGCTTTATGAATTTAAGGCAGACACCTGGGAACAAATGAAAGTTCTCGTCTGTACCTATTACAATCATTTAAAATAATTCTCATCTTCATCACATTCCAAAAAAAAGTGTATGGATCCATTAAACTTTTTTCTTTAGAAAAATTTTAAGCTTATTTATTTTCTATAAATAATATTAAACAAATATATCTGATGAATAGTCAATATTATAAATTTTGCTTATTATAGTATTATCATATCATTCATATGTGCATTGTCATCATTAGTGTTGTATATAAATTTAAAAAATATTAAAAATAAAATAAATAAAAATTTAAAATTATTTTATATAAAAGCAATACCTGAATCCAAACCAACCAATCCTAGATTCATTTCGATCAAACCCATCCATATTTAAAAAATTACAAACTCATCTCGATTGTACTTAAGGTTTGTTGGATCCTTAATCAAATATTTTGCCACCTTTATTAAATATTTTTGAAATCAGGTGATCTAACCTTAGTTTCAGGTATTTTGTTTCTAATTTTTTAAATAAATTGGAATGAGGACCCATAACATAGTTTTTCCCCAATAATTGCAGTGCACCAAATACCATCCTATAAATATTGAAGAACATTGCAGCTATCTGTTCATATGTTGAGTTACAGTTCTCTTTACCAGCAACATCTGCCGATCAATCAGCATCTTCTCCAGGCCCAGAGACTAACCGTCAGACTGCAAATTTCACTAGCATTTGGGGCAATAGTTTCATCGTAGGCAACTCTCTGATGATGAGGTAAATTTATGATATGTAATTTTGCACCAACAATTATGTCTGCCAATACCAAAATTTTCTCTTATTTTGTTGTACGATTTATTGATACAGAAAATTCTGGTCCATAAAGACCAGCAGCTGGAAGATCTAAAGGAGGAGGTCAGAAGAGAGCTAATAGCTGCAGCTAGCAACTCTTCAGAACAGCTGAAGTTTATTGATGCAGTTCAACGGCTTGGGGTGGCATACCACTTCGAAAAGGAGATAGAAAAAGCTTTAGGAAACACCTTTGATAATTATCATGACACTGATGATATAAATGATGATCTCTATGCTGTTGCACTTCGATTTCGACTGCTAAGACAACAAGGATTCAATATTTCATGGTAAGTGTAGGGTTCCATATCATTTAGGAGTGAAAGGTGAAGTCGTATATGGATGAAACAAGACTCAACACTATCGCTTTTTCTTGAGGTGTAAGGCCCATAGAGAAGCAAATCAAAGAAGGCTGGTAGTTAGCCATATGTGCCATGGCGCTGAGGCAGGACAATATTGGTAAAGAGTTGTGTTGATTTATGACCCAAATTTGGTTTTGTACTTATCTCCGACCTGAAGGCCCATGGTGTGACTTTTGTTAAAAGAAAAAGTTGAGAAAAAAATAGGGATCTGTTGTGGTATGTGGGGGGCTTGCTCCTGTAGTATGGACCTTTCTATTAAGATTATTTTTGTCATATCGGCGCATTAAGGTTTGTCTACATTATGCTATACTTTGAAATTTTCTCTCAGATTCATAGTAACTTTCTGCTGAGCCCGTGGTTTTTTCCCTCAAGGGTTTCCACTAAATTTGGTGTTATTTCTTTGTTTTGTATTTCATTATTATGTCATCGATTTCAACAAGTTGGATAGATGAAGAGTATTATCAAAACATATCTTTGATTAGAAGTGTGTTGGTGAGAACCACAGGCCCCCAGAGGGGTGGATTGTAGTGTGCATACGTTTGGGTAAGTGGGAGGTGGTTCATATACTTAAAGGTTTGAACTCAGCACTAATCAAGACATTTTCTTGAGCATATGTCAAAAGAGAAGCAAACAAAAGGTGGGCTAATGGCAAACCATGTATGAACGTTGTAGTCTGAATGGACAATATGGGATAAAAAGTTGGGTTGTTTGATTAATATTGTGTAAACAATGTTTGATTAATATTATCTAGGAAAGCTCACATGTAACATTATATGTTTCGATGATGGTTGCAGAGATATTCAACAGGTACAAAGATGAAAAGGGAAGGTTTAAGGAATCTTTGTTGAATGATGCATGGGGGCTACTAGGGTTGTATGAAGCTGCACATCTCAGGGTGCGGGGAGAAGATATTCTAGATGAAGCGCTTGCTTTCACAACCACTCATCTCAAGTCTCAGGTGGGACATTTAGAATACCCTCTTTCAGCACAAGTCATGCCCTATACCGGCCCTTTAGGAGAGGATGGAGAGGATTGAGGCAAGCCCATACATGTCTATCTACCAAGATGATGCTTGGCATAGTAAAGCTTCTTGACACTTGCAAGTTAGACTTTTAACATATACGGTCATTGTATAAAAAGAGCTAAAGATATATGAGGTTAGTTTTAAAAAAAAAGAAGTGATAGATACCCCATGAGATGCTTTAATGTTTGGTCATATGTTTAACTTGACCTTTAAAGCTTTTTTGGATAAATGTGTTTGTTCTATAGGTCAAATATACCTTTATTTTCCAGCAGGTGAGCAATGAAGCCAAACGACGTCTAACACCAGTGACATGTCACTTATATGCTAAATAATTTCTTTGGCATGGGCGCCTATCTCTGTGGGTGACACGTCAAGCGACATTAAACCTTACTCATTTGTTCACTGTTCCTCCATTGATAGTAGGGGGCATCATTTTGAGTTACAAAATCGCGTTAGGGGTGACATTGGACTCAAAAAAAATTTAAGGGCCAAATTGAACATATGGCCAAACATTAAAGGCATTTATGTAACTTATCCCATTTTAAAAACCATGTATGAACTTTAAAGTTAATTAAAGCAGTTTGACTTATGTGAATTAATGTATTTTCTCAGGTGGTGGAAAGACCTAGATTTTTCCTCAAAGCTACCTTTTGCAAGGGATAGATTGGTGGAAGAGTACTTTTGGATAGCAATATCTTGTTTTGAGCCCCAGTATTCATATGCTAGAAGAATACAGACCAAATTACTTG
This sequence comes from Tetrastigma voinierianum, assembly GCA_016808115.1. Classification (NCBI taxonomy): domain Eukaryota; kingdom Viridiplantae; phylum Streptophyta; class Magnoliopsida; order Vitales; family Vitaceae; genus Tetrastigma; species Tetrastigma voinierianum. The sequence continues at coordinate 545,327 of JAEQBH010002202.1, read as the reverse complement.
CTCTGGTGACAACTATAGATGACATATTTGATGCATATGGAACACTTGAAGAACTACAGCTCTTTACAGAGGCAATTGGGAGGTTTGATATAAGCAAGTTAAATTTACCCACAATCAGTAAATTGATGGGTCATTTGATTAAAAGACCCTTTGAAAACTAAATTTCGGAAATAATAACCTTTCATTAAATTTTGCATTATTTTGATAAATACCCTCATCGTTTTCTTTTTAAAGTTGTAATATAAGCCATTAAAGGACATGCAATTTTGTCAAAAAAAGAGCCATTTTCAAGAAAAAAAAAACATGGGAAGCGCAATTAGATATGCAAATATTGGGTTACTTGAGGTTTTTAAACCAAATATTGCTAAATTGATTTTTAGGTGGGATACCGACAGCATACATCATCTTCCTGAATATATGAAGACATGCTATCAGGCAGTCTTAGATTTCTACAGAAATCTGAGAGATAGAAAACATAGAAAGACAATTCTGTGTGTCCACCATGCAAAAGATGCAGTAGGATTCTATAAACTCTATTGTGTTTGTGATATGTCCTATACTGTAAAAGGCTACATATATATAACACTAGCATGATATATTTACTATTGGCTGAATTTTTATCATAGATGAAAAGTTGGGTCCAAGCACTTAGTAGAAGCAAATGGATTGCATAAGAAAAATACATTCCAACAGTAGGAGTACGTGTGGCATTGGTAGAAGTATTGCTCTCCTGTGTTTACAATCATCTCTTTTATTTGCATGGGTGAGGTTGCAACCAAGGAAGTCTTTGATTGGGTGCTACAAAACCCTAAGATGGTTAGAGCTTCAGCAACAGTCATTAGACTCATGAATGACGTGGCTTCCCACAAGGTACAATGAAATAACACTTCCTAGCTATTTCTGGTTCTTGGATTCCAATCCCATAAAGAAAGGGTGATTCGACTAAAGACATTTTGAAAAACATTTCAAGATATAAGTTGTTTTGTTTTACCGTTTTCAGCTATTTTTTGTTACGAAAAACAAGAAAAAGGAAAACATAAACAGCTTTTAGTTTTGTTTTTTGATGCAGCGCTAAAAACACGTAAAATCTTAAATTGAGATAATGTAGAGTTTTAGAACACACAAAAATAGTGTTAAATATTGTTTTGGCTTTTACTCCAGAATAGTTTTGAAATATAGACCCGACATTCCTAACATTTCATTTACATTTTGCCCTCATTTTGGAGAAAAATGGCTTCTTGTTTTCACAGTAAAAATAACAATTTTCTTTTACTTAGAGTGATATATGTAAATACATGAAATAGAAAATGATATTTTTGTCTCTATATCTTATTATTTTTCAAACAAAAGGCATGAGAAAAGTTAGATTTACAGTTTTTAGATTATTTGAGGTTTTTAACCAAATATTTCTAAAGACAATCAAGTATATATCAATTTTTTTTTTGTGACACCTTATATTACTTTCTGCAGTTTGAGCAAGAGAGAGGGCATACTCCATCAAGCATCGAATGTTACTTGAAGCAACATGGTGTCTCGGAGCAACAAGCATATGATGAGTTTAACAGGCAAATTAAGAATGCATGGAAGGATATGAATGAAGAGTGTCTCAAACCTACTGCAGTTCCAATGCTTCTCCTTAGTCGTCTTCCCAACTTTGCTCGAGCAGCAGATGTAATACACAAGGACCAGAAAGATATGTTCACACACCCTGGAGAAGTAATGAAAACTAATATTAGAATGCTGCTCATAGACCCTATGCCAATATGAGAGTGGAGATATGTTACACAAATAAAGATGGGATAAGGTGCACAAATGCCCTTGAGTTTTTCTCTTATGTCCCATTTTGCACCTAAACTTTTTATCAGGATGGACATGTGTGAGCTATGGTACACCTTCTCACCAAATAAAGATAGTGTATTCTAGCTAGCAGCTTCTGTTTCATTTTCCAGGTATAACAGACTGGAATCAATGCTTTGTTGTTTCTTCCATTGCTGCTTAATAGCTTTGGTCTGTGAGGTTTTGTTTGCCTCTGTTAGATATTGTCTTTTGGTATGTAATTATATGAGTGTGGAGATATATGTTCCCCAAATGGAGATGCTATGTTTTGGAGTAGACTGACTTGATTTTTTCTTTCCTTCTTTTTGGTCTGCTGAGGTTTGTTTTCCTCTTCTTTAAGCTTCACATGATGAATGCATAAAATTTCCCAATAAAAAAAAATTTATTATCACAATATGAATTATGTCTTATTAATCTCATCAGTCTCATGAGAAATTTGGAAATTGTCGGACTGGAATTTGGATCCTGGGATCAGTGGAGGAGCCAGGATTTTTGTTTAGCTAGGAGGGGCATCATATATTATGCAATGTTTTTAAATACAATTTTTTCTTATATATGTGTATCATTTTAATATACAATATATCATATAAAAATGCTTTCTGTTTAAAGCCTTGGTTAAACGCTGCGTTTGTTAGAGTTTTAATTAAGTTGTAAGCTTTTTTAATTGGATGAGAAGTGAGTGATTACGGAAGTAAGCATTGAGAGGAGTGATGCAGATTTGCAAGTTAAGAGCAAAATGGGACATACGCCTTTGTACACCTTATCCCCAATAACTATTGATGGTGATGGACAATATTGAAGGTAGATGTACGAGATGTTGATGTTGTTGAACTTGAGGGCAAGGAATCTATTCATTAAAAATTAGTATCAGATATGTTATAACGTGGTAGCGTAATTATACTTATAAAATGTGCTACGATTATCTGAATTAGGAATTTATGAGCCTTATTCTATGATCTAGAAACTTGGATGTCCCGTAATTTAATCGTATCTTATAAGAAGGTGATTAAGCTGGCTAAATTCTTTTATCTTGTCTTGTGTCTTTCTGAAATATTTTGTTATTAGAAATATCTTGGCTTGTTCTGATGTAAATTTTATTCTGGCGTGGAAGCCCAGAAGCTTTTAGATTCAGCTCCATCATATAAATATTGAAGCACAAAAAATGGGTAACATCCCAAAAGATGTTGGAGATGAAGGGAATAAGGAGAGAGACTGACTGCAAGAGGTAAGGGAACGAGTTTTGAAAGGGAAATAGAGATTTTATTTTATTTTATTTTTTTTGTTTAGATTTCAGGGTTCAATAGAGATATGAGAGCATTTTGGGAAAACACGGTTGCAATTTTGGATATTTTTGCCAAGAAATCAAGTTTCTGTTTAGTTTTTCTCTTGGATTTTATGGCAACTGTGAAGGACAGACTTTTGGGTTGGATTTCTATTTTTTTTTTTTTAAATCTTCTGCCCTCACGTATTTCCTTCCTTATGTACTCTTTATCAAAAAAAATTTAAATCAACATCCTTTTGTTTGGCATCTCTTGTTCACTCTTTATCAAATATAATGAAATTGGCATATCATGACATGGTTATCCCTCCACCAAAGGAAACAGCTCGTCCGGAGCTCATAATTTCCCCACACTATGTCACGATTGAGATAGAAGAGGTCCCAATTTTAAAAAATATGTGGAAGAAGTTGAACATGACATATGCTAGTTCCTATACATATATAGAAAAGTTGTCCAAAAACTATATGAGAATCTTAATTGCATTGGTAAAGAAGCACTCTAGGCATTCAAAATCTATAAACATTGGTGTGCAATTTAAAAATTTTATAAAGTTTGGTGAAGTATTAATTATTCAAACTATATAAAATAGGAAGGTATGCTATGATCTGAAAATAATGGAATGTATTAAGTGATCGAGAATACAGAAATGAGTGTTTTGATGCATGTAATAAAACTAATTGCCTTTTGATCAAAGATTCTTGTGTAAGTTCACAAAAATGCCCCTCTTCATCGCTTACATTTGACAGTTGGATTATATTCAAAAAAACACAAACCAAAAGTGAAGATGAAGAACAAAAATAGGAAGATTTGAAAGATAAACTCCTTTGTTTGACCATAAGTGTTGTTCGATTTAAATGGAAATGGTGGAAATGTAATTCCTTAATTGGATTTTCCTTTGTAGGCGTTGTTCGAAAATGAGGGAAAAGTAAGATTACAATTGTAGGAAATTGAAGTTAGATAACATTTAGCATTATGAAAAGTGAAAATTGGTTCCAATTCATATATATTTTACAACAGACAATATATACTAATCGTAATATAATACAGATATTATCATAACTGGTATATGTATTACCAAACTGAAAAATTCCTAGAACCACTACAATTAAGGATTCTAAGTAGTTGTAATTTCATTATTAAGTGATAAATCCATATAAGGTAGGAAACCCCTCAATAGAAAACCCACAATAAGCACATATATGAAAGTTTAGCTTAAATTGTCATGTCTAAAATCACTATAGTAATATCATTCATGAATCTTATCATGAAATTGTATCACATCTGATCATCTTTGGCAGCGTTTTCTTAAATCTTCTTATAGCATGTGTGAATCTTGTGCTCTTATATCTTATCACATTCTTTATATTATTGATATAAAATCATTGCTTGGGTATAGCCCTCAATGTTGAATTTCTGCTTTTAAGATATATTAAATGATGTACATGATTTTATCATTTTAATACTTTTTCTATTAAATGATAATTTTTCTTATAATCTCTTCTCCTCAGTGTGATATAATGAATATTTATAAACTCTCATGGTTGAAAAATATAACATTTGTGCTAGTTTAAGAGTTCCTCATTGCCCTTTCTGAAGCAGATTCTCTCTTACTCTCTTTCTGTGCCTCTACTTTTTCTCTGGGGTACAGTACTTGCCTTCTCCTCCAGATGCCTATTTATAGGCAAAGGGGAAGGGAGAAGTTATAGAAGGAAGAAATTTTCTTTCAACCATTTTCAGATTCTTCTACTGCAGGTTCCAGAAGACAATTTTGACTGTGGCAGTCATTGGCATAAAGTAGGCAGCATTAGAAAAACACTTCCCTTTTGTCGACAAAGGTAAATTGTTGTTAAAGCCATTATTCATGGGGCTGGATTCATATCAGATGGCTATGCCTTGGATAGTTACAAACCACGTCTTCAACCTTCATTATCACCATAAGTACTAAGGTTATGTTTGACTCCTAGAAAATGCTAGGGAAAGAACATTGTTAAGAAAAATAACAACAAAGAAAAAGGTAAGGAAAGTAACATAAAATTTTGATTCTATATGGCTCCCAATGAATACTAGGGAAAGAAAATTGTAAGAAAAAATGATAGGATAAATAAGGTAAGAAAAGTAATACAAAATTTTACTTTATCTTATTTTTCATAAAAATTTAAAGGAAAAAAATATAAGAAATCCTTTTTATATTTTTCTATCACTCTTCACAAATTTAATACTTTTCTCTCTTATTTCTCATTTTATAGGAATATAAAAATTTAAAATATATATATTTACATGATTGGAAACCCAATATTATATAAATACAATGCAAATTAACTTTATCTTTCTTTTTCTCTCTTATTTTTCTCATTAATTTTCAAAAGAAGTAGAAGAAAAAATGATTATAATATGCAGTGCAAATTATTTTTCTCACATGATGGTAGTCCACATGTGATTAATGTTCTAAAGACACGTATCATCATCCAACCTGTTAGCTGTCAAGCCCATATTAGAAAGCTGACGCTGATGGGATGCTAACCATGAAAATAAATTCAAAGCATCATTGCTTATTGTTTTTTATGTATGGTTTGGTCCTTCATTATTTTTGTGTCGTGTTCAGCTGTGAACCATTGTCGTGGCAAAACAATGTCCACTCATTTAGCTTGAAAGATTTTCTAACAGATCTAATTCACACTGAAGCAATTCTCACGTGCCACTTCATTCCCACGTGAAGAGGCAAAGGGGTATTTCATAGACTTTCAATAAACTAAAGAGAGTTACAGTGAACAAATAAGAATCAAGAACTCAAAGTACAAAGATAAGTCTTGAAGCCATGATCTGATACTATATTAAACGATTAATTCTTGAACCCATATCAACAAAGGTTAATTGTTGTTGAAGCCATTATTCATGGGGCTTGAGTCATATCAGATGGCTATGCCTTCGATAGTTACAAACCATGTCCTCAACCTTCATTATCACCAAAAGTACTAGGGCTATGTTTGACTTCTAGAAAATGTTAGGAAAGGAATATTGTTAAGAAAAATAACAACAAAGAAAAAGTAAGGAAAGTAATATAAAATTTTGATTCTATATGGCTCCCAATGAATAGTAGGGAAAGAAAATTATAAGAAAAAATGATAGGATAAATAAGGTAAGGAAAGTAATACAAAATTTTACTTTATCTGATTTTTCATAAAAATTTAAGAAATCTTTTTTATATTTTTCTATCTCTCTTCACAAATTTAATACTTTTCTCTCTTATTTCTCATTTTATAGGAATATAAAAATATAAAATATATATATTTACATGATTGGAAACCCAATATTATAAACATACAGTGCAAATTAACTTTCCTTCTCATTCTCTCTTATCTTTCCCATTATTTTTCAAAAAAAAGTAGTAGAAAAAATTATTATAATATATATTTTCTTTTATATTTTTTTCTATAACATTTTTCATATCACCTAAATTTGAGAAAATAATTTTCTTTTATCAAACATAGCCCTGCGCATCAACATCTTGACGGATGACAAGTTCCCTCTTTTGCAAACACGTATCATCATCCAACTTGTTAGCTATCAAAGCCCATATCAGAAAGTTGACACTGACGGGATGCTAACCATAAAAATAAATTCGAAGCATCATTGCTTTTTGTTTTTTATGTATGGTTTGGTCGTGGCAAAACAATGTCCATTCATTTCACTTTAAAGATTTTCTATCAGATCTAATTCATACTGAAGCGATTCTCACGTGGCTCTCCATTGCCACGTGAAGAGTCAAAAGAGTATTTAGACTTTGAATAAAGTAACAAGAGTTACAATAATTAATTAGGAATCAAGTATTCAAAGTACAAATATAGCTCTGGAACCCATAACCTTTTATATCATATTTAATGAATAATTTTTTTTAAAACTTAAATTTATAGGATTTAAGTTAATATAAATACTATGCATTTATTAACTCTCAGACCACATAATTATAATAAACAAATAAAAATTAAGATTGAGTATTAAAGAGGTCTTGAAATTCATGCTTGCTTTTATCAGGTAAACTTTGATAACATATTACATGTCAGTGCTTTTTAAAAACTCAAATTTACGGGATTTGAGTTAAATATTATCAATACAATGCTTTCATTAATTGGTCCATGGAGCTCGCAATTTCCCATCATTAGTACGTTGAGACAATGAAAGAAATCCCATTGAAAATATTTGTGGAAGAAGTTGAACATGACATATGCTAGTTCCTATGTACATATGGAAATGTTGTCCAAAATCTATATGACAATCCTAAAGTTTGGTGAAGTATTAATTATTCAACTACATGAAATGCAGATTCTCACCGATTTATTGATTGTTAGGAAGTACGTTTAATTTTAGAAGATACTTTTTATTTATGGGAATCAACTCAATATTAAACAAGTTCAAATTAAATTCATTCAATTGATCCCGAACTCATCGGCAGGCTAGTTAGGCAATAACCTCAAAATTTTAAAAATAAAGAATAAAATAAAACAAAATAAATATAAGGTGGTTTAAATAAAGAACTAAACATATATCTTCAACGTGGTTTAAATATAAGGTGATCTTGAATGCCAGGTCAATAAATCTTTCACACAATGGGCCTCAAAATTATACAAAATTCCACATACTTTTCAACTACATACAGCTTCTGAATGTCAGAGCTGTCCTATAAATAATATGGAGCTTTTGCCAAGTTAGTGTATATTTTTCTCATACGTACCAATATATAATTCTAGTGTTCCCACGAAACTAAGATGTCTACTCAAGTCTCAGCATATACTTGTCTAGCCAAGATTCCTACACCAAATATTCACGGGGTTCTAAATCTAATATAGTTGTGTCATCAGAAAAATATTTTTGAAAAACATTTTTAAAAAATGTCTCTTTAGAGCGTTTTAAGGTACAGAAAATTTTAATTTCTGGCTAAAAGTGTGCTTTTAAAATAGCCCGTTTTCCCACATTATTTCGTTGAAATAGTGTTGAATAAGCAGCATATAATTACGAAAATTTTAATTCTGTAAAAGTGTCTTTTAAAAGATTTAACGTTTATATTATTCTTTGAAAGTGTGCCCCGAAAAACGGCCGTAATTTGAAAATTTTCAATTCACACTGAAAGTGTCTTTTGAAGAGACACCTTCATAATTTCGAAATTTTTAATTTACATTGAAAATGTCTTTTGAAGAGACACTTTTACACTATTTTGTTAAAAGTGTCTTTTGAATATACACTTTCATAATTTTGAAAATTTTCAACTTACACTGAAAGTGTTTTTTGAAGAGACACCTTTATATTATTTCGTTGAAAGTGTATTTTAAAGAGACACCTTCATATTTTTGAAAATTTTTAATTTACACTGAAAGTGTCTTTTGAAGATACCTTCATAATTTGGAAAATTTTCAAGCTTCAATATGACGTGGTTTGATGATGTGAAGAAAACTACATTATTTGTAGAATTATTTTTCAAACTATATTGTTTTTAAGATTTATTTTAAATTTTATTATTATTTTTCAGAAATTTCCAAATATTCGCCTAGTAGTAAATTTTCACCCTAACATATGGGGTGATAATTTGTCTTACTCCGAAGACAAGGTAATTCAATTCAAACATGCATCAAGCTTTTAATGTTTTGTATGTCTATTTTAATAATATTTTGTGAGATTAAAATCATTATGTGAAAACCATCACACAAATAGGAACATTCATATTGAATCATCAAGAATCAAAATACTGGATTTGCGGAAGCGTACCTGAATCTATAACAAAATATTGAAATATTTGAATCTGAGTCTGAGGCTTTATGATCTTCCAGATCTATACTAGTTTTAATCTCGTATTTCTCTCGACAATGGGAATCGAGAAAATTGAAAAATATAGTGTGATCACGGGACCGTGATGACTTTTGTTATAAACAATCGTGTACGTTTTATGAGCAGTTCACGTGTTCGTAATTTCTATTTTAACCCATCATAAAAATAGAAATTAAACATATCTACACATTAATGCCCACACTTTATAATATATTAGTAAGGCCCCAAAACTTAGATTAATTACTTTAATTAACTTCTTTATTTAATAGTCTATAATTCACATTTATTTAATATATCGATCCATATGTTTGATTTTGCCAACAATCTCACTTGGGCTATATATGTAACTTTATAAGATGAATTATACTTTATCGAACTCATGAGTTTGCTATCAAAACTTTATTTTGTTTAACAATCTTGTCCATTAACCACCAATATAGAGGGCAAAGCGTCGTCATTGCATGTTCATGTGAAGCCGTCGATGATCGCATATATCAATGCAACTAATGACAAAAGATCAAGTAGCGGATGTAGCATGATTTAAGTACAATGTGATCTTAACATGCCTTATTTGTGATTACATCGCCAAACCTTAGTGAGAGATCAAACCATACCAAAAATCAAAGTGAATGGCGAATGCTTTACTACGGTAAATAACCTTAAAATCCATAATATCCATAACAAATGTATGTCTATAAATAAAAGCATCTAAAAATCTGAGCTCCTTTAAAACAACATATCTGAAGCCACACCCGTATGAGCGGTGTGCTCATGAAAGACTATAGGTGGTAATCCCAGCAGTCGGTGGATGCAATCATGGAGTTTGTCCCAATGTGCTCTATAGATATAAGTCCACTCTGAACCCTTTCTTTGACAATTAGGAATTTGATGTCTATAAATTTTTACTTCGTCGAACTCCTATTGTTGTCGAGATATAGTACTACTAATTTATTGTCACAAAATAACTTAAGTGGTTTTTCAATGCCATCCATAATATGTAGCCTCGTGACAAAATTTCGCAACCATATTCCATGATTGGATGCCTCATAACAAGCTACAAACTCAACTGTCATGGTGGAAGAAGCTACAATAGATCGTTTAACACTTTTCCAAGATATAGCACCTCCAGCATGTAAGTAGATATAGCTTGAAGTAGATTTCATGCTATCTCGGCATCCAGCAAAATCGCAGTCATAATATCCAATGATATCTAACTGATCCGACTTTCGATAAGTGAGGATGTAGTCTTTTGTTCTCTGTAAGTACCTCCTGACTCGCTTGGCTGCTATCCAATGATCCTTTCCAAGATTGCCTAAGTATCTGACCAATATGCCAACAATGTATGCAATATCTAGGCGGCGTACATGCCAGGCATACATGTCGGACTTCCTATTCTTCTTGCCATAGAATTTGTTGCATCTCCTGAATCTCAAAATTATTCTGAGGGCATTGAGTGAGACTAAATTTGTCTCCCTTAGCCACAAAAGGGTGTCACTTAGTTTGCAATGCATACCTAAATAACTAAATTTTCTCAATATATCTCTTTTGTGATAAACCAAGTATGCAAGGCGATCAGTGTATCTGTATGCTAACTCACAAAAGCATCACCCGAATCTTTCATCTAAAATTTGCCGATAAGAAATCTCTTGGCTTCATGCAACATGCCTATATAGATTGGTGGCAAGCAATATGTCATCAACATATAAAACCAAATAAATATACTTACTTACCCGAACTTATGGTATATACAATCATCAACCATACTCATCTCAAAACCAGACAAAATGATAACTTGATGAAACTTGTAATACCATTGACGAGAAGCTTGCTTAAGCCCATAGATGGATTTCTTTAACTTGAAAACCTCTTCAAAAATTATCTCAGCCCCACAGGTATTCTAGAGGGACTATTCTTCAATCCTTTCCACGGTCTGCTGCACTTTCATTTTGAATATGGTAGTTGCAACTACTATCTTTTCTTCTTGAGAGTAATCAGTTATCATCGATCTCCTCGATGATTGGGCCACTCATCGGCTTATAAGGCATGATAATAGTCACCTTTAGGAGTTTGGCTGCCTCCTTTTAGATTTTCACAGAACCCTTTGAGTTATGCTTTTCTTGGGACCCCATCATTCCTTCTGTTAGTGAACTTGATAGGACCGAATTCCTGATCATAATACCTGCCTTCCACAAAGCCTGTAGCCGCCATGAAGGGTTGTTTATCTGCCCACACCACTTCCACTTCATTACCTTTCCAAAACAATAAGAACTAATGAAGAGAGGACAACACATACCAATTGGCATGAATCCAGTCCCTCTAACAGGGATGTTGTAATTTCTGATAAGTGCACATCACAAAAAAAGGAAAATAATGCAGTTTTGCTACCAATGGTGATATCTATAGGTATTATCCCCAAGGTCTTGGATACTTCTCCAGTAAAGGAAGACACAACCACCCCTATTTCTATCAAATCATTAATGCTCCTTCCCAGAGCTCTCAACATTCTCAATGGCATTACATTTACCGTTGATCAATTATCTATCAGTACCTTGGATACTGGTCTACCATTAAGATGAGCTCTTACGTATAAAGGCTTTATATGCCTTATCATTTCCACATAGGGTTTCTCAAGTATCACCTTCTGAGGTCTAATTTCTTTAGAGGATTCTATGGTAACTCCACCGTGGCCTACATCTTCCTCTGTGGTCGGGTGCTTCCCTTCTACCTTCACTAGGTCTTCCTCTGTCTTTTTTAATTTGAAATAGTTGGCAATGTTAGAGAAACATTAGAACAATTTAAAGAAATAGGGATTTCACCTATCATTAAGGCCTCCAAGTCCATCATTTCATCTACACTGCTCATTGACTCCATATCCTCAGTAGTTTTCCTCCTTTTCAAGCTAGGAACCATTCCTTCCTTCACTTTCTCTAACTCCATGGCATCTTCATTTTGGATTTCCACAGGTACATTAATGAGCTACCTTCTATCATCTGCTCTTTGCCTCTACATCCTCCTCTTCTGGGCCCTAGATAGCCTTTACGAAAAAATTTTGTGTTGTAGTACATGCCACCTTTGACTAGGAGAAACCACAAGACGAATGATACACCTCACATGCTTTTCCCCCTCTGCAACTGATGAGTATCTTAAATACTCATTTTATCCCTATGCTTTAGTTAGTTTTTCTAGTGTTTTTATGTTAAATAAGTTCCCTAATGCTCTAAAAGTTCATACTTATGATCAGGTCATCCATTTTGGTGGAATTGTGCAAGAGTGAGGTGGAAAAAGCGCTCTGAGGAAGAGCTTCTATATTTTGACATTTCAGATATCATACTTGAGTCTCCAATTGAAGCAAGCTTTATATATGGATTCTAAATTTCAGATCTTTCCATGATACCAAGAACACCAAAATTGATCAAAAGAAGTTATACAGGATTCCAAGCCTTGAAGAAAATCAGCAAACATTGCAGCACCTTCAGCAGGAGAGGCTACTGAATTTTGACGTTTTCAGATATTATATGAGCTCATATTTCATCAAGAAATATATGGATGAATTCTACACTTCAAGAGCTTTCCAACGGTACTAAGAACACCCAAATCAAAGTTCGTATGACAAAGTTATGGCCTTACGAAGTTGGAGGCAACGGGGACCGGCGACAGCGTCGCTCGTCGGGAGCGCGTCGCGACGTGCAAAATCGAGAGCATCGACGTCGTGACGTTGCTGCACGATATTAAAACGTTCGAGGTCGGTTTTGGGTGGGTTGCTTTTAGCCCATTTGAGCCCATAATGGAGGGTTTTAAAGCTCAAACCCAGGAATCGAAATGAGGAGGATTTGTGATTTTGGAGCTTTTTGAAGGGGGAGAAGCCCTCTCTTAGGGTGGAAACACCCTAGGGCACACATCTTGAAGGGGAAAAGCTTGAAGAATAAGAAGATTGAAGAAGAGGAGATGGGGCTTTCACTCAAAATAATTTATTTTCATCCTCTTTCTTTTTTTCTCTTTCTTTTGATGGTTTCTTCCATAGAGATGTTAGGTTTCATTCTAAGGGTTTGTCAAAATCTAAAGCGCACTTGTATGGATTAGTTTAATTTTCATTTTATTTAATATACGTATGATTTTATCGACTTGCTTTATTTACGAAATAATTACATGTTGAGGTTTGTAGCTTTGGCATGCCATTTGCTAGGATGCGAGATCGAGAGATGATGACTCCTAGGGACATGAATATGACAATCCCGGTCGGTGGAGTAGAGATATCGAGTTCAAGTGTGGCATTAGGGTTTATGCATTTAAGCGTTTAGGATCGAGGGTCAAGGTAGAGATGCAATACACTATTTGGCGAGATAGGCGAGATATATCTCGAGAGAGAATATCTTGTAAGGCATGATCAACCCTAGCTAGCGTAAATCATATGAAATATTAAATAAACAATTTATCTAGGTTGGGAATCCATCAGAAGTGTGGCGGGTAATTGTAAAACCCTAGTTTTTCATCAATCAATTAATTCAATAGTTTAATATTAGTTTCTATTTAAATTAGCATTAATTCACTATAGTAAAGATCTAAATATTATTTAAAGCGTTAGTCGCGTCGACACGCTTCTCTTCGTGGGAGCGACATGGCGAGCCGCATACTATGTGAACCGATGCGCGTATGCCCCAGTGTGCGGGCACGCGTTTTTACTTAATTTTTACACACTCACTAAAATCCTGTCAGCAACCTCCTCCCTTGGAGAATTGGGTCTACCTCTTGGAAAAATAGGCCTGGCTAGAGAAATATGTCTTTTCCTTGCCAAATTCCTTGGAGAAGTGAAGTTGTATGCAATCTTCTTTCTAGAGGAAAAGAATCTACCTCTTGGAGAAGTAAAGTTGTCCCTGGTGAACTTCATTCTATACCTTGGAGAAATTAGTCCACCTTTTGGAAACATAGGCCTTAGGGGATAAACATGTCTTTCCCTTGCATTTTTCCATGGAGAGTTGACTTTCCATGCGATCCTGTCATATAGAGGAGTGAACTTACCCCTTGGGGAAAAATCTCTTTTTCTTGAGGAACATTCTCTGAACGCATGCATCATTCTCCCTTGGGAAATGAACCTACCCCATGGAGATGTGGTTCTTTCTGTAACCTTTTCTCTAAGAGAAACGAATTCATCTTCTGGGGAATTCATCTTGCCTTTTGGTGAAAATTTCTTTTTTTTTTTGGAGAATTGGTTATGTCGCTCTATTCCCTCTTGTGTCCCCGCTGAATTTCTTCTTAAAGGAAGATATGTACAAACTGTAGCCCATTCATATTTCAACCTATCAACATAAAATAGACAATATTTAGGGACCCATACCTTTCTTGGAGAGAGTTTTCCTGCCTTCTTGGATACTATCAATGCTCTTAGATCGAAGCTAATAGTGTTGACTGAGGCCACTGGTGGGAAAGGATCCTCATCGATTGTCATAGCCTCTTTTTTGTCAGGGAATTTGAGTATCCATTTGTTGATCCTGTCTTGTATGACATTTCTGAAACCCCAACATGCATTAGTAGTATGGTTCCATGAATTGTGATACTTACAGTAAGCCTTTCCCCTTAGTTCGTCCTTGCTGGGGATCCGGTGGTCTTTAGGGAAGGTAATGAATTTTTCTTTCACCCGGTAAATATTTACCGTGGTTGCTCTATAAAGTATAGTAGACCTGTGTATCAACAATTTGTGCCTTACTCTCACACATCGGTGTCTTTCTACCAATATGAAGGGACGGTGAATACCGCCTTAGCAATAGATGCGCTGCGCCACATATACGGTTCACTTCTTGACAATAGGTTCCCATGGATTTCTTCCTCTAATAACTTTCTTCCTTTAGTAGCTCTTCATATTCTGTCACCTTAGCTGCAAATTCATAAAAATATCTAAATTCCATACCCTAAAATTTCTTCCTCAACTCGTATTAAACCTATTTGGAGCCCATTTCTATACTGTCTCTTGAAGATGGATCTTGCATATGTTTCTCATCTTCTTCAAAAGGGAGATGAACAAATCATCCATCTCCCCATTTCTTTGAGTAATTCTAGACAGTTCTGCGATGCACACTTCAGGCTCAGCCTTGAAGAATTGAGTGTGAAACTGCCTTTCCATTTCCAGCCAACTTTGTATGGAGTTCCTTAGTAATATTGTATACAAAGTGAATGCTGCCCCTATCAAAGAGTTAGGAAACAATCTAAGCTTGAAATGATAGAAACTCTCATAAGATTGGTATGAGGGCCAAATGATGTGTATATGTATAGAAAATATAATAAGAGGTAGATAGTAAATACTAAAAGCGATTTGAAAGCAAAAAATAAAATTAATCTTTCGAAAACTAAAATGAAAAGTATTACCAACACTCATCCCCTTTCCACAAGTGCACGGGTCATCAAAGTAATAAAGTGGAATCTAGAAGTCTTGATATCATACCCACAAGGATTGGAGGTTCTCACTAATTAGAATTTAAGCACTCTGAGTACAAGGGCTCTTCACTATCTAGATGACCAAATATGATGAGAATTAATCAATTTAACTAAAACAAATCAACTAATCCTAAAATATACAAAGCAAACAACTACTAAAGTCTAAAATGTATGAAAAGAAGCACTAGGAATGGGGATAATTATTTACAAATCAGTTTGCATTTCTTTGACAATGCAAAATTTGTGAGTTGAATGCTGGATTTGTCCAAAAGCAAAGTAGTATAGCCTTGGATTCCTCTTGACACTATACATTTCACTAATTAGATGACCATATTCCTAAATTAGGTCAATAGGTCTAAATAACTACTTTTGGATTTTATCCTCTTTAAGATCTTATTGTTTATCTTTTCCAATACTTCACAACCATTTCTTAGGACTGAGATTTGCTTGTCCCCATAGGCAAGGAATAACCTGAAGCCTTTCTCGATCTGTCAGTACCTCAATCTACAATTCATTAGAATGTTCTTTCTCCTTGAATTGAATCCTGCCTTCTGGGATTAAGATCATTATGTCAAATTGAGATGAAACATCTAAGGAGTGAAAAGCGTGTCTTATCAACTAGTCCCCAATTCCTCAGGAAAAACATTTGTGAAGCAACATAATTAAGCTTAGAGTACATTAGTTCATGAATATCAATGAAAAATACCCCCAGGTGACTGCTCTTTGCTCTCAGGAATCTCCATATCTATGTCACTCAGAGGGCCTCTTAGAAATTAGAGCATAGATACAACACTTTTTGGGTATAAAATACTGATATTCAAGAACAGTTCATTACATGAACATCACCGATTGTATAAATTCAATTTTCAAACCCATAAAAATAATCCATAAATCTACAAATCTGAATGTTCAACAATTAATCCCCACCCCTAGAGGGGGTTTAATGATCCATTACTAGATTCCAATCATCACAAACCAAGCAACAAGCAGAAAAATGAAGAAAGAAATCAAGAGATAAGGAGTGAGAGAACAAATCGTGATTTGAGCTTCAAACTTTGTCTCTTGATAGTAAATCCTGAATCTCCTATTAATAACTTACAACACCAAAATCTCTTCAGTACAAATAAGCATTTTTTCTAAAATGACTCTAAGATCTACTAAAAATCAAAATCTGTAGCAAAACTGAAAAAATAGATAGTTTTAGAGAGAGAAACCCCATGAAAGGTGTTCTCCCACCTCCTATGTTGCCCTAAAAACCTAAAAAAACGAGTATTTATAGTCTTAGGGTGAAATGGGCTAAGAAAGCGATTACAAGCGACCTTTCGGGCAGCACTACGGTCTACCGGTGTCGATATCGACCTTCTTTTGACTTCAACGACATCTTTATTCTCGATTTGTCGAGGTCCTTGCTTCTTTGTTTCAACTCGGATTTGGGTGTGTGAGGTGTAGCTGGAAATATCTTTGAATGTAGAATGCAATCATGAGTGGAGTTGAACCATTTAATGCTCTAGATGATACATAAAAAATCATCTTCCCAAATGACACGCTATGAGACATTCGGTTAACTCTCTTTTTGGAAACATTTTGCATCTTTTCTTACTAAATAACTTGCTTTCCATCAATAATCCTAAAAAACCAAGTTTAGAGGAAATGTTATGAGTTTTACATGAATTTGGATATAAAATACTAAAAAATAGCATGTGAAATGGTCTCAAAACATAGATGAGTTTTACACTCACGCACAACTCCTTACATTGCACAAATAAATCTAGCAACATACCTGTGGTGGATCGCCATCTCCAGAACAAGGAGAAATCAAGGATCCTATACCCCATCGATAGGGTTTTCCTATCTATCATCTCGATACGAAAACCCAAATAATTTTCTTAAGGCCCAACCCATATAATTCTTGTAATCGCCATCTGATTACCCTAACCGTACCCAAATAGTTACACAAAGGTTGTCGAGGAACTTGTTTAACCCATCGAGGAACCTAAGGAATCCACTGGTAATTTGCCAACCCCAGTTATATTTACTTCATAAGTGGTTGCATGATGCCCTCGCTCCTATTGAAAGAGAAAAGCTTCCTTCATAAACTGTGCTGTGTAATTGGATTAGTTTGAGCAAAAACTTCGAGGGGTTGCGGTCCACTTGATTAGGTCTTTCCCTACTATCGTTCTCCAAAATACCTTCCTCTATCCTGCAGGAAGGTATCTCACCGCTTGTATGTGAGCCATGAAATTCACCACCATGCAGGTTCTGGGTACCGATGCCCCGAGTCCATTAGAAAATTACCTTCTGCGCTTGTAGCTAAACTTATTGCCTGATCGCCCCTCTCTCTCTAAAGTAATTTCATTTCTTCTATAATGGCAATCATGACCACACTATCAGTTCTTGGCTTCGCCTGAAAGCTTGAAATTCATTAGAATTATTAAAGAAAGAATAGGCACGTCCATATTACTCCGCACTCCTTCCTCCACTTATTCAATCAAGTTGTATGGATTCCCTTGCTGTCGCACTAGGGAATTTATCAAGTTCTCTATATGTTCCACCAAGGTTGGAACTCTTCCTTCCTATGCTACTTCTGCAGCATCAGATCCTAAGTCCGGAGACTTTATAGTTGTCTTACTCCTCAATTTTGGTGGCATTCTTCAGCAAAAAGCGTGTCCCACCATAGAATATGCACAATTAAACATACAAAACAAAAGGATGTATTGGTGTTCCACAAAGACGTGTCCCATCGGGCGTGCCAAAAATATGTTTCCTGTTGGATTTTGGTCTTGAACATACAAAAGCACGGGAATTGATGGATGCACGGGCGTGCCCGAAAATTATAGTATTTCCAAACTAAAAATCAATTAAATCTAATCTGTCATTTAAAATGATTCCTTAGTCTTCTGACAGCTTCCTAGAATCGCGGAGAATGCTTTGAAAATCAGACTATATTGAAAGCTAAAAGAAAATTTGTAGGAAATAGCTTGAAAGATAAAAAAATTTATTGTAGAATAGACTGAAAATGAAATACTAAAACGGTAAAGCTTGAAGTAACAGATACTAGTAAGGAAAAACATGTCACTAAACTAAAGACCTGGAAAATACGATTGATAAACTAGTAGAAACATAAGAGAAATGCTTAAATTCTCTATTTAGAGTGTTGGTTGATGATTGATTTGGCAGTCTTTTGCTCTAAAGTTGAGTCTTCCTTTTATAGGCATTATGAATAACTAATCCAACCCACCTTCTCCAATAACTGGTCACATACCAACTACAGTCTTGTTCTCCAAGTCATTTATCCACTAACAACTTGTTCTCCAAATCATTTATCCGCTAGCAATAACTGCTTACATTCTACCTTGTCATAACTTGAGTTGGAGAAAAAGTCTCCTCCACTTGCTTTTGAGACAAAGTCTCACAATTTTGACCCATCTACTTTGACAAACTAAAAAATTCAAGAAAAGTACTTAAACCATTTCATGGGTTGATTATCATGGGCTTTGGGTTTTCTCGAACTGGGTTGGGCTCGGTTTAGGCTTGATATATCCATTCAGCCTATTCCATTATCCTTTGGGCCAAATAATTATTCAAATACCATTTTGGTCAAAAAATTCAATTTTTAATGTAAACGGAATCATTTAAATTGTACTATTTATAAATTCAGTTACCTAACACATAGAAAGTTTGTAGGATTCATAAATAAAAACTAAAAACTAAAATAATTATTCAAAAACAAAATATTCTTTTAAATTTTTAAAAACTAAATATAATATTGAAAAAGTTTATAATTTAAGTTTACTTTTCAATCAGAATATGAAAAAAGTATGAGTTTGACCCTTTAAGTTAACTTTGTTTTGTAGCTCCATCCTATTTATAATCATCCACGATGATAATGTATTAATAACACACAATCATCTACAATTCACAAACATCATTAGTCACAAGATCCGTCTTGAATTTGGTATCACTGACATGATATGTCACCTCAATACAATGAAATAAGGAGGAATTAGTCAATAAACTGTACTAGATATGATATTAGAATACGTATCAAATTCCTAATTAATATTAATTCTGTTTTTAGATAATATTTATAGGATAATTCATGCTTGTTATATTATTTTAATATTAGGTTTTCTATAGAATAAGAAAATTCGGTCAAAATATCTCTATAAATATTTTTGGTTATTAGGAAAAGTTATGAGAGAGACATGACTTTTAAAGGCTATTCGACAAGAAGAGAGATATAAAGTGGCTTTAAGGATTAAAAGTTTCGTTGTGTATTTTGTATTATGGGCGGATAGGGTTTTGTGATTTTTCCTACTCATCGCATGATAGGGTGAAAGCGTGATGTGTAAATTGTATAAACTAGGTAAAGCGCCTATGTGCGCAAGTGCACATGTCATATCAAGTAATACAGTGTACCTAAGTACAGATATTAATGAGAGCCCAAAAACACTCAAACCTAGTGATAAAGAGAGGTTAAATGACCTTGGGAAAGATTTCTGACCACGTTAGATAAGAGCCGTCTTGAAACACTATTAGGATACTGAATGGAATCATAGCATTACATAGTAGGATTGTCCAACAACACCAACACCCTAACCTTTTCACATCCATCATCAATTTTGCATCTAAAACAAACAATTACTTTAGTAATAGCTTAATTTACTTTTAGTTATGCTTAGCCATCACGATTGCTAGTTTGAATATTAAAGGAGTATTGTAATTTTGGTACTTAGCATACTACGATTAAGGTTTTCCCTGTGGATCGATATCCGTACTTAGGTACATTTTATTACTTGACAAGCGTATACTTGCGCAAAATAGGCACTTTGCACTTCTATTTGCATGCCCACAAAAACACAATCACGCAAACGCCTATCAAATATCAACTATGAGACGGTGTTGAATAATCGGAATCGGGCTCTACCGAGCATTATCTCGACTTAGACTCCCTAATGAATTTCTAATTAATGTAGAGAACTAAAACTAAATCTAAATAACTTGTAAAATTACTTTTATGAAAACTAGGGTTTTGCCTCCCCCTGCCACATTTTATGGATTTTTACTTGGAGGAATTATTCATTCAGTATATTAAAGAATTCTTGTTTATGGGGTTATCGTGCCTACGAGATATCCTCTCTCGAGGTATATTCACCTATTTCGTCTGTATGGTTAGGCGCATCTCTGCCCCGACCCTGAACTCCGAAACGCTTAAATGCTCAAACCCTAATCGCCACACTTGGAACCTGGATATCTTTAGTCTCCGATTGACCAAGTGTCGCTCTACTCATATCCGTGGGAGTCCATATCTCTCGATCTTGGATACCCAGCAAGATCATGTCAATGTTGGCCAAACATTACCATGAAAATAAACCACAGACATAGAGCAATTAGATATAACTCATGAATAATCTTAACAAAATAGAATTAAACCTTAATCCATGCAACTGTAACATGATTCAACAAAACCCTAGAAATAAAATCTAGAACATAATGAAAGTTATTACAAACATTGTTCTATAAATCATTGATAGTTCGAGAAGAGAAATACAAAGACACGAGTTTTTACGATCTCTTGGGTCATTTTTACTTCGTGTTCCGCTCCTCGTCCGTACATCGCTCGATGCCTCGAAAATTGGATCTCCTGCTTTTATACCCTAATGCCAGAATCGCGAAACGCCGCGACGATGCGCCTTGGCTTTGACTTTGTTGACTAAACGCTAGACGTTTGCAACCCATTAAAATGTTGGAAGCCGGGTCTTCACTTCTTCTTCTTCATATCTTCACAATGCTTCTAAAAACCACCATATTCCCCTGTAATGCACAAAAGACCCAAAAATCATATATAGGACAATAATGCTCTTATTAATATATAAAATAGAACTAAAACAAAGTAAAGACGCTGGAAAGGACATGAGTGTTTTGGACACTCATCACACTTCTGAACTTAGCTTATTTATCCTCTGCTAAGTATATACTATAAACCAAACTCATAAGAAAATAACATACTAAAACTCAAGGACACGAGTGTGATGCAAATGTTTCCAAAAAGAAAGAACAAAATGAACCGAACTCACAAATCTTGCCCTTTGTCTCTAAATTCAGAGGATCCTTAAGGTTGTTCGACTTTTGAAAGAATTCAGCTGAACATTGTTCAGTTGACAAGTGATTCAACCTCCTAGGCTTTCAATGCCCTTTCTTAAGAAGTCTAGGTGAATTTGATGCATGATCTCTAGCATATAACCTTGCCCGTGCCCCAAACTTGAATCAAACTAACTTGCCTATTTGGGAGAGTCTAACTCATTTATTATTAAGAAACGCACCCTTTTTTATTCATACTAACCTACTCTACTCATGAAAGAAATACTAGTGCCCGTGAAGTTTTAGTTGAGTGTTCTTGTGAAGTGTGGATTCATCAGTGACTCCCCACCTGTCAAGTTAAGGGCACCAGCATTCAGCCCCTTCGAACTTCAATTCGAACACTTAACCAAACCTAAGAGCCCTAGGGTCAGGGGAAACTTCCATCCCCATCCCATGTGACGGGGTGCGGAGCCAATGGCTCCCGCCGCCTTGGTCAGTGGCATTAGGCTTTGAAAAGCCCCTCGGACTGTGTCCGGGATTCCGACTAGAAGATCCCACTTATTCTATTCACACTTTCTTTTTTATCTTGCTCTTTTCTTCTTCTCCTTTTTTTTTTATTTTTTTATTTTTAAACTGGGGCTCGATGGAAATCCTCTTTTTCTAAGGTGTTCCATCACTTAGGTGTTTAGAAACCCCTAAGGTTCACAACGTTAGTGTTGTGATCCGAGCTCAGCACATGTTCCTAGAGATCACATTTGTGTGGGTGTGGTAGACTAATCGGGAATTGGTTTCTTGAACACCAAGGAGGTGACTCACTATGTCACCCCTACCTATCCAACATGTAATTCTCAGCACGAATAACCCACATCCCTTTCAGACTTGCACCTGTTTTTTGAAAAGATTTGAAGAGATCAAAAGGATCCTTGATTAGCAATCATGTCATCACTCACACATACTGCCTAACACAACCCTAAAACATGAAATAAAAATGAGACATCATAAAACACATAAACCGAAACAAAGACTATAAAAATACGAACATAAACATAAACAAAATATGCAAACATATCCTAGACAATTAAGCACATGATGTCAACTCGATCACCCACACCCCCTAAATAAACATGGACAATGTCCTAAATGTCAAGAAAATAGAAGAAGGGTGTCGAAAACTCCCCTAGTGAGCTTCGATCATCATGGCGGGTGGTGGGAGGTGGCATGTGAAAGGCGAGAGTATGGTAAGTCGCTTCCCGGATGGACCGATGGTCACTGAGGATGGTCAGTCGGTCAAAGTGATCAGGCGCGATGTCGACCCCGAAGCATCCAGATATCCTGGTTGATGATGACCCTGTGCTCCTGGGTCTCATCCCAATACGCATCAAATCTAGTGGTGAGGTCTTGTACCTTGTCCTTCAATGTAGTGGAATGACTGACGGGTCCTCCTCCTACGATGGCTGTGGTGGTGGGGGTAGGTGGATGACTGCCTGACCTCTCCCTGGGTACCTACAGGGATCCCAAACCTAGACTGGTACTTTCTAAGCTCATCCTCATCGGAGGGATCATTGCCCAAGTCGTATACCTCCTCTGGCCTTGGTATAACCGGTTTGTCTTTCTTAAACATGATTGCCTTGATCGGGTGTATCCAAGCCTCATTATCCTCTAAGGGCACCCCGACTTGCTTGCATAGGCTGTAGATAAGGAACGGGTGCCCTAGGTTCATCTTTGCATCTTTTTTATAGAGGATTGCATCCTCTATAACCTACCCGACATCAATTGAATGTCTTGATAATGGCATAGTTGGAGCAGTATCTCTTTGGCGGTCACTTTACACACATTAGTCATCGTGATATGATGAAGTGATGTCATACCTTAGGAATGTAGGCCAAGTGTTTGGCCTTGAAGTGTATTACGTGCCCTTCATTGTTCAATTTCCACTCACCCTGCCCTTTTGTTAACATCCTAATGATTTCTGGGTAGTTAGGGTTCTCATTAAGCCTATCATAGGCCTTGAGGTTAACAGCCTCAAGGTTATAATACCGATTGATAGACTTCGCACTGAAGTCTACCAACACCCCGCACACCCGGACCCTTTTCAATATATGGGAGGCGAGATTGGCGTAGAACTCTTGCACCACACTTGTGGCAGCTAGGCTCGGAGGTTGGCAAAGTGCCCGCCATCCCTTGTTCTCAATGGTTTTACGAAAGAAATCATCAGGATGGTGAAACCGCTCTCATTGGATGAAGGACTCATTTTTCGAGATGAGGTCAATTTCTAGCCACGCCTCATTGAAAAATTTGTTATGATCGTAACCATGAGTAGGCTCTTCACTTGCTCGGCTTCTTTTTTAGCTCAGTTTTTGCTTTTTTCCCGACATTGGACACTTGATAGGGTCATTTGGGATGGTTGCCTGCCCGATCATTCTCTAACCTCCTAGGCCTCCTAACACCAAGCAGGACGCAGCCTCAACCAAAGCAGCCAATGAAGCTTCAATGAAACCCACTGAGAAAACACGAACACCTAGTTTGCACGCAGCGTGAGATGGTGCTCGTATTCCCATCCTATGGCTTTATGATCACCAACCACCCTAAGGTCCCTTCTCTATACTGCCAACCTAACAACAAGAGAATACAATTTGAATATGGACCTAATATTACCAGAAACCCAAACCGTAAGGAGGATCTCCAAATGAACGTGAACACTAGTGATTCCGAATCTAGGAATGTGCTTAGGCTCTAGGGGTTTCTAGGATCAGTTGGGACGAGCTTAGATGAGGTTTGCTGGGTACTTGCAAAAATCGAGCACTACAGGTTCCTAAGGTTTCATTGCGAGAAGCAGAATGAACGTTTCACTATAAACAGGCAACGTCGCCAGGTGCTCCTAAGAGTTAAATTACCAACGCCAGACGCTGGGATCCAACATCTTGATGTTCCCGAGCATATCCAATCCAACATCGTGACGTTGAGTTCCAACGTTGCGACGTTACAGAGACTGCAGATTTTCAATGTCGCGACGTTCCTGAGAGTGCTCCAAAATGTGGTATGCCAACGTCGCGATGTTGAGACCCAACGTTGCGACGTTACAGAGGCTTGTTTTTTCGAATTCTTTCAACATCACAATGTTGGAACGTCGCGACGTTACAAAGAGGGTCAATTTCAATTTTTTTTTACAAAATTTTCTAAGTCTAAGAAAATTCCCTGAATGAAGCTCCAACCCTTTCGTACTCTTAGAATGAGTTTCTCGAACTACCTCTCTGCTGCCGCTTCTATCTTGGATCCTAAAAACAAAAAAATAAACATTTTTTATTAGGCTTTATATGCTCCCAGGAAAATGTGCTTTTTTAAGAGAAAGATACAGAAAAGCATGTAAAAACAAAAAACACTCAAAACTACACTACGGAAAGAAAAACATCAAAAGGCTTTGGTTGTCTCCCAAGTAGCACTTTGTTTAATGTTGTTAACTTGACTTTCCTGAATCTCAATGTTCCTGAGACTACGGGACTGCATGAACTCCCTACGACACTATTGTCAGTGTGCTTAGATGCATGACCTGCTTGCATGAAACTTGCCTCCAAAGTACGGCTTCAATTGTTGTGCATTAACTTTAAAGGTTCCTTTCTCTAGGTGCATAATTTTTGCTCCTCCATACGAAAAAGCCTGAGTCATAATAAATGGTCCCGACCACCTTGACTTTAATTTCCCTGGGAAAAGTTTGAGTCGGGAGTTAAATAGGAGGACTCGTTGACCCAGCTCAAACTCTTTCCTTGCAATATGCTTATCATGCCAGGCTTTCGTCTTTTCTTTATATATCTTTGCATTCTCATACGCCTCATTGTGGAACTCCTCTAATTCACTAAGCTGCAGTATGTGTTTCTCTTCGACCATTTTACTATCCATATTCAACTGCCTAGTTGCCTAGTATGCTTTATGTTCCAATTCCACCGGCAAGTGACACTCTTTCCCAAACACTAGCCTGAATGGTGACATTCCTAATGGTGTCTTGAATGCTATTCTATATGCTTAGAGCGCATCATCTATCTTTTTCTCCCAATCTTTCTTCGAGCTATTAACCATTTTCTCTAAGATAGATTTGATTTCTCTGTTCAACACTTATGCTTAGCCATTAGTCTGTGGGTGGTATGCAAGTGCAGTCCGATGTCGGACACCATATTTCCTCAACATGTTGTCAACGAGTTTGTTACAGAAATGTGTTCCTCCATCTGTGATCAATGCCCTTGGAGTTCCGAACCAGGTGAATATATGACTGCGGAGAAAGCTTGCTACCACTTTGGCATCATTAGTTCGAGTAGGTATGGCCTCCACCCATTTAGAAATGTAATCTACGACCAGGAGAATGTATAGGTTGAAAAAAGATGAAGGAAAAGGACCTATAAAATCCATCCCCCATATGTCAAACAACTCTACCTCTAAAATGGGTTTCAACGGCAGCTCATCTCATTCTGATATGCTCCCCATTCTTTGGCATTTGTCACAAGTGGAAACAAACTCGTGTGCATCCTTGAATAAGGTAGGGCAATGGGCTCCCAGATTAGTACCTTTGCCGGGTTGTCTATTTCCCCCAAAGTGCCCCAGCGTCTTTAGCCTTGTGATGATTTAAGATAGTTTCCATTTCCTCCTTTGGGACACATCTCCTTATCACCTGATCGGCATAATGCTTGTACAGGATGGGCTCTACCATGTGGTAGTGCTTCAACTGTGCAAAAAATCTCTTCTTATGCTAATAACTAAATTAAATTGCAGGAGCACTGCGGCCTGAGTAGTTCTAAAATCCATGAAACCAAAGTCTGCGGCTCTTTTGTGCAATTGCTAGAGTTTTCATCGGAAATCATCATTGATCTAAATTTCTTGACTCGGCTCTTCCAATCATGAAAGATGGTCAGCTACTAGATTTTCAGTCCCTTTCTTATCTTTAATTTCTAGGTCGAACTCTTGGAGTAGTAACACCCACCTTATCAGTCTCGGTTTTGCATCCTTCTTAGTCATCAAGTACTTTATGGCTGAATGGTTGGTGTGCACTATTACCCTGTTACCAATCAAGTATGGTCGGAACTTGTCAAACACAAACACAATATCCAGAAGTTCTTTTTCAGTTGTTGCATAGTTGAGTTGCGCATCATTCATCGTCCGGCTCGCATAATAGATAGCCTAAAATGTTCTTTCCCCATTTTGCCCTAGTACTGCCCCTATTGCGTAGTCTTTTTCATCACACATTGATTGAAAGGAAGATTCCAGTCCTGTCCTACTACAATAGGTGTTGAGACCAATTTCTCTTTGAGAAACAAGAACGCTTTCAGACACTGATCATCAAACTTAAAGGGCGCTTCTTAAACAAGCAGATTCGATAAGGGCTTAGCTATTTTGTAGAAATCCTTTATGAATCTCTTGTAGAATCCTATGTGACCTAGAAAGCTCTTTATGCCTTTCATTGAAGATGGGGGCAGTAGCTTCTCTATTGTTTCAATTTTGGCTTTATCTACCTCAATTCCTCATTCTGAGATCCGGTGCCCCAGTATAATGCCTTCCTTTACCATGAAGTGACACTTTTCCCAATTCAACACAAGGTTAGTTTCCTCACATCTCATCAATGCCTATCTCAGGTTCTCCAGGCAATTATCAAAGGATTCCTAACACAGAGAAATCATCCATGAACACCTCAATTGTTCTCTCGACCATGTCTTAGTATATGGCCATCATGCAGCGCAGAAATGTGCCCAATGTTTTACATAGCCCAAAAAGCATTCGCCTAACAGCAAACGTACCATACAAGCACATAAATGTTGTTTTCTCTTGGTCCTCCAGTGATGTAGTGATACGTTATAGCGAATACCCGTCAACGATATCTTCATGCCACTGCCAGCGGTCACAGCATCGATGCAAGGCGGAAGTGGGAAATGATCCTTTCTAGTTGCCTTATTTAATTTTCGGTAGTCTATGCAAATTCTCCACCCTGTAACTGTTCGAGAAGGTAGCGGTGCGTTATTCTCAATCCGTATCACTGTGGTCCCTCCTTTTTTGGGACAACTTGTACTAGGCTTACCCACAAACTAGCTGAGATGGTGTAGATCACTCCTGTATCTAACCACTTCAATACCTATTTTCTTACCACTTCCTTTTGAGTCTCCTCTAAGCCTCCACTGATGGTTTGTGCCCATCCTCTAATAAGATCTGATGCATGCACATGGAGGGGCGGATCCCTTTCAAATCAGCTAGAGACCACCCGATAGCATCCTTATGATCTCGAAGCACTCTCAAAAGCTTCTCTTTTTCCACTGCTATCAAAGATGCTGATATGATAACTAGTAGAGTTGAGGATTCCCCTACGTAAGCATACCTCAAGTGACTAGGGAGTGGCTTTTTCTCCAACTGTGGTGGTCGTTCAACCGAAGGCACTGAAGTCTGAGTGTTCTCTCCCAACGGCTCATAATAATTCCTCCTGTTCGATTGGAAGGAGTCCATCCACTTCACATACTCTTCAGCCTCTTCACTTAATTCCTCCTTAGCATTCTACACAAGGCTAACCTCCAAACGGTCAGTCAAACCACTTTAGCTAGGCACTATAGCCTCCACTTTGTACCTCTTATCGCCAAAACATCCATCCTCTCAGCTTTGGATGTCTCTCTTCGTGAATACACTAAATCTAACCTCATCATCCTGCCTCTTAGTTCGGTTCTCCTTACGCATCAATCTAACACTATGAAATCAGCTGGGGAGATAAACTTGTCTACCTTTACTATCACATCTTTTATCACTCCCGAGGATGTTTCAATGATCTATTTGCCAGCTGCAGGGTGACCGTAGTAGATCTAGCTTCACCTAACCCTAGCTGTCTGAAAATGGATAAAGGCATGAGGTTAATGCTGGCTCTCAAGTCATATAGGGCTCTCTCGAAGATTGAGTTCCCTATCTTATAGGGGATTGTGAAGCTACCTGGATCCTTCAGCTTCTGTGGCAATTTCCTCTGAAGTATAACACTACACTCATCAATAAGATTCACTGTTTTAAATTTTGATAACCTTTTTTTCCTGGATAGTATATCTTTCATGAATGTGACATAGTTAGGCATCTATTCTAATACATCTGCGAATGGAATGTTGATGTGCAGTTTCTTAAACACTTCCATGAATTTGGTAAGCTAACTAATCAGTTTATTCTTCCCCTTCGCGTTAGTATATGAATGCTGGTGCATAAGGTTCAAGCGTGACTGCCTATTTCTCAGTCTCTTTCCTCTCATCTGATCTCTCTGCTAGCTTCTCCTCTTGGGGTTGCTCCCCTTGCATCTGATCTTCTAGGCTGAACTGGTCCACTACCTCAGTTTCCTCTTCTCTTACTACTGGTGGTTGCCCTCGTGTAGCTAACTCTCTACCACTTCCTAACGTGATAGCCTTAACATGTTCCTTACCTTTACCCCTCGGATTTTTCTCTGAATTTCTTGGCAAGGAACCTTTCTGCCTCTCAGTCAATTTATTAGCCATTTGCCCCATTTGCACCTCCAAGTTTCTCGACTATGTTGCCTGATTGTACAACTGGGTGGCCTGGTTCTGCGTATTCGCCTTTGTCTCATTCATAAAGGTGGTTTGGGAAGTAAGCATTTGAGCAAGGGCTTGTTCCAAGTCCACTTTTTTCTCTAATGGCGGTTCGCTCACTCGGGGTGGTGGCATGTTGTTCTGATTATTCCTCCATCCATAATTCTAGTTACCCTGGTTATTACACCACCCTTGTCCTTGATTACGGTCACGATGATTATTAACTCCCATCACCTGACCTTTGTTATTGTGGGTGATTAAACCTCGACACATACCAGCATGCTCTCACATTTTTATCACGAGATGACATTCGCACTATTGTCTTCCATCCTCCCACATAATTCGCATAACTCCTATAGGCTGCTCTGAACGACATTTACGGTACCTTACTGTTTAGTGAGCTGTGCGACATGATTAACGAAATTGCTAAGGACCTTGTTATCTGCGTCTCTCACAGCCTTTCCCGATGTAAGCCTATCCCTGGGCCACTGATTGCTATTAGTAGCCATATCCTCTAGGATTTCATATGCTTGGTCCGTAGTTTTCTTCATTAGTAGACTCCCTATTGAGGCATTTATAATTATTACAGTCGCAAATCCATAAATACTTGCTATGAAAGTGTGGACTTGCATCCATCAGTCCATTTTATGGTATGGACACCTCCTTAACAATTCATGAAATCTCTCCCATGCTGAAGCTAAGTTCTCTCCCTCCAGTTGTCTAAAAGTATTGATCTCTTGCACCAACTGTGCAATCTTCGAAGGAGGGAAGAACTTTGTCATGAACTTTTGCACCAAGTCGTTCCATGAGATAATGGAATCCGGTGGCTAACTTGTCAACCAGTGTTTAGCTCTATCACCTAGTGAGAGCGGAAACAATCTTAGTCTAAGCGCTTCAATAATCACCCCATTATACTTTATTGTGTCACATACTTCGATGAAGTTTGTTAGATGCATGTTAGTTCGATGCGATCCAGTGGAACCATATGTTACGAATCATTTACAAGGTTCACGTCTCTAGCACATCTTGACTCAAAATTGTTTGCCTGAATAGGTGGTCTTTTGATAGTAGGCTGAACAACCGTAGGCAGTAAAGCGAACTCTTCTAGCAACATAAATGGATCATCTGGCTGTATAAACGACCTGGGTGCATAATTCCTACCATTATTCCCATTCTGACCCCCTTGCGGCTCGTTTTGCTCTTGGCCCTAATCTTGCTCTTCATTGTTCTGCATAGTTGCTGAATCTCTTTGATGTGCTTTTCTTTGTTCTCTGCGTAATCGGTGTAAGGTTCTTTCCGGTTCAAGATCTAACGGAAGTAGTTCAACTTGACCTCATCTTCGCATACACTCACGGTAACCTTCGCTGCAATCACACGCACAAACGCAAAGACCAAATTAGAAGCATTTGTATAAACAAAATAAAATGAAAAGAAAAAATTCTAGAGTAATATCTAATTGCACTATTGTCAATATCAACATGAAACTTTTCCCTGGCAACGGTGCCAAAAACTTGATAGGGCGAAAGCGTGATGTGTAAATTAGCCCCATAAACTAGGTAAAATTTCTGTGCATGAAATTTGTAACCCGTATCAAATGTCTACAGTGTACCTAAGGACGGATATCAATCCATAGGGAGAGAAGTGTGTTGAATGCTAGAATTGGCTATACGATATTATTTGGACTTAGACTTTTAATGAATTTCTAATTAATGTAGAGAACTAAAACTAAATCTAAATAACTTGTAAAATTACTTTTAAGAAAACTAGGGTTTGCCTCCACTTCCCACATTTTGATGGATTTTACCTAGAAGTAATTATTCATTCAATATGTTAATGAATTCTGGATTGTGGGGTGATGGGTGCCCCTGCTGAGATATGCTCTCTCGAGGTATATTCACCTATCTCACCAGTAGGGTTGAGTGCATCTCTGCCCCGACCCTAGACTCTAAAAGGCTTAAATGCTCAAACCCTAATCGCCACACTTGGAACCAGGATATCTCTAGTCCCCAATTGACCAATTGTCACTCTACTCATATCCCTGGGAGTCCTTATCTTTTGATCTCGGATACCCAGCAAGATCATGTCAATGTTGGCCAGACATTACCATGAAAATAAACCACAAACATAGAGCAATTCAATATAACTCATGAATAAACTAAACAAAGTAGAATTAAACCTTAATCCATGCAACTATAACAGGGTTCAACAAAACCCTAGAAATAAAATCTAGAACATAATGAAAGTTATTACAAACATTTTTTTGTAAATCATTGATAGCTCGAGAAGAGAAATACAAAGACACGAGTTTTTACTATCTCTTGGGTCGCTCCTGCTTCGTGTTCCGCTCCCCGTTTGTACATTGCTCGTTGCCTCAAAAATTGGATCTCTCGTGCTTTTTATAATTCTGCTGCAGGAATCATGGAAACGTCGCAACGTCGCGAAGTTGGAACATCGCAACGTTGCGCTGCTCTTTGGCTTTGACTTTTGTTATTAAGCCGTCATGAAGGCGTTGGTGTTGAATTCTTCACTTCTTCTTCTTCATATTCCACAAAGCTTTCGAAAACCACCATATTCACCTATAATGCACAAAAGACCCAAAAATCAGATATAGTGCAATAATGCACTTATTAATATATAAAATAGAACTAAAACGAAGTAAAGACGCAGGTATAACATGAGTGTTTTGGACACTCATCATCGCAATACTTTGATACTTCAATCTTTTACTCTTGTATTCTGTGTTTTTAAGAATAATGGAAAGATTCTCTCATTCGTGTATATAGGCATAATTAACCGAACCAAGTTAAAACCCCGTGCATCTTTACGTTGATTTCTTTACCTTTGTGTTCTTAAATTTATATTCTCGTTCATCAAGGCTTTTGCAATTCATGGCATATGACATATTTAAGAATAGGAATATAAGGTAACTGAGGAACAAGGAATATGACTTTCAAGAGATATAGGACCTATTTGGTTTCCTTTTTAAGAATATTGTTTAAAAAATATAAAAAATATTATTTCGGTGTTTTTTGAAAACTATTGTTCTCTAATTTTTATGTTTTTTTGTGTTCTTCATGTTTTTTAAAACAAAGAAAAATGAGAAACCAAACAAGTTCTTCGCGTTCTTTTTATTCTTTTTGTTTTTTAGAGAAAAAAAAACCAAACGGCCCATAGCCTCCTTAGATGGAACCCTTAGAGAAAAATTAGCATATTTATCATTGGTTTTTGTTTTTTATTTTATTAAATAATATAGTTTAAAGGTGCATATGTCAAATCTATGATTTCCATGAAGCTATGAATTTAATAATGTTATTAAAAATATTTCTAAAACGTTTTAGTAGAGTTGGTCTCATTAATCACCATCATATATGGCTTCATCGATTGAAGTGATTGGTGATGTGATTTTTTTTTATAATCAATAGATACATTGAACATGTTCTTATTTTACCAAGTTAATTAATAATAATAATAACAAAGTGATTGGTGATTGGTGATTGATGATATGATTGGTGAACCGTAGGCACTTGTTTTCATTTTCTTTCCACCTTCCATCACATTTATTGACCAAGGTGATTGGTGATATGATTATTGCTAATATATGTATAGAAAGTAGTTATCCAAAAAATATAATAATAATGTAAAGCTTAAACGTTTTAGTAGTATTAGGATTTAGGCCTTCCAATGTGCATTTGTTATCATTATCTTTGCACTATCCTTCATATTTGTCACGAATGGTGATTGATGAATGATCATCGTTTCTATTTAGAGCCATATTAGAGATATATTATGCTTATGACTATAAGTTTATCATTTTGAGCAAAGAAGGTGAGAGATATAAGTGTGCAATCCAGGTCATAGTCCTTAATATTCGGATTGTGATTTTGTTCAGACTATACTATTATGCGTTCAAATTCTCCTTTAAGGACTTAGTGTGTACAGAGAAAATATAAATAATTACAATAAAATACAGGCACACACAAACTTTTACGTGGTTCAACAACTACTTATGCCTATGGGACTATGCGAAATGCTAAGATTTCAGTCCTTATGATTCGAATTACAATTAGTCTTATGTGGTATGAAACTCCTCTCTACCACGACCCTTCACACCTAATCACTCTTAGTGGAATTTAGAATGGACTCCTCATTCCCTCTCAAATTACATTTACACACCATTTCATAATATATCAAAATAAAATTAAGAATATCATAACCACCACCTTTCACCATAGGTGAAAGGATTTTAATGTGAAATACCTAAGAGAGTATCTGCACTCCGCACTCCTTTAGCACATCCTGATGCAAGGACGGGACCATGATGGATGATCTAACGGTTTAGGTAAGTTAGCGTTATGGGGTAGAAATTTGATGGGTAAGGGATAGGTATGGTCTCATAGGTTTTAGGACTAGTTTAGGGTTTATTTATGATGAAATTAAGTTTTAGAATGAAGGATTTTAGGTTTTGGAAAGGTTCGGGTTTGATTTGATGCAAAACAACTTAGTTTTGAGCTAGTTTACAATTTCTGGTTTTTCTAAGGTAGGCTAGGGTTGTGCATGAATTTGAGGCTTCTCTAAGGTTAAGGAAGATGGTATTTATGGTTTCTAGAGTGAAACAAAGTATATGGAAAATTTTTATAATTATGGAGCAGGATTTGGAAAGTTTTGAGTTGAGGTTGAAAATTTGGTTATGGAAAGGTGAAAGAGAATTTGATGAGATGAGTAGATGTATAGGAGGATAGGTACTTACTTCACAACTCAAGGAATCCACCAAGAGATAAAAAGCCATGAACTCCCCACTCAAGGGAATCCACCCAAGAGATTAGAGAACAAGAGATATACTTCACCACCTAAGGAATCCACCTAGGGATAAACGAACTCCCTTTAAAGGGAATCCACCAAGAGAAATAAGACAACAAGAGAGAACTCTTAAAAAAAGAAATCTGAAAATATTATTAAACTTGAACTGATAGTCAAAAGACTACATTATGAGGGTTTATATAGCCCCATACTTTCTAAATCCAATAAAGAAACTTCTACTTTGACTTTCTAATTTAAATAAAGCAACTCCTACTAGGAAAACAAACTTTCCAAATTAAATAAAGCAACTACTACTTTGACTTGGAGAACAAATCTTTCTAAAATAAAACAACTCAAATCAAAATAGTAACAAGACTCAAACACTTAGATTTAGAAACATATTCGATGTCTCCAAGGTTTCAAAGCCTCCTGAATCTGAATTTTCCATAATTAAGATCGAATTCCCAATGTATTTTGTAGAAGTGATGAGTATCTTAAATACTCATTTTATCCCCATGTTTTGCTTAGGTTTTAGTATTTTTATGAGATAAATAAGTGTCATAATGCTATATTTTCCCAATTTTGTGAGTAGGCCAACTATTGAGCAAAAACGAGTGAAATCGAAGAAAAATCGGCAAAGCCAGCATGCCATTGCGGCAAACATGTGATCATTTTTCCTATGTGATGTCCTTTTATGGCTCCCTCATTGGCATGGGAAGATTCTAGACTCCAAGGGCTTTCCGTAGACACTAGGATCACATGATTTGGAGTCCAAATGAGCAAGATACAACATCACGAAGTGACGGGGCAAAATTATGAGCTAAAACGTGAGTTGCTTACACTTTAGCATGAGTTGCTCACGCTTTAGCATGCGTAGCACTCACGCTTTAGTGTGAGATCTCGCTGTAGTGTGGTTATTTTCATGCTTTAGCGTGGTTTAGCTTCAAGTCTTCCAATAGCTCCCATCTTTTTACCACACCGTAGAGCTAAATCCATCACCCTACAGCGTGATGCCGAGGCCCATGTTTTTGCCAAAGCCCATTTATTCCGCTCTCTTGGTTTTGGCATAAAGGGGATCAAATTAGGGCATTTATGAGGAGGACAGTTCAAGGGAGAGAGGAGTTCTCTCGGCAACAGAGAAAAAAGCCCTTAGGGTTTCCAAACCCTAGGGCACAAGGACAAAGAAGAAGATTGAAGAAGATGAAGATTTGAAGAGGAGATTGAGCATCACATCTTCCATATAGGCTATTTCTTCTTCTCTTTATGTTTTCTCTTTTCTTTAGTTGTTTTCTCTTCTCATTGAACTAATCCCATTTTCTAGGGTTTCGATGTAAAGTTTGATTGGACTATATGTATTTGGGATTTGATTTACTCTCCATTTAATGTTTGGATTATAGTTCTATTAAATGTTCTACTCTATTTCCTTTATACTTGTTGATGATTAATCACCGTTGATGAGTTGTGGTTCACTTTGAGACTAAGAAGTGAGAGTTGAATTAGACCATGATTAGAACATCACAATTCACCATTGATAAGCGATTCTCATGGGTTTTGTGTGGTAATTAAGGTTTCCTAGGTTTAATGCTCTCTTAAGACTTTGGGATTAAGTAGAGATGCAAAATACATAAGCTCTAAGGGTAGATTGTGGATTCTCAAGAGAGATTCACATATAAAATAGTGAGACTTACAATTAATAGTGATTTGAATGTTAATTGGGGATAAATTTGACCTAATACATAATGATTAGCTAAATGAAATCTAAACCCTAGGCTTTTCCATTTTATTTCTTATCAGTGCATGTTAGTTTAGGATTTTAGTTTATTAGTTTTCCTTTTTATTCTCATGTTTTCCACCATCCAAATAAAGTTAGTATTACCTAATTTCAATACTTAATAACCCAATCCCCTTAGAGCGATAATTTTCTTTTCACTATATTACTTAAAAGCGTAGCGTGCACTTGTGCACGTGCCATTTTATAGCACACATTTTACTTTGTGAGAAGCTCCTGCGTGATCCCCATAGTTGGGAAAAAAGACTTGCCCTTGAGTCTTCACCATGATAAGGCATCAAATCCTTGACATTGAATGTAGGTAAGATATTGTTGTCATCGGGCAATTCCAACTTCCAAGTATTCTTTCCTATCTTCTTAATAAGCTTGGAAGGACCATCTATTCTTATGCGTAACTTGAAACACCTCTCTTTTATCATGTGTAACCGAATCCATCCTCCTGGATCAAATACTAGCCTTTGATAACATTCATTTCCTTGTTTTTCATATTGCTTCACTCTTTGCCCTATGTTGAATCTTACTTCCTCATGAATCAAAAAGTTGTTGAAAGCTTTCCAATTAAAAACACATTCTCAGTCCTCTTTTCCATGCACGGCATATTGGGAACCACACTTAAGTACTTTCACTCTTGAGCCGACCCTTTGTCGAAAATCATCAACTTGTGTTTTAAGTTCTTCATACTTCTTAGGGCTCATTATAAAGGCTAGCTTATTAGGAAAAACCAAACCTGGTATGAGGTCTATCTGATGTTGAATATCCCTCATAGGTGGCAAACCATGTGGTATTTATTTAAGTATTTCATCAACAAATTCTAGAATCGATTTCACTTCTTGTGAGAATTCCTTTTCACTTTTGGTTTCTTCAACAACCAAAGTCGTCACATCTGAAACATCTTTGATTTCCAAATCCAAATTTGACGGTAGTGAACTCTTGTAACACCCCAAGTTATGTCCTAGTATTTTATTACAGTTTAGAGGTGTAATAAAAGTAAAAGTTGTATTTTTCGAATTTAAGTAGAAATTTAAGAGTGAAAATGATAAACCGGAATTTATCAAGAGTCAAGGGTATAATGGTCAATTACAAAATAAGGACTCAAAGGACATTTATGTATGAAGATTATATGCTGACATGAATAATGATAAGTGACTTACAAATAGAATGAACTTTGAGGACTAAATAGCAGAGGGGAAAAACTTAAGCCAAAAATGAGATTTTTGACAAACATGGCCTTATAACAAATGAGATAAGACCAAAACTTATGCTGAATGAGGAGGATTTCATTTTGGGCAAAGTGAGAGCTAGGGCATCCTTTGGAGGAGAAGAAGGCCATTTTTTTGGTGTGCTTGTTCTCCATTTCAAGGTTCCACTTGTTCAAGTAAAGTGAAGAAGAAGTGAAGAAGAAGAATCAAGGTTAGGAAAATCCTAACTCCCTCTATCTATGGGTATATTTTGATTTAGGGTTTGAAGTTTGGTTAAGGTTTGGAATCTCCTTATTCTATTTTGTGGTTGTTGTGTTGAGCTTTTGTTTTAGATCCTCAATGGAGGAGTTTGGTGTGAAAAATGAGTTAGGGTTCGTATGGTTCGATGGTGTTGTCCATTTTTTTTCTTCCGACCCTTACTCTTTAGCTAGCCATTAGACCTCCAAATTTTGTGATTCTAGGTTAGGATGAGACATGAGACCCGTATCTTGGATTATCTAGAAGAAACCCATACCAAAAAGTGACTGTAAGACCTCTGAAATTAGGGTTGAAGTTAGGTGTTCTGTTCTGCCCCTGAAATGGGGTATTTCTGAGTGTTTGGGTCATTAGTTGAGTTTTACTCATCCAAATTGAGTGATTCTAATTTTTAGATAAACTAGACTTATTGTGAAATAACTTCCATGAAGGAAAAGTATTCAGATTTGGATCTCATTGTACCCATAAATTCATCAAAGTGGAGCTCTGTTTTCAGTCAATTAAGGTTTGTCTAGACCAGCCTTGAGTGTTTGAGTCATATATTGTGATAGGTTGTTCCAAATGTAGTGATTCAAAGTTTTGTGTAATCTAGACTTCTAGGAAAATAGCTTTTATGAAGAAAGTATTGCAAAATTGTGCTGGGAGTGTTCTTTTCTAAGGACCGTTTTGTGTAAAATGGATATGATAGAATTATAGGGGAAGTGCTATCAAAATTTCCCCAGAACCCGTTTTCTTGTACTGGCCATAACTTGGCATCCTAACCTCAAAATTTGATGATTCTAGTTGGGGAAGAACCCTAAGAGGTAGACCTACGAAAATATAGAAGGTATTGAGAAGAAATTCTGACTCTAAGTCCCCTGTTTTTGAGACTAAAGTGAAGATATGGGTTTTGATTTCTTAACTTGGGTAGGTTCTGTATTTTGGCCATAAGTTAAGTTATAACGATCAAAATGAGATGATTTCGATTTCTACTAAAAATATACTCATAGAATTACAACTTTCATGAAAGAAGTTTGGGTAAAATGTGTCTTGTTTGTTCCCAAAAAACTATGCAAATGAAGGTACAAAATTTGTTTCTAGGTGGGAAGAACATTTCCCATAATTTGACCTCTTTGGCTAAAATGCATTGTTAATGCATGATAGTTATGACTTGAACATGTTGATATGCATGAAGAAATAATTTGGCCTCTTTGGCAAAATACATTGTTAATGCATGATAGTAATATGACTTGAACATGTTGATATGCATGAAAAAATTACGATCCACACGAATCGACTACGAAAATAATATGAATGAGATTAGACTCATAAATAATTACGAATCATATAATTATAACTTACTTGATTGATGATGAGATAAATAGGACACTGTTGCTGACATACACAGTTAGTGCTGCGCACTCTAATTAGTGCTAAGACACTCCTGATTAGTGTTACGACACTGCAATTTAGTGTTTATTGCTCTTTGTACTATCTTTATCTTGTACCTCTGGTACCTACTCGCCGTGTGCACATTATTCATTCTTTCTAATCTACATAGGCATACATTTAGATGAAAAGTACATGAATAAGGACCAGTATGCATATGAAAATAAAATTTATAGTACATGACATACCTTTTATACCATACTATAGTGTACATAGGTACCTTCTAATATTCAGTATGTGCCATACTGCTCTGGGAAGATGGAGATATGATGACATAAAGATCATGTACATGTGTATATATATATATATATATATATATATATATATATATATATATATGAACCTAATAAGCATGAAAATGGTTAAATGTAATTACACAAATAATAAGCCCATGCTTGTTTATTATATTTGAGAATAGTTATAAGTGATTTTGTTTTTATGTATTTTCCTTACTAAGCTATAAACTAAGCATGGGTGTTTGTAGGTGCTGAAGAAGTTGTCAAGGACACCCCGTGTTCATCAAGGCCAACACAGTATTAGGAGTCTCCTTTTGTAGGACCTTATTCTTTTTGTAGTAGAAGTGGTTGTGTAATTTTATTTTTTTATTTTTGTTGTAGTGAAACTTGTATTGATACAAGTAATTTTTTTGAGACTCAAGCGTATGTAGAGGAATTTTTAAACACCACTGTTGATAAATTTTACTTGGTTATATTTTGTAGTCTTGGTGCTTATAATTCTAACTTTTAGTAAGATTATGTCATTTTGCTCCTTCCAGCAGGTTTTCTCAGTATTTGCCAAAGGCGTTACGGGAGTCTCATCTCTATGTGGCGTCCCTCACTTGCCGTAGTTATGAGGTAAAAGATTGTCACAACTCTTCATCGCATCTTCTTTGGACATAGTTAAATTCGACTACTTCCTCAACGATCAACAGTTTTGATAGCAATGATTCTTCTCTCGTCTTGGACATGGTTAAGATTCAAATTGCTTGTTCAAATCTTCTTCCTTAGCTTCATCTTCCTCAATTAGGGCAATCACATTTTGGTTAGGACATTCACAATCAATATGTCGCAATCCTTGGCACTTAAAACACATCTTTAACTTAGAAGTTGATTCTTTATTTAAGCGCTCTTTGCCAGTGGGGGTGGTTTTCTTGTGCCACACTAGGATTCCAAAGTACGAACCTCAAAAAACCCTTCATTAGCCATTAGTTGCAGTAGAATTTCCATTTTTTTTAGCCCTAACCTTCAAAGCAAGTTTCATCACATCTTGAAGACTATGATATGGTTTCAAAAAAATAACTCTAGCAATCGCATATCTCAAACCAACAATGTAGTGGGCTATGCATATTTCCTTGGCCTCTTGCAAATCTCCTTTGATAATCAAGTTTACAAACTTAGCTGAATACTCCTCCACACTCAAATCTTGTTGCTTAAAATTTTGAATTTTGAGGTAGATGTCTTGGCGATAGTTAAAGGAAAGGTAATTCATTTTTAGTTCTTTCTTCATCTTTGGATCTTATTTTTACCATATCTTTCAAGCTGCCTCTTCATTTTCCCACCAAATAGAAGCATTCTTACACATCTTGGTAGTTACCAACTTCACATTTTTATGCTCATGAGGGTCATAATACCAAAAGGCATGCTCCACCATATTAAGCAAATCCAAAAATTCACAGTAATCCATTCTTCCGTCAAATTACGGAATGATTCAGTTTGAATTGAATATTAACCCATCATCGTAGTTACCATGCCTCTCATTGTAATCATCATTCCAATAGTAGCCATCATACCTCCCATGATAATCATAGTTTTGTGTATACATATCTTTAGCTTTCTTGTGCCCTAAGAAACCTTGAAGTTGACTAGGCTACAAATTCTCTTCATAAAAATTATATTTTTCCTCCTTAATCTTGTACTTGCATATACCTTTCATCAAGTTCTCCATAGAATTATGATCTTCATAAAGCCTCTAACGTTATTGTAGATGTTGAGCAAGAGTCTCTAGATTAGCAATATGCTTTTGCTAACTCAAACCATAATTATAACTCTTTGTATTTAGAACCAACAATGCCTCTTAAATTTTGATCAGCCATCAAAACATGAGCTCTAATACCACTTTGATGCAGATCTTGTGGATAATGCCACTGCTAACAGATACTATCTCGAATCATTCTACAATCGGAGTTCGAAGGAAAGTGAAGGCAGCTACAATAATAGAATTATGGAATGATTGGTGATTGATAAGTGATGGGATAGAACATCTGTAATCTAACTATGGTTAGTTTGATTCGATAAAGTCTATAGGATAAAGATGCCACAATCAACTATGGAAAGGTTGATTGATAAGTCGGGAATAGTGAAGACCCCACAATCAACTATGGAAGAGTTGATTGATAAGTCGATGGAATGAAGACGCAACAATCTACTATGGAAAGGTGATTGATACGTTAATGGAATGAAGACGCCACAATCAACTATGAAATGGTTGATTGATAAGACGATAAGATGAATGCCACAGAAAAATCATATCAGTTCAAAAGTTCTTTGGAGAACTAAAGAGGAGAAGACTCACAATTTTAAATTCATATTCTTCTGTATAATTACATTATAAACATGCTTTATATAGGCTACTAACTATAACAGAAATAGAAACAAAATATCTATTATAAATGCCCTCTCTTAATTTAGTTCGCTTGGCAAATGAAAGTATCTATCACTCATCTCATCATCTTCTCTTTCACCTTTCCATAACCAAATTTTCAACCTCAACTCAAAACTTACCCAATCCTGTTCCATAATTATAAAACTTTTCCATATATTTTGTTTCACCCTAGAAACCATAAATACCATCTTCCTTAACCTTAGAGAAACCCCAAATTCATACCTGACCTAACTACCTTAAAAAAGCGAAACCGCAAACTAGCTTAAAACTAAGTTGTTTTGCTTCAAATCAAACCCGAACCTTTCCAAACCTAAAATCCTTCACTCTAAACCTTAATTTCATCATAAATAAACCCTAAACTAGCCCTAAAACCTATGAGACCAAACCTATCCCTTACCCATCAAAGTTCTAGCCCATAACCTTAACTTACCTAAACCGTTAGATCATCCATCACGGTCCCATCCTTGCATCAAATTGGTATCGGAGCTAGTTCTCGTTAGGTTTTCTTATCTTTTAAAGTTTTATTTAAAAAAAATCAAATTTTCAAAAAAAAAAAAAAAAAGAAAATAAAAGAATCCATTTGAGGTCAATGAATATTTGAAGACAAATCTTTTTTCTGGAGAGAAGGAGAATGATGCAAAGTCAATACATGACTTCTAAGATTGCAATTAAAATTCAAAAAAGGCAGGTTTTGAGAGTAGGAGGAAAGAAGATCAAGGATGCACTCAATATGTTAATTCAAGTTCTAGAAGAATCTAGATGTATTTAGGATGTTTTCTAGATTAGATTGTATGACTTGCATGCCAAGTTATTTACTTTCCTTTCAGTTTTATTTTTTATTTTTTATTTTTTATTTATTCTCCTTAGTTTTTTTTTTATTTAGATTTGTTTCATTTTCTTGTTTTAGGTGTGATTTAGGTTAAAGACTGTGACGCCCCCTTTCCGGGGTGTCCGTTGACTACCCGTCAACCCTCGAAATACTCGTGAATGTCGGGTAACTCGACACTATTCACGAAAATTGGGCAGAGTCTCCTTTGTACGGGGAGCTCTACCCACATACAAAACATGTCCCAAACAGTTCAATATGACATATCCATGAGTAAAACGACCACTTGGGCCCACAAACCAATACTCATCCAAATAAATCCCAACTATATACAATAGTTTCAAGAGTTAATACAATTATCCTTATACATCATATATCAAACTTATAGAGGGTTCTAATACATGTACGCACATAAGCAAACCAAAGCCTAGCTTAGGCTTCCCTTCTAAAGCGGCCTCTAAAGATGGCTGAGTCTCCTCGAACACTCCTGTGCCTTAAAATAATATCCCTCGACAGAATTGAGCTATATTGATGAGTGGAATCACACTAAATGGGTTGTTTCCCCACCTAAGTGCATATGCAATGCTCCAAAGTAAACACACACATTCAAGCAATTTGGCAGTCCTACTTGAATGTCCCAAGTGATGACAACCCATGTCAGAGTCTCGCTGACTTTCCCTCGCACTTGCCTAAGCCATGTATGAAAACATCTTTCAAAACAAAACTTATTTGTTCTTGAAAATAAACACCGAGATTCGGTAAAAGATGGGACTACCCTCCCGGCGAATGTGTCGAAAGCTTGATCGTAGTCCTCATCCAGAAATGATACAATTTGGAAATTTGTCTCCCAAACCACAATTCTCGGGAAAATCATCTGTGAAATTCCTTCGCCAACCATGTTAGTTTTTCGGAAAATTAATGTCATGCCTGACACCTAATTTCGGCTACCCCAATGCATATGAAATGCATTATGCCATTCAACACAATTTATATAGCAACACATGCAAATATATCATCATGCATATGATATTTACATAATTTAAATCACACAAAGCATGTTATGTGAATTCTGATACATTACACCCCAAAAATTAGCTCCACATGGGCTAATTTAACAAACCTGAAACAATTCGATTTAAATTACTCAATCAGACCACAATTTCTCTAAAATTAATCAGTGTCACTATTCACGTGAGCAGTAAAACCCTCGAGTTCTTTTCGTTCACGACCTTTATCAGTGCTCGGTTCCACTTAGTGAGCCAGATTCCAT
The DNA here is from genome assembly GCA_016808115.1 of Tetrastigma voinierianum. Lineage (NCBI taxonomy): Eukaryota > Viridiplantae > Streptophyta > Magnoliopsida > Vitales > Vitaceae > Tetrastigma > Tetrastigma voinierianum. The sequence goes on along the minus strand of JAEQBH010002202.1, from coordinate 502,121 downwards.
GGCCCGTTTCCGGCCTCATACACCAAATCATGAATTAATTGAATAAATCATCACTCAACATGCCCAAGCGGTCAGTGGTATCGCGGTTGCCCAAATAAACTCATCAATTAACACTTCGGTCGAAGTTTTGGGACCAGTCAAAAAGCGACCATTGAGGCCTCAATCAACCATAACATCAACAAAACACTTAAACAAAGTGTAACTTCAAGTAGGATAAAACCCCTACCTCACGAAGTTTGTCAAAACTCCTTAAAACTGATACCTACGTGTTGCCCTCGCCGCGTAAACGACATCCTTCTTGCGAAGAATTGACGGTCCAGATCTCGGAATCTTAGAGAGAAGGCATCCTACTCCTTTAAAAGCCAGGCTACCTCCTCCCGTTTTTTCCAGCTTTTGCCCCTTTTTGGTGTTTGAGAAGACAACCACTATTCAAACTTTTGTCCTATTATCATTTAAACATTAGCCATACCAATCATGTCCTAGCTTGGATTTTTACATTTGGCACTATCTACGACCGTGGGTTTTCGATCATCACTCTATTCATGCAACATATATTACATGAGTACATGTTATATGTGACTTTTGTCACATCAAATATCGTTTTACGGCACCCGATACTCGGTGCCTCAAAAAACATGCAAATTCCAACTATCTCAGAATTCGACGAAATTCAACATGTTAGTTAGATTTCACGAGACGATTCCAACGGTGAAATCTGTTTCGTCATCCGAGATCTAGAAAAATTCTGGATTTTTACCGAAATTACGATTTTGACCTTTTTCCCGAAATTGGAATTTTCTCGGGTCTTATATTCTCCCCTCAAAAGGAATTTCGTCCCAAAATTCTGGACAATCATAATCACTCACATACATATGCAACGTCACGCTATACTATGTATGAAGCTAGCATGATCATTTAAGTATTAACTGACTAAACCCGCGACACTTCGTCCCTAAACAAGAAGGGATAGGTGGCCTGTATCGTGTCCTCGCACTCCCACGTTGACTCCTCCACTCCACGGTGCCGCCATAGCACCCTCACTAATCTCACGGTCTTGCGTCGCAAAACCTGATCTCGACTATCCAAATTGCATACTAGTCCCTCCTCGAAGGTCCCATCCGTGTCAACCTCAATCTCTCCCGAATCCACTACATGAGGTTGGATGCGGGTGTGCCTCGGAGCATGGAGCGTGAATTACCTCTCGTGGACACGACGTAGCAGGCGGTAAAGCAAACCGGCACGCTATAGTGCCTACCCTCTCGAGTATCTCGAAGGGCCCAATAAACATCGGCGATAGCTTCCCGCGTTTGTCGAACCTGACCACTCCTCTCTTAGGCATCACCTTCAAGAAGACATGATCTCCAACCTTGAACTCTGAGGTCAGCGTGTGTTACATCACGCCTAACTCTCACATCGGCTCTGAGCCTGAGGAAGGCGTTATGCATTATCTGTGATGCCCCAAAGCAGGAAATTAAGTTGACAACCGTCAACTGCGAATACTCGTGGATGTCGGGTTACTCGACACCACTCACGAAAATCGGGCAGAGTCTCCTTTGTACGGGGAGCTCTACCCAAGGTACAACTTGTCCCAATAATCAACAATGACCACACAGGGTCTATATGCGAGTAAAATAATGGCCACTTGGGCCCCTGCATCAATACTCAAACATATAAGCACATAACTATAAAACCATAGTCCATAAGAGTTTAAATTACATAACTCTCATACAAATAATTACAACCCATATATATTTACAAAATATATATTAAAGCCACAATCCGGCTTTCTTCATATATGCGAGAAGTCCGAATGCGGGTCGTAGTGCACGACTGTACCTAAAGGGGTCCCACGGCCAGGGTGAGCAAAACCAGTAGTGATAATCTCTGAGGGCTACTCCGCTAAGTGCACATGCAATGGTAAATAATCAAACACATCCAAATACAGCATACACATGTCTACACGAATGTCTACATATCATGAATGAGACCTTCGACTCCACCATGCCTTTGTATGACTCTCGTGGCTCCATCATAATATGTCATTGAGTAATATATCGAGTCACTCATGAATCGTCTACCGCATGCATCACCTTATTTGTGACAACTATCATTGATACGATGACCAGTATCGAGCCTCACGGCAAAGCTACCCCGTCTGATGTCGATAAGATGACAAATCGAAGTGATCCAGAGCTCCTATCCGCACAACCCGAAGTCTATGTGATAAACATGGCCGTGTGTCTTCTTTGTGAACCTTATAACTTTTAGGGTGATACGTAGGTCCTCTTACACCCTCTAGGAACTATGATATCGCGGGTCCTCTTACACCCATCGCCTCGAGTTCTCATTGACTCCCTCGAACATGCATTTTTCCATGAATGAAACCATTTCCATCAAAGGTATTTGTTTTTCTTAGTGACAACCCTCCTATAAATAGTGGAAAGATTAGATAATCTATTTTGTGGACAACCCTCCGATGTATATCAAGCTGAAGCGGACTCAGACGATTGATATTATATGGGCCCGATCCTCCGATGTATATGTCGATTAGGCGATAAACGATTGATATTATATGGGTGGCCAGCCGATGTTGTAGTGGACACACTCCGATAAATAATATTGTTGGTCAACCCTTCGAACAATTCTCTCAAGAAACCACCTCATGCACTCACTCCTATTGTTCTAGGGTGCCCCAGTGCATATGAAATGCAATAAGCCATTTCCATTTTCTTAACCCGTGCGACTCACTTCGACGTTGTCTTATTAGTCAAGCCCACTAATCAACACCCTACGCGGTGTTGATCCACAACCGTGTACTCACGACACACCATCAAACACCTAACACAGTGTCGATCTCAACTATGCACTCACACCTAATTTCTAGGTTCCCCAGTGCATATGGAATTCATGATGCCAATTCCAACACATTCTTGCTAATATATTCACATGCATATATATTAACATAATTAAATCACATAAAACATATTATGCAAATTCACAATCAATTACACAAAAATTATCTCACATGGGCTAATTAACAAACACGAGCAATTCATTTTGAATCACTCAACCATACACATTTTCACACAAAAAAATAATTTCGTATCACTATTCACATACTATTCATGTTACTATTCACATTACTATTCATGTTACTATTCACGTTATTCATTTTCTAGTAATAACACACAAAATGGCCCAAATCTCAGACCCATATAAAACAGGGCACCTCTTGGTCCCTTCACGGTTCATCACCGAATATTGTAATATCAAAACACACCATAAAACCCGAAGACATCGGTCGGGGTAAAACAAACCTCGAGCACGATCAGGGACTATCCGAGAAAATAGTCTAATAATTCTGTCATATTTGTCCAAAAGCAGTCTGAAAATTCGGCATTACATTCAAAAAGCAGTCGAAATTAAGCCGGATTTGTCAGAAAACAATCTCGAAATTTTCTAAAAATTCCTATACTAAGTCCAAAAATTTGAGAATTAAAATTTACGACCTTTCACGGCCTCTAAGCCAATCCACAGCCATTAAATGGCCTTTAGGCTAGAAATAACACAAGTAGGAAAATTTCCTACCTCGTGGAATTTGACAAAACTCGAATTTTGAGGGTAATCCACGTGTAGCTCGTCGCGTAGATCCAACTTTGCCTTGATCCAGACGAAAACTTGTGATCCGATTTTCCTTAGATACGAAAGAATCAAGAAAAAAATTCAAAAAAACTCTCTCCACACTCCCTTTCTCTCCCGGTTCCTCTGCCAAAAAATGAAATTTTCCTCCTTTTTATTTTTTTTTATTTTTTTTTATTTTTTTTATTTATTATTATTATTATTATTCTTATTATTATATTATTATTTGATATTCATAGTTCATATTGCTTGTCGGGTGCATTTTGTCCCAAAAAAAATTTATTTCTTTCAATTCACTTTATTTTTAAATGAACTTAACTTTAAGTCATTCACGACTTAGAGATTTTTCATAAAAATCTAGTCACTGAGAATCATTAGACTTATTACCCAGAAAATCGTAAAATATTTCGATTGTCTCGAATTAAACAAAACTTTTCTAGTCAGCTTTCAGATTTCGCGAAGAGGCAATTTAACGGTAGCGGTCATTTTAGATCATCCAGAAGTTTAGAAATTTTAGGTTTTCAACGAAATTACCGTTTACCGCTTTTGAGAAAAATTGAATTTTCGGGTTTACATTCTTCCCCCTTAGCAATTTCGTCCCCGAGAATTCTACATCACCGCGCATCAACTCACGTACATATGCAACACTACACAACTCCAAGATCGTTTTGAGTATGATAACCCGCCTCAGGTCACAATCACTAACAACTCGATGGGTTGTCCAGCTCATCATATCCAGAGCATCAAAACGATATGTCTACCACGAAAAGTCCACCATGAGAATCACGAGATCTCACGACTCCTGATCATTTATATCTTACCCAGCTCTACGCTAGATCATGGGAGAATTTTTCCCGTAAATGGCTTTTCCGGAGGCCTCAACCTCCTAAGCCCAGACCTTTCACACAAAGATGCAATAATAGAACATGATGTCAGCAACAATGCGGGTATGAAAAGCGTACCCTGCATAACCGGCTGATCTGCACGCTCAATTTGTGGTATAACGGCGTAGACACGCCCCTAGGTCCCTGAAGTCCTGGCCTGTGAGCCCTGTCCCTGACCTTGACCCATAATCTGGCCCCTCTAACTTGTCTGTGTTGCCGAAGGTATTTGTATAGCACTCTACGACTAAAACTGGTTCCTATGACCCATACCGGGGTGTGGAGGAATAAAGCGTAATGCACTTTGTCCCAGCGATGGCTGGGATGCCGGCCAAAACACGGGATCCATACCTCGATGGGCAATCCAGCTTCATATGTCGGGCTGATGTGATAGAAACATGTCATCATTGATGCATTACAGTACTGCAGGGCACTCTCGTGGGACCAAAGTCCTGTCTCTTTTTCTAGCTTCCGAAGAAGGCTAATCCTCCTTCCTCTTTCCCATAGCACTCGCGTCCAGATACGTAAAAAGTCCTCCATCTCTCTCTAGGGCCAAAGTTGTCGGACCATAGAGTCCATGTCACCGCCAGGCGAAGGCCCACAATCTTACCCAGAATGGACAACAGGTCCATTCTCAAATCTCTGACCTTGGCCATATTTGTGGCCACATAGTCATCACCAAAACGTGCCAACTCAGTGAATCTAGCCATGTACTCCATCACTGTCATCGTTCCCTGCCTCAACTTTAGGAACTCTTGGGCCTTTACATGTCTAGAGGTGGTCGGAAAATACTTGCTCATAAAGAGCCCATGGAACTCTGCCCAAGTTATTGCCTCTAAGTCCCTAGAGGTCTTAACCTAGTCCCACCACACTTGGGACTCACCCTCTGGCGGAACACGGCTAGCTAATCTTAATTTATCGAAGGTATCCGTAGCCTCCGATACATTCTCGTCTGCCCGGAACCAATGGTGCGCCACCATCGGATCCCTCACACATAAGCGTCGGATGATGTGACTTAAATCTCACGGAAGTTACTCGGACCTCCACGACTACCAAGCGCACTAGCCTATGCAATGGCGGTTGCAACTATGACCTGGCCAGGCGGTTGGTGATCACGGTGGTGCTTGGCTAGCACCTCGTGGACGACCTCTACGTCCTCGGCCTCGACTTGCCATCTACACATGTCAAATGGCAACAAATTTTATTTAATCTCATTTCAGTCTAACTAGTAATGCACATGCCAATTACTAATAGACTTAACAACCCTGAACTGACCAGTTCATCGCCTAAGTGGTGCTACTTGCCAACCACTCCATTTATTTATTTCAATAAAATTCAATACTTTCAGGTTTATTTCATTTTCTGAACCCCTAAGGTTATAGTTCCTAACCTTAGCATTCCACTTCTTCCTATATACATTATGCCATGCATATAATTTTCCCGTGCAATAACCCACGCGTCACCGCAAATCTGAACATGGAACACATATCAGACACAACACGAAACACCATGCATGCATTGGTCTAAACCAGTCCCATGAACTCCTAGGTATTTGTGTACCTAAGCTCAATACCAAGCTCGCGCTAGTATCAATTTCATTCACTTAATAGCAATGGCCTAGCCCATATCCCTCAAGCCCTAGGTAATCGCATACCTATATACGATACCATGCGCGCCCCATTCACGGGGGTCCATTAATAACAGTCGGCAGCGAATACTCGTGGATGTTGGGTTACCCGACACCACTCACGAAAATCGGGCAGAGTCTCCTTTGTACGGGGAGCTCTACCCAAGGTACAACCTGTCCCAATAATCAACAATGACCACACAGGGTCTATATGTGAGTAAAATAATAGCCACTTGGGCCCCTGCATCAATACTCAAACATATAAGCACATGACTATAAAACCATAGTCCATAAGAGTACATAACTCTTATACAAATAATTACAACCCATATATATTTACAAAATATATATTAAAGCCCGCAATCAGAGCTTTCTTGCATTATGTCTTGATCGAATGCGGTCATTGGAAATCTGTAGCTGACCTTTTGTCTTACAAGGGGGTCACGGCGGGTGTGAAGCCAGCATTAGTGATAATCTCCTCTGAGGGCTACTCCCGCTTTAAGTGCACATGCGATGATCGCATAATCGAACACCGCATCCAAGTGCAACATACACATGTCTACAGATATCTACATGCCATGAATGAGACTCAGATACACCATGCCCCATGTCTGAGCTCTCATGGCTCCATCGCTCAATATGTCATTGAGTAATATATCCGAGTCACTCATGAATCATCTCACGTGCATCCTTGATGTGACCAAGCATCCTTTGGTATTACCAATGACCCAGTATCGAGCCTTCACGACTCATTACCCGATGCAGTGTCGATGAATGACCGATCCCAAGTCAATCCAGGCTCATATCACACAACGAAGTCTATGTGATAAACATGACCGTGTGTGTGTCTTAACTGTGACATAACTTTTCGGGTGATCAAAGTAGGTCCTCTTACACCCTCTGGAGACACTATGATATCGCGGGTCTCTTACACCCATATGCCTCGAGTTCTCAACGAGCTCAGCCAGACATGCATTTTTCCATGAATAGAAAGCCATTTCCAACAGGGGTATTTGTTTTTTAACCGTGGACAACCCTCCAGATATAAAATAGTGGACCAGGACTTAGATAATACATTTTGTGGACAACCCTCGTGTATATCAGTTGGGCGGGACTCAGGCGATTGATATTATATAGACAACCCTCAGATGTTGTAGTAGACACACTTTCAGATAAATAATATTGTTGGTGACCCTCGAACAATTCTCTCGAAACCCGTATAAATGCAGTACCATTTCTGTATTGTTACAGGGTGCCACTGAGTACTGCAAAATGCAATGAAGCCATTTCCATTTCTTAACGTCGACTCATTTCGGCGTTGTCTTATTAGTCAAGCCCACTAATCAACACCTACCTTCGGTGTTGATCCTGCAAATATTACTCCGCGACACACCATCAAACACCTAACAGTGTCGATTTCAACTATGCACTAACACTAATTTCTAGGTTGCAGTGCATATGGAATACATGATGCCAATTCCAACACATTCATGCTAATATATTCACATGCATATATATTAACATAATTAAATCACATAAAACATGTTATGCAGGTCCACGATCAATTACACCAAATTAGCTCATGAGCTAATTAACAAACACGAGCAATTCATTTTGAATCACTCAACCAAACACATTTTCACACAAAAATATAATTTCGTATCACTATTCACATTTACTATTCATGTTACTATTCCATTATTCATTTCTAGTAATAACTTGTACAAAATGGCCCAAATCATGGACCCATATAAAGCAAGGGCACCTCTTGGTCCCTTCACGGTTCATCAGAATATTGTGATACAAACACACCCACAAGAGCCGAAGACATCGGTCCGGGAGCAAAACCAAACCTGACAAAATTAAGATTTGTCCAGAAAATAGTCCAGAAATTCTGTCATGACTATCACAACGAGTCACCGAAATTCGACGGCCCATTGGCAGTCCTCGAGTCGCGGATTGTCCGAAAACAATCTCGAAAATTTCTAAAAATTCCTATACTCAGTCCAAAAATTTGAGAACTGAAATTTACGACCTTTCACGGCCTCTAAGCCAATCCACAGCCATTAAATGGCCTTAAGGCTAGAAATAACACAAGTAGGAAAATTCTCTACCTCATGGAGTTTGACAAAACTCCAAGATTTTGGTGTCCACGCGTAGCTCTCTTCGCGTAGATCAACTTTGCTTTCAATCCCGATGAAAACCTACGGTCGATTTTTCGTAGATGCGAGAAAAGTAAAGAAAAATTAAAACAAACTCTCTCCCGGTTCCTCTTCCAAAAAATGAAAATTTCCTCCTTTTTATTTTATTTATTTTATTTTATTTTTTATTTTTATTTTTATTCTTATTATTATATTATTATTTGATTTTCATAGTTCATATTGCTTATTCGGGTCTATTTTTGTCCCAAAAAAAATTTATTTCTTTTCAGTTCACTCTATTTTAAATGAACTTAATCCAAGTCATTTCCTGACTTTTGAGATTTTCGTAATAATCTCGTCCCTGAAGTCATTAATGACTTATCACCGAGAAAATCGTAAAATATTCCGATTGTCTCAGAATTCGACGAAACTTTTCTAGGTCACTAGATTTGTAAGGCAGATTTAACGGCCTGGATCGTTCATCATCCGAAATTTGAGTTCCGTTTTCAATCGAAATTACCGTTTTTACCACTTTTTCGAGAAAAATTGAATTTTCCGAGTTTCTGATATCGAGCTCACCTTCTCGAGTGTCTCCGTCAAATCGGGACCCCGATGATGGAGCTCTCTCACCTGATTCAACTTAGCGTGATCTACCATGGCCTCCCATACAATGCCTCATATGGTGCCATTCATATACTCGCCTGATAACTATTGTTGTGGGCGAATTCCACTAAGGGCAATTGCTCCTCCCAGCTACCCTTATGATCCAGGACGCATGCTCATAGCATGTCCTCTAACGCCTGTATATAATCCCTTTTATATAACCCTACACAACTCCTTCGGGTGGCTGTAAACATGACCTTCCCAAGGTCACAGTCACTAACGATCAATGGACCGTCAGCCTAGTCCATTATGCAGATGACATCATATATACCAAGTCCTTGCCAGGCTTTAGCACCCAATGCAATTTCAAGGGTATCCAAATCTCAAGTTACTCGACTCCTATCACTCCAACTCTAAAGTCTATGCTTGATAACCATGGCCAGGTAATGTTTTCATCTCGAGTCCTCAGGCTCTATCGCTCGACTCTAAGTCTATGTGATAACTTGACCGTGTGTTTTCATCTCAGCCAACGGGACTTTTAGACCTGCTGCGAGGCCTCTTACATCCACCACGAATTTGGATATCTCCACGGGTCTCTTACACCCACACACAAATTTCGGTTATATCTACGGGTCTCTTACCCACATAGAAATTCGGGATAGCTCCCCGAGTCTCTTACACCCACACAGAAATTTCGGATAACTCCACGGGTCTCTTACACCCACACAGAAATTTGGGATCTCTCCCCGGGTCTCTTACACCCACACAGAAATTTTGGATCTCTCCCCGTGTCTCTTACACCCACACAGAAATTTTGAATTTCTCCACGGGTTTCTTACACCCACACAGAAATTCGGGATCTCTCTCCACGGGTCACCACACCCACCTGAAGTGAGATCCTCCCTGGGTCTCACCACCCACAAAATTCGGATATTTCCGGTTATATGCACCCCACCACGGGACCTTTCGGATATACCGCGGGTCTCCCTTCACTAACTCCAGAGCTTTTCTGTAAGGGATTAACGACCCCCTTCTTGCCTTACTTGACACACTTTAATTTTCTTGTTTCGATTCGAACTATGAGTCTTCATTGGACGTAGTCCCAAAGACAAACTCAACCCACACTCTCAAGAGTGGTGAATGACCATCTAGTGCACCCACACACACAGGCTCGGCGCGATGTTACCGTGCACATGAGCGCTGTGCCATCTTGTGACACCCGATCCGGGGTCCACCACGAAGCGAGAATCTTGGGATCTCCCAACTAACAATTCCAACCTATCCGGTCAACTCTCACCCTACACCCTAGGGAAGAACATCCGCATCTGGTTTCTCTAAAGGCCTTAACCTTTAAGCCCAAATCTATCACACAAGATGCAACAATGAATGAATTCGTTGCATCCAATTTAAACGCTACTCTAGTAAACAAATGTGAGAGTAGAAAGCATTACACACTGCACATCGACTAATCACAGCGCTCTCAGGTCTACGTACCATAAGTCTACGCCTCCTAAGACAATCTTGCCTCCTTATGCGAATTTGTGGCGAAATAACATATAATTACGCCGCAGCGACTAGAAGTCGACACAGTGGAGTCTGTGCACACGACCTCGACCCACACTCTGGCCCCCTCGCCCTGTGATCTGAAGGTGCTCGTATAACACCACGGCTGAGCGCTCCTACGGCTGTCTGCGTGCAGTGGAGAATATAATACATCCCTCTGTCTACCGTTGGCCCGGGGCCCGTGGCGTCCCGAAACCACAGGATCGTCTGCAGGGGTAATCGATCTCACATGCCCAGGTTGTCGGCAGAAGTAACATATCATCTGCCCTGGCTGACTAGATGTCCAATCTTGGCCTTAGTCCACGAAACTTCGTGTGACGAAGTCTTACGCCTCTTCCCGAACTAGATGAAGGTGATCCTCCCCTCTTGCTACCAACACCGCATCCGAGTGCGGGCATCACCGATCTCTCTATGGTCAAGGCTATCCAACCGCCCAGGTCCATATCCTGTAGGCGAAGTCACTATCACCGCCCGAATGAACAACCCCATTGCATTCTCGAATCTCCTAACCTTGTCCGTATCAGGTACAGCCATGTAGTCATCGACAAACGGGCTAGCTCCGTGAATCTAGCCACGTACTCCAATACGGTCATCGTCCCCTGCTTCAGCTCTAGGGACTTCTGAGCCTTCGCATGCCTCGCGGTGTCACAGGAAATACTTACCCGCCAGATAGCTCACGAAACTACGCTTGTGTCATTTGCCTCTAGATCTCGAGGTCTTTTACTTATTTCCATATACTTGGGCCTCCCCTCTAGGCTGGGCAGTAGCTAGTCTAATCTGATCGCGTCGGTAATCTCCATAGCCTCCTAACACCTTCTCCTTTGCACTTGAACCAATGAGTGCGCCCTTAATCGGATCTCTCCCCTGTGAATGTTGTTGGAGGATGATGCGCCTAAACCTCTGGAGGTTACTGTGGACCTCCCCCGACTACCCGCTATACCTACCGTGCTATAGTCAGCAGCCGTAATACCTACAAACCCTACAAAGGCTTGCCGGGAACAACACCGCGGTGCCCGACCGCACCCCATGGACGCCCCCACGCTCTTCACCTCGACTAGCCATCTACACAGCTCACATGGCTTAATACACGCAAAGATTCTAAGGCATAAACACAGCCCCAAGACACTATTCATACACAAAATCGGTGTATATATCAGGTCCCTGCATTCATAAGCAATGCAAGACCATTTATCCAATATATTAAATCATATTTATCAACAAAAATTTTATTTTTGAAAATTTCATTTTTACAAAATTTTATTTTATTTTTCAAAAATTTATTTCTTTTTTTTTTTCGAAAAATATTTGGTGAACAGTGTTCATGAACAAGATCCAAACAAAGGACTCGTAAACAAGATCGAGTCCAAAACCTGGTCAGTGCTGAGTCGTGCACAAAGGCACCAAACTCGCCCACTGGTGGCACCCATGGCTGCGCACGCGCGGGTCGCATCGCGCCCCGCTACGGGCCAGAAATGCCGCTGGCTACCGCACGCGTCTCCTGCATCATAAGGCGCCCCTTTAGCCACAGACTGCTGTCGTGGCAACAAGGTCCCAAATAAGCCATGTCGTGGCTTGTATCGTGGCCGTGTTGGGTAAAACCGTCGCTGCTCCAACCCGGGCCATGTCATGGCCCCAGCTGCGCTAAGGCCCCACCCGGCCTCGTCACGATACAATATGTGTTACACATAATTTTTTCCGCAGCCAAGGCTCGGGTCACACACACTTCAGGTGTATTGTGACACAAGACCCCAGCCACCCAGCCTTCCATCCCATTGTGTCACGATACAATGACTGTGACGTGACTCCAAATACAGGATCAAACGGGCGTGAGCCCATTTCCTGTGCTTCAGATCCCTTTTTTCACATTTTTGCTATTGGAAAATACCCAAAAATATATATATACATTTTTTTTTTCATTCTCCAGTATACTCAAATAAACTTATAAAAATTTATTTTCTACACTTTTCTTCAGTTTTACTCACTGTAAAACCAAAAAAAAAAATTTCTCCACCTTATTTTTTTTTTTCATTTCCCAATAAACCAAATAAATTGCTTCAAATTTATTTTATTTATTTTCTTGTTCAAGTTTTACACACTGTAAAACTCCTAAAATTTTCTAACACATCACTTGTTTTCCTATGTACTAAGTACTACACAATAAAACAATCATAACACATACAACATGGTATACACACCATTCATCAAACATTCACATGATTACACATCATTTATCAAACAATCACCTAAAACACATGCATGCAGTGTTCTAGTTTTTGTCCTATGCCTTCCTAGGTAATCTCATACCTAAACCTAACATCGAGCCACACCAAGTGGTGATGTTCTTACATGGCTATGGCCTAAGCCCCAAGCCCTCGAGCCCTAGGTTTTCATTTACCTACGCTCTACACCCACCGAGCTCCCAAGGTAATCGTTTACCTTAGCTTTGATACCAAGCTGTGACGCCACATTTTCGGGGTGTCCGTTGACTACCTGTCAACCCGCGGAATACTCTTGAATGTCAAGTAACCCAACACTATTCACGAAAATCAGGCAGAGTCTCCTTTGTACGGGGAGCTCTACCCACATACAAAACATGTCCCAAACAGTTCAATATGACATATCCATGAGTAAAACGGCCACTTGGGCCCACAAACCAATACTCATCCAAATAAATCCCAACTATATACAATAGTTTCAAGAGTTAATACAATTATCCTTATACATCATATATCAAATGTATAGAGTTCTAATACATGTGTACATAACAAAACCAAAGCCACAACCCGGCTTCCTTCTAAAACGGCCTCTAGGATGAGCCGTCTCCAACGCTCCGTACCGAAATAATATCCTTCGATGTGGTGAGCTATCGCTCAGCAGTGGTAAACCCTCACCCTAAATGGGTTATTCCCCACCTAAGTGCATATGCAATGCTCCAAAGTAAACACACATTCAAGCACATTCGTGATCCTACTTGAATGTTTAAGTGACTAACCCATGTCCCGAGTCTTCACCGACTCCCTCACACTTGCCTTAGCCATGTATGAGAAAACATCTTTTTCAAAACAAAACTTGTTGTTCTTGAAAATAAACTACCGAGATTCGGTAAAAAGATGGGACTACCCTCCGAGGCAAATGTGTCGAAACAGTCATGGTCCTCATCCGAAATGATCTGTTGGATTGTCTCCCAACCCCATTCTCCGGAAAATCATCTTGTGAAATTTCTTTCGCAACCATGTTCGTTTTTCAGAAAATTAATGTCATGCACAACACCTAATTTCTAGCTACCCTTAAAGGTATAGCGAAATGCATTACGCCATTTCAACACAATTTATATAACACATGCAAATATATCATCATGCATATATTTACATAATTTAAATCACACAAAGCATGTTATGTGAATTCTCAATACATTACACCAAAAATTAGTTCACATGGGCTAATTTAACAAACACAAGCAATTCGATTTGAATTACTCAATCGAACACAATTTCTCACAAAATTAATCCGTATCACTATTCACATGAACAGTAAAACCCTCGAGTTACTGTTCACGGCCAACATCCAACATCGGTTTCACTTGGGCGAACTCCGACCCATGGCCATTTCCGCCTCACACCAAATCATGAATTAATTGAATAAATCATCAATTAACATGCTCCAAGTAGTCCGTGGAACTCGTTGCCAATGGACTCGCCCAAATGGGCCCATGGCTTCACACACTTCTGGCCCCAAGTTTCGTGACCAATCAAACGGTCATTCACTAACCAACCGAACATCAACAAAACACTTAAACAAAGCGTAATCCTCATAGATAAAACCCCTACCTCATGGAGTTTGTTGAAATTCCTTAAACCGCACTCACGCCATGGGCCCTCGCCGCATAGAACATCTTTCCTTCGCCTAAGAATCTCGACTCAATCCGACTGAATCTTAGAGAGAAGGCACTCCCTCTCTCACTAAAACCCAAACTCCGCACCTCAATTCCTTTTCCAGCCTTATGCCCTTTTGCGTTTGAGAAGACAACCACTATTCAAACTTTTGTCCTATTATCATTTAAACAATTCTAATAATACCAAGCATATCCCTAAGCTTGGATTTTTGACATTTGGCACTATCTCGGCCGTCCATTTCGATCATCACTCTATTCATGCAACATATATTACATGAGTACATGTTATATGTGACTTTTGTCACATCAAATATCGTTTTACCAAGACCGATACTTAAGGCCTCGAAAACGCAAATTCCAACCATCTCTTAATTTGACAAAATTCGACGTGGTAGCTAGATTTCCTCGCGAGACGATTCCAATGGTAAAAATCCATTTCCATTATCTCGAGATCTTGAAAAATTCCGGATTTTTACCGAAATTACTATTTTGCCCTTTTTCCCAAAATTGGAATTTTCTCGGGTCTTACAAAGATTGCAGTAGATTTTTTGTTTCTATTTCCATTCTAGTTTGTAGCCTATATAAAGGCATGTTTATAATGTAATTATACAGAAGAATATGAATTAAAAATTGTGAGAGTCTTCTCCTCTTTGGCTCTCTAAAGAACTTTTGAACTTATCGGAATTTTCGTGACGTTCATCCTATCGACTTATCAATCAACCATTACATAGTTGATTGTGGCATCTTCATTCCATTGACTTATCAATCAACCTTTACATAGTTGATTGTGGCGTCTTCATTCCATCGACTTATCAATCAGTCCTTCCATAGTTGATTGTGGCATCTTCACTAATCCCGACTTATCATTCAACATTTCCATAGTTGATTGTGGCGTCTTCATCTCATCGACTTATCAATCAATCCATCCATAGTTGATTATGACTTCTTCATCCCATTGACTTATCAATCAACCCTTCCATAGTTGATTATGGTGTCTTCAGTCCATTGACTTATCAATCAATCATTTCATAGTTGATTGTGTCGTCTTCACTTTTCCCCTTTGAACCTGATCGTAGAACAGTCCAAGATAGTATCCTGTTACAAGTGGCGTCGATCCGCGTTAACCTTGCATCACATCTGGACTTCGCTTGTTCTTTTTCAAGCTTTGCTCCTAAAATCTATGTTTAGCATCTTCCAAAGTCCCAAATATATAGCCTTGTATATTCAGTTATGGAAGAATAGATAAGATTGGATCATTGTCCTAATACGACTCCAAACCTACTTTGAATCATCCGAACTTTCCTTTAAGCTATCACTGCGGAAATAAGAAACTTGTTGCCCAAGAATCCTCTTCAGAATATAATCCTTATTTGATTCAAATTCTGGTTTGATAGCTTAGAATATCCGATCTTCTTGATTTGATCAACATCCACTTACCAAAATGATCTTTATTTGCTAGCATAAATGATCTCAGGCCTATAGATTACTTTCTCCCTAAGTTCCTTGGCCTCTAAGCTAGCAGACTCACGTACGTTCCACGATCGGCTTCTTTAGTCCAAAACTTCTCATATCTAGCACGTCTCCACTGTACGATTTACCTTAGTCTGAACTACTTCCTGGTCCTACTAGGTACTTCAAGCTTGATCCTACAAAACTTCATCAATTATGATCTTCGGCGCCTCTTCTTGAAAACACTGTACGAAGATATGTATTAATTCAAACCCTAACACAAGGTTTGCTTGGTGAATAGAAAACAAGATAATTGGATTTTATGAGCATTAGGTTTACATTTAGTGCAATTGTTCACAAAACTAGAGGTGATTTGGTTTACATCCATTTGGGTTTTTAGCCCCCTTCTCTAAGTTTTATTACGGTGAAAGATAAATGATAACCTTCATCGATCATTACTGAAATATTTAATATATTCTCGAAATATAACAACATAGCTCAAGTCCGAGTAATATAAAACTATGATGAGAAGATACAAAATGGATCAAGAGCTTGAGAACTAACAACAATGTGAGTTTCTATAAATGGAAACTAGTTCAATTGGTTTTACGAAGACAAAATTACTATGAGATATTGCATAGTCAAAGATATTTGTTAAGGGCATGATATTCATATTAAACTCAAATCCTAAAAACTTGAGCTTTTAGGAGAGTTGGTCATTTAGTATGGTATCAGAGTCTTGTTTCACAAGAGGTCCTAGGTTTGAACAATATATTTGCAATTTATTCTTCATTTGTTGATTTGAAAAGTCCATAAAGGACTATTTGGTTTGTTTAATTCTCCACGTGCGAGTATAGGGTTGCACGTTAGAGAGGATATTAAAGACATGATATTCATATTAAACCTAAATCATAAAAGATTGAGTTTTTAGGAGAGTCGATCGTTTAACAATATTATAAATTTGGATTACAGTTATAATGAATAAAATTAGAACGTCTTTTTTTTTTTTCAGAGATTATGTAGGTATTCCTTTCAAAATATAATTCTATATTTGAAATTTTCTTGCTAGCGGTTAACTCAATTTATCTTCTAATCTCGTTTAATATGTATCAATTGTAGGGTTCTTGAAAAGTTATGGATTGGTTAATCTACTAATAATGCAAATTTAAAAATTATTTGTTATCTTGCTTATGCTAGTGCAATTAAAGGTAATTAAGAATTGAAACTTATGATGAGAAAACACGTATTTTTTTATGAGTTTGTAACTTAGAGTCCTAAAAAGAGCAATTCGATATAGCAAACAACCATGGTCAAATAGTATTGTCAAGTAATTTTATCGCAATTATCAATTTTGAAGTTAAAATTTTCTCGAGCCACATGTGACAGATCTAATTCCTGATAATTCTTCCGTGGCTCGGGTGGTCCCGCCTAGTGAAGTTCCATTGTACAATCCCTAGGGAATGCACAAAGGGACCCCACCTAAAAGAGGAGTAAACACATGCAGTACCACAATACCTCAATCATATAGGAAAATCCACGACCTACCTATCATAAATGTAGGTCATAACCACAACTCACATAATAAGGACTCATAAGAGTTCAATACGAATATCAGAGCATTCTAAGAGTATTTGCACTTATATACACTAGAGATAAATAAGTCCAATAAAACAAACGATAGAAGCTGATAGAGTACTACAAATTTGCGGGCAGAAGAGCGGTGTCAGATCTCGCGAAACAAGCTCTACGAACCGGCCTGACTCCAGGAAACAGATTTAAACAATAAACGCGAGAATAACCTGGCAGTGGCATGGACTTTATATGGAAAATAACGTTTATTTCGAATTCTTCTCTCAAGACCTCACGTCCCACTTTGTAATGTTCCCGTTTAGCAAATACACAAAACCCAACTTTTGCCAAAGCCCAACAATATGAAAGTCATGCTCAAAAATTTAACCGACACAATGTTAAGAAAGCTATAATCTGAACTGTACACAACATAAAGCCAATCATAAAGCATGTATAGCCACCATGTAATAAAGTAACCATGAAATGCATCATAACCATAAATTTTAAAAATAGTTATACCATATTCAGAAATCAACAAATATGACTATACCATGTAACCCATCATAAACCGCCCAAGTCTCGACCACGAACACCGTGGCAACTAATAAACCTCCACAGTGTAATCTCGCCATCACGCAACTAATAAACCTCCGTGCAGAATCCGGCCATCACGTGGCAACTAACAAACTTCCAGGTAGACCCGGCCATCACGTGGCAACTAATAAACCTCCAGGTAGACCCGACCATCACGTGGTAACTAATAAACCTCCGGGTAAACCCGGCCATCACGTGTCACCTAATAAACCTCCGGGTAAACCTGACCATCACGTGGCACCTAATAAACCGTAAACCCGCCGCCATCACGGCACCTAATAAACCGTAACCTAGTCATCACGTGGCACCACAACCTCCGTGAACCCGCCATCACGTGTGGCTCAATAAAATCGCTCCCTTGCTCATGCCTTCCACAATACCGTATCAAAGCTGCCCCACAAAATCTCAAGATCCATATTTTTAAACAATAATTTTCCAAGGTTGCTTACAACCTCAATCCACGTACTCCAAAATATTCAAATACCACGCACTCATCCACTAACTCGCCAAGACAACTCCCAAACATTTAACCGCTTACAAAATTACATGAAATGCATAACTTGTTCATATGAGACCGATAATCACATTTGTATGCAACCAACCATTTGATCAAAACAAGAGAGGCGTAAAATATTTAATCACAATAGATATATCAACATAATACCCAAATCATTTAAAACATATAAACCACTCACGCATTCATAGACGCCGCCCGCTCCCCCCGTAGATCGTCTCTCTAGCCCCGGCGTGAGTGTCTATAATATAAATAAAACACCACTTAAGCTCCAATAACTGAACCAACAACATTGGGATGCCCCGAAGGGCCTTAGAACAACTTTTAACTAAGAATGTCCAAATCGACTCCGACAGTCCAATTACACAGCCCTATAGCCCAGACTCCAAAATCAGCTCTTCAACTTGGTTAATTTCGAAATTCGAACCAACGACGTCAAAATTTACAAACCACATATCAATGGAGTCTAAGAGACCAGAAATACATCGCTCACCTTGGTCCAAAGGTTGCCAGGGCCGAAAAACTCGATCCAACAAATATCAATTTGTTTTTTGTCGATTCTTCAAATGGTGATGAATCCGAGAAAAGGACTATGGAAATGAGTTCAGAGGGTCCAAAATGGTGGAGAGTATGGGTCATCTAGAACATTTAAAAATGACAAAACAAGCACCAAGGTATGGGTGTTCGTCACTCCATCCAGCTGGGTCCCAATATGGGTCGGGTCAGTGAAATTTATCATGCGCTAAGATCAACCGGCAGAAAATTGTCCGGCGCTTGTACGTAGTGATGGCCTTGACCGATCACACTAAACCCGATCGACCTAAAATGGTTAAAACAACCCAGCCGGCTTTTCTGCTGGGATTTTCCTGCTTTGGCCGGATCCTCACTGCACTCCAAAACTGGGCCATGTGAGCCCAGGGTTGTTCTTCTGCAAAAATCTCGTCGACTTGAAAATCGATAAATATCACTGAAGCGCAACTTACTCAGAACAACCATAACTTCTTATCCGTGAAGCCTGGGATTGACGCTCAACTCGTCTCAACTCGTATCGACGAGGGCCTACGAATGGCTGCCTTAGTCACCCAAAATTATTCATCCTCAAAGTTCAACTTTACTTCCACCACTAATATCGGGTCGGGCCTAACCTATCAAACCAAAGGCAACTCTCAGACATTTGGCACGGTCGCTACGCAACACGCCTCACCACGCTGTGTTGCTCAACGCCCAAAGCGTAGATTACTTATAAGATGAGGGGTTCGAAAGTCTTAGACATCAAAACTTGAATATTTAGGTATAATTAAATTTTTAGTTTAAAGAAAATAGATGGATGTTAGAGAAGTAGATGTATCTAACAATTTTCTTTAATCTATTTTATATTTATACGATATCAAATTTCTTTAATTTTTTTATATTTTAAGGAAAAAATCGGATAAATGTTGTACTAAGAGAAAAAAGCAAAAGAAATTGATAGAAAAAATGAAAATGAGGATAGAAAGATTTGTTTGGAGGTCATGTTAATGAAAAGGATGTTATTTTTATGTTTTAAAAACTGAATTTATGATTAAATTGAAAAAGTTATTGATTAACAGTTTATGATTGAATCAATGGTTGAACCAAATTAGAACTGGATCAAAAGGGTCATAGTTCGGTTCGATTTTTAAAACATTGATTATTTTTATAAATTTATATAAAAAATACTGAAAAAATATATGTAGACCCCAAATTTTGAGGCTTAGGATTTTTTTTCCTTTTCATGGCGCAATCCCACACTGAAATTTACAAGTAGAGCGCGCCACATTTCGGCTGTGGGGATTTTTTTTCCTCAGGGGAGGCAATCCCATTACTCAAATTTACAGCTTACTTCTCGCCCTTTAAAAGGCTTCTTTCCCTGATGCAAAAGGAAAAAGGAAAGTAAACATACTCGGCTTCACCAAAAAGCCGAGATCATAAATTTAATTCATTGATTAAATATTTTTTTTGGAAAATAAATTAAGGCAATGAGCCTATATAATTTAGTGCTTTATTACTCCTTAAATTTATTTTCATGAAAGTTATAGTCTTCCCCCCACATTAAGCCAGTATGGCCCTAATGGGTCTCAAAGTTTAGCTACTTAACGCTTGGCGCACTCTCACTTAAGAGTGATTATCCTGGAGCCCACCCGTCTACTGTGTCTTTAATTTCTTTTACTTTCATATATATTTTTAATTAATCATTTCAGATATATATTACATTTAATTTATAAATTTTATTATTTTATTTTCCTCAGAAGTATTGTCGCTTTTGTTTATCAATTAATTGGTTGTTTTTTTGTTTTTTTATTCAATTTATTTTTCATTACACATATGAACTATCACTCCACCCTTAATTTATTAAAATCCCCAAATTTTTTAAAATTCAAGTTCTAAATTTTCATTTCTCAATTTTTAAGTTTTCAAATTCTTAAATTTTAAATTCAAATTTCAATTTTCTAAATTTAAATTTTCAATTTTAAAATTCAAGTCCTCTAAATCTCAATTTCAATTTTTTCAATGTTTTAATTAAAATTGCAAATTCACTCTAAAATCTATATTAATTTCAAAATCAAGCTTCCACAATTTCCAATTTTCAATTTTTGTAAGTTTGTACTAAATTTACAAAATTCATAATTTCAAAATTCAAACGATCAATTTCAAATTTCAAAATCTTAATTTCAAGATTCATTGTCTCTATTCTTAAATTTTGAAAATTCCACTTTCAACCCTTATGTCCCCAAAATCTCAAATTCACCCAACTTCAAACTTCCACTTTTCAAACTTCAATTTCAAACCAACTCTTCAAAAATTTAAACACACTGTTAATTATACAATTCCTCTAAATTCGAATCTTGTTAATCAACATATGCAAACGGGTTTACACCGACATTCCAATGATCATTTTAATTGGACAATTAATATTATAATTTATAAGCAATTTTTAACTAAATGCGAATACTAGATTAGAATCAGACCAACATTGTTTCCCAATTCAGAATACAGAATACGCTATCCTGTAAGTGACACATTTTTCCCATCTAACTTTTGTCATTATTTACTATACGTCTCAGACAAGCCAGACACATCGCTATCTTGTGATTCATCACGACAATGCCCACATTTTCTTAATTGCTTAATGTAAAAACCCGACTCTTAGTGTGTTGGGACGTGCTACGCCCATCAGACCTTCCCGATAAGTAACCCGACTTCGGACTGACTCTGCTTTTCCTGCACTCGCTTCTTATCGTGACACATTTAGAGTTTTTCTTTCTTATTGTTTTTCCCTTTAAAAATAAAAACAAAAATAGTAGCCAAGGTACTCCAAACCGTTTTCTAAAATTCGCTTTTTTTTTTAATAAAAACGAGCCTCGCCTTTACGAAACGTATAATGTACCCAAAATACAGTATCTACAATACCCTAAAAATTATAATTGATTTCCATATTTAACCTCTTTGACTGGAAAAAATTTAATGATTTGATTTTTTTAAAAGTATCTTGGTATCACTGCAAATTATCATAATAATTTTTTTTTTCAAATAAATGAATAAAACATGAAAACCTAGTAAATTTCGTTAGACCATATGATTTGAATCTGATTCATGTAAAATACGAAAGACACTTTTAAACCATCACACTCAAACCACTTTCGTAATAATCGAGAGGGACCACGAGGATAACAAAGCTCTATGA
Organism: Tetrastigma voinierianum; assembly: GCA_016808115.1. Taxonomy (NCBI): domain Eukaryota; kingdom Viridiplantae; phylum Streptophyta; class Magnoliopsida; order Vitales; family Vitaceae; genus Tetrastigma; species Tetrastigma voinierianum. The sequence continues at coordinate 479,946 of JAEQBH010002202.1, read as the reverse complement.
TAAACACAATTACATTCTTAAAGCTCAAGCTTAAGACAACAAGTTAAATAAATAATAAAAAAAAAAATTTTAATTTTGAAAAAAATATTTTAGTTTAATATTCACAAAACTTTATTTTACCGAGAAAAAAAATATTTTCAGAAACTCCTTTACAAATAATTAAAAATTTATTTTTGACATCTATTCAATTCATGCTACATCATGGAAATCTTGTACCACACTGAAACCCTAAGCCCCTCCCTCCAAGTGGTTCTGTGAGCTTATTATCACAGAGTGCTAGATCTTATCGGCTTAGAAGGAATTTCTGTGAATTTTTTCGTTTTACCCAACGGCTTAATCTGTAGTGATTTTTTTCCTGCCGAACAGGACAGAGAAAAGAACTGTTGATATCCGAAGCCGTGGTTTGCAGATTAGACAGCGCTATAGCGATTTGGCGACCACATCACCGCCAATCGCCGCTGGTCACCGCCGCCGCCGCCGCCGGTCACCGCCGCCGCCGCCGCCAATCACATAAGTAACGCACCATTTCTAGGTTATTTATGCCTCTGTTTTTCTTCTTCTTCTTCTTATTTCTATAAATGGAATGAATGTGGATGTCTGAGAGAGTTGATGAGTAAGGATTGGATCTGGACCCATGGCCGTTTTGAGGGCCGAAGGGGCAAAACCCTCTTCCTAACCATGTTTGGCTTGATTCAGTTTACCATTTGATTTCATGACGGCGGCCCTCTGATATGATGAATTTTAAACTCAATAAAGTCATGCGCGATTTTGAGAAATTTAGTGGTTTATCAATGATTGTAATTGCATCCCTTTTCATTTTAGGGGAAATCATCTGGTTGACATCTGATTTCTTTACTCTGAAATCAGTGATTTTAACGATAAATTGAAACTCCAACAAATGACGAGTGATTTTGAAGAAATGTGATTCTTTAATATTTTATTTGATGATAACCCTTTTGATTATATTATGAATCAATGATGGGTTTTGTTGATAAAGGATATGATAAGGATGAAAACAGTGATTTAATGTGAGTCGAGTTTGAAATTCGGTTAATGGTAATGATTTTGATTATAATGAGAACAATGGATGGTTTCTGATGATTTAGGATGTGATCACAATTAAAACAATGGCCTTTTGTGATGAGCTGCAGCCATTTTCTTTGACAAATGTTGTAGTTAATTAGTATGTTTAATTTGCTGTCTAATCGATTCACTTGTAATTGAGATGATGTTTGGTGAATTACATGATGTGGATACTCAACATGTATTCCAAGCATGCCTTTGGGGTTGATGGTACATTGTAAATGGCCTGTTCTGCTCTCTCTCTAACTCTCTCTCTCTCTCTCTCTCTAATTTTTTAAATTTTCTTTTGTTTTTGCTTCCTTTCTTTCTTATGCTACTTGAACTTGTTAAGCTTTCAAGTGTTTGCATTTTACTAACTTTTTGATTTAGGCCACCTAGATCCTTGAAGGTCCTAGCTTAAGCCCATTAAACAATGGCCTATTGATGAATGAAATCTTTCTTTTTTCAGTTACGAAATAAGAGGGGAAAGGGAAAATTAGTAAGGAAACTAAGTTTGTTGCTTGTTTGATTATTTTTAAATTTGTTGATTATGTCTTCTTTAAAGCCCGCCCGCATTTAATTTATTAAAGTTCTTTTCTGAAAATTGACAACTTTTATTTTATTGCCAATTTTACAGCAGAAGTTGAAATTGGCTGAGGTTCCTGCTTTCAGCTTGAAAATTCTTTTTGAAAAGCCTATTGGTTCATTGACGGGAATCAGATGCAATGGGAGCATCCCGTGGGACAAGATTGTCTGGAATGCAGAAGCAAGTTCTGGCTCTATACAGAGGATTCTTACGAGCAGCACGTTCTAAATCTCCTGAGGATCGACACCGAATTGAATCATTTGTTTCAGCTGAATTCTGCCGCAATTCTAAGCTTGTTGATCGTAAGAATTTTCTATACATTGAATACTTGCTTCGCCTAGGTAAAAAACAGCTTGAACAAATTAACAGCCCTGCTACTCTTGGATTGTCATCCTTGAATCTGAGATTCTCTGAGAACCAAAAACCTTAAGCTCTGTCTGGAATTCAAATTTTTAGTTTTAATCCATTGATGGATTTGCAAGTGTTAAAATACATGAATAACATGTATGTTGGTAGTTGCCAATAATATATTTGATCTTGCTATCAGTTGCTTTTTCATGCCCTTTTTCTTTGTTTTATTTTTTAAGTTAAAAAGCCTTCTCTTCTCAGCCAAAAAGTAAACAAGGACATAAAGAGAGAGAGAGAGTGGGAGGGAGGATGGGAGAAATGAAATAGTATTTTGAAAGGGGTAGTTCACAATACAAAGCACTTGATTTCAAGAGGGAACTATGGTAGTTAATCCTCACACTTCTTAAAACTCTGTTTGGTTTGTGTAATCTAACGTATAAGCATTGAAAATTGATTGTGGGAATGATATTAAAGACTAAAATATTGGTTTGTTGCTGAGATACCAGAGATGAAATAGTAATGTAAAATTGATCCTGAAAGATAGTTAGATGTTTCACCAATAAGACATAGACATTAATATTTGATAATTTATAGATAGACCTTAATATTATAAGTGTTGGAAAATGCCCAAATATTAAGTGTCATGCTTTGTAGCTTTTCAATTACCCACTCTCTGGTGTTGTGATCTGAGTAATTCTTTAGGAACATATATGAACTGCACAGCTAATTATAGGTTGTTTTGGTGTACCCTGTAAATGAATATTTGTTTTTTGGGTCATAGCTCTGTTAATGATGGCTATGTTTTCCGATATTCCATAAATTATACTGGTTCAATCAGAGTCAAGGTGCACTTGAGTCAGCTTCCTGTCAAGAAGAAGAGCAGAAAGTTTTGTGGGCAGCCCCTTAGCATCTTTTGGGCAATATGGGAAGAAAGGAATAGAGTGGTATTCAAAGATGCTTCTTTTTCCCACATTAGATTGAAACACTCTATCATAAGCCCCTTTTTGTATTGGGTTGGGATAATTCCTAATGTGGATATTTCTTTTGTTAGAACACTTCGAGTTTGTACATGACAGGTCCTAGTTAGCTTTTGTTGGGGCGGCGGCTTGTTGCTTGGACCTTTTTTTTTTGTTTAGGCTTGGCAGCCTCACTTGGTTTACTCTTGTAGACTTCAAGACCCTTTGTGGTTCTATTAATGAAATTTCTGTTTGCCTATCAAAAAATAAACAAAAAAATAAAAATCAGTCTTAGCAATGGGTGCTTCAAACATCTGCGAAAGAGGTTGTGTTCATCATTGAATTTGATTCAGGAAAGTACTTCTGCAAATCCTTAGGAAGTAGAAGAAAAATAACAGAGTTTTGAAAAATCTATTTAGATTTTTCTCAAGGTGGGATGGAACCCACAGTAGCAACCTAACTGACCTAGAATCTTTGTTGTGGATAACAAATACCATGATAAAGCTATACATGTCTTGATACCCATGCTTCTAATTTTGTTTATTTATTTATTTTAAAATTTTAAATTTTAAACCCACTAGGTTTCTTCTTTAGAGGTGATCTCATGATCATTATAATGGATTCTTTGAGGGGATTTCAGCTTGCAAGTAGATCCCCCTTTGTAAAAATGACGAAGAGAGCATAGACTATCTCCTGCTTCATTGCCCATCAGTTTGGGGCCTTTGGGTAGTCCTCATCTCCCTATCAGGTGTGGTGTGTGGTTTGGGCTTGTCCTCCCTCGATAAAAGATTCAACTACCTATCTGACCTAGAATCTTTCCTAGTCTCTTATGGTGTGTAGTTTGATGTTTAATTCAACTACCTTCCCTATTAGAAAAAAAATAAGAAAATTGTGGAAGGCAACCCTTCCTAGTCTCTTATGGGCAATATAGTAGGAAAGAAGTAGGTATAGTCTTTGATAATGATAGTTTCTCTCTAATCAGGTAGAAACATTCTTTTATAACTTCCCTCACTTCATGGGCAAGGTTAATTTACGAGGATGAGTACTTTATTGTAAGCTTGTTAATGTGCATTCTCTAGTGCTCCTAGCTTTTTTGTTTGGTATTAGTAGGGTTGTGCATAACCGATGATTTTGAATATAAAAATTTAATCGAGTTTTAATTTATTAAGACTGAAACCAATAGTTTGAAATATAAAACAGATAAAGTCGGTTCAATTCGGTTTATATAAAACCGATAGCACCCTGCTCAATTCGCTTATAGATGATAAATCCTATTGAATTAATTTAAATCGCTTGATCTCGCCTGCTTTTAAAATCGAATAAAATTAAAAATGTAATATAAAAATATAAAAATAAAACTAATATATTTAATGTTATCCAAAAATATCCATAATTTATAAAAATTATAAAATATAATATAAAAAAAATAACGGAAATAATGAAAAAACAAGCTAGAATTAAAATTTATCCTAATATTTTAAAAAAATCTAAGAATATATATTTCTTCTAAAAGATAATGTAAATTTATAAAGCTACCACATACCATTCCAAAATTACAACCAAATTATCAAAATAAATATTTAAAATATAATATTACAAAAAACACCATTCCAAAATTACAACCAAATTATCAAAATAAATATTTAAAATATTATATTACGAAAAACTTAAAACGCTTCCTAAAAATTAATATTTAAAATAAAATATTATGAAAGACTAAAAACACTTCCTAAAATTATCGAAATCATTTTTCTAATAAATTATCCAAATCAATTTGATTTTTCAAATAGTCAAATAAATTATTAAAAATTATCCAAATTTATAAAAATTAAAATAAATTAATTTTATCAGGAGTTCCAAAATCCAATCCTAAAATTAGAATAAAAGTTTAAAAGATAATATTTATTCTCTATTCGGTTATTTTTTAAATTGGCAATGTCTTGATTTTAAATTTTTATAACTGACTTTTTAAAAAATAATTTCAAATATCTCAAAATCAGTTCGGTTCAATTCAGTTTGGTCGGGTTTATCTGTTTAATCGGTTTTATGCACACCCCTATGAATTAGGCTAGACAGCTTTAGAAAAGTCTTCTATTATGAAATGTATTTTCCATTTAGTTGATGTAGAATTGCTGTAAGAATTATGAAATGTATTTGAAAAGTCCTATCACTCTCAATTCAGACGAGTGATAGCGAAGTAAAATCATTTATAGTTGTATCAAAGCTTTGCTGTTTATTTTTGTTTGGTCACTGCCTTGAAAACTACATCTCCCCTGACCATCTTCCTATCTGAATTCTATGAAAGAGTTTTAAGTTTCTTAGATCTGGAAGGTATTCCTATTTATAGGTTACCCTATAAAATAGTTCATCAGTTCAATCCAAGGTATTTGAAATTGAAAAAGATGAAGTTGAAACCTATTAAAAAAAAATTGTGTTGTGTATTGTTACCTTGAACCCGTCCCGACTCCCGGTGACAAGCAATGCAAACCTACAAAAAGAGTGATCCGGATGACCGAGGGCCTGGTCATTTCTCCAATTAAGGTTAGCAAAATACGAAGAAAAGTCGCAAGAAAAGCCGCACAAATGGATCGCATACCTCTCTTGGGATCCTTCGATTTATGTGACAATTACTATCAAATCTCCCTCCTATCTTAGGAAGAAATCTCATCTTTTTAGTGATAAATATGATTTTCCTTATCTAGAACTGATTTTCCCTTATCAAAGATTATTCTTCCGAGAAATTTGGGATTAGGAAACTAAGAAATTTAAAGGATAAATATCATTTGCGTATTTCTCGTCTTTATTTATTTATCAATAACGATCTTGTCATGTGCAGAAGGATGGCTGGTTGGGGGACTTAAAACTCTAGATGAGCCGCCTTGAAGTTGGCCTTTGGGGAGACACCCTGGCTTTCACAGATGAGCTTTTAGATTCTCCCATCTAAGTAGTGCCCCCTTAAGAACTGAATATAAATACAGTGGCATACCCAAAAAATAAGTTGAGGGAAGGTAAAAACACTAGGTTGTTTGAAAAGTATTAAGGAAAGAAAAAATACTAAGAAAAATAATTTTCTCATATTTAATTGTCTAATAAAAAAATTTAAGTGTCAATGCGACATCACTCAATGGTTAGAAGGTTATGTGGGCACAGTGGGAAGAGCCAAAAATATTTAGTTATAATTCCAAGTGAATAAATATAAAAAAAAATATGTTTGGTTTCAAAATATTAAGAAAGAAAAAAATATTAAGAAAAAGAATTTTCTTATATTTGATTAAGCCTTCTAAATTCTTTCTAAAGAAGACTGTTATAAATAAAATTTTTATAGAATCCTTGTGGATGTACTCTAAAGCCTATCCGTTTTGTGAATTCAAAATTTTGAGAGAGCGTTAGTTTTTTTTTTTTTCCACCCTCGAGGACGGCAAAGAAATTGAAGAATATGTAGACAAATAATAAGGAGAGTACTGAGAAAAAAAGTCTCACCTCAAATCGCTCAATAGTAAAGTAGAAGGAATAAAGAGAATCTGCAAAATCCTGACCTATTGGCTTTGAAATTGACCTTGCATGTTTAGTTGTTCACATATTAAATATTATTTTAAACCTAAAAACAAATTTCTAATGTATAAAATGGAGTTTTGGACTAATATACATATTTAAAAAAAAAAAAAAAGTCGAAAATCAAAATAATGTCCAAACTAGTGTGTCCTAGTCATGTCGGCATACATATTAGCAATGTTGTAGTCACTAACTATAGCATTATAATTTTTTAAAGTAACTGCGGCATAGAACTTTAAAAAAATTACAATGTCGCAACTTATGTCGCGACATTATTTTTATTGTCACGACCTTCCTTTTCAATCTTTAGTTTTCAAGGTCGGGTGTGACACAACCCTCTTGATGTACAACTGTCGACCTTTGGAATGAATGTTACAACACTAATACGCTTGTCACGACACATTGTGTTGTTGGTTGGTCTTTAGGGGTGTCGTGATATTGTCTTGACATTCTCGCTCGAGACTCCTTTTGGATGAATATCACGACAAGTTTGTGAGTGTCGTGACATTCTTGTTGGTTGGTCTTCATGTTTGTGTAACGACATAAGTTTCAATGTCGAGACATAAGTTGCGGCACTGTAATTTTTTTTAAGTCAATGCCTCAGTCATTGACCTCGGCATTTAACTTTAAAAAAATTACAATGCCGTAGATACTGACTGCTTCATTATCGTTTTAAAAACTAGGGCTTCTTCTTCTTATTTCCCCATTTGTTGTTTCTTTCTTTCTCTCTTCCTCCGCTCCTCTCCAACGATTGGTTAATTTTGAGCTCCAATACACTGCATTCATCTTGCATAACAAGTAACCTACTTGAGTTCATTGGTTTTGAGCATTCTTTTTAATTCTTACATGTGTTTCACCTTTTTATCTGTTTGCAACTTTTTATATATAGTAAGTGTAATAGATAGATATCCTAGAAACCATACAGAATCTAGGAAATTATAGTATATAATTATTAATGTTACGAAGTGTACCGTGATTGGAATGACGGATGGGGATGGTTTGTTGCTTATCGCATGTCACTAGCATATTCGTGTTCTTACACGCTCATCTATTTCTTATTACTTATATATATAAAATAATGAGTGGTCATAAAGACAAAAAATTTTCTTTGAACTTTTTACCCTATTATGCCCAAATTCTTATCCATTTATTTACAAGATACACATCATCAAAACGCTTGGTGAATCATCTTTAGAAATAATTGTCTGAGAAGAAGACGCTGCGAATCGTATTATACTGAGAGTCAAAGATATAAGAAGAAGCCGCCCGACCGTTTAGCTTCGCAATCGCTTCGCTTTTCGCAAGCCAACAATAGGTTAGACTGAATCTTCTGTTGTATCTTCTTTCTGCTAGCAAAAGAATTTGTTCTTTGTGTGTTTTTTCGTTGTATCTTTCTCTGTTATGAAAGCGAAAGCTTTTCGCTTTGAATCTTGATAATATCAATTCAAGAATACAAAGATAAAAATATCAACAAATACGTGCATGAGGGTTTTAACGTGATTCAGTCAATAATGCCTATATCCACGAATTAGAGATAATTTTTTCAGTATTCTTGAAAACACTAAGTATAATATTAGAGTATCAAAGTAATGCGACGACTATAAAAAATCACAAAATAACAAAACCCTAGAACACCAACAACATAAAAAAAATACCTCATAAAACTCACAAACTCTTACATCTTTACCCCCACCGAATAGTCTTACAAGCTCTTCTCTCTCATAACCTTTTCCCCTTGTGACTCATGACATTTATATGATATCAAAGAAAATAGGAAGATTACTGATAGCGGTAAGAAATCACACCCAAAAAATTCAAAAGAGAAAGCCCCACGAACACCCACAAACCCAAATGAAACAGACATACCGAAAATGAAAAACGAAGAACCCACATGCAGAGCCATTCGAAGATAAACAATAAACAAGAACACCACAAACTTGGAACAGACGTGATTCATCTGTACCTTGCTGCAATAGTTCGTTTTCTGCAAGCAAGCAATTATGTGTTCCTATCGTATTTCGATTTCAGTGGCGGACTGTATTTGTTGTATTTAATTGCTAAAAATAGAAATGAATTGGAGGCTTGAACACATTGAATAAGGCTCGGTCACAGTGGAGGTCTAGAGTTCTGACTTTTTGCTAAACATAGCCTTACGGTGGTTGATAGTTCTCATGTGATTGATTATAGAAAGAATCATTTAACCTTGGTTTATTTCATTAAGATGAATAGACTTGAGAAGGAGTGTGAACAACATCTGTAATCGACCCTGCACCGATTGAAAGAAACAGGAGCACCAGTTGGTGTAATCTTTCTTCTTCTTCGTTTCGTAATCTTTCATTTTTCTCTAATTTAAATTTACCCTCCCTTGGTATAACACTCGAGTTTTCACATAATACATCAGATTTGAAGATAAAGAAAAGTCTTCACAAAATTGTGAATCAAATGGTGAAAGTTGGTCAAGTATCAATATTTGAAAATGTTGACGTATCATAAGTAACAAGCAGAAATTTTGAGAGTTTAATTTAAGCTAAATAGATAAATAATTTTTATTTAATATTAAAATTTATATTTTTATCCCAGAATTTTTTTAGAAATTAATTAAAATATGGTAATATATTCATAAGGTAAAAGTTATAAGTTTAATATAATGTATAATCATAAAAAAATGAAATAAATAATAATAGTTTTAAGTTATTGAGTAAAAGGACATGCATGATAAAGTTTATAATAATAAGATTATGAGAAATTCAAATATTTTTATCTTCATTAAAGATTTACATAATTTAAGAAAATTGAAATAAAAGAATAAATAAATAGTATAAATGTTACAAAAGATAAGATAAACAAAAATAATAATAACATATGACATTTGGGAATATATTTAAGGTTATTTTTTCCATTAAAAAAAAAGGTAAAGAGATAAAGTTTTAATGTTTTTGGTAAAGTAAAATCAAAATTAAAGAAAAAAAAGAATAAAATAAATTAATAATAAAAGGGTAGCCTAAATAAGATGTGGCGAGAAGCCACTTAAACTTTAAAATGGAATGAAAAACAAAAAGAAAAGTGAAAGGGAGGAGAGGAAAGTCACGACGAGAGGAAGAAAATGGGTCGCGGTTCTTCGGCTAGTTATTTGGTTTGTCAAACGATCTCCGTTTCACGTGAAATTTTGAGAAGGCTTTCTATTAGACATGGGGAAGATTCGTATGAAGTTGGATTTCATTTCCAACGGTTAGATTTTGCAGATCTAAGGTAGGGTGATTTAACCCTAAAACTTTTATTATTAGATTTTTTTTAAAAAATTATAATAAATCATGAATCTTGTTTAGGTGTTAATATATGCTTTGTATTAATTGTTGGATGACTTTTTGAGTTGTTTGGATACTTATGGATTGTTTATGTTGCTGTTGGTGAATTGGTGTTTTGGGTTTATTTACAATTTGAGAGGAATATGCTGATTTTGATATTTTGGATGAAGTAATATTGTTGAAATATTTCTTTAGTGTTGGAATTTATTCAATTGAGAAATGATAATATGGGTTACTTGCATTCTTAGACATCGAGTATGAAAAAAAAGAAAGAAAGCTTTAATAAGTGGGTTCAGATGTTTAAAATAATCCCTTTATTGTTGGGAACTCATTTATTTGATTTGGAATTAATAATGGATTATTGAGATTTTTGATATATATATATATATATATATATATATATATATATATATATATATATTGATAAATGAATAAAAAAAAAATGATGAGAATTGATGTATTGTACTGTAGGAAAAAACTGGGAAGCATTGAGAATTCTGTTTATTGAGTAGAAATAGCAATGTTGATATTTAAGAATTTTTACATATATGTGAATATGAAAAATGATTAGAATTTGTATGTACATTGTTTTGAATGTCTTGAAGCATAGGGATTGAAATTCTTTTTGAGAAGCTTGAAATATAAAAGTTAAAATAAATAAATAAATAAAATAAAATAAAGGACTATCTAATTGCAAGGATTATTGAAAGTATCTAGACCTTGGTGGAATTTGATGAGAATGTATGATGATATTTCTCGTATAGTTAGGATGTACAAGGAAATTGTAAACTTTAGTATAAATATTTGGAGATGTGAAAAGAACAAAAATAAAATTATTGTGTAGTGTGTCAAGGATTTGATTAGTTGTAATAAATAAATTTTATAAGAAGAATGAATCACAGTATGTCTTTGATTTATATGATATTTGGAAATACACAATTGGAAGGAAAATCGTGGTGTAAATTGTTGGAGTTTATTGAATATGTTGTGATGCAATTTTTTGTTATTATGAATGAATGAATATTAGTCAATGACTCTAAAGACAAACATATGGGAAATGACATGAGATTTGTATATGAAAATGTATTGTTGATGTCACATTTACATGGAGAAAGAGGACTGTTTGCAGAAATGTTATATTATCGAAGTTGTCCTGAACGTGGATGAATGATTTGAATGGTTGTTGATAACAACACATGCATATGTTATATTGGTATAAGAAAAGAATGGAAGAATTTGAAATAAATTGAACATGGTTGTATATTCAAGATGTTTGTTATATTATCCAAGATTTCAGGATTTGAATTGGAAATGAATTTGAATAATTATAGTTCAATCACATCCATGATTATTTATAAAGAGATGATTATGCGAAATTGATAAGCCTCTATGAGGCAAAGTCAAAAAGAAAAGGAAAATGAGAAACGACAAATGCTCGTGAGAGGCGACCAAGAAGTTGGAGAGAGATCCCTACTGAAAGACCCAAAAAGCTTACCTCTGATGACTTCAGAGTGGGGAGTGATTAGCGTACGGACTCATCATTAAGTGAAAGCCCAAAATAACAACACCAAAATAACGCATATCATTCTTGAACACCATTTGCAATCGAATGGATTTCTTCCCTTTAGGTAGCCTCTCACCATGTCTCATGTCCATTTTATGAAGGGACTCTGATCTCTTCTCGCTATAGTTGTTAAATCGAGAATCAAATGCTTGATTAGTAATCAAGAATCGAGAATCAATATGAATGGTTGAGGAGGTGGCTACCATTGTTTGTTTTATCGACTATATAAAGAAGATTTCCATAAGTAAATATATATCCCTGCTTCAGGATCGAGCTTTGTGAGGGTCTCGTAAAGATAGCTTGTATCAGAGAACCGAAAAATTGTGGTCTCCAATGTTTTGGAATAAAATAATCCCATGTCACATGTCCCACGTAGATATTCTTTAATACATGTTTAATTCCATTCCAAAGCCTTTTACCAAAATGTGATCGTTATATTTTTCAATTTCTTCTCAGATACTCAAAAGTTGGTTGCTTCCACATTAATCAATTCCTACAAATTACTAAGTTTTTTTTTTAGGTATTTCATTCTTCTTTGGTGATTTCTTTACCTCCTTGGTATGTCGAGAATCTAGATAAAATCGATTCATGTGAATCAATTCGCAATTCGACTATTCTGTCTTCAATTCAGGCATATTTTCGATTCTTTAAAAGAGTAAGATCGTTCACCTACTGAATTGTGAATCGATTTGTGAATCGAATCGTGAATCATACGATTTTGATAACAGTGCTTCTTGCATAACAATCATCCCCTTACCTCAATCTTTGCAACTTACTGCCTCTTCATAAGTGGATGGCTCTTCACTGGACTCAATATTATTTGCTACACTCAAGGCATATGCAACCAGACGTCTCACACATTTTGTGGTGCTTAATAGTCCTCCTCTCTCTATCTCTCGAAATATCACCGTCAGATAGGAACTCAGAGCTAGAGGAACACTCCGCCTATCACCAGGGAACCAAACTAACTGAACTCCATTTTTTATCAACTCTCAGACTGCCTCGACATCAGAGTCTTTAGAGCCAAGACTTGAATCATGGAAGTCCTATAAAAATCACATTTCTCGCTTAATTAATAATTTCTAGTTTTCTGACACCTTATAGCCTTTCACACCAAATTTATAACCAAGAAAAATACACTTCATTGATCTAGGTTCTAACTTCCTATTATCAACATGGGCATGTCATCCAAAAATTTTCAAACCTGAATAAGTAGCAAGACTACTAGACCATACCTCTTGAGGAGTCTTCTTCACTTTAGCAACTGAGGGAGAACGGTTGATCAAATAACATGTAGTGGACGCAGCTTCTGCTTAAAAAGACTTCGGCAACTGAGTATTAGAGAGCATGCACCTGACCTTCTCCATCAAAGTCTATTCATATGCTCCGCTACACCATTCTGTTGTGGAGTATGACGAATTGTACGATGTATAACAATTCCTTATTTCTTGCAAAGAGTGTTAAACTCATTAGAACAAAACTTTAACCCATTATCGCGAAGACACTTCATTTGCCTCCTCACTGTCATCGCCTTCCAATCCTTGAATGTTGAAACACATCACTTTTCCTGCTTTCAAAGATGAATACCTATACCTACGTGAGAAATCATCAATGATCGTCAACATATAAGTAGAAGTACTCCCATAAAGATATTTGTTGGTCCTCAAAGGTTCGAATGTGATAGTCAAGTGACCCCTTTGACTTATGAATTCTTGAAGAGAATCTAATTTGCTTCTATTTCCCAAAAACGCAGTGCTCACATAATTGTAACTTACTTGTTTTCTGACCATCTAGAAGTCCTCTTCTACTCAAATTTGCCATATCATTTTCACTCATGTGCCTAAGACGCATATGCCAGAGCTTTGTAATATCATCCTCTGACAATGAACGAGATGCAACAACAACATCTTTTGTAATAGTGGAACACTATAGAACATATAACATGACTGTCTTTTGATGACCCTTCATCATAACTAGAGCAGAACTCCACCTTCACAAATGTACTTGTACCCTTTTGCATCAAGAGTACTTAGAGATATCAAATTCCTTTTCAAATCAGGAACATGTTCGATGTCACCAAGAGTACGAACTACTCCATCAAACATCCCACTGCGAATCATCCAATACTCGTTAATTTACTAAGATGCATCATATCATCAAAATCAGACATTTATGCATAGGCTCGTATGTAGAGAACCATTCCCGATTATGAGTCATGTGAAACGTACAACCATAATCTAAAATCCAATTTCACTCAGCCTTTCAAATCAAAGATTCGACTTAACCGTAAGTTCTCCATCACCGACTTGATTCCACAACACTGACCTACTAGATTTCTCTACGTTTGTTCCCCGACTTCTTCTCCATTCGCAGCCTTTGAAACACTCCTTGATGTGACCCTTTTTCTTACAATAATTGCAAATTTTATTAGTATTCCTGGATTTTGACCTTTTCCTCTATTCTTCACTCGACTCCTTGTGGCCTACCAATGCACAAACAGACTCATTCCTTTGTACTTATTCCCATACTAATTGCTTCATTTTCCTGGAAACAAAGCTTCATAGACTTCATTTAAGGTTAAGGTATCACAAATATATAAAATCAGATTCTGAAAGTCAAAGATACGACTAGGTAGTTTAACACAGCAACATTAACCCTAGATCTTCTTCTTTATACTAAACCTCCAGTTCCTAGATCCGCAATAATTTTTAAAGGTCTTAAGATGCTCTTCTAAAGATATACCTTCTGCCACACTATGCAAATACAATCGCTGCTTCAAATGCAACTTACTCCTAAGACTTTTTGTCATGCATAATTATTCCAACTTCAGCCATAACACCTTAGTAGTCTTCCCCTTTAGAACGTCTTGTAGAATCCGACCGAGCAAATGAAGGTGAATATGAGATAGTGCTTTACGATCCTTACGTTCTTTCTCCTCTTTTGTCAACAATGACGACATCTTGTCAATCCTTAGCAACACATCATCTAAATCCATCTGCATGAGCACAACGCGCATCTTAACTTGCCACAATGAAAACTGGCACTTTATCCAACAGCAGAATTTCTTCATGGCTGCCATTGACAAGACTGGGCAAACCTAATTGAAGTTCGATACCACTTGTTTGATCAATGACAACAAAGAAACAATAAATAAAGAAAACACTAGATTTACGTGGATACCATTGTATGAAAAACCACCAGTGCACAGAAAACTCACTTTAATCCGAGAAATTATAAAAGTAAGAATGAATTGGGAATAAACCCTAATGTGTTGATATAAAGAAAATACCCAAGCAGAAAGGTCCATACCCCCTAATGTCCTAGCACCTCTGCTACCACAACAGATCCCTATTTTTCTTAACTTTTTCTTTTCACAAAACTCGCACCACGAGCCTTCGGGTTAGACATAAGACCAAAACCAAATTTGGGTCACTAAAAACAACAGTTAATGTTCTTGAGACCTTTGTCTTTAGTTTGTGCAACTTCTTTAAGAAATTTTGGCATTTTTCCTTTTTATCTGACGACACTTACATTTGAGCCAAAAATGGGTATAATGACCAATATTTAACTGGTCTCCTGATATTAGTTTTTGAAGTTTGATGTTCTGAAATGTTCTATTTAGTATGATTTTAGTTTGTTATAATTTCTGACATTTGAACTTCCAGATTCTGTTATGCAAATTTAAATTCCTGATTTTTTTTTACTATGTATTTATGTTTGAAATTTTAGATTTCTCTCAATTACGGTGTGGCTTTCTAGTGGGATTATCGCCGTATTGCTCATTTCTGTTTGAGAAGAAATTGTGAAACATCAGTTTTAGTTCTGAGTTAACATTGAATTTATTTCAAAGGATGAAGAAATTATGAAATTGATTAATTTGCTTCGAAGTTTTAAATTTATTTTTTTTCTTTTATTTATTTTTTATTTCTGGTACTTTATTGTTACTTTGTTTGACTGGTGAGAAAATAGTCAAAATTATTTAGGAGAAGATTACTATCTTAAACGTATGGTGTTGCCCCAAATGACAGATTTGGTGTCACTGAAAGTATATTTTTTTTCTAAAACTACACCAAGTCTTACTTGATTAGATCTCATTATGTAGAACATTTTTTTTTGTTTCTAGTTTTTCATCTCTTAGATTCTGGTCAAGGTAGTGATGACTGTGAGGTGGAAAGAGAATTTCACAAGTTGCAAAAATAATATGAGTACTAAAAGAAGGAACTGGTAGAAAGAATATCTTTGGAGGATCTTAAGTGGGAGAACAAACTCAAGACCAAAGAATGAGAAGAAGGAGGTCCAAACAGCCTAGCAGGAAAATCAATGCATGTTGGGTCTTTAAGGAAATCCCTTATACAAATGCAGAACTACTATTGAAAACTTTGAATTGATGTAGTGTGCTTGTTGTGTTGTTTCACAGCCTTCGCCAACCAGGGACAAGTAACAGAGAAGAGCAAATGTTCTCGCACTGAACGTAAGGCTTAAAAGAAAGTTGGCGTACTAAAACCTATTAGTTATAACTATGGTCTATACAATCAAAGACATATAGTTAAATATTAGTTTTACAACTTTCAGAATAGGTTTTGAAATCATAACACATTAGTCTATCTCAAGAGGTGTCATCAATAAGAAGTGCATTTGCAGATATGAATGAAAATGAGGTCAACCATTCAAGCCACAAGTAATTTTAAATTCTTTAGCTGAATTAAGTCCATTTTCCAATTTCTTTCACCTGTTTTCTCTTCTAATTTCTTGATTCTCACTCAACAGTGAAACATCAAACAAATTCCTATAAACAACTTAAGGCCCCGAAGAGTACTAAAGAAAGAATATAGAGAAGCAAATAAAGAGGAAAAGTGATAGGAAAAAAAATTGAAACGAAAAATTAAAAAATATGTTTATGTTATAAAGAATGAAGAAAAGAAGAAAGAAACTGAGAAAAGAAAGAGAGAACTCTAAAGATATATTTTTTTCCTTATCTTTCATTATCAGGGATCCCGTATATATAGGGGTCTTCAGTAATAAGTACATCCATAATGATTGGTAAATGTGTGATCATTCACATTTCTCAATGAATTATTTATAACACTCTCTTTTGAATGACCATCACTAGATAGTTAGTACTATCTCATTAAAAACCTTACTAGTAAAACCCAGTGAGATAAAACCTAGACGAAGAGAAAAGAGTGCAAAGATACCAACATCTTAACAATTTTCCCGATAGTGACATAATACGCCATTTTGAAGACTTTTTTTACCTCGATGCATACCAATATGGTGTACAAAACTTCACGTGTTGTAGTGGGCAAGAGCTTGTAAATAAATCTACTAGATTATGACTGACTTTATCTGCTGTACATTGATTTCACCACTGCTCAAGTTCAAGTGAGTATAAAAGACTTTGGTAAATGCCTAGTTTGATCAAATTTTTAATATACCTTTCTTTGACTTGCGTAATACACGCAACATTATCTTCATATAATGCTATTGGTTTGTTCTTAATAGAAGATAATTCACATGATTTTCTGATGTGTTGTATCATGGATCTCAACCAAACACATTCTCGACTAACTTCATACAAGTATTTCTGAATGGTTGAGGAGGTGGCCATTGTTTGTTTTGATCGACCTCCGTGATAGCGCGATTTCCATAAGTAAATATATATCCCGGGCTCGTGATCGAGCTTTGTGAGGGTATGAAAGATAGCTTGCATCCGTGATAACTAAATTGTGGTTCCAATGTTTTTGGGAATAAAATAATCCCATGTTACATGTCCCATGTAGATATCTTAATACAAGTTTAATTCCATTCTAGTGCCTTTGTAGTTGAGCCGAATCAGATCTTGCTAGTAAATTAATCGAGAAATGAAATTAGTGCCTCTGGACGGAGATAGGAAGTGTTCTGACTTGAGATGGGTCTCCGTCGACTACAAATATTTCGAGCTTAAGGAGGAGGGGGAAGGCAGAAAGGTTCAGGTGATTATTATAGAAAGGCGAGGAGAGCGGAGCTTTTGGATCCACTTTGGAAAAGAAGGAACAAAGATTTTATCTAAGGGTGTTGAGTCTTTTAGAAAGGAAGTGTGGGAAGAACAATGTGAGGGTCGGAAACGGAGGGAGAATGGAAGGATATAGCCTGAGTTAAGGAAAATGATGAAGGGCGGTTCATACTGCTCGGGCTGCGCATCTTATTGAAGATGGCATCGATTATCGTTTCCAGAAGGAAATGGCCTGATAAATGGGTAGTCTATGTTAGAGGAAGCTCTGCTGGTTCTAGGAACGATGGAAAACAGAGGAGAAAAAAGTAAGCCAGTAAAGCCAACTACCCTCGGAAAGGTGGAGACTGACGAGGAAGGGCAAAGCCAGCTTCAATCAAGCGTGGAAACGACGACTCACTGAAGAGGAAACCAGGATACGATATGGTTGGATATTAGCGAGTGTATCTCAAAAGAGTTTCTGGGTCATAAAATATGTATGGATAATGGAAGTCACATCAAGCTTTATACCCGCCTCGACCATCCGTAGCGGCTAAAAGAGGTTGAAGGGGGTAAGTAATTCAAAAACTGCTAGAAACTTTATTCATGAGTTTCAATCGCGGAAGAGGCAGACCTGGTTATGGAGAATGGTAGCGTAATCTTTTGGGGAAGTTTACGCATCTTTGAATGTGACCTCGTCATCAAAGTTGTGAAGGGAGAATAGACCAAGATTCAAAAGTTTGATCGTGAGTGTTTGGTTTGCCCTGCACCCGTGACGTAAGATATATTGAAAAAGTGGGAGATAGATGCGGAGGTTTTGTCTTTCTGGATAAAGAAACATCCCAAAGGAAGGACCTTCTGCGGGCAAGAATCTGGTAAAAATAGCGCTCTAGAAAACCTTCTTCAAGATCCGTCATGGGGCAAGAAGCGTGAACTTCAAATTTGGTGGGAGATCCAACCAAGAGTAGTAGAGGTTTATCCCCAAGTTTACAGAACCAAAGGCCTCTTGACCAGACCCAGTGAAGAAGACGAAGGAAAGTCACGCGCCAACGAACGCGTGAGAGTTGCAAAAGGAAAAAGGTTTCACACTTTTGGAGAGATGCAGTGTGCTGAGAGTCAACAGAGGTTTTGGGAATGAGGGTCAAAAAGTGAGGAGGTCCCGCAGTCTGGGGTAGGCCGGGATCCCCAATGTGGGGCCCAAGATATGCTACGTATCCCAAAACAACATGGGGATCAAGGAAAGAAAGGAGGGAGATGGCGGCCAGTGCCTTGAGCTGGCCAGTTAAGAGCGCGACATTTCGCCCAGAACAGGAGAATGCACACCCAAAACCCGCTTCGTCAAGAACTCGCGCCAAAGCCCAAAACGTCATAGGAATAAGCCGAATGGTCAATAGTGAAAATGCCGTGATAATCAAAGGTAAAAAGTATGAGGTTGAGTGTGTAGAAAAACAAAAATACAGAGAAGTACAACCTCGTCTCTCTTCAGAAAAGTGAAGACAGTGTGGGTGAAGAAAAGGAGCAACAAGAGAAGTGTCTAACCTATATGTCAAGCGTAAAGAGGAAAAATTACAAGGCGGCCGGGGAACAGAGGAGGGCAGGAGTTAAAAAGAAGTAAAAGGGAGCTAGACGGGAGAAAATGGAAGATCTATCATGGTCTTGGATCGGGAATCGATATCAGGTAAGGTTCCGAGAGATACCCACTCCTTTGCAATTGCGGGTGTTGATGGTGTAGAAGATAGGCTTACCGGGAAAAGTCAAGAGCACCACACGCATAAGATGGCCGTTTGGACGGAGGTAATGATCGAGGGTCAACACCCATGTGGGAAGGAGTCAACCACCCTGCCCCCTCGCATTCCAAGTGCGGAGACATCAATGAGATTGTACTGAGGTCAAGAAGACATCAGGCGTGCGCCACAGAGCGAAGGCAAGCCAGGCACCAAGCCGGCAAGTCCTTAGGAGCGTGGCCCGCTTCCTGGGTAGGGTGCGATGTACCTATCCATGACCCAAGAGCATGACCCTGGGCGATTAAGCTCACGGCGCTTCAAGCAGGGCTCTACTGGACCGGTCTCGAGACGTGGCTAAACCAGTGGCGTGCTTACTGGCCGATCTCTTGATTGCAAGCCAAAGCTCAAGCTATTCTAACAGGCCTACTCCATATGGACTGAACGCTTCAAGTCATAAATGCTCCAAGGCCAAGGATGTGGGAGAGTCTAGGCTGAAACAAGGACTAGTATTAAGGCCTTCTATGCCTCTAGAGTGCAAACGGGCTAGTTCCAGGGACTCAAATTTTGGTGAGGAGGGGAATAACACACATTGTCGGGAAGAAGACATGATACGAGAGGATCTACCTCAGGACGACGTTTGCTTCTATACGAATAGGTATGTCGATAACCTCAACGACCTGTCTCCTTCCCGCTCGTTTTGGCCGCCCCTTGCTACCGTGGGGTTTCTGGGCCCGGGGGTACTATGGTATGAAGATCTAGAATTAATGAGGATGGCGATAGTTGATGGTAGGGGAAGGGGGTGGGATTACGCAGGAGTGACAACAAGATTGGGAGGGTCTCAAGGGGTCAGACTTAAGAATAGAGGAGGCACATCGTGTGAACCCTCAGTTAAGGCTCATGACAGCTAAAGAGTAGTTGCTGGCAAATTTAGTGAATTTTTAGGCTTCCCAACAAAGGGGTTTGAAAAGGAGATTTTGGATTTATTGAGGAATTTAGTGGCTCAACAAAAAAGCGATAAGGAGAAAGGAAACATGACAAAGGTCAAAAAAGTGATCGGAACTATGAGATCAAGAGCACCATTAATTATAATGGGAAACAGACAAACAGAGGAGGAGGAGGAAGGGATAAGGGGAATATATAGATTAAGTTATAATGAAGCTCAAAATTCTATCTTGGAATGTAAGAGGGGCGAACCATCCTGAAAAAAGGAAAGTCATCAAGAATTTTATTAGATTCACAGAGTGGACATGGTTTGCCTTCAAGAAACTAAGGTGCAAGAAATGAACATTGAAATGGTTTGTTCTCGTAGCGCCCGAATCGATACCTCAATGTCGAAGGGTCCATGGGGCATTTTCCGATTCGGGATAAAAGACGACCATTGTGGACTCGTGGGTAATTTTTCGCCAGGTTTATTCGTAATGGAAGAGGACGTGGTTTCAATGGGTTTTTCAGGTGTATGGTCTGGCCGAGAAGCAGTCTTAGAGAACTCTGGAAGAGCTGATCCATAAAAGGTTCCATGGACGAACCATGGTGCATGGAGGTGATTTCAATGAGATTCTATCTCCTCGACGAAAAGATTTAAAAAGGTGGATTTTATGAGAAGATTTGCCGACATCCTCGAGCGACTTGGGTTGAGATCTCCTTCGCTTCGTATGCCTCAACAAGTGGGCGGTTTTAATGGTAGATCAAAGTCCCGTGTTAGACAGACATTTGTAGTCTCACATTGGGAGAGTCACCGCCGCAAAGTGATTCGAGTCGCTCCTCGTCAGTTGGGCCTCGATCACGCCCCATTCGCGGGATGTCGATGGAGTAAGAATGGCCCTCACCTTTTTCGCTTCGACCGATGTGGTTGAAATCGAGGGGATTCAAAGAGACCTTGAAAGGATGGTGGCAAAATCTCCGCTTCATGGTTCTTACAAGCCATTCTCTTCAGAAACAAAGCTCTAAAGGTATTCAAGACTCGAACAGAAGTTTTCGGTTTAGTGGAAACTAACAAGAAGGACGCCCTCCGTAGGGTGACTTTCTGGGATGATCTCGAGAAGGAAAGGGATCTGAATCTCGAGGAAGTGGAGGGAGCGGGCTGCTGAAAGCCGACAAACGCCGTCCTCGCAGGAGATCTCTACGGAGACAAAAATCCAGAGACCTGCGAAGGAAGGGGACAAGAACACGGGTTCTTTCTATAGGATCGCGAATGCCCAATGCAGGTTAGAAATTTTGTTAAAAGTATTAGCATCAATGGTTAAAGCTAGAAAAGGAGGCAGATAAAGGATGGTTTAAAGGGCATTCTTCCAAAATTTGTTTTCGCCCTGAGGATGGGCACTTTCCCTTCCTCGACATAAAATCCACTGAGGATTTGTTTGGAGGAAGCTGCTAGGCTGGAGGAAAGTTTTTCAGAGGAAGAAATTTGGACAAATTATTTCACTGTCTTAACAAAGGATGGGCGCCCCCGATCCACAAATGCTTCCCAATAGCCTGATTTTGCCGGGATTTGTAAAGAAGGAAGTCCAGTTTTTTCAGTGAGTCACATAGATTGGACAAAGAAGGAGGTAACTGATACATTTTTAAGTTGATTCTAAATAAAATAGATTTAGAGAGGTCTTGTTAGTATACTAATAGCTTAGAGGTGGTTTTATACAAGATTCTCACCAAAGTATTAGCTGATAATTAAGAGGGTCCTAGATAAGGTGATTTCTAAGTCTCAAAATGCTTTTGTAAAAGACCGACAGATTTTGGATGCAGTGCTGATTGCTAATGAATTAGTGGACTCAACCTTGAGAAGGAAGAAACAAGGGATGGTCTGCAAGCTAGATATTGAAAAAGTTTTCTTACTAAAGGTACTCACCCGGAGAGTTCCATACCGTAATGGGAAGGACGGGTCATACCCTGGGTGGTTAAGCCCGGATAAAATTTCCATGGCACATCCACAACCCTCCTTTCTGGGCTCTCATCAACGAATCCCTAGGTCGGCTTCTTTCCAAGCTCTAAGGGGTCGAGATAGCCGCCGCTTTACCCCTCCCCCATATTCTTCAGAATCGTACGGAAGCCTTAGTCGCTTGATAAACCGTAAGGCCAAGGAAAATTAATATCTTTATGGTAGCGTGATTATAGAATGAGAGGGGGATCCGGGTTATTTCCTTACACCCTCCTCTATGCTGATGACACGCTTATTTTTTGCGAGGCTAACAAAGATCAGTTAAAGTATCTAAGCTGGATTTTGATGTGGTTCGAAGCGTTATCAGGCTTGAAAATTAACTTAAACAAAAGCGAAATCATTCCAATTGGTCCAGTGGATAATGCGGAGGAGTTAGCTAATGAGTTGGGGTGTAACTGATCTCCTTCCCTACATCCCTACTGCAGCTCTCTAGGTGCCAAGCACAAGGTCGTAGGAGTACTTGACCTCGACGTAAGAGAGATCTCGAAAGAGGCTAGCTTCTTGGAAGATCTCAAGATATCTCTAAGGTGAGCTTCGCCACGTTTATTCGTAGTGACTTTTGTCCAAATTTTCCAATTTATTACCTCTCTCTTCTTCCGAATGCCACGTATGGTCCGTGCTAGATCGAAAAGATCCAAAGGCGCCCGTGGGAGCGACCATGATAGGAAAATTTCTTCGTGAGACGGGCTACAGCAGTACCCGACAAGAGCAAAGGTACGAGATTAAAAGCTTATCTAAGATGAATAAGGCGTTGCTTATAGCGGAGCTGGCTGGGCTTGCCAAACGAAAAGGAACCTTCCGCTGAGAAGGTTATTTCATAGTTAAATTTGGTGAGTCTCAGGTGGTCGCATACTAGTGATATCGTAGGTTAAGTATGGACTAGTTTATGAAAGGATATCGTGAAAGAATGGCCCGCTTTTTTCCCGTAGAATCTGTCTTTCATTCGGGATGGAAGAATAATCAACTTCTGGAAGGATGTTTGGTGTGAAGAGGAGGCGTTGTGTGTTAGGTATCCTGTACTTTTTAATTTAGCTCACAAGCAAGAGGCCATGGTCACGATACGTGGGATAGCTGGGAGGGGTCGATGTTGGTCCCTAACCTTCATAGCGTTAGCCTCTCAATGATCGGGAGATTGAAGAGATGACAAGATTTCTACAAACTCTTCAGTCCATCAAATTCTTCACCAATGGGCGAAGATATGCTTTTATCAAGGAAGTTAAGGTAAAGAGTTTCAGAAAGGTCATGTATAAAGGTTAAGTGATATATCCTCAAGCAGGATTTTCCCATCGCTTCGATCCGAATTTACCGTGCCTTCAAAATGGAATTTTTCTTGGGAAGCCGTAATAAAAATACTACTTTGATAATCTCAACGCCGAGGAATGGCTTTCAATAACAGATGCTTTCGTGTGAGGGGACGATGGTGACCATGTGTAATTCACTTTACTAACCTACTGCAAGAGTGCAAAAAAATGTTGGGGACTTGTTTCGCCAATGGTGGGATTAGCCTGGTGTTCCCACATTCATCTTCATACCCTTTAGCTTCGGCAAGGAGTCACATGGGAAAGCAGTGCCGAAAAATATAGACAAATACCTCATGTCTCTTTTTTCGGGCTCTTCCAAGGTAAGTATAGAAACAGTCGGGCATTCTGAAATCCAGCTACCTCAAAATTTCGTAGGTGGATTAAAATTAACTTTATCTCTAATTTGTGGACTTGGGCTAACTTGTATAGCAACGCTAATACAAACTCTGTTTTAGATTTCCTCACATGGATGGGGTGTAGGTAGGTTTTGTCACTTTGTTTTGGTTTTCCCGTTGTTCACGTCCCGTACTCATAGAAATTTTCCTTTTATAATACTTGATTTTTACTGATAAAAAAAAAAAAAAAAAAAAAAACTGAGAAACGCAATGGCTGGTCGAAAGCATAATTTGGTAAGATACATTAGTGCATAAATTGCACCGTAGATATGGTACTTGTGGATCAAGCAATTCATTTCTTCTTTAGGCCGAATGGATCTTTGGTCATTCGCGACCTAACAACTATGGGGAAACACTAAGGGGGTGTGATTTTATGCATATGAAAGCGCTTGAACTTTCTATATATGTTGATTGGTGGATTAATACACCGTTTGAACAATACTCAATCTACAAGTAAAACAATATTTTGTTTTCTAAGATCTTTCATTTCAAATTCCTCATTTAAGTAGTCAATTGTTTCGATGAGCGCTTTAGGAGTCCTAATCAAATTCAAATCATCCACATATACCACAATAATTGCAAATTCAGTTGCTACTTTCTTGATAAAAACGCATGGGCAAATTGAATTATTCACATATCCTTCTTTGAGCAAATATTGGCTTAAACGATTATACCACATTCAACCAGACTGTTTTAATCCATATAAAGATCGTTGTAACTTGATTGAATACATGCTCGTGGTTTAATTCATTGCCATTAATTTGGAATCATTTAGGGATTTTCATATATACATTAGTATCGATGGATCCATATAAATAGGCTATGACTACATTCATCGATTAGCATATCAAGTCCTTACGGAGGCGCTAAATATAGTAAATAATGAAATGGTTGCATCGATTGCTGGGAGAATATGTCTCCTCACATGTGGAGATTTCATGTCTTTGTGAAGCCTTGGGCCCTGAGGCATGCTTTATATTGCATGATTTCAAGTTGCTCATTTCTCTTTTCGTACAGATCCATCGATATCCAGCGGTTTTTATATCTTGTAGGTGTTTGAACTGCGGTCGAATACCTCTCGTTTAGTCGATTGATTTTAACTGCGTTTGAATTGCTTAACCGATTTAACTAATCATTTTGGCGTCAACATTCATTCATATTTTGTGGCTCTGATCTTCATCATTGCTTATGATGTTCATAGCCACTTGAGCAACACCATGTCCCCATAAAATTAATATTTCGATCCCATATTTTACCCTTATGTATATAATTAATATATATCTCTTCATTGTTATATATTTTTTTTTATCAGTAAAAACAGATATTATAGATGAAGGGAAGGTTCCAGTACAGGGATGTGAATGAAACCAACCAAACAGAAACAAAAACGAAAAACTACCTACTCTCCAAATTTAAGTTAGGAATTCCTGACATAGTGGTTTTATCATCCACATGCAGATTACTTAAACCCCGAGATTGAATCTGAGATTAGCTTTGATTTTTGGTCGTGTACCCTCGTTCTCGAACACCGACCTATTTCTAGCATGAGAATTACAAATAGGCACAAGGTGCAGCTAAGCTAGATGCTTTTAAGCTTTTTGCACGGCGGCCACGCGACTAAAGGGTATGAAGCGAAGCTGCCGGAAAGACCCAACTAGTCCCAACGATTGACAAAAAAAGATTTCACAACATTTTAGAACTTTTACAATGGATTAGTAAGTGGTCTATATTCTCCTCATCCTCCTCGCACATAAACCATCTATTTACCAAAGTCATTCCACGGCGTTTGAGTTGGTCCAAGGTGAGCACTTTGCCCCAAGTAGCTTCCCAATGAACTCATTTTTGGAGGAACAAGTGGATTCGAGCTAGGCGATAGGGGAAATCAAAGCTAGGAAGGGTCGAAAGCCTTTATATACTCTTTCTGAGAATCCTTTTCCTTGTCATTCTTGATAGGGCTTGTCTCTCGCTGAGAAGAGCAGGTAGTTAAACTCGTGAAGGGTATGAAGGAATCTTCTTTGCCCCTCTTGATCTCCCGATCACGTGAGAGGTCTTAGGAAGGTTGGGGACCAGCACCCAGCCCCCCTACCTCTATCCCAGATGTTCACAACCTTGGCCTCTTTGTTTTAGCCAAATTGAAAGAGAGGGATACTCCCAGAGCACGGGGCCTCTTTTCACCAAACATCTTTCCAAGAATTGATCCTCCACGTCCTCTGGGGAGAGATGCATTTGGAAAAAAAAGCGGTACTCTTTCTAATTTCCTTCCATAAGCTAGTCAGTATACGCCTGGGGTTGCGAGGTGTACCCGACCATCGAGAAGACTCACCAAATTCTGCAAATAACTTTTCTCCCAAGCGAATTTACGTAGTTTGGCAAGCTGTAATTATTCTTAGAAACTGACATTGTTCGTCTTCGAAGTTTTTATCCACAATGCCAGATTTTCTCTTTTCGGTGCACAAAGTAGCTGACTCATAAGAGACTTTCTTATCAGAATTAAGCTTCCTCCCAAGTCTTTGAATAATTTCAATCTAGCACACACACCTTCGAGTGCTCGGAAAAGAGATGATCATCGGGAGGTTGGACAAGAACTACGGATGGAGTGTGGCCCTTGCAGCGCTGAAATGTATTGAATCTTCCAGGATGTCAATCTCTTCCGGAATCTTTCTTTCACAGAATCCTGGCACTTGGTGCTTTGTCGTTTGCCGGCTCAGGGAAGGCGGGTAGGTCGTGGGAGGAGGGAGCCCAGCTTTACAACAGCTGGTGCTGCTCTCCATGACCGGCCGCCTGGCCAGAGGATTTAAACGATTAAGATTAATTTTCAAACCCCAAAACCGCTTCGAACCACATTAGAATCCAGCTTATAAACTTTAATTCATCATTGTCGGCCTTGCAAAAGAGGAGTGTGTCATCGGCATAGAGGAGGTGGGAAATAACCAGTAACACACTCTCCCATCAGCGATCTTGGTACCAAAGAGATAGTTTCCATCAGTAGCGCGATTTAACAGATAGCTTAGAGTTTCCATTCCGATGACGAAGAGGTAAGGGGATAGGGGATCGCCCTGTCTCAAACCCCTAGAGCTAGGGAAGAAGCCAGCTAGGGATCTGTTGATAAGGACTGAGAAAGAAGTTGTGGAAATGCACCATTTGATCAAAGCAATGGTGTGCAGTCATCTAACCCATGGCAAGTACGGGAACTCCCAGTGATGGTGTCGTAGTTTTTACATATCGGGTTGCCGTCAAATCACGCTCCCTTCGGCTTTTCGGGGTTGAGTCGTATCTCATTGGCAATGGCGGTGCATCCGAGAATCCTGGCGCCCTACAGGGAAGCATTTACGGGACTTAGAAATTACCTTGTCAAGACTCTCTTGGTATGTTGTGACACTTTTGCATTAGAATCTTATATAAGCCATGAGGCGTTGGCCTTAAGTCATAAGTCCTCCACGGTACATTTCTTGGGGATCAATACGAGAAAAGTCGCATTTAGATGTTTAACAAATCTGCTCTGTTCATGAAACTCCTTGAAAAAACCTAGAACTTCATCCTTTACCGAGGTCCCAACAGAAGGCTAGAAGGTTAAAAAGGAAGCCATGGTCAGGGAGCCTTTTCCTTTATTAAGACTGAAATCGCTATCGATTTCCTCCTCGAAAAAAGTTTCCTCCCGGCTAGCATCTTCCTCACCCGATCTCATTGAGGTAAGC
Organism: Tetrastigma voinierianum; assembly: GCA_016808115.1. Lineage (NCBI taxonomy): Eukaryota > Viridiplantae > Streptophyta > Magnoliopsida > Vitales > Vitaceae > Tetrastigma > Tetrastigma voinierianum. The sequence continues at coordinate 452,558 of JAEQBH010002202.1, read as the reverse complement.
GGGGAAGGGGCGCCATCGCCGTACAATGATTTTGGAATGCATTCACAGGACTTCCTTAATCTGACCTCCTTATCAAGCTTTTGCTGATGATCGATGCTTTTAAGCCCGATTTCTTCTCCTAACGGGCATTAGCCATCTGTGAAAGAACCCCGTATTCCTGTCCCCTTCTTTTAACCAAGTCTCTCACGGATTTTGTCTCCGGGGTCTCCTCCGCCAGGGGCCCAGCTTTGAAATCATCTACGTGGCCTTAGTGCGTTCCTCGACTTCCTCAGTCCCGGACCCCTCCTTCTCAGGCTCATCTCGGCTTTTACCCTACGAAAACATCCTTTGTGTGATTACCTCAGCTTTACCAAAACATCTCTGTTGAAGTCTTGGAGTAAACCTTTCGGGGCCTTTAACTTTGCGAGATGATGAAGCGGAAGTATTTCATTAAAGCGAAGATGCACATACCACCCTTTTAAAATATCTTTGAAACCCTTATATTTCAGCCACATTAATTCGAAACGAAAAGGGGAGGGTCTTGTTCTAACACCCTCACTGTCCAACATAATGGGGAGAGTGATGGGAGGCCCCGGTTTGGGCGGCGTCCTGCGGATCCACCTGTTCCCGCGATGACTCTCCCAGTCTGGAGAGACAAGAAATCTGTCTAAGCGGGACATTAATCTACCATTGGAGTCGCCACACTTAGAGTGTAAGGCTCTCCTCGAAGAAGGAAGGTCTCTCAAACCCGGAGTCGTCCGAAGCACGTGGAAAGCCTTCTCATGGTGTTGGAAATCCTACCACCTCTAGATCTTTCGTTAGGAGAAAGAATGTCATTAAAATCGCCGCCAACACACCAGGGGTCTTCCCAAAGGCCCCTGATCGAACCCAGCTCTTCCCAGAAAGATTCTCTGAGCCTCTTCTCAATCGGGCCATACACCCCGGAAAAAACCCATTGGAAACTGTCTTCCGCCATTCTAAACAAGCAAGAAACCGAGAAAGCGCACCTCCTTGAATCTACCATGCGATTCTTCTTTTATCCCGAAGAAGAAATACCACCAGCGGACCCCTGGCATTCAAAGCTCTCGAGTTCGGGAACCGACCCACCACGAGCTACGTGCCGCAGCCATTATTAAATTTGCCCGGACCTTGATTTCTTGGAGGCAAACTAAGTCCACCTATTGAATACGGCTGTGATCACTCTCCTTTTGTCCGGGTCATTCACGCCTCTAACATTCCATGATAGAATTTTAATCTTCATTTTAACTTTAGTAGTAGATTCCCCTTATCCCTTTCGTCTTTCCTGCTTGTCTTCTTCCCATTATAATTAATTGTGCACTTCAGTTTTCTTAATTCTCGCTCGCTCTTTGACAATGTCAAGCATCCCTTTCCCTTGCCGAGTTTTTGTGCATCGACTAAGTTTCACAATAATTTCGTAATCTCCTTTTCAAACCCCTTAGTGGGGAACCTAAGGAAATTGCTAAATTTAGCCAGACAGCTGTTTTCCCATTTCTCGTAAGTCCAAAGCTCTGATGACTCATTTTGGGCCTCCTTCGTCCTTTGGTCAGCTGCATCGTGCCCCTCCCTTTCTTCAATTAACGCGCTTGAAAAATCTCCCCATTCCACTGCCAGGTCGGCCGCGCTATAATGGTTCCAGTCCTCATCTCAGTTGATACTCGCGGAGCGAAATGCCCATGGTAACAAGGGACGGCCAAACGAGAGATAAGGAAGAAGGAAGGCTGTTCCTTATAGGTTGTCGTCGTACTGTGAATTTTGAGGCAGTCATTTTCTGCGACCGGAATCCTCTGTTCTTGACTTCCCAATTGTGTGTGACGTTCCCCTTATTGCCATCAGAGCATTTGTAGTTTGGTTGCAAGGGAGACCTCAGCAACGACTCGACTCGGCCAACCCCTTTTTCCACTTTGCCTCACCACGGGGTGGGCACACGCCAAGAAACTTGACTAGAGTGAAGAGAGGCGTGGGTGTTGGGCACGGAATCGGTTTGATTAGACGACCGAACCTAAGTGCTTACCGCAGGCTCGGCCCGACTCAGGATAGACCATTGCTGAAGCCAGGCCAGCGATCCCTGAGTGAAACTAACTTGACCCAACCCGAAAACCTCCTTCTCTTGAGGCTTGGGTAGGATCCGCCATGCCTTACTTTCGGCGGCATGGGCCACGTCCCTGCCCGAACTTCCCCAGGCACTCTGCCTTAAGATTCACTATCCTTCCCGCATGAAAGATGTCGTCACCTTCATCCTCAGGCTTTGATGTCGATGATCTCTCCCCTAGGGAATTGTGAAGCCAACATGTTTTGATCTCTCTCCCCAGCTCGGTTTTAAACCTTCTAGAACCACCAACAGGAAGGGGGAAGGGATTCAATGTCTTCTCCCCTCCAGAAGAATCACCTTCTTCTCCTCCGACATTCGAATCTACAAAGATTAGGGCGTCTCTCGAAACCTTACTGGAATTTAGATCCCAACCCGAGTCGTAAAGAGAGCTTTCCTTTTCTTCGAACTGACTTCCTCTTACTTCCCTCGACTTCCTCTTGCTTTGCCCTAGATTTTGTGTTGGCCGCTTCTTTTGGCAGCCTTTCTCTTTGACCCCCGAAGTATCAGTTTTCTTAAGATTAGCGGTGGGTTGGCGTACCGTGCTGCCTCCACAAGCATCCTGGTACTGCGTCTCTGATGCGCGAACAAAACATCTTAATGGGCCTTCTTTGCATTCCTTATGATTTGTGGGCTTTGGCCACTTAATGGCGTAGCCGAGACCACTTGGGCTTTTGAGAGCGCCTCATCCGCGGTGAAGACCTAGGTTGCATCTGAGTTGTCCCTTGGTAATTTAGATCCCTCCTCTCTCCTACTCCCAAGCGTCTTTGAATTTCACATTGGGATATGGGCCATACTGCATTTGATCCCCGGCACGCACTTTAGATGCGAAGCAAGCGCCTTACGTCTCGCATTTTTGTAAAGCGCTATTGACCATATCCACTTGCGCTTCTCTCGGAGAATGGGACTCGTTGCTCCCCTTTCTGCAATCACGCGCCTTGTGGCGCGTATCTTTCCTTCATCTTCCACTCTAGGATTTGTCATGACTGTTTCTCTTCTGTGTCTGCGAGGATACACCTCCGTTACCCTTGGTTGGATCTCCCACCATAATTGGAGTTCGTAACCGGCCCCATAAGCGGTCGCAGATGTGGGTCTTGGAGCTTTTCATTTAACGAGTTCTTGCGCCCAAAAAGAAGATTCTTCATTAAACGAACCGCCCATCCTTATTTCCTGAAAACCTCCGCAACTATCTCGTTTTACGAATTTCTTACGTCCACGGGTGGCAGGAGTGAAGCCAGCCGCTCCTTATCCAAGCTTCTTGGTCTTGGCACATACTTCGTGCGGCCTTGATTGGCCAATTACATCGTTCGAAGCAAAAAAACTTCACTGCGAGGAATCCGTGCTATTCTCCATGACCCAATCTGCCTCTTCCGTCAAATCAAAACCCATGAAGAATAGGTTCTGATTTAAAGGATGAAAGAACATATTCCCCTTCAACCTCTAAGCCTTCTTGGCCCAAGCTTCCACCTCTGAAGATATCGTGTTTGTTGCTGGCTGTGACTTCCAACTTCCCACCACTCCATCTTTTAGCAGCCCCAAATCCCCTTTTAATATGCAATCGGTAATATCCCGACCATAATGCATCGATTATTTGGGATGCCATTGTCGCACGTGGGCGACTTTTTATCGATCCTAGCATTAGATTCTCCGTCTTCCCAAGGAGATTGATCTTTGTTGGCTTTCTTTTTTTTTTTCTCCTTTAACACCTTAAATCCCATATCACGTACTCTCCCTAACGAGAGTCCATCCGTTTGCCCAAACCATTTCCTTTAGGAAAGAAAGGTGTGCCTTTTCCATCTTCATCGACGACAGAGCACGGTGTGAGCCCGACGCGTTTTCTTTGATTCAAGCCCATGCCTCTGCCGTTCTCCCACCATTCCACTTTCTCAGCTAATCTTCTACCTCGCTTCTAAGACTCAACTCCCTTGGTAGGATTCTTACCCGCCTGTTTGTGCAAAAGCGAATCGAGAGCTCGGCCCACAGCCGTCTTCTGTTATAATCACTGCGCCTTTACGCCTTCCCCTCACCTTGATCTCGAAAGACTTGGGTGACGGAGAACCATGCATCGTCAAGAAAACCATTTGACAATATGGCAACCTTCATTCCAGTGCCTCTCCTAACAGAGTCCATCCGTTTACCAAACCATTTCCTTCAGGAAAGAAAAGGCGGTGCCTTTTTCCAAACTATCCACCCATCACTCAAAATATTATACCAACAAATGCAATCCATATCACATCGTAATGGCTAACACTAAATGTTACGGTTTTGTTGTCTAACTTGAATGAAGCTACATTCTTGGAACCCACATGTTATGAAGAGATAAGCTCTCTTGCCTAGAATTCGTGTGATTTGGCGATCAATCGAGAAGAATTCTCGAGTGTTGCAATAACTTAAGGAGAGTGTTGTGCTACGCCTTATTTCCCGATCCCGAACTGATTTGGGGTATGAGTGAGAGTGGTAGTGTTCTCCCCTTTTGTACCCCTCTTGTGTACTCTTTGGGAGCTTTGTGCTCGTTTATTAATATATTTTCTGCTCTTTACATGCAAGTTCTTCTAGATCGATTCAAGCCATGAAAACATTTTGAAGATATCCAAGTTTTATAACCTTCACGGCCTTCAGAAACGAAAAAAATAGGGCACAGACCGACAAGAACAGAGAGAGATGGAGAGCCGAGTTTCATTGTTATATACTGGTACAATCTCATGAGATAATTGTTCAATTGATGCCTCTACAGGGGTTATTAGTTCATCATTTTAATCCTTTCACGTTGTTTTCTCTTTAAGAGTCGTATCTTTAGGAGCATTAGATTTAACACTTTTCTTTTTCTAGGGTGTATCTTTTAAGCCAATAAGATTAGTCAGCGATTTTAATTGTGGCTTAGGCTCATTGGCCACGCTATATTTCAATTTTCCCATTGGAATTTTAATCCATGCTAGGATATTTGCAGCTGGTATATGTGATTTTGACATTTTTGTAACATTTGTTGAATCAATAAATGCATCAGGTAATCGATTTGCAAGATTTTGTAAATGAATTATCTTTTGGACCTCTAATTCAGATTGCTTTGTGAGGGGTTGGAATAAGAGAAAAAGATGATTGGTCATCAATTTCTCGCCATTCTTCTAGAACTGACTTTTCCTCCTAAGTGCAGGGAAAACATCTTCATTAAATGACAATCCTACAAATCGAGGCGTTAAAAACCTCACATGTGGGAACAGTATAGTTAATAATAGATGAAGATTGAAAACCAACACTTAAATACCAGGCGGCGTTGAGGACCTAGTTTAGTCCGATGAGTGGGTGCGGGGGGAACATAAACAACACAACCAAAACACGTAAATGTCAGCGAAATATTAGGTTGATAACACAGAATAAGTTGTAATGGGGATAAATCTTGATTGGTTGTGGGATGGCCAATTAAATTCACGACATGAATAATAACATGCCCTAATAGATAAAGGAGCAATTTGGTGTTAAAAATGTGGTCTAGCAATTAATTGCGAGGCGTTTGATAAAGATTCATTCAACCCATTTTGAGTATGAGATTTTCTCTAGATGTTGGTCTGAGCACTGATATATATGAGTGGACTGGTAATCAATAAAGGCTTGAGATGAGAATTCACCAGCATTATCAAGACGAATTATCTTGATAGGATGATCAGGGAATTGTGCCATGAGTCGAATTATCTGGGCTAGTAATCTAGCAAATGCAACATTCCGGGTAGAAAGAAGACATACATGAGACCATCTAGTGGACGCATAAATTAAAACCATAAAATAGCAGGTCAGTAGGTGGGTGAGATGGGCCTGAAATATCCTGTGAATCAGTGCAGAAATCACGGGGATTGAGCCTTGAATCTTTGTAAAGATGGTCCTAATAATTAATTTGCGAGGTAACGGTGCAACTAAAATCATGAGATTTTAAAATTTGTGCCTTGTTAGCGGATACCGTTATAATTTTTGAACTATCTGACTTTGCATCAGTGAAAGTCTACCGGGTGTCGAAGCCATTCATGCCCTGATAAAAATGCTTTTGGATCATTGAACTTCTGGTTCAGCGATAGCATGAAGATCAAAGTATAGTTGTTTGATATGATATATGATGAAGAAATCAGAGGTAATTTCGAGATTTGTTTTTGCCAGTAATTAGTAAATACTCATTTCAAAACATGGTTCAGTTTCGATATGAGTATCCATTTGGCGAATATCCTTGAAACTAAGTAGTCGATTAAGATTTATTAGAATAAAAGGGCATCATCAATTTGAAACTTGGTGCGCCGTGGGCATAACAATGGTATTTCAGACCTTTAATTAGGTAAATGGGACTTGAGATAGTTTGAACATTAAAGGGAACTGAAAGTTAGGATTTACGAAAAAATATTTTCCTTATCCCTTAAAATTATTGTGAGTTGTGGCGCAATTAACAAGACATGCATCTCCTTGGGGAGAATGATCATATATTTTCAAAGAAGAATAAAAATTTAGTAAGTGCTGGGTTTGTATTAAATATGTAATAAAAGTAGCAATAAGCATGTGTTAATCATAGCACACATTACCATCACCCGATCAAATGGTCGATTTGCCCGCGGATCTTCAAAGAAGTCAGAGATATCAAAATGAGTTAAAGGTATTGCACTATCATTATCAATGAAATGTCATCAATTTGATTGTTAGCTTCTTGGAGGGAGACTTGATAAGGATCATGAGGATCCATTGTCCCTTGACCATTAATAAAGTTGGTCTCAATTTGGTTATCTTTTCCTTTGATGGAGGCTTGATAAGGTTAACCAAATGCTTAGCCATACGACAGGTACGTGACCAGGCGACTTTTCATTCCATATCTGTAGCATTTAGTCTCATAAACCCTTTTTGTTAGCATGTGACCAGGTTGTCTCATTAATATTTACGAATGATTCATCTTCACCAGTTGTGGAGTTGTTTTTCTTATTGTGAGGTTGATTATAATCACCTTGATTCCAAGAAATATGGCGACCACGACTACGACCTCAGCCCCGTCCATAAAAATATCCACGCCTTCGCCCACGCCCACGTCTATTAGTTTGAATTGTGGCATTGGCTTTCGGCAATGATATAGATCCGGTAGGGTGAGATTGGTGGTTTTTTAATAACAATTCATTATTCTTGCAACTCTGAGGCATGCATTAACTCGAGATATTTGGTAGGCAACACTCTTTATATTCTTTACGAGAGCATTTTAGAGGCGTGAAAAGTGGTATATGTTTTCTCAAGCATCTCCTCATCCTAGACTTTTTCTCCACATAATTTTAGCTGCGAGTTAATTTTGAACAAGGTCTTATTGTCACTGACCCACTTAAAATCTTGTAGTCGTAAATGAATCCAATCATAATGGGCCCTTAGAAGTATTACACTCTTATGATGGTCATACCGTTCTTTCAAACTTTTCGGAGGATAATGGATCATGGAAAAGTAAGATATTCTTTGAGGCCTTAAATCGATATGATGACGAAAGAATATTAAAGCTTTAGCGCGATCCTGTTGGGATGCGGTATTTCCTTATTTGATAGGATTCCCAAGATTCATAGCATCCAAGTGGATTTTAGCATTCAATATCCAAGATAAATAATTCTTGTCCTAAATATTAAGGGCAACAAATTTGAGCTTGGTGATATTAGTCATTTTCTGAAATAATTAACATTATATGAACAAAGTGAAAAGACATAGGAAAATTATAACTTAATAACTTAAAATTTAATTATAATATATCTAAGCTCAAGTGGTAATGTTTTAAAATGAGAACTTGAGGGCTATGGTTCAAATTTCCCCATTCTATCACATGGAGAACAGTGCATATTTTCAGGTTATGAATCAATGACAGAAGAAATATTTATCATCTTAGATTTTCATAACTTCAGGCTATGAATAACGTCCAGTTTTATAGCTTCTAGCTATAAAATTTTCTTCGGAAAAGAAAGAAAAGGAAAAAGGAAAAATACATACTTAAAATACCATACTGGTTTTGTGACTTTGTCTGTCTGAGCTCTCGTGCTGATAACCTGTTATAAAGAATAAAGAAAGGAAGAGAGAAACTGAGATAAGAAAGAGAGAACTCTAAAGGTTTTTTTTTCTCCTTATATTTCATTATCAGGGATCTCATATATATAGGTGTTTTCATTAATATAGTAATAAGTACATCCATAATGATTCATCGGTAAATGTGTGGTCATTCACATTTCTCAATGAATTATTTATTATAGTTTAAACTTAAAGAGTAAATTTTATATATTTATTCAATATGTTTTATTTGTTTATCTATGTTATATAAACACTAGAAATTAAAAAATACACATGAAATTTTTGAGAATTTTTTTCATTTATGTTTGATTTTTTATTTTATGTTTTTACCCAATTAAAATCAAATGTGAGAAAATCATTTTTTTTAATATTTTTCTTTTCTAATACTTCCTGAGTTTCCAACGGTACCCGTAGTCACAAGAATACCAATTACTTATGTTCAATATTGATGTGCTCCATATATTGTTAAATAAAATAAGTGGTAATTAGTTAATTCCTTAATTTTCATGGTGAAGAGTCAAAATCAATTTCTAATTCTAGTAAAATTCCATGCAAATCGACAACCCCACGATTTAGACTGGAGCCGCCATAACGGTTTTGGACTTGTTGAATTTATCTAAGAGTGAAATATACGCTTTTCAGGCCATTAAATACTTTCATACGTTAGCCTAAAAATTCAACTAACTTTCACATTATTTTCAATAACATACTTGTCAATTCAACATTCAAAGTATATCGTTTCCTACTACCTTTCCAAAAATAACATGTGCCTTGTAAATGCAATCTACACTTACTCCTAATATTTTCAAGTTACATATTTTAAGAAAGAATTTTACTAAAATTTAACTTTGAAAACTTCAACCCAAATCTTAGGTTGGGTACAAGTTAGGCTGTTATTCCCTTACTTAAATCATAAAAATTATAGACCAACCTTATTATAAAAACCATAATAAGTTTATAGAGCGTTATTACCTTGTTATCCTCCAAATGAAATGTTGTCTCTAGAAATAGTGTAGGTGTCTGTTTGGTTATAATTTTTGAAATTTGTTTTATGTTCTCAAAAACAAGAATAATAAGGAAAACATGTTTGGTTTACGATTTTTTTTTCTAGAAAATACAAAGAACACAGAAAACACTAAATTTAGATAACAAAAAGACTTTTTAGATAGCACCAAAATGATGTTATCTGTGTTTTCAAAAACAGTTCTCAAGAACAAATTTAAAAAACAAGAACCAAACATACCCTTATTATAGTCTAGCATTCAAGCTCTCTTGAAAGAACACTATGTTTTTCGAACTATGACTCCTCTACGCTAGTGTGACAACTAAGTCCCATAACCATAGCTACCAATTGTGTGTTCATGCAAATATAGACATATCGAACCTGATCTTTATTTTATTATTAAACCTAACTTGATACAAAGATAATGATTTTCATTATCTTTTACCCTATTTCCCAAGCTTCAAAGTTTATAAAATTAATTTCATTCTGTATTAACTATAGCATTTTTATGTAGTTTTTTGGTTCAAAGGTAATAATAACTTTTAATGATATGGGTATTACTTGATCATTACAGTACCTGCTTAGCCTGATGAGAGTATGAAACTTGAATTATTTTAAAAATTCAGGATTTATTAAATTTTTATTTGAAGATGCGTTTGCTAAAGTTTTGGTACTCTAATAGTTTGGAAATTGTTTATTAAGCTGTTTCCAGATTGTTTAAGTACAAAGGAAATCTAAATCAACATCCATCCTTTTCAAAAACAAAAGAGATTATCATACAACTTTTAGTCTTTGAAATTTTCATCAAATGTGCATATACGTTTCTTTGTTTAGTTGCTAAACTTAATTTTTTGAAAGATCAACAAAGTTAAGCAGAAATATAGAAAGACTAGTATGAAAATGATCTAGAGTTATAAAACAAAGACTATCGGGTACAAATTTAGCCCTTAAAAAAAACGATTGTAGGCATGGAAACTTAGAAAGTAGTATGAGTGAATTGAATGAATGTTTAATTAAAAGTGGGGATTTAGTGATTTTGTTTGGACTATTAGGCGGCCAGTTATGTAGAAGGTGAGATAAGTGGTCTAACTACTATATAATAAATCATTAATTATATATATTTGATAGGAGTAAATCATTAATTATATTTTATATTTTGCCAATGTAAAAGATATTCTTGAGGAAGCTATACTCATTCTTATTTGAATATTATGGTAACATTGGAGAGCAAAACACCGTGAACCACCCCAACCCCAACTACGCAATGATACATTTAATTTGTATCTATCTCACCTTATTGGAGGTGCGAAAGTGTGGAAAACAAGTGAATTGGAATGATAGATAGATAAAATAAAATAAAATACTAGGAATATGATTATGAGAGAAAAGGAACTTTATTGTGTACTATTATATATTCTGATCACTCTTCTCTATTCAATATTATTACATAATCTTTGATTTATAACTTCTCAATCTGCAAAAATAAAATAAAATCTCATATTAAAAGAAACTTTCTACTAACTTGAAATTTTAAATATTCTCAAATGCTCAAAATAGAAACTAAATATAACAACTAAAATATTATTTTACGAGATTTTAGAAACTAAACATAATTCAAATAGTTTCCAAATCAGGTTTAACTTAGAACACACGTATTACTTCACCTTATTTAAATGATTTACTAGGTCGATATTACTTGGCGATAAAGTGAGGGCAGTAATCAACTCCTTGATTTGATCATGTTATAGGATTAATGAAGAAAGATGCAATATAATTCTTCATTCCTTCCCCAACATGTGTGTACCCATCTTGCTCTTCATAAAAGACGCCCAAGAGAATCGGTGATCAGAAGGGGCTATTACTAGGCCTTATCAGTCCTCATTGCAGTAGTTCTTGCACCATCTTTTAAATTTTTATTTTTGGTAATAGGGATAGCGATATGGTCTCACGCTCACGAGGTCAATGTTTGATTGTAAGGGAATGCAGTGATCAGGCGGCCTCTTTGAGGGTAAGTTGGTGGGGGACTCAAATACCTTGGAGAATTCAGTTAGAAGCCAGGACAAGTCCGATGGGAGAGGGCTTGGTTGGGAAGGATTAGGAGAGAGAGATTTGAAATAGGAATCTCGTACATTGGGGACAATTTGAATTCCTTATCAGATAAGGCTTCTAGAGTGGCCTGCTTAAGCCATTGAAACGTGCATGACTTTCCTCCAACCTTGTAAGTCATTGTCATTTCTTGTAGTCCATCTCTATTGGCCTAATGGTCTCTAGCCAGTGTACTCCCAAAACCAATTGGAGAGGCTGGACAGAGCCCTCAACCAAGATGAGTTCATAGTAGGCTTTTACTCAGGGCTTTTAAAAGTTAGATTTTAACCTACTTCAGTCACCGTATACAAAAGAGTTAAGCCACATCACTAGGTTAGTTCTCAAATCTTGCACTGACTTAAATTCCAATATATTATTGCCTTAATAGTCTTAGATACTCCCACAATGAACAGTATCAAATAGCACATACAGTTTATTAAGGTAATTCCTAGATACTACCATATATGAAACACAATTATTTTCTATGATCAAACCATAATGAGCCATGTATTTTGTATTTTTTATATCATCTTTACAATTATTCTCAAATTAATACGGAGAAACACAAGTTTCCCTTTATCTTATTTATAATAACATAACACAATAAATCGGCGTTACAGAGTAAAATACTTTTTATCATTATCATAAAGTTTATTCCAAATTAACAAGAACGAGGCCACCAAGCTGGCACCAACTGAAAAAAAAAAGGCAAAATACAGAAAGCATTTATTCCCAAACATTACATACCATGGAAAATGAAATACATAAGCTAGCTAGAGCATACTATCTTTATTTGTGTGACAATATCTCCACTGTCATATTGGCACAGGGTCTATGAGCAGCATCGAAACATAATTTTTCATCACTTCTCCAGGCTCTGTTAATAGATCCTTCTGCTCCTTGTATATAACATCTCCTGATTTAGCAAAAATTTGAAGCGGGCTTTGACTAAGGAGAAGCATTGGAACCACAGTAGGTCTGAGGCACTCTTGATTTATATCTTTCCATGCATTCTCAATTTGTTTGTGAAACTCTTCATATGCTTGTTGCTCTGAGATACAATGTTGATTCATGTAACATTCGATGCTTGATGCAATATGCCCCCTCTCTTGCTCAAACTGCATAAACGGTAATATAAGGTTTGAAAATAAATCGATATATAGGTTATGTTTAAGTACAAAGGAAAGAAAAAGAAAAGATCAAGGAAAATGGTTTTCTTATATTTAGTTGTTTAGGCTCTTGGAACACAGGAAAGTACCTAAGAAAAAAATTAAGGGGAAAATTTGAGGAAGCGGAAGGAAAAAATTTAGAGGAAATTAAAAAGAAATCGGTTTTAAATTTCATAAGTGAGGTACTATATGTTCATTCAAACTCATTTTATTTGTTATCTCTATTATATAAGGACTAAGAAATTTAAAAATATGTAAAATTATGAGGAATTTTGATTATATATGATTTTCTTTTATATTTTTCACGGGTGAAACCAAACATGAGAAAATCATTTTCCTTAATTTTTTTTTTCTTTCCCTAGTACTAACCGTTCCAAACTGAAATGAAAGATTTTAGGCTATGTTTTGTTCCCAGAAAATTTGAGGAAAATGCAAGGGAAAGAAACTATGATGGAAAAGTAGAAGGAAAAAAAATGAAGAAACATAAAAATAAAGTTAAATTTAACATAATATTTTTTATTTGTTACTTCAAACCAATTTTATTTATTTTAACTCATAAATATAGAGACTAAATAATTTAAGAATATGAAAGTTTTTAAATAATTTTTATTTATATTTGATTTTCCTAGAATAATGACAATCAAATATAAGAAAATAACTTTTTTTTAGTATTTTTTTCTTTCTTTATTACTTTTTGGGAACCAAATATAACTTGTTAAGAAAATCAAATATAAATAAAATTGACATAAACTAACATATTTTTGAATTATTAAATCTTTATATTGATGAGTTAAAATAAGTAAATTGATTTGAAGTAGAAAATAAAGTGTTGTTTCAATGTACCTTGTGGGAAGCCATGCTAGATCCATAAGCTAATTATTGTAAGAGCAAGCTCAGCAATCTTGGGACTTTGTCGCGCAATCAAAAAACTTCCTTATTTGCTTTACCTCTCCCATGCCCACAAAGGGAGAAGATAAGTGAATATGGGGCGGCGATAGTTGCAGGGCAACATCCATGTGCTCTTCCATTGTTGGTATGTATTTTCCATGTAACCATTTGGCTTCAACCAAGTAATTTTGGACGAAGTTTTGTATCTAGGATAAAGATTCAACCAAGAAAATATATCATACTAGGGTTTATATTGTTAAACTGATCGACTCTCATAAAAGCTCAAGTTTATACGATTTTGGTATACTTGCATGTGGAGAGTCAAATGAAGATTTATAAACTTTCAAATAAACAAATGAATATTCAAATTGTAAAGAGAAGTCTCTTGTAAGGGCCCCACCCCCTGGCCCACTCCGATGAGGGATGGTCCCACTCACAGGCTATAGGGGCATGTCCCTTTGCCCTTTTCTTTACATCTCGAAGTGAGTGCTTTCAGACCAGACGAAAGGGACATATTGAAATGGGAGCACTCTCACTACCAGGCGGGTTGAGCTCTCACGGAGGCGAAGAAAGGAGCCAGCCCAGCTGCTGCTGTGATGAAACCCTCGTCGAATGGAGCCAGAAAATGAGCTACCCTCTCAACAGAAAGGACCTCATGTCGAGATCAAGTTACGATGTCATGTTAAATAATATCAATTGTCCACAAAAACTTCGAAACATGTAGGATTTGAGTTTAATATGAATACCATGCTTTAACATATATATATATATATATATATATATATATATATATATATACTATATATATATATATATATATATATATATATATATATATATATACATATATATATATATATTTATTTATTTATTTATTTATTTCTGGGACAATAGAGTTCGTAGAATCCTCTTGCATCTTTTGCATGGTGGACCTGATAAGATCTTTTACACGTGTTTTCCATCTCCTCAATTTCTTTGTGGAGATCGGTACCCGATAGCATGGCTTCATGTATTCGAGGAAGGCGTGTATGTGCATTAATATCCCACCTAAAAATCAAGCACCCAAGTTAATTCCTTTTCAAATTTCAAATACAAAGCCTATGTTTGGTTCTTGGAAAATTTGAGAGTCAGAAAATAGGGAGAAAAATAAAGATAGAGTTAAATTGGACTTATTATTTTTATTTTCTACTTCAAACCAATTTTATTTATTTTAATCTTGCATATATCAAACCTCCCAATTGCCTCTGTGTAGAGCTCCAGTTCTTCAAGTGTTCCATATGCATCATAAATGTCATCCATGATTGTTATCAAAGCGATTAATTTGATGCGTATTCTTCTAGCATATATGAATGCGGGGCTGAAACAAATTATTGCAATCCAAAAATACCCTTCTACCAATCGATCTCTCGCAAAAGGTAGCTTTGAAATCTGAGTCTTTCACCACCCCGAGTAATACATTAATCCACATTAAAGACTTTTGGTTATAAATTGTTAATTTGTACTTTTAAGTGCAAGAATGATTAGAGGAGAACTAACAGCGAGATATTGCTCGACTCTTTGCTTTCAGTGACTGAAGTAGGTTGAAGTCTAACTTTGCAAGCTTCAGTAAAGATTTACTATGTGAAGCTTCATCCTGGTAGATAGACATGAAAGCCCTTGCATCTAGCCTCTCCAAGCTTTTCCTAAGGGCAGTTTAGGGCATGAGTTACTTGTGCTGTAAGAGGGTATTCTAAATGTTCTACCATAGACTTGAGATGAGTGGTGGTGAAAGCAAGTGCTTCATCTAGTATATCTTCTCCCCACACCACTGAGATGTCTTTGCTTCATATAAAGGCTATTAGGCCACATGCATCATCAAACAAAAGACTCCTTGAAACTCCCATTTTCATCTTTGTACTTGTTGAATATATCTGCATTCACCACCAAAACATAGAATATTGTTATATGTGAGTGTTGCTAGATCATATTCAAGCTCCTTATACATGATATTTATGAAGCTTATAGTTAGGGTATTTGACTTGAATTCGTCCGTCCCAACCCAAAAGATTTCTGTCTGACATTATAGAATTTTCAAGGATCTCTAGTGGTAGTGAAGTCATCAATGATCACAGTGAGTGCATGGGAAGCCCTTGGTTTGAAAGCCGACTCGATTCCATGACTATATATGTTATGTATTTTATAGGGTTTTGTGGTTCTATAAATTACATCTACAGTATATACTAGATCCAATCTTGTACTTAATTTTGGAATAGTAGTTTCCTCCTTTGTTCATGATTTTTTTTTTCGCAATTTAGGTTTCCACATAAATTTATTTATTTCTTCTTTTCGCCTTTTTTTGTTGACTATTGCCATTTTTTTCATTAGCACTTACCACGTGAAATATTGAATCCTTGTTGTCTTAGCAGTCGAAACCGAAGAGCATCATTATAGAGATCATGATATATATCATTGGTACCATCATAGGTGTCTTGTAATGCTTCTTCTATATCCTTTTTGAAGTGGTATGCCACCCTAGTCGTTGAAGGGCATCGTAAACTTTAGTTGAGCTTCAAAGGGTCATTAGAGGCTGCGGCTATCCGGTTCTCTTCTAACTTCCTCCTTTAGATCTTCCAAATTGCTTGCCTTTATGGGCAAGTGTTATCAGCAATAAAAATTTGGGAGAACAAAGAATTTATACTCTGAAAACAGTGCATTTTCCAATGACGTGTCTGACAGCAAACATGGAGTGCGGATTACTTTTCATTCAGAACAGCGAAATTTAAACTTTTAGAAACAAATATTTTATCACTAAAAGTCATTTTTCTTTGTAGTGATGGATGAAAAGTTTAAGATCAAAAAGTCATGAAAACTACATACATCAGAAAATTACCTCATTATCATCACAAGTGTCGCTTAGAATGAAACTATTGCCCCAAATGCTACGATGATAATTTGCCGTTTGCCGATTAGTGTTTGGATTAGCAACCGGGAATGGAGAAGATGATGAGTGATCAGTAGACATGTTGCTAGTGACAAGAATTATGACTCACTATATGAAGATAGATAGCTTGCAATATTTTTTCAGTATTTATAGGATGGTAAATAGTTCTGTTATAATTGTGAATATATAAATCAATCCCAATAGTATTTAAATTTTTAAGAAACGTTTTTAATTCTGTTGGAAATACTCTTTGACATGCCCTACAAGGTGTGATTCAAATTAAGCCACCAATGCAAATCACTGTATTGCATTTTCTTGTCACTAAAAGTCCATTTTCTTGTAGTGATGGATGGTTAAGATCAAGTCATGAAAACTACATACATCAGAAAATTACCTCATTATCATCACAAGTGTCGCTTAGAATGAAACTATTGCCCCAAATGCTACGATGATAATTTGCCGTTTGGCGATTACTGTTTGGATTAGCAACCGGGAATGGAGAAGATGACGAATGATCAGTAGACATGTTGCTAGCGACAAGAATTATAACTCACTATGAATAGATGACTTGCAATATTCTTCAGTATTTATAGGATGGTAAATAGTTCATTATAATTATTGAATATATAAATCAATCCCAATAGTATTTAAATTTTTAAGAAACGTTTTTAATTCTGTTGGAAATACTCTTTCACATGCCCTACAAGGTGTGATTCAAATTAAGCCACCAATGCAAATCACTGTATTGCATTCAATGAACGAGTTTTTTAAGTCACTTTATTATATAATAGGGATCCACTTAATTTGTACTTGTACGCTCTTTCAACACTAAAAGAAAAAAAAAGTGGGAGATGCTTTGAGTATCGCTAAATCTCAGTCATAGCACAGCTTGTCGAAGCATGCCTGATTGTTTTGTAATTCATGTAAGCAATTGGATTAAGGTGACATTATCCAAGTTAGAAACATTTTTTTAGTTTTTAAATTGATTAAATTAATAGTGTAAAATCAAACTTTCTTTCGCTTTTCGTAATTAAAATCAGACTTTCTTTTCTTCACAAATGTTTTAATGGGTTCGTTACAAGTGCAACTATTGAATATCAGTCCTCTAGCATGGAAAAAGTAGATGCATACAATGATATGAGAAGTGAGATGGCAACGATCAAACGGCTTGGGGATGAATCCAACCATTCTAACTCTGTCGTATTTATTTAAATTAATTATCATCCTTATCCTATTTAAGAAATTAAATAGAATGTGGTTCTTTTGATAATTTTAAAAAATTTAAATTTATTTAAATTTTTTAATTGTATTAAAATTATTATTTTTATAATAATATAAATATTATAATTAGTTATAACTCATTTGATAAAAATTATTATTATAATAAATTAGAAAACAAAATTTCAGTTGATTTTTAAAATTATTTTTATATGCAATCAAGGTGGATATAAATAATAGGAGGAATTATGTTTAAAGTGATGGTAAGGTGGAAAAGTCTCAAAAAAGAAGTTGTATACCATGGCTTTTGGCCCAGCACCCCCACTTGGAAGGCCCAAATGGATCAAATCCCAAAAAAGGCCTAAGTATCCATACACGAACACGGATCTAGGCCTGAAGTCCAGCTTGTGGACCATCGATCCTGCTTGAGGCCCGAGGCGGAAGACACGGACGACTTGGTTATCCAAAAGGAAAAACGGTTGATATGCAAGTGAAGTGCCTACTTTTCCCTTCCTTTTGAAACCAATCACCGCTCAATAAAAAGTGGATCATCCATCCCTTCTTCATGAAGGAATGTTAACAAAAATGTATGCTGAAAATATACGTTTATAAGGTAGAAACATTTTTTGTGCTCTCTATCATGCCTAATTTAAGCATCGGAGGCCGATGCGGCACACCGCCGGTGCTTGTTTGTTAACGAGGTTTTGCTTGCGAGGTTAATGCCCAGACTGTCCAGGAACTGCGAATCCGAGAGACAACAATGTATAAAAAATGCATCCTTTTTTGTTGGGAAGCCTATCTCCATTCACATTGGTATAATATTGTCTACTTTGGACATAAACTCTCATGCTTTTGTGTTTGAGCCTTTTCTCAAAGGACCGCATACGAATGAGATGTTATCCATGTTTATATACATGAGTTTTCTAATTTTAATCCATATGCTTGGGACAAATTTGTGGGACTTTTGGATGTACTCCCCAGCATTTTTCAACACATGCATCTCAAAGTAATGTAACACTTTCTTACTTAATGTAAACAAAGGGTTGAAATATATTGTAACACCATATAATGCTAGAATGTGCTACAATTACTTTAATTTTGAATGAGGAGGACATGTCAAGCACCAATTCCTGGATGTGTATAACAAGGCAATGACTTCACATCATGAATATAATTCCTATATGTTCAGCATAATAATTGATTCCTCAACCATAAATGATTTACATCTCCTACCTCTATAAATGAATCCAAAAATAATAATTTAATTTATTAAATCCAATTTTCAACCTAACTAGTTAATTTCGTATTATTATATTGCTAGTTCCTAATCCTCCTATCATTCAAATGAATGTAAAACAAATCAAATAAAATAAAAAAATAAAAAACTAAGAGGATGGTTGGAAAATTTTAATTAGTACTTAATTCTTACCAAAAGATCTTAAATTAAATAATTGCAAATCATGAACTTAAAATTTATTATTTAAATTTACTCTGAGTAACTAAATATGTTGTTTTATAGCACTAAATTAAGGCATATTTAATCATTTTATTCATTTAGGAAACATTTTTAAGTTAAACTTATTTTACTTTAATGAGGCCCACTTATTTTTGTAATTTTTTTAATATTTAAGAAAATTGGGAGGGCTTGAATGCAACATAAAACTAAATCTGTCATAGCGCGTGGGGATTTTGATTTGTTTTGATGGATTCGTTAGTAGAAAGTGGATTGAGAGTTGAATTACTGAAGTTAGACCATGCAGTTCATTTGCAGCTAAAAATTGGTATGCAATAAAAAATAAAATAATAATTCTTCTTACCTAAGATAAAGGGTAAAATATATTGTTAGATAGTCTTTAATTCAAATTGATCCTATTGACTTTGTAGTTATGAATTTAACTTTTATTTTAAATATGAATTCTAGAATTAAGGAAAAAATTAGTAAGCATAAAAATTATCATGATTTAGAAAAACAGAAATTAAGTTCAAGAAACAGTTTACTATATATATAGGTCCTTTATGTGAATTCATGTATTTTCTCAGATGGTGGAAAGACTTGGACTTTTCTTCAAAACTGCCCTTTGCCAGAGATAGAGTGGTTTGAGCCCCTATATTCATATTCTAGAAGAATACAAACCAAAATGCTTGCTCGGATAACAATAATAAAAGAAAAGAGGAATAAAGTTAAATCCAATATATTATTTTTATATATTACTTCAAACTTATTTTATTGGTTAACTCATTAAATAGAGATTAAATAATTTAAAATGTGTAAAGTTTCTAAGTAATTTTATTCATGTTAATTTTTTAGAATTTATACTAGCAAACATAAGTAAATCATTTCCCTTAGAATTTCTTCTTTCCTTATTATTTTAGGGGAATCAAATAAAACTGCAATTGAGAACTAGAACTCTCTTTACATAAACAATTGAGAAAGTTTCATACATGGGAAACTACCCACATGCTATGTAGGGATAAAAGTGCTCAAATGCCCATTATGTTTGCTTGCATGTCCAACTTTATAAGTAAACTTTTTTCGGTCATAAGATGCCTTAATGTTTGTTCCATACCTCAGTCATGCCCTTGTCATTAATTAATTGCACATTTGGACAAATGAGTCTTTTGGGAGGGGAATTCCCCCAATTTTACCCTAATCTATCTATCAAGTAAAGGGGGGGAAATCTTAACTTGCATTCAAGTAATTGTGCATACAAATTGACCAATTCATTAATTTTTCTGAGAATGAAAATGAAATTTGTGATTATTAGGAGAAATTTCAAATGTGTGTGAAATTTGTGAAAGTAAATACGACTTAGCAAATAAAACAGGGAAGGTGAATTGGTTTTCTCGAAAATTTTTTGCCAATCAAATGAAAATTTCAATCAAAATGAAGAGAAATAATAAATAGCAAGTATAAAGACATAAGGAAGAGAGAAATAAAACTCGTTTATAGTGGTTCGGCACACCCTTGCCTACATCCACTTCTCCTTGACCTTCAATCGGTGAGGTTCCACTATGAGCTCAAGCCCAGAACTTCCTCTCTTGTACACTTAGTTATAGTTCAATAGGCACTTACAAATACTAGTTCAAGTAAATACAACTTGAAGTCTTTCACAATCAAATTCTTCCCTTGTGTATTCAACACAATCACTCACACTAACTTGTTCACACCTTAGATACAAAGGAAAGATAGTATGATTACAATGGTGCACTTCTAGATATGCAAAATGAAAGAATAAAGCCAAGATTTCTTCATTTTGAGAAGCTTTGGATGAGAAGAATAGCAAATGAAAGCTTTGATTCAAGTGTTCTCTATATCAAATATGAATAATCTATTTATAAGGATGGAACCTTAAACCCAAAATTAGGAAATGTGCATAAATGCCCTTGATGTTTAGTAGTGTATGTCCTATAAACATAACACTAGGTCCAACCATTTACGTTTCTTATGTGACACACTTATACCCCAGCTATTAACGAAATTCACGAGATAGGCCAAAGGCGTTGCGTTTGCCTAATGTGGCATCATGCATTTTTAGCTGATGTGAAAGCTTCTCACGTGCTTCATTAAACTCAAAAATCATTTTTATAAAAATCCCTTATCTCTAACCTCCCCCAGATACCCCTCTCTCCTGTACAATTTGATCCCAAACCCTAAGCTCTCATCCCCTCAAAATTTCCCAATATATATAATTGTCTAAGAACCGTTCGAAGAATGCAGGTAGGAATATGTATGAAAAAGGAACCAATCTTTGATTATTTTTCTAGAGTACTATTGACTACTATGGGTTTATTTAAAAAAAAGGTGAGAATTCAAATAATACTCGTGTTATTGAAACGTGGCAGTACATATGTTGAATGACTACAATAAGCATAAAATATAAGCACACAACAGATATAATGCAATGGTAGAGTTTGTAAAACTAGCAGCCTTGTACAATGTCTCTCTCTCACAACTTATCACAATGAGTAAACTACATATAACTCCATTTGGTCATACTATGGAGTCAATGGGCAGAGCCAATATTATTCTTCATCACTTTCCCAACATGTGTGTAGTCGTCCCCCTCCTTGTAAATGATGTCCATGACTCGTGAGAGATTGAGAACACGATTAAGCAGAGGCATTGGAACAATAGTAGGTTTGAGGCATTCTTGATTAATGTCTATCCATGCTTTCATAATTTGGTTGTGAAACTCATTGTATACTTGTTCCACAGAGACACCATATTGCTTCATGTAACATTCAATGCCTAAGGCCACATGTCTCTCTTTACTGTTGCATGTACATTAATACAAAAGTTAATAACCTATAACTAAGAGGAAGAACAATTTTTTGAGAACACCAAAATGGTGTTCTATGTTTTCAAAAACCATTATCGACAAAAGTTTTCAAAAATAGGAACCAAACATACCCTTTTTTAGCTTCTTTTTTATATTACTTTCTTTTTGTATTTTATAAAAGCAGTCTGAGAAAAAAATATGTTTTGTTCCTATTTTGAAAAAGAGAATAGTTTAAAGGGATGATTCAAAGATTATTACCAGTAACCTTGAAAATGTCTTGTTTTTGCCGCAAAAATGCCTCTTATAGTGTAGCTCAAATTCTCCAAATGATACTTGAATCCTGAGGGCATTTGTCACATCCCCAAGTTATAACTAATTCTTCAAGGGTACTTTTGTCGAAGATGTGTCTTTTTGTACTTGTGTTTGGTTGAATGAAAGGGTTAATTTTACAATTTTGTTTGGATTCATCCCTTTTAAAAGCTGTTATCCATTTTGAAAGCGTTCTTGAGAATAGTTTTCATAACAAGCTGGGAACAAAATGTTCTTTGTGTTTTCCTAGTTTTTGAGAACAAAAAACGGTTACTGAGGTTGTAAACAATCCAGCACTAATCATTTCTTGACAATTGTTTTCATTTTTGGTACTTACCGGAAAAATCACCATACCTTATGTGAAGTCATGTCATCTATGAACCTCCACAATTACAAATGAAGTTGTAATAATCTTAGGATCACTAATCACCCAATCAAAGGCCTCTTTTGCTACAATTTCTCCATTCCCATGAAGCTTCGATGTTGCATGTAAGCAAGGAATGCTGAACTTAGTAGTCTGTCATATATCTTCTTTATTGTTGGTATCCGTCATTCGTGGAACCATTTTGCCTCACCAAAGTAAGCTCGGACTTTATTCTTCATTTGAACACCATTCATCCAAGTTATAATTATGTATGTTGACACTAAGATTGTGTTTGGTTCCCAAAAGTACTAAGTAGAAAAAAATACCAAGGAAAATGATCTTCTTGTATTAGGTTAATTGTCTAATGAAAATTTTCAAATAAAATTAAACATAAATAAATAAAATAGAGACTTACATATTCCTAAATTATTTAATTTTCATATTTATGAGTCAAAATAACTAAAACTAGTTTAAAGTAGCAAATAAAAATATTATGTTCGATTTAACTCCATTTTTATTTTTCTTCCTTATATTTTTCCCTCAAATTTTATGGGAACCAAACATAACCTAGTAAAATGCAAAGGTAGAGATGTCTATAAACATATCGCATAATGAAGCGATATTGGTATCCTTGTTTCTCATGTCTTCCTCTAATTTGATTTGTATACATCCAAGAGTGCCCACATAGAAAGAGTTTCATGTATTGTGGAAGGATATCTATGTTGTTAATATCCCACCTAAAAATAAAAGACATTGTTCGAATAAAGTATATATAAATGCAAATACAAAGCCTGCATCGTAAAAAATTTCCTAGTTTTCAAATCTCTCAATGGCTTATGTAAAGTGCTTTAGTTCTTCAAGTGTGCCTTATGCATCATAGATATGTCTATATGATCATGGAAATTATTTTGGTTAAAATTCGTCTAGCCCATAAATATTTAGGCTCGAAATACACTCCAAGTATCCAGAAGTAGCATTCCACCAATCTATCTCGCGCAAAAGGTAGCTTTGTAGTGAAGTCTAATTCTTTCCACCACCTAATTAAAAGACATCAATATGATCAGCACACAGGAAATATAAGATAACAATGCATGACCAAGTGCATGTAGAGTGATTCAAAAACCAACCTTGGAAGTTGCAACTCCTCATACACTAGATTGAAATCTAATTTTGCCAGCTTTAGTAAAGTTTCATCATGGGAAGCTCCTTCTTGATATATACCATCTTGCCTCTAGCCTCTCCAAACCTTTCCTAATAGGCCGCTTCAGGGCATGACCAACTTGTTTTGCAAGAGGATATTCCAGATGTTCTACCTTGGATGCTATATGGGTGGTGGTGAAGCAAGTGCCTTTAGTATGTCCTCTTCATGAACCCTAAGATGTGCAGCATCATACAAGCCTAGCATGCCTCTCACATCACTGATCAAAGCTTCCTTGGAGCCACCTTTTTCATCCTTAAACATGAATATCTACCTTAGATAGCACACTTGAACATTAGATTGGGGTGATTAAAGACATTCGAAAACTAAATTTCAAAATCTAACCCAAAATCAAATTTTAACCTTATTTTTGATAAAAAATATTTTCATTATTACTAGCATAAATTAGTCCTTTCTTTTACATGATATATGCAAAGGCATGTAATAATAATGGATATGTTTGTCCAAAATGGGTTATTTTTCAAAAAAAAAAAAAAAGAGGAATGTTAGAGCCTGTTTGGTCACAATTAATTTTTGAAAACTGTTTTTTGTTCTAAAAAACATTATATAACATGTTTCGTTTTTTTTTTTTGAAAAGGCATGGAGAAAAACAGAAAACACTAAATTCAGATAGTAAATAAAGAGAACTTCAAAATGGTGTTCTCTGTTTTCAAAAAAAATTTCTCAATAACAATTTTAAAAAACAGGAACCAAACATACCGGTAATCAAACATGCTCTAGATTTACAAATTTAGGATTATTTAAGGTCTTTTTAATCAAATATTTCTTAGATTTGAAATCTAAGGTAGATGTTTTTTTCCTAAGCAGTGACAGTGATAATCAATCATTAGTATCTTACCATATGAAATATTGTACCCTTGTTGCCTCAGAAGTCAAAATCGAAGAGCAAAATCATAGAGATCATCATCATGCATATCATTGGCGTCATGAAAACTAGCATAAATATGTTTTGATGCTTCTTCTATCTCCTCTTCAAAGTGGTATGCCACTCCAAGCCGTTGCACTGCATCAATGAAGTTCAGCAATTGAGAAGGGCTAGCAACAGCAGCCGCCATTAACTTCCTTCTCACTTCCTTTTTCAGATCGTCAACTTGCTCTTCCTTGCAGTCACGTGTAACCTGGACCACCATCAACCAACACATTATGGAAAATATGTTTGAAATAGGCATATAAAATATTAAAGCTTGATACATGTTTCAATTGAATTACCTTGTCTTCAGGAGTGTAGGTCATAAATTGGTCACCCCAAATGCTAGGGTGAAAATTTGGTACAGGGCGAATTTTTGGTGTATGAGTCTGGGCTAGAGAACATGCTGACCCTGGAGTAGACATGTTAGTTTCTTGGAACGATAGCTTGAACTATAAATTAGTAAGTATGAGATAAATAGCTTGGCAAGTTCCATTTTATTTATAGGACATCTCTGGTATTCAGAAGCTGTTTTTAGTTGAAAAGTATGTGGAATTTTGTTTAGTTTTGGGGCGCACTGTGAGAAAGAGTCATTATTATGTATATATATATATATATATATATATATATATATATATATATATATATATATATATATATATATACATTCACTATTTTAGTACTTTATTCTTGTAGAGAC
Organism: Tetrastigma voinierianum; assembly: GCA_016808115.1. Lineage (NCBI taxonomy): Eukaryota > Viridiplantae > Streptophyta > Magnoliopsida > Vitales > Vitaceae > Tetrastigma > Tetrastigma voinierianum. Next base: position 427,356 of record JAEQBH010002202.1, on the reverse strand, counting down.
TCGAATTTGGGACCTCCTGTATACCCATCTGTCATTTACCCATTGAGCCAGACCTCAAGGGTAGAACCAGCTCTTATATCTAAACCACTTCTTTAGTTCTCAATATTCAGTGAGCATGAAGTTCAATAACTATGTTTTAATTTGATTTGATTCATTATTTTTTTTAATTTTGAGGGGATTGTCTAACTAGCCTGCTGAGGAGTTTGGGATCAATTTAATGAACTTAATTTGAACTTGCCTAACTAGCTAAGCCTTAGGTAAATGTTATCCCTTTCGTGTGAATTAGATCTGTTACAAAATATTTCAAGTGAAATGAATGAACATTGTTTTGCCACGACATGCTTCATAGCTGAAGGCAACCACAAGAATTAGGAAGGACCAAATCATTTATAAAAAGAATAAACAGTTTGTTAGAAGATATATTTTAAACTCACACATAATTCGGTAGACTAAACGCAGATCTCACTCAATAACTTAGAATGACCGGTTTTGATACCAATTGACAGATATAAGTGTGCGTTCTTGGCCACAGTTCTTACTCTGAGACTGGGGAAGTTCAGTCTTTATGAGGAAAGTCAAGACTGTCCTATGGGATTATGTGTGTGCAAAGCAAATATAAAATAAATGCGATAAAATAAAGTGCACACAATATATTTAGGCATTTCCAGGAAACTGCCTACATCCAGCCGGGGTTGTGCCCGTCTGAGATTTCCACTAATCATTCAGTTGCAATTGTCTTAGTAGGAATTCATAATAAGGCTCCATTCATTCTCCTCTCTGACATCACCAATACCTACATCATCTTTCACACTAGGTAAAAGACTTTTAAAATGCAATACCTCAACTGATTATTTGCACTCTGCACTCTTCAACACATCCAGATTTTGCTTGTTCTTCTTCAAGTCTGCTCTCGAAATCTGTGATGAGTAACTTCCAAAGTCCTAAATTTATAGCACTTGAAATTTGGTCTTGGAAGTCTTGATAAAGTTGGATCATTATCCTATTATGACTCTACCATTATCTTCTATTTTCTGAACTTTCATTTAGGCTATTCCAACGGAAAAGGAAACTTGCAGCCCAAGTTACCTTTTTAGAGAAGTTGCCTAATTTGGTTCCAACTCAAATTTGATAGCTTCAAGGATCAGATCTTCTTGATTTTATTTTTATCCGCTTGTTACAAGATCGAATCCTAATATGGTAGCTTGCTCCCCAAGTAGCATGGCCTCCAAGATTCCATAACTGACTTGCATCCCACATCAGTTCTGACCTTAGTTCGGACTCTTCGAGTCTAGCATGTCGTATTGTGGAACAGCCTAAGTCGGGACTTCTTCCAAGTCCTTCTAGGGACGTGATGTTTAAAGCATCAAATATTCATTAAACTTTATCTTCGAAGTAGTCATCTTTTTGTAAAACATTGGAGATGAAGATGTTGACAATCCCAAACCCAACAAAAAATATAAAATAGATTTATTATTTTTTCCTTTAAAATTTTCATACAGGATATATCTTCGAAACCAAACATATATAATCTTGGAAGTACATTGAATAAGTAATATTAAAAAGTTCACGGGTTGAATGATGTTGGCTAGGATGGTTTGTTGTTTTGTTGGATAGATAATTTGGATGTCAACTAGCATATTCCTGTTCTTAATACAATATTATATTAATTATATAATAATAAGCATCAAGCAGCCTGACATGGTGAAAATGTTTTGTTAGTCATACCCGTATTGGTCTGCCCATGTGGCAGACCATAACTCCGGGATCTAGCAGGATATGGTTTGAACTCTAGCCCTTTGCTTTAATTTGATCTTAGTCATACCTAATATTGATTCCTGTTTTTTGGATATTCTAAATGAATTCAACCAAGGAGACTGTAGAAGACCAATAAATTTTCTAGCCTTCAGTCTTTTTTGAGCATCAAATCCCATACACCATTCAACTAAATACAGCTTCAGGAGGCCATTGGTACCCTATAAATGCAATGGAGCTTCCCAAGCGTTTGTACTCATACTAACAAATTCAGCATTCGAACTATATATAGTGTTCTTCTACGACAGTTCCAAAAAATTAGGATGTTGAATCAAGTCTTAGCTTGCCCTCTAGGCCAATTTTATAAACTGGAAAATCGTCCAGTAACCAATTATCACCCCAAGATTTGGGGTGACCAGTTCTTATCCTACACTCCCTGAAGAGATGGGAACTAATTGAATGAAAATAATGCAGAGCCCAAAATGATAACTCTTTCACAGTAGGCCCCAAAATTATACTAAATTCATTGCATCCTTTTCTACTACATACAGCTTCTGAATGCCAGAGCTGGACCATTATAAATAATATGGAGCTTGCCAAACTATTTCTCTCATACTTAATTACCAATTTATAATTCCATTCCCAGAAACTGACATGTCTACTCCAGTCTCAGCATGCTCTCTGGCCCAGATTCCTAAACCCCAAATTCGCCCTGTAGCAAATTTTCACCCCAATGCTTGGGGTAACCAATTTATGACCTACACTCCTGAAGACAAGGTAATGCAATTCAAATATGCATCATTCTTACTGGTTTATATACCTGTTTTTGGTTGGTAAATCTTGTTATTCCAGGTTATACGTACCTGCAAGAGGAGCAGGTTGAAGAGATCTGAAAAAGAAGGTGAGAAGGAAGTTAATGGCTGCTGCTTGTTTGGAATACATGCTTAGGACTGCTGAACATGTCTAAGTTTGATTAGTCAGGTTGTTCCTCATTCTTAGGAATTAGTTGTAGTGTTCACGTTTTGTTTTTTGGCTATTTTTCATAACCATTTGTTAGTGGTTTGTTATTTTTTCAAGCTTTAAATTGAAATGTCTTTAACCTTAATAAACAGAGTTCTGATTTTTCCTTCAAGTTTGCAGCAATTCATTTAAGTTTTCTCTTCCTTCTATTTTAAAATACCAACACTGCTGCTAGCCCTTCCCAATTGCTGAACATCATTGATGCAGTGCAATGGCTAGGAGTGGCATACCGCTTTGAAGGGGAGATAGAAGAAGAATTACAATAGATCTATGATAGTACTTTCCTGACCTTGACGATATGCATGGCGATGCAGCATATGTGCTCTTCGATTTTATTCTTGAGGCAACAAAGGGTACAATATTTATTGTGGTAAGAGCATTGGGATTAATTATCACTGTGTTGATATACATGAAAACCATATATAGTGTTGGAAAAAAACCACATGCATGCAGAAGAGGTAATATATACTATTCCTTTTATTCGACATCCACCCACATGGTTAACCCTGAACTTGGCTCTCATATCACTTGTTAGGAATCCCTATGGATTATTTCATTTCTTATCTACATTGGTATGATATTGCCCACTTTGGGCCTAAACCCTCATGGTTTGTGGACATGGTCCCGAGTAAAAGTGAATATATGGGAGGAACCTTTCTCCTCACATTAGGCATTTAATGGGAGTTTAGAAAGGGGTTCCTAAATTGACAACATGATATGGTCGACCTTCGTAAAAGGAGGCGAGTGGAGGGAGGAGCCTGCCATCATCCTTTTGAAGGAGTGGAAAAAAAAGAAGAAAGGAAAAACCCGCCTCTGTGAGAGGGGGAATGTTGGAAGTCCCACATTGGCTAGACACGGTCAAAGTAAAGTAAATATATGGATGAACCTTTCTACCTCTATTAGGCCTTTTAGTGGGAGATAAAAGAGGTTCTAAAATATTAAAAATTCCAAAATTGGGTACAAGATTAGAGTATGGTGATGATTAATTTATAATAAAACCACAAAACACTAAAATTCATATTTTTTTAGGTATATATACCAAATCTGAGTAGTAGTGGGCTTCGCTCCCCACACCCCAAAAAATCCATAATATGGTACCATGAAACTTTTCAAATTGGGTTTAAGAAAAATCATTTAATCTAACACACTCTTGCATAGGAAAAAAGAAAAATAAACGAGCTTCTTATCATTTAAATCTAATGTTCAATGGTGGTATCTATCTTGAGGGATATTCAACAAGTTTATGGATGTAGAAGGTGGCTTCAAGGAAGCTTTGATCAAAGATCTACAAGGCATGCTAGGTTTGTATGAAGCTGCATATTTCAGGGTTCATGAAGAAGACATACTTGAAGAAACAATTGCTTTCACCACAAGTCACCTCAAGACCATGGTAGAAAGTTTAAGATACCCTCTTGCAGAACAAGTTGCCCATGCCGTGAAGAGACCTATTAGGAAAGGTTTGGAGAGGCTTGAGGCGAGATGGTATATATCCATCTATTAAGATGAAGCTTCCCATGATGAAATTTTACTAAGCTGGCAAAATTAAATTTCAATCAAGTGCAGTCAATGCACGAGGAAGAGTTAAGCAATCTTACACGGTTAATTCCCAAGTCACCCTTCATGAACTTGTTCATTGTTCTTAGTTAATTTCTAGTATGGGAGTTGCACTAGTAACTGCACGTTACACCGTGGTTACAAACTTGTCTTTGATGGGAATGGGAGATGTAGTAACAAAGGAGATCTTTGAATGGGTGGCCGACAATCCTAGGATTATCTCATCTTAAAACTTAATGGCGAGGCTCATGGATGACATCGGATCACATAAGGTATGCAGAATATGTGCCTCAAATTGCAAGAGCATAGGGTATGTTCGGTCCCTATTTTTGAAAATTGTTTCTTGTTCTCAAAAACAATGATAAAAAGCAAAACATGGAAAAGAACAAGGGTGAAGATGTTTGATTACCACTTCTTTTGTATTCTAAAAAATATAGAGAACACAAAAAACACTAAATTCAAATAACAATACTTGATTTTCAAGAACACGAATGGTGTTTGTTCCTCTGTGTTTTCAAAAAACGAGGAGCGAGGATAGGCATTGGAATAGCGATTGGTTTGAGACATTCCTGGTTAATGTCAGCCATGCATTCTCAACTTTGCTTGTAAAACTCACAGTACACTTGTTCCTCAGAGACACATCACATTGCTTCATGTAACACTTTCTCGATGGGCGGCGTGGCATGCGCTCTCTTTGCTCAAATTGCATGTATATTAATACAAAGTTGAGAAAAAAAGGCGTGAGGGCTGTAATGTCAATCTTTCACGAGTCCTCGTTGTCATTTACAAGGAGGGAGACGACTACACACATGTTGGGAAATCGATGAAGGATAATATTGGATCCCTGTTCATTGATCCCATTGTATGACCAAATGGAGTTCATCACTATCCCCTACATCCTGCCTTATGGAAGGAGTAATTATATAAAGTAAATCATTGTAAGGATGTGTGAAACAAAAACATTATTCTGACTTTTTTATTAGTGTTTTTAGCATTCTCCTTTAATAGAAGTTTTTATTCGAAGAGCTTGTATAAAAATTTCTTGGTTTTGTCCTCTTAATCTCTCTTCATGAGCTTGTAAAGATTTCATTAGTTAATCAATATATAGTCATAGGTTTTAGATTCTTCGATGATAATAACAATATAATAAAACTTTAAAGTGTATACATTATAAACGTAACTAAATAAGTTACAATTCATATTTAAAATTTCGAATAGTATACAACTTCAGGATCAAGTGTATACATTAAAAATATAACTAAATAAGTTTAGGGTATGATGAGAGTGTTTATTGTTCTATTTTTTTAGAACAGAAAAAAGTTCTCAAAAACATGAACCAAATCAACAAATTCCAAACGTGTTCTATGTGTTTTCCAAAACCAAAAACAGTTTTCGAATCTTGTATACAAACATGCCCTAACACAATGGTTTTTCCTTTCTTTCTTTACTTTACTTTTTTTTTTTTTTTTTTTTTTGGCTCAACTTTTTATGCTTGTTGTAGTTTGATCAAAAGAGAGGGCATGTGGCCTCAGCCGTTGAATATGGTGTCTCTGAGGAACAAGATATAGCGAGTTTCAAAAGCAAATTAAGAATGGCTGGATGAATATTAACCAAGAATGCCTCAAACCTATTGTTGTTCCAATGCCTATCCTTGATGGTGTTCTCAGTCTTACACGAGCCGCAGATGTATTTTACAAAGAACAAGATGAGTACACGCATGTTGGGAAAGCAATGAAGAATTACATCACATCTTTGTTCACTAATCCTATAACATGATCAAATATAGAACCATGCCCTATTTATCGCTAGCTGGCCACATTATAATGAAGAAGTGATATCGATCTAATAAATCATGCATGCATATTTGTGATAAAGTGAGAGAGGGACACATTATATGTTAGTATCTCAGGGTTCATGGTGTTTGACTTTCCATTAATATTGCCTGAATATTTAAATGAGAACGTGTTCTTGAATTTGAGCCATACACGCTCAACCTTCCACTAACCATGCAAGTAAACTAAACTAAACTAATTGAACTAGTCCAATAAAATCGATATCAGCAGCATGTTCATTGTATAACATACATGGAAAATCCTCAGTCATGAGAGTACCAATATTCATATCTTCAATATTAATGTGCTTAGAGGCGGATTCAGGATTTTATGTTGTTGGGTATCAACATTATAATAGACTAATAATATACAAGAAAAAAAATTGCATCATTCATAAGTTATCACATTTTTCATTTAACAGGTCATAAAAATTCAAAATGCATCCTATAGAAAAAATATTAAAGTATGATCCAACATCTTGACAGCTATTGGGATTTGGGTTCCATCTAATAATTTTTTTTAAAGGGCCAAAAAAATACTTATAAAGGTTTTTTTTTAGTGTCAATTAACACCCTATTGTAACACGTAGATCCACCCATGCCATAGACATAAGCTAGTTCTGAATCATAATCAGTTCCAAAATAGAGACCACAACCTAAGGTCTTAATTAAGACAAAATTTAGAAATAAAAGAGGATTATAGGTTAAAGTGTGGACAATATCTCCATTGGTATGACGCCTTCTGGAGAAAGCAAAAAACAAAACCATGAGGGCTTTGGCCCAAAGTAGACAATATCATACCAATACGGGGATGTGTGATCCATTTATTTCTTATACATAACCTCAATGCATGTGAATTTTCTTTATAACATACAACAAGCTCAGCTTCCATGTGGTTGAAGCTATTAGTGTTTGCTTAAAATTTTTCTAGGATTTTGCTCGCCTCCAACAAACATTAAAAATAAAAAATAAAATAAACAAAAAAACTATTGAAACCCATCAATTCAAGCCTATCATTTCTTTTGCATATGACATGTAGTTCAGTGTTTTCCATCTGCCGATCTACCTCCGGTTTATAACTTTAGGGTAAGGAATAAGAACACATGTTACCAAGGATGGATATGAGTAAATCGGCGTTTCTTTTTTTGTTTTTTTTTTGTTTTATTTGCCTTTTTGCTAAAAGCAATTTGCTTTAAGGATTTTAGCATTTAATATGTTTGTTTTCTTAATTTTGTCATGACTTATTGTTGAATTTTTTAATTTTTGGTTGAATAAAAAAACCAAAATATTTGGTTTTTTCTTAATGCTTTTTTGAATTTTTTCTATTAAGAAAAAACTAAATATTCAAATATGAGAAAATGATATATTTTATGATTCAATTGAAATTCTCATCATTCCTTTCATGCTAATTAAATAAAAACTATTTATTTTCTAAAAATTTAGATAAAAATTAAAAATAGATTTTTTATTTTTTTTAAAACAAACAACTTGAAAGTTTACTAGGTCTTCATGGTATGCTTGAACTTTGAATCCCGATTTTCTTCTCGAGCTTGATTCTTGATTCAAATCTTGGATAAATGTAGTCTTTAAGTTCATAATTATTTTCAATCTGGCTATTTCTATTTTCTATGGAGGTAATAATTGTCTGCTCAGAGTGTGCACTGTTCGAGTGCACTAATATGGAATATGTTTTCCTAAAGTGTACAGATTTCGGTAAAGACAAATTTGAGTGACCATTTTTTAATTCTTTCCCCTTAGTGCTATGACATAATTTTTTCATTTTTAAAAAATCTAGTAAGAATCTAGCATAAACACAACTAAAGTAAAAAAAAAAAAAAAAAAGAAGTACCATGGCTAATTAAGGTGCTCAAATAATCGAAAGCTACTGTTTTTTGGTTATAGGTAACGATGAAACACATTTTTCCCTAAAAACAAGGTACAACGTATTTAATTCTTTCATTCTGAATAATAGACATAATTAATTCACATTGATGGATGGTTTTGACTTGTAGGGACTAGAAAATGACCAATATTGCTTACGTTATCAAATTTTAAGAGATTTGTATGTGGAAAAGTTCGACTTGGCAGTCTGTCTCTTCCTCCACGTGAAGCCGAGAAGACAAATTCAATCAAGTCAGCACGTTAAAAACATATTTGCAGACAAGAAGGGTGATGACGGTTGGATTGTGAAGTCTTAATTAGTTTTATTAATATGATTCTCTTGGGATATTGGGCCAAGTTGCACATTTGACGAGGAGAGAAAAAGTTGTGATTCCTGTAACAATAATGATTTAAAATCGGATAAAGAAAACAAGAACACATATAACATATAGGATTTTATGTGATTTGATAATATGTCTACATCTACAAAGCGGTTCAAACTTTTTACTATGTTTAAAATAGGATTATACAGGAAGATATTTATAATAACACTAGATATGATCAAATTATAAAAATACTCTTATATCTTGAACATATCGTACCGTACTACGGTGGCTTTGTAAAACCCGTGAAAATTTTAAATTTAAATTTTTCAGAAAAATGGCAAAACGGTAATTTGTCGGAATAGTCCTGGAGGAAAAGCTTGGATTTTTCTAGATCTCGGATGACGAAACGGATTACATCGTTGGAATGGTATCTAAGCTCTTATTTGTGTCGAATTTTGTTGGATTAGAGACATTCGAGATTTCATGATATTCAGGCATCGGGTGTCGGGTGACACATGGCAAGTCATGTGTCAAAGTGCATGTCTTTACAAGACACATGGCAAGCCATGTGTCACTTTACATGCAATGACAAATTTTGTATAATTAGGAAGTGCTTGTAGATGAAGGAAGGAGGAGTAGGAAAGGAAAAGAGAAAGGGAGGAAAGGAAAAGAGGAAGGGAGGAGAGAACAGAAGGAAAGAAAAGGAAAGAAAGAAAAGGAAGGAAGAAAAGAAAATGAAGGGAGAAAAAGAAAAGAGAAAGGAAAGAAGGAATAAAGGAAAGGAGGAAGGGCAGACAAACATCGTAGGGAGAAGCCCAGAACAGACGACGAGGGCCGAAGCTGCTACAGGGAGGTAAGATTTCCTCTACTCAGGATATTTACGCCTAGAGACCCACGTAATGGCCGCGGTTTTATTAATTCGGGAGTGAATTTATGATGTGGTTTGGTTGTTGTTATGTGATGGTCAAGGCCGGTTGAGGTTTAGGGTTGTCAAGGAAGCCTAACACTATATTCAGGAGACGCAAAATCCGGCGAGAATGGCAAGCGAGGTGTGCCCAAATTACCGTGCACCCTTGCTTGAACATACCGCATCAACGGAGCAGCCACCAACATTCCTTTAGTCTATAATTTAGCAGATAAAATGCTCGTGGCAAGTGGGTTGAACATTGGGCTAGGTCACGGACAATTGAGGAATGGTTCGTTCTGGTTTCGAGAACTTGTTTTTCGAACTAGTTTGTATCTGAAATGCTTAAGGCTACATACGGCTGGCTTGGTGCGTGTTGAATGTTTGTGGTCTTGGCCTGGCTGGACTTCAGATTAAGTTCGGTTTATTTCAAGGCGAAACAAGAATTTGGATTTATGGCCGGGAATGGCTAATGTGTGTTATTGCTATAAGTTGAATAACATGTTGAATGTGTGAAATTATGTGATATATTTGTAAGATAAAATGGAAATAATTGTATGTATTGAATATAATTTATCCATGACACTTGACATGTAGTGTAATAGATATGTTGCATGTGACCGTAAGCGTGTTACATGTAGGCATGAAATGGCATGCAATGACATATGCATTGCATTTATACTTACGGGACATCCACGTCGGTCGGGTGTGAGTGCATGGTTGGGAGTCGACAAGCATGTTTGGTGTTCAACCAAAGGTAAATCGACATTGTTTGGTGTTCGATGGTGGGCTCGGTATTTTGGACTATCGATGGAGTCTCACGGGTGCGCATTTATTTGTTTAAATAAAACAGTCTATCGGAGATTGTCTAATTTTTTTGAATAAAACGTTTATCGGAGAGTGTCCACTGTTTTTGAATAAAACAGTTTATCGAAGATTGTCCAATGTTTTTGAATAAAACGTTTATCGGAGATTATCCACTGTTTTTGAATAAAACAGTTTATCGGAGATTGTCTAATGCTTTTGAAATAAAGCGGGTTATTGGAGACTGTCCACTGTTTTTGAGTAAAACAGTTTATTGGAGATTGTCCAATGTTTTTGAATAAAACGTTTATTAGAGACTATCCACTGTTTTTGAATAAAACAGTTTATCGAAGATTGTCCAATGCTTTTGAAATAAAGCGGGTTATGAAGGCATCACTTGTTTTGAATAAAACGGAGATGTTGTATAGGCGTCAGGCATCATACGGTGAGAACCCAATCGTAGCCCACAAATGCATAACACCTGATGCGGGTAAGGAAATAAGTAAGCGTGGGGGTATCAATGTCTAAATTACAAAACAAAAAGCTTTTGTTTTGGAAAAATGGTCAAGGGCGGGACGTCCTTGACAGTTTTTCACACTTGACATATGCAGGTGTGAGGGAGTCAATGAGGACTTAGGATTTGAGTCATGAGGGGCTTACTGCATTCATGACATGTAGACATTCAGGTGCGGTAGAGTATAGGTACTTGAATGCTTGTGATTGTATGTATTTGCATTGCATGTTGCTCTTAGGTAGGGAGTAGCCTTGGTAGAAGATATATCTATTGGGCTTGTGATTGTACATCAAACTCTTGTAAAATATTATAAGAATTTTTATATTTATAAAAATCCTACAGAAGCGACCATGAATATTACGGGTTGTGAGTTGTGCGAGACCAGTTTTGGAGTGTCACAGCATGGTATCTGAGTATATGGACCCCCGGGTTTTGGGGTGTCACCGAATATACCATGCTCCCAACCTATTATTTCGTCCCCCCAAAAAATAGGATATTCATGAAGGGTAAATGCCCTTTAAGCCTTAATATGAGTCATAAATACAATAATCTCCACATTGATGAATATTCACCTCTTTGAAGGAAACCAACCATAGCTTGAAACTCCACTTGGACAATAGGCCAGGACATCTCCCATCTAGCACCTGGAGATGTTGATCAGTCTGGCTTGATTAGCAGGTTTCGAGTAGTAACAAGCTTTGTCAACATATGCTACATTCTCGAAATATGAATCTTAACTAGCTTAACTCACTAAAAGATACCAACTTCCCGATCTTGGCAAAATCTCCATCAATAATGTTTAGTCGACATGAGACATTTGGTCCTTTTTCCAAAAAGATGGCACTTTGATTGTCTTAATGCAATTGAACTTCACTTTGCTGAATACCCAGCTCCTTGACCAATCTTGCAAGCCATAATACTTCCTTGGAAGCCTTAGCTACTGCCATATACTCTGACTTGGTAGATAATGCAATCAGGAACTGTACCATAGATTTTCAACAAATAGGTCCTCCACTAAGAGTGAACACATAACCTTTGGTAGACCTCTTGTCATCCAAATCTCTTGCATAGTTTGCATTCACATATCCACAACTAAAGGATTACTATGCAGTCTACTGAACATGATGTTAGTGTTAGACTCAGTAGTAATATATCAGTAGCAAAAAGAACAGTATGAAACTGGAGATCCACATGAAACGTTTAATGGAAAACAAGTTTACAAAACCTTAAGCAAGAACAAACCGAGTATATGAAATTGTTTGCAGGGAAACCATAATAGAGATTAAATTAATGAGAACCTGTTTGTAGATTAAGTCTTGTGTTGGACACAATCTCCTTAAGACAATTATTGCCCTCGCAGTGGTGCTTTGAGTCTTTGGCAATTTGTCTCCCAGGATGAAATGATCTCCCAACAATCAGAAAGCCCTTCGTTTGTTGGGCATCGAGACGAGCTGTTGCAGGCTGGTATCTCTCAAGCGTATGATGAATGATGAATGAATATGTATATTTTTGTATGTCAAAATGAGAGAGTGTGGTCTTTATATAGACTGCTCATGGCTGATGATGCGATCATGAAGCTTGGAAGAGGTGTGTGCATTCATGGCGACAGACACGGTAGCAATCTGGCTGGAGAAGGCCTTGCTCAGTCCAGCTGGTAACCTCTGTAAGCAACCGGCGTTTTGATGCAAGAGTTGAGTTCGCTAGCTCAGAACACGAACCGACCCGGCTGGTTCGGGAGCGATGGCGCACGCCGCGTGTAATTGAACCAAGCATAGGCTAGGTCTCCTTCCACAAAGCTGGGGTGCCTGGGGCCCGAGCCATTCTGGTGGGTGTATTTATACCCTTTAAAAGTCTTATTCCCATCCGACCACCCAGGACCTGACTTTCCCTGAAGCTTAAGCGATTACATTTTCAAGGGGTGATGTTTGGAAACCAATTTCTAATTCCTCCTTAATGGTTTTAAGGCAACTCAATATATGATCTTCATCCTCATGGAACACATTCCATATTGGACCCACAAAAAACTATGGGACTGATGTAATTTTAGCTCAAAGATAAGCTAAATTGTTATTATAAACATTTTCCAACGAGTTAGTTTGTGAGTCCCCTCGCCCAGCATATGAAGATTCACTTGACTACATCCTAATGTGATCGTCCTATGTTCTATAGAAACTTGCTTACCGCACTAACAAAATATTCTTTTAACTTTTTAAAAACTAAATATAATATTGAAAAAGTTTATAATTTAAGTTTACTTTTCAATCACAATATGAAAAAGAAAAAAAAAGTATGAAGTTTGACCTCTTTTAAGTTAACTTTGTTTTGTAGCTCCATCCTATTATAATTATCCACGATGATAATGTATTAATAACACACAACCATTCACAATTCACAAACATCATTAGCCACAAGATCCGTCTTGAATTTGGTATCAGTGACATGATATGTCACCTCAATAATAAGACTAGAGAATAAATTAATGGAAACTTCTTTCAGATATGATATTAGAATACGAATCAAATTCCTAATTAATATTAATTCTGTTTTTAGATAATATTTATAGGATAATCATGCTTGTTATATTATTTTAATATTAGGTTTTCTTATAGAATAAGGAAAGTTGTCAAAAATATCTCTATAAATATTTTGGGTTATTAGGGAAAAAAGTTACGAGAAAGACATGGACTTTTAAAGGCTATTCGATGTAAGAACAGAGATATAAGGATTTTAAGGATTAAAAGTTTTGTTAGGTATTTTCTCGATATTATGGACGGATAGGGTTTTGTGATTTTTCCTACTCGTCGCAATACTTTGATACTTCAATCTTGTACTCTTGTACTCTGTGTTTTTAACAATAATGGAAAGATTCTCTCATTCGTGGATATAGGCATAATTAGCCGAACCACATTAAAACCCCGTGCATCTTCTGATGATTTCTTTACCTTTGTGTTTCTTAGAAATTCTGTCTCGTCCATCCACGGCTTATGCAATTCATGGCATATGACATATTTAAGAATAGGAATATAGATGGCGAAGAACAAGAATATGACTTTCAAGAGATACATGACCTATTTGGTTTCCTTTTTTTGAAAATTGTTTTGAAGAATATTTTTTAAAAATATAAAAAATATTATTTCGGTGTTTTTTGAAAACTATTCTTCTCTAACTTTTATGTTTTTTTGTGTTCTTCATGTTTTTCAAAACAAAAGAAAAATGAGAACCAAACAAGTTCTTCGTGTTTTTCTTATTCTTTTTGTTTTCTAGGAAAAAAAAAAAACCAAACGGCCCATAGCCACCTTAGATGGAACCCTTAGAGAAAAATTAGGATATTTATCATTGGTTTTTGTTTTTTATTTTATTAAATAATATAGTTTATAGGTGCATATGTCAAATCTATGATTTCCATGAAGCTATGAATTTAATAATGTTATTAAAAATGTTTCTAAAACGTTTTAGTAGAGTTGGTCTCATTAATCTCCTTCATGGCTTCATGAATTGAAGTGATTGGTGATGTGATTTTTTTTTCTAATCATACATTGAAAGTGTGCTTCAATAGTGTTGAGTCATTAATCACCTTCATGGCTTCATCGATTGAAGTGATTGGTGATGAGATTTTTATAATCAATAGATACATTGAACATGTGCTTATTTACCAAGTTAATTAATAATAATAAAGGATTGGTGATTGTTGATATGATTGTTGATATGATTGGTGAACCGCATGCACTTGTTTTCATCTTCTTTCCACCTTCCATCACATTTATTGTCCAAGGTGATTGGTGATATGAGTATTGCTATGATATGTATAGAAAGTAGTTATCCAAAAAATATAATAATAATTTAAACTTAAATGTTTTAGTAGTATTAGGATTTAGGCCTTCCAATGTGCATTTGTTATCATTATCTTTGCACTATCCTTCATATTTGTCATGAATGGTGATTGATGAATGGTCATCGTTTCTATTTAAAGGCATATTAGAGATATATTATGCTTATGACTATAAGAAAGTTGATCATAGCAAACAAGGTGAGAGATATAAGTGTGCAGTCCAGGTCATAGTCATTAATATTCGGATTGTGATTTTGTTCAGACTATACTATTATGCATTCGAACTCTCCTTTAAGGATTTAGTGTGTACAAAGCAAATATAAATAATTACAATAAAATAAAGGCACACACAAACTTTACGTGGTTCAGCAACTACTTATGTCTATGGGACTATGCCAAATGCTAAAATTTCCACTAATATGATTCAAGATTACAATTAGTCTTATGTGGTATGACACTCCATCTCTGCCCCTGACCCTTCTTTACCCTAATCACTCATAGTGGAATTTAGAATGGACTCCCTCCATTCCCCTCTCAATTACATTACACACCCATTCCCATAATACATCAAAATAAAATTAAGAATATCATAACCATCACCTTTCACCATAGGTGAAAGGATTTTAATGTGCAATACCTAAGAGAGTATCTACACTCCGCACTCCTTCAGCACATCTTGATGCAAGGACGGGACCGTGATGGATGATCTAACGGTTTAAGGTAGAGATTAGGGTTGTGGGGTAGAACTGATGGGTAAGGGATGGGGTATAGTCTCATAGGTTTTAGGACTAGTTTAGGGTTTTGTTTATGATGAAATTAAGGTTAGAATAAAAGGATTTTAGGTTTGGCAAGGTTAGCGTTTGATTTGATGCAAAACAACTTAGTTTGAGCTAGTTCGAGGTTTTTCGGGTTTTCACAGATGGGCGGCTGGGAGTGCATTGTGCACGAATTTGGGGTTTATCTAAGGTTAGGGAAGATGGTATTTATGGTTTCTAGAGTGAAACAAAGTATATGGAAAAGTTTTATAGTTATGGAACAAGAATTGGAAAGTTTTGGGTTGAGGTTGAAAATTTGGTTATGGAAAGGTTAAAGAGAATTTGATGAGATGAGTAGATGTATAGGAGGATAGGTACTTACTTCACAACTCAAGGAATCCACCAAGAAATAAGAAGCCATGAACTCTCCCTCAAGGGAATCTACCTAAGAGATTAGGAACAAGAGATATGCCATACCTGAGAATCCACCTAGGGATGAAGCAACAGACTGCGCCACTCAAGGAAATCCGCTGAGAGATAAGAAGAACAAGAGAGAACCTTAAAAGAAATACGAAAATATTATTAAACTTGCAGATAGTCAAAGACTACATTATGAGGGGTATATATAGCCCTTACTCTAAATGCAATAAAGAAACTTCTACTTTGACTTGGAAAACAAAGACTTTCTAATTTAAATAAAGCAACTCCTAAAATGAAATAGCAACTCCTACTAGGAAAGCAAACTTTCCAAATTAAATAAAACAACTACTACTTTGACTTGGAGAACAAATCTTTCTTAAATAAAACAACTTAAATCAAAATAGTAACAAGACTCAAATACTTAGATTTAGAAACATATTCATGTATCGAGTTTCCTGACCTCAGAATATGAATTTTCCATAATTAAAGATCAAATTCCCAATGTATTTTGTAGAAGTGATGAGTATCTTAAATATTCATTTTATCCCCATGTTTGGCTTAGGTTTTAGTAGTTTTACGAGATAAATAAGCCTAATGCTATATTTTCCCAATTTTGTGATTAGGCCAACTATTAAATAACATTAATTATTTAATATAATTCCTAGATCGATTCTGTATTGTTTATAGGATATATCTTAAAATGGAAAAGACTATGGAAAAGACTATGGAAAAAGAGGAATAAATTTTGAAACAATAATGTATTCTTTTGTAATTGAAAATGCAGGGTGCATTTTCATACCTGCAATTGTTGTCAGATGCATCACGTTCATTATTGCATCTTGTGTGATAGGTTTGGGTTTGGAGGTTGAGGCCTCTGGAAAAGTCATTGTATGGGAAAATTCTCCCCTAGGATCTCTGGTGAGAGTTGGTAAGATATGTCGGGATTGTGAGTTAGAGATCTCAGGGATTCTGCTCATGGTGGACCTCGGGTGGTAGTCATATCGGGTTTGATGTGTGCAGCATGGATGGGTTAATGACCCCTCGGGTTGTTAGTGATTGTGACCTTAGGCGGATTTATCATACCCCGACCTTGGTCTTGGAGTTAATGTAGGTTGCATATGCATGTGAGTGATGCGTATGTGTGTGGAATTTAAGGACGAAGTTCTTTTAAGGGGAGGAGATTGTGAAAATCGGAAATTTTCTAGATCTCGGATGGCGAAGCAATTTGTGCCGTTAAAATTCGTCTCATGAAATCTATTTGAAAATTTAAGTCAAATTCGAGACAATTGGAAGTTTTCCGATTTACAGTGATAAGTTGCCGGTGACTCCAAGGGCCAGTTTATATGAAAATCTGAGTCGAAATACTTAGGTAAGTTCATTTTAAAACAAAGTGAATTGAAAATAAATAAATTGTTTAGGTAGAAATGGACCGAATAAAGCAATATAGACCATGTATCCAAAATAATAATAATAATAATAAATAAATAAAAGAAGATAAAAACGAAAAAAAACAAAAGAAAGGAGGAAAGCGTCGGGTGAGAGAGCGGGTAGAGAGAGATATATTTTGATTTTTTTTCTTCTCTTCTCTTCTCTCTAAGATCTACGGAAATCGGACCGTAGGTTTTCGTTAGAGCAGAAGGCAAAGTTGGTCTACTCGACGAGAGCTACGCGTGAGCACCAAAATCTTGGAGTTTCGTCAAACTCCACGAGGTAAGGAATTTTCCTACTTGTGTTATTTCTAGCCTAAAGGTCATTTAATGGCTTGAGGTTTTCTTAGAGGCCGAGAGAGGCCATAAATTTTAGGCCCAAATTTTTTGGACTGAGTGTAGGAATTTTAGATTTTGAATTTGTTTTCAGACAATCGAGTGAATTCAGGTTGTTTTAGAGACTGATTCGGAGTTCGTCCCCGGGATTGTTTTGGACCAGTCCGGACATGATTTTGAAATTTGTTTTTCGGGCGGAGTCCGGGTAGGTTGAGTTTGATTTTGATCCCGAGACTGATGTGTTTTGGTTTTGTGGTGTGTTTGATACTCGCATTAATTCGGTGTAGTAGTGAAGGGACGAAGATGCCACTGTTTTATGGATTAGATTTGGAGCCATTTATTATTGTTGTAAAGATTGTGATCTTATTGTGTGTTATTGCTTCTATGAATAACATGCTATGTGAAGATTATCACGTTAGTATATGCTATTTGATGTATTAACATGGATTGCATGAATGTAAATTATATGTAAAAATTGTAATTGTCCATGGTGTATTAATGTTTCATGTAACACTTATATACATGTAACATGAAGGAAAATGCATTGGTATCATGCATTTCATATGCACGGTCACATCGCGTTGAGTCGAGATTGTGGGTTATGGTATTAGTATTCACGGTGTTGGTAGATGGGTGAAACTCGGAAAATGGGACAAATTCCAAGGTTGAGACTCACGGATGTGTAAATTGATCAAAATGATAAATTACATGTTTTGGGCGGAGCAAGTTGGGGTAGATCCCCCCAAGGTGAAAGACCCAAATGTTATTCACAGTTAGATATGAATCCCGGTGATGTAAGTTCGCGAAAATGTTGAAAAGACGTGCGGCGTCCTGCGGTGAAAACCCAAAAATCTGTGGCCCACAAAAGAAAAAGAAAATCATGAAATGATAAATTAAAATTAGAGGGTTGTCCAATGGTTTAAGTCATTAGGTTAAATACCAATGGCTGTTTTCCACACTTGCCAATTGCAGGTGTGGGAGAGTCGGTTGGGACTCAAGTTGTGGGCATGGGGTGCGTCATGCATAATACTTCGAACATTGTATAATGTTGCATAAAATGTGATTGATGTTTGTATGCGCCATTGCATGTGCATTTTAGGTGGGAGTAACCCTTGTAGGAAAACTTTCTCACGGGCATTGCTCACCTTAAGTAGAGACCTTCAGTACGGAGTCCAGTGCAAGTGTCGTGCATGAGGATGAGAGTCGGATCTTGTGAAACATCTATATTTTTGTTGTATAAAAGGACTGTTAAATGGACTGATGGTTAAATAGTCTATCATATATTTTTGTTTATTTATGAATTAAATATGCAGAAATGGGTCTCAATAAATGAGTGTGATATCGGGACACCTGATATTTACAGGTTACCTGGGATTGGGTATTCAACGGGACCGGGACAAGGAGTGTCACAGATAACATATAGATTGTAATTTTTTTCATTATATTATTGTGATACATTAGAATGTTGATACCCAACAGTATAAAATCCTGGATCCGTCTTTGAGCACATTAATATTGAAGATATGAATATTGGTACTCTCATGACTAAGGGTTTCCCATGTATGTTATAAAATGAACATTCTGCTGATATGGATTTTATTGGACAAGTTTAATTAGTTTAGTTTAGTTTACTTGCATGATTAGTGGAAGGTTTGAGCATGCATAAACAAATTCAGAACACATTCTCATTTAAATATTCGAGTAATATTAATGGACGGTAAGCACCATAACCACGAGATACTAGGTGCTACATATAATGTGTCTCTCACTTTATCACAAATGTTAAGTACATGATTTATTAGATCCATATCACTTCTTGATATAATATGGCGTGACTAGCGATAAATAGGGCAAGGTTCTATATATTTGATGTGGTATAGGATTAATGAACAAAGGCATTGATGTAATTCTTCATTGCTTTCCCAACATGTGTGTAGTGTGTACTCATCTTGCTGCTGTAAAATGCATCCATATTTCGTGTAAGAGTGAGAACACAAGTAACAATAGGCATTGGAACAGCCTGCGTAGGTTTGAGCCATGCCTGGTTAATATCCAAACAACCATTCTCGATTTGCTTTTGAAACTCTCTATATGTTTGATTGTTTGTTCCTTAGAGACACCATATTGATTCATGTACCATTCAACGGCTGAGGCCACATGCCCTCTCTTTTGCTCAGTGGAAGAAGCGTACAAAAGTTGAACGAAAAAAACAAAAAAAACAAAAAAATGAAAAAAGAAAAGCAAGAAGAAAGGAAAAACCATTGTGTTAGGGCATGTTTGTATACAGTTTTTGAAAACTGTTTTTTTTTTTTTTGAAAAACACATAGAACACGTTTGGGGTGTGTTAA
The DNA here is from genome assembly GCA_016808115.1 of Tetrastigma voinierianum. Taxonomy (NCBI): domain Eukaryota; kingdom Viridiplantae; phylum Streptophyta; class Magnoliopsida; order Vitales; family Vitaceae; genus Tetrastigma; species Tetrastigma voinierianum. Next base: position 407,655 of record JAEQBH010002202.1, on the reverse strand, counting down.
TTTGGTTCATGTTTTTGAAAAAAAAAATTATGTTCTAAAAACCAAGAACAATGAAAACAGAGAAATCATGTTTGGTTCCCAAGAAAAAACACTAAATTTAGATAACAAGAACAATTTCTAGAGAACCCGAAAAGGGTATTCTCTATATTTTCAAAAATAGGAACTAAAAATGCCCTTGATTCCCAGTTTGTTTGTTATGAAAACAGTTTTTAGAAAACACCAAGGGCCTGTTTGGTTCCGGTTTTTGTAATATGTTCTTGACTTAATGTAAAAGCAGTTGTTTAAGTTATGCAACAAAATGTATTAAAACAAAATGGTTATTCAACAAAATAATAGAGCGAAGCTTCCACCTATAAAGGCAGATACATTGAATCTAAATGTGCTTCTCTTTCGCATGTCAATTTATATCTATGGTTAACTTGTGAAGTTGGAAATCTTGGAAATTCAATGAAACTGCTTCTCTATTGTTACTTCAAAATTTAAGTTTTCCTAATCTTTAAAGTCTGTGCAAAAAATACGGGAGCAAGAATTGCTAACTCAGTTCGGGGCATATCTTTAGCACCTCAACCATCAATTGTTACCCCATGATAAAGTTGGATCAATGTACAACGGAAGCTTGGATCATGATTGAATTGGATGTATGATAAACTAACGTCATCATCCTTAGGGTTTACTAATAACCTCTTTGGCGGAATGAGTCAAGTTATCCTAGCCCGACGATTTGTGTGTGGGCATGCCTAGTACCAAAGACTAGAGGAGAACACTTTCGCGTATGTGTGTAAGGCCCAGGGAGAGATGGAGTTAAGGTCCACAGGGAGAAGAGAGTCTATTTATAGACTCAAATCTAATAACCTTATAATGTTACATATCAGCGCGAAGGTGGAAAGCGAAACCCTCAGATAAAAATCCCCCTCGGAGTTTAACATCCCACAGTGACAAACCCTAAGAAAACACAGACTGAAAACCTTCGCGAGAACCTGAAGTAGGGCGCTGACCACGAAAACACTCAAACAAACAAGCGATAAAAGAAAGGTTTGAGATCACGGAGCCTCAGGAAAATCGATAGTCATCGAAGAGTCAAGAGTCTCCGATGGCTCATTCAAAAGGAAAGTTCGCAGAAGCGCAGAAAAGACAAAATAGCAGGAATCAGAAAACTTAGAGAAAACATAAACAAAACCACTATTGTAACCCATACCCTTATTTATAGGGGTAAGGCGTCGACAGGCGCATTAGATCTTGTGCGTCGAATAAGATCGTCATTATATATTATAGAGTAATGCGTTTCCACATGCTTTGAACCACGAGATCATCGCCTCCTTACATTCAACTCTCTACCTCGACATTTAATACTTCTGATATTTTCCACGACTAGAAAGCTACAAAATTCTGGCAAGGAAAAGGGGGCATTGTAGTACCATTGTTTTTTTAAACCCACTACTCAATGGGTCGACCCGACCCACTCAGTCCATGGTCCACGGCCCCACGATGTAGACGCTCAAGCCACATTCCATATTAAAACTGGTAGGCACTACTGCGGGGAAATTAGGAGGCCCGTCTATGAGTCGAGGTGTCCTTCCAAAGACCAGCCTCGGAACCTTTCGTCCTAGAGTTCCAAGTTCCTAGCCGGTCATCCTCCTGCTTATGGCAAGTTCGCTTTGGACGAATGGGTAAAGGCTAGAAATACGCAAAAGGTATTTATCCACGAATTTCCTAGTTTCCAAATCCCTTACTTCTCGAAAATTAATCTTTGATAAGGAAGAATTAGTCTTTGATAAGGAAAGAGAGATTTTGTTTCTAAGAAAAGATTATTTCGAGAAGAAGGGGAGGATTAGGCCACTTTCTATAAATCAAGAGGATTTCCATGATGAGAAGGTATGCAATCCCAATTGTGAACTTCTTATTCTTCTACTCCATATTTTCTTGACTTAATCATTGGAGAGGCGTAGGCCTATTACGGAAGGATATAAATGAAGAGTTCCTCAGACCTGTTGCAATTTGAATTCCTTATCAGATAAGGCTTCTAGAGTGGCACCTTAAGCCATTGAAGCGGTATGACTTTCCTCCAACCTTGTAAGTCATTGTCATTTCTTGTAGTCCATCTCTATTGGCCTAATGGTCTATAGCCAGTGTACTCCCAAAACCAATTGGAGAGGCTGGACAGAGCCCTCAACCAAGATGAAGTTTCACATAGTAAAGCTTTACTGGAGCTTGCAAAGTTAGATTTCAACCTACTTCAATCACTGTATACAAAATGGTTAAATACATCGCTAGGTTAGTTCTCGTCTTGCATTATTTGAAATTCCATATATTCTTGCCTTAATAGTAAGTAGGTTCCATAATGAGCAGTGTCATATAATTATATCTAGTTTATTAAGGTAATATCACAGTACTATCATATATGAAACCACGACTATTTTTCTATGATCAAACCATTTTGAGCCATGTATTTTACATTTTATATCATCTTTACAATTATTCTTAAATCAATTTGGGAAAATACAACTTTCCCTTTCTTATTTATGCCATAACCCGATAAGTCGGCATTACAGAGTAAAGTACTTTTTATCATTATCATAGAGTTTATTCCAAATTAACAAGAACGAGGCCTGGCTAGCACCAACTGAAAAAAAAAATACAAAATACAGAAAGCATTTATTCCCAAACATTATACCATGGAAAATGAAATACATAAACACAGAGCATACTATCTTTATTTGTGTGACAATATCTCCACTGTCATATTGGCACAGGGTCTATGAGCAGCATCGAAACATAATTTTTCATCGCTTCTCCAGGCTCTGTAAATAGATCCTTCTGTTCCTTGTAAAAAACATCTGCTGATTTAGCAAAATTTAGTAGACGGCTAAGGAGAAGTATTGGAACCACAGTAGGTCTGAGGCACTCTGGATTTATATCTTTCCAAGCATTCTCGATTTGCTTGTGAAACTCTTCATATGCTTGTTGCTCTAAGACACAATGTTGCTTCATGTAACATTCGATGTTTGATGCAATATGTCCCCTCTCTTGCTCAAACTGCATAAACAGTAATATATGGTATTGAAAATAAATTGATATATAGGTTATGCTTAAGTACAAAGGAAAGAAAGAAAGAAAAGGTCAAAATGGTTTCTTATATTTGGTTGTTTAGGCTCTGGAACCTGGAAAGTACTAAAGAAAGAAAATTAAGGGGAAAATTGAGAGGAAAAGTGGAAGGAAAGAAAATTTAGAGGAAAAAAAAAAAGTCGTTTAAACTTCATAAATTAATTTTATATGTTCATTCAAACATAATTTATTTGTTTCTCTCTATTATATAAGGACTAAGAAATTTAAAAATGTGTAAAATTATGAGGAATTTTGATTATATATGATTTTCTTTTATATTTTTCACGGGTGAAACCAAACATGAAAAAATCATTTTCCTTAATTTTTTTTTTCTTTCCCTAGCACTAACCGTTCCAAACCAAAATGAAAGATTTTAGGCTATGTTTGGTTCCCATAAAATTTGAGAAAATACGAGGAAAGAAACTATGAAGGAAAAATGAAGAAAGCAATAAAGAAACATAAAAATAGAGTTAAATTTAACATAATATTTTTTATTTGCTACTTCTAACCAATTTTATTTATTTTAACTCATAAATATAGAGACTAAATAATTTAGAATATGAAAGTTTTAAATAATTTTATTTATATTTGATTTTTTTAAATTTTTCATTAGGCAAATCAAACATAAGAAAATAATTTTTTATTTCCCTTTAGTATTTTAAAGACAAATACAACTTTAAAGAAATCAAATATAAATAAAAAGTGCTTAGAAACTTACATATTTTGAATTATTACTTCTTTATATTGATGAGTTAAAATAAGTAAAATTGATTTGAAGTAGAAAATAAAGGTGTTATACCGTTGTACCTTGTGGGAAGCCATAATAGTCCATAAGCCTAAGTATTGTAGAGCAAGCTCTAACAATCTTGGGATTTTAATCATACAAATCAAAACTTGCTGTATTGCCCACCTCTCCCATGCCCACACAAAGAAGATTGGCGAACTGGGGACGACAACGATTCTGGGTGACATCCATGTGCTCTTCCATTGTTGAGTACGTATTTTCCATGTAACCATTTGGCTTCAACCAAGTTATTTTAGATGAAACTTTGTATCTAGGACAAGGTCAACCAAGAAAATATATCATGCTAGGGTTTATATTGTTAAGTGATCGACTCTCATAAAGCTCAAGTTTGCCTCCACGATTTTGGTATACTTGCATGTGGAGGTAAATGAAGATTTATAAACTTTCAAATAAACAAATGAATATTCAAATTGAAGAAGTCTATTTGAGGACCTCATGTCAAATCAAGTTCTGATGTCATGTTAAATAATACCAATTGTCGTTTAATATGAATACCATGCTTTAACATATAAATATATATATATATATATATATATATATATATATATATATATATTCTTTTATTCACGGGACAATAGAGTTCGTAGAATCCCTCATCTTTTGCATAGTGGACACAATAAGATCTTTTTCTATGTTTTCCATCTCCTCCAATTTCTTTGTGGAATCTAAGGAAATTTACTGATAGCATGGCTTCATGTATTCGAGGAAGGCGTGTATCTTTGTTAATATCCCACGAGATATCGACCTCCCAGGGTTAATTCCTTTTCAAATTTCAAATACAAAGCCTATGTTTGGTTCTGGAAATTAGAGAAAGTAAGAAAATAGGGAAAAATAAAAGATAGAGTTAAATCAGGCATATTTTTTGTTGCTACTTCAAATAATTTTATTTATTTTAATCTTGCATATATCAAACCTCCCAGTGCCTGTAGGCTCCGGTTCTTCAAGTGTTCCATATGCATCATAAATGTCATCCATGATTGTTATCAAAACAATTAATTTGATGCATATTCCTCTAGCATATGAATAGTGGGGCTCAAAACAAATGATGGCAATCCAAAAATACCCTTCTACCAATCGATCTCTCACAAAAGGTAGCTTTGAAGAGAAATCTAGGTCTTTCCACCACCTGAGAAATTAATACATTAATCCACATTAAAGGATTTTGGTTATAAACTGTTAATTTGTACTTTTAAGTGCAAGAATGATTAGAGAACTAACCTTGAGATATTGCTCGACTCTTTCTTATCGATGTTGAGTACGTTGAAGTCTAACTGCAAGCTTCAATAAAGATTTACTATGTGAAAGCTTCATCTGAGTAGATAGACATGAAGCCCTCGCCTCTAGCCTCTCAAGCTTTTCCTAAGAGAGGCGGGTTTAGGGCATGAGTTACTTGTCTTTATCAAGAGAATTATTTTAAATGTTACCATAGACTTGAGATAGTGGTGGTGAAAGCAAAGTGCTTTATCTAGTATCTTCTCCCAGCCTTTGAGATGTCTTTGCTTCATATAAGGCTAGTAGGCCACATGCATCATCCAACAAAGACTCCTTGAAACTCCCATTTTCATCTTTGTACTTGTTGAATATATCTGCATTCACCACCAAAACATAGAATATTGTTATTGTTGGGAAAATCAGGGTTAGTTTTCCCCAAATTAACAAATGTTACTATTTATATGAATAGTACTCTCAGCGGAAATACCCGGCAAATCACTGATATAAAATAATGACAGTTAAAGCAGAAAATAATAACAAATAAAGAACACCAGAAATTTAATGAGGTTCGGCAATAGCCTACGTCCTCGGGCGTCAACGAACAACTTCCACTGATAAAAAGAAATTACAAACTTAAGACCATAAATCAATTTCCTAAGCGAGGCAAAAGTAAATACCCAAAACAATTAAGAGCACAATACACAAATAGCCTTAAGTGGAGGAGAGGTGTGATTTAGAGAAAGGGGGCCCTTATATAAGGAAACAAAAAGGAGGAAAATCCCAGAAATTAAAGAGCCGTGTAGGATTCATATTGACAAAAAGCAACAAATTCTCACCTTGACAAATATCACGAATCCCATCTCGAAACTTCTCTTTAACAAAGCTGCAAACGCCTCAAATGCACTCAGCAGCCTTAATCAAGCGTTGTAATGTTGATCAAGTCTAAACAATGATTGAACTTGATCATTGTCACCACCTTAGTCAACATATCTGCGGAGTTATCATCGGTCTTGATCTTACGAACTAGACTCCACCTTCTTCAATGATTTCCCGCACAAAATGATACCTAACATATTATGCTTAGATCCGTGCATGAGTAACGGTTCTTATCTAAATGAATAGTGCTCTGTGCATCCTGAAAACAACGTAACTTTGTTTATGACCAACACGAATCATCGAAGCAACCCTTGCCATATTGCTTCCTTAAATGCCCGATGATACGCCATATACTCTTGCCTCCATCGTAGACAGGCCAGCATCATTGTAAGTAGACTTCCAGCTAATGGTGCTTTTACAAGAGTAAACACATAACCGTTAGTTGATCTACGTTCTCCAGATCCCACCCGGCATATCCCGAATCGCGATATCCCGACTACGTGGCATTGACCATATCATCCTTCTCAAATATCAAACCAACATCTAAGGTTTTGAATGTACCAGAATCCATTTCCATTGCTTGCCAATGTTCTTTTCGAGGATTATGCATGTACACGCTCACAATCCATTTGCATGTAAATGTCGGACCTTTATACCATAGCATACATGGTACACCTTGCGTTTGAATAAGGAACCTTTGACATATATAAAGTTCTCTTACGTCTTTGGACACTGTGAAGCACTAAGTTTGAAATGAGGAGCAAGTGGGGTACTTACAGGTTTGGTCTTCTTAGACATACCAAAGCGTTGTAGTACCTTCTTCAAATACTGCTTCTGAGTTAAACAAAGTGTGCCCCTCTGTCTGTCTCTCGCTATTTCCATGCCCAGAATCTTCTTGGCTTCACCCAGATCTTTCATTTTGAACTCCTTGCTCAGTTGAGCCTTCAATCTGCATATCTCCCCTTGATTCCTTGATTCCATCAACATGACATCAACATACAAGAGAAGGTATATGAAAGATCCGTCACCGCCTTTCTTGAAATACACCTGATGATCAAAATTGATTCGGGTGTAGTTCGGCCTATCATAAAGTTGATCAAATCAAAGCACCACCCTTTGCCTTGGCGATTGCTTCAAACCGCTATAACGATTTATTCAATTTAAAGGCAATTTCTTTCGACAACCATGCGAATTTGAGTTATATAGATTTCCTCCTCGAATCACCCATGTAGAATCTTTGTCTTCACGTCATTTGAACCCAGTTCCATATTAAAAGCTGCTGCAAGGCTAACAAAATCGTATGGAGGAATGTTTCCACAACGAGAGAAAATACTACCTCATTGTAGTCAATTCCTCATACGACATAGCAACTTTAGATACCGATCTTGCCGCTATAGCAAACGTCATTCTTGTTTGGAAATCCTTTTTTCTGAGCATAAACCCATTTGTAGCCAATTTCCTTCTTTCCCTTTGGTAGTCTAGCTAGCTTCCAAGTGTGATTCTTCACAAGGGACTGCATTTCTTCATCCATGGCTTTCTTCCACTTTTCTTATCCGGACTCTTATTTGCTTGAAAAGTCGAGTATACCTTAACTTCTATTCTTTGGAAATGCATAAGCCACCATATCTTCAAGCCAGAGGCGGGTTTCCTAATCTCTCTCTTCTTGGCCTTCGATGTGATTAGTAAATCCACATTTGCTGCTTTGAGGTTCTTCGTTTGAAACCTCTTCCTCTTCAACATCTGCTTCATGATACATCTGTGGTCTTGGTAGGTTTTAATTTGAAGTCATACGAAACTCCACATTTACAAAGTACCACTCACTTGTGGCGAGTCTTCCCTACAGGCTGGCGAAAGTGTTCTACGACACTTTACCATCTTTTATTTACCTTCTTCAACGCCGTGGATTCATCAAAAGTAACATCCATGCTAGAAATAATTTTCTTCGAAGATGAACACAGTCGGTATCCCTTGACCGCGAGGTAACTCCATAAACAATGCCTTTTAGCCCTTGGATCAACTAGATTCCTTTACATGATAATAAACGGTGGAGACAAACACACGTAAAGTATCATAATCATTTGCGGGTTTTCGGACCATACCTCGAGGTGTCTTGCCTTTAGATGCGGTGATGGTAGACGGTTAATGAGATGACTTGCATACGCAACGACCTCGACCTAGAAGCTGTTTGCCCCAGGCCGGCGGTGGACAACATACAAGACTTTCTCGGCAAGAGTTCAATTCATGCGTTACGCCACCCCATTACAACTGGTGTCTCTATTTGTAAATTGTGAGATATGCCTTCCTTCTTCGAATGTCGAAAATTAATCATTTCGATATTACGTACCGTGTCGAATCGAGATACTTTGAAAATCTTCCTCCCTGTCTGGTTCTTTACCATTTTCTTCCATACAAGAAATGTTTCAAACACCTCATCTTTGGATTTATTATACACCCGAGCTCTTACGGAAAAGTCATCAATAGATGTAACAAAGTAATGTTTACCTCGAGGCGAGTCTTGGTTGGTCCCCATACGTGCAATGAATATAATCAATATACCTTCGATTATTATAGTTATGAATTGCGAACTTCACCACGCTTTTGCTTTCCCAGGAACACATTGCTCTGAATCCGGCTTGCAGTCTTTGCACCTTTGATAATCCTTGCATAGCGACGTTTGCAAGATTTCTCTCAGGCATGTCCAAGTCTCATATGCCGCCAACCTGGACATCGGCTTCTTTACATGCGCCTCTAATCTGCCTTCTTGTCCCCAACTTCTTTGTCTTTGCCTTGATAAAGTGCAGGTTGTTTCTCACATTACCTTTCCTTCGGCCTGGTGCTCTGAAACAACTTGAAATCCCGATTCTGGGAATGATAGTGAAACCACGGCTCAAGGTTCCTAAAGAAATGAGATTCTTTTCAAGATTTGGAATGTCTGAGGAACATACGCCGGCTACAGTCGGCCCATCATGATTCTTTAGGCGGATTGAGCGGAGTCCGGCTACCTTACTTGAGGTTGATTGTACGCGGATGGACAATACCACCGTGAGTTACGTAAAGTTGAAGAACCACTCCTTTCTGAAACACATATGGAATGAAGCGGTGAATCACACAACCATTCGCCCGGTACTGATCATGATGACACACAAGCCCCGATGAAAATCGACTTATCATCATAACCACACATGCTTGGATGCACCTTTCCTTTCTTTTTATGCAGCTTCGGACAGTCTTTCTTCCAATGCCCTTTTTCGTGACAAAAGGCACATTCATCTTTTGCAAGTTTGCCTTTTGGTGAATCTTCCCCTTCCTCCACAGGGTTTTGACTGATTATGACCTCGAGCGGTGTAGGCTTCACCCATTTGAGCTCCTGTATTTCTAATTTATCTTTTCTGATCTCATTAGAATCTGAGCTTGATAGTTACTTCTTTAAAGGTTATTGTTTCTTTCCCAGTCAACATACTAACAATAAGATGTTCATATTCATCAGGAAGGGAAGCTAACAATATCAAAGACTTATCAACATCACTTACTTTTTCATCTAAATTCAATAAATCAGTTACTAATGAATCAAATCTGGTGATGTGATCATTCATAGTAATTACTGGTTTTATCTTAGAAACGGTCTGACTTCGTTTCTCGTATAGAGCTTGTTCTGTGCTCTTCTTCATGAACTTGTCTTTAACTCCTTCCACAACTTGCTTTACCGGGCGTCTCTCTCATAAGCGGATATTTTGGCTCCTTGGAGAGACCTGTCGAATCGTACCACATGCTAAGCGATTGATTCTTGTCGATCTTTCTAAATGACATCTTAAGTGCTTTCTTCTAGTGCAGCATCAAGCTCCTATTGGAAAGAGCATCACGCACCTCACGCGCACATGCAAAGTTATTGAACATCAAATTTCTCCACATCAAATTTGGTATTAGTCACCATTGATCTTGATGAGAATCCTGTTGGTGTAGAGGTTGATGGTGCACTGGATTCAAATTCTGACATTTCTACAATAAATAGCTGTCACTTCGGAATGTCAATATCTCAATAGAATCTTTTCTGATGTGGAAGATCAGACAAAGCAACCCCTGAGCATCTGCTTGAGAAACTATAAACGAAATGCCAAAGCCCAAAGGAACCTTTTATGATGTGGAAGATCAGATAACATTGCAACCACAGAGCATACTCAGCGGAACCTTGGCTCTGATACCAATTGTTGGGAAAATCCGGGTTAGTTTTCCCTAAATTAACAAATGTTACTATTCATATGAATAGTACTCTCGTGAAATACCGACGTCATGATATAAAATAATGGCTGACTAAAGCGAGAAAATAATAACAAATAAAGAACACGAGGAAATTAACTAGGTTCGTGATAGCCTCGTCCTCGGGCGTCGAACAGCTCCCAGCGATGAAAAGAGTACAAACTTAAGACCACAAATCAATTTTCTGGCGAGGCAAAAGTAAATACCCAAAACATTGGGCAATACTACAAATAGCCTTAAGTGGAGGAGAGGTGTGATTTAGAGAGGAGGAGGCCCTTATATAGGAAACAAAAGGAGGAGAAAATCCACATCAAGCTAGTGTGAAGTTCATATTGACAAAAAGCAACGATTATATGTAGTGTTGCTAGATCACTCATTCAAGCTCCTTATACATATTTATGAAGCTTATAGTTAGAATTTGGTGACTTGAATTACGTCGAGTCCCAACCCAAAGATTTCACAATACAACATTATAGAATTTTCAAGGATCTCAGTGGTAGTGAAGTCGTCAATGATCATTGGGGGTGCATAGGAAGCCCCTTGGTTTGAAGCTATCAAATTCGATATGACTATAAAATATGTTATGTATTTTATAGGGTTTTGTAGTTCTATAAATTTACATCTACAATATATACTAGATCCAATCTTGTACTTAATTTTGGAATAGTAGATTTCTCAACTTTGTTCATGATTTTTTTTTTCGCAATTTAGGTTTCCACATAAATTTATTTATTTCTTCTTTTCGCCTTTTTTTGTTGACTATTCCATTTTTTTCATTAGCCTTACCATGAAATATCAGTCTTTTGTCTTAGCGATCGAAATCGAAGAGCATTATCATAGAGATCATGATATATATCATTGGTGCCGTCATAGATGTCTTGTAAGGCTTCTTACATATCATCCTTTTAGTGGTGTACACCCCTAGTGGAATTGAATGGCATCAATAAACTTCAGCTGTTTCAAAGGGTCACTAGCTGCAGCTATCAGTTCTCTTCTAACTTCCTCCTTTAGATCTTCCATTCGCGCCTTTATGGGCAAGTGTTATCAATATCAAAATTTGGAAGAACAAAATTTATGCACTACAAGAAAACATGCATTTTTCAATGACGTGTCTCTGACAACAAACATAGATGCAGATACTTTTCGTCAAAACAACAAAATTTAAACTTTAGTAACTAAATATTTTATCATTAAAAGTCTATTTTCTTGTAGTGATGAATTAGTTAAGATCAAGTCATGATAACTACATACATCAGAAAATTACCTCATTATCATCACAAATTAATAAACCCAGAATTGAAACTATTGCCCCAAATGCTACGTTGATAATTTGCCGTCTGGCGATTAGTGTTTGGATTAGCAACCGGGAATGGAGAAGATGATGAGTGATCAGTAGACATGTTGCTAGTGACAAGAATTATAACTCACTATATGAATAAGATAGCTTGCAATATTCTTCAGTATTTATAGGATGGTAAACAGTTCATTATAATTATTGAATATATAAATCAATCCCAATAGTATTTAAATTTTTAAGAAACGTTTTTAATTCTGTTGGAAATACTCTTTGACATGCCTACAAAGGTGTGATTCCAAATTCAGCCACCAATGCAAATCAACATAAAGCATTCAATGAACGAGTTTTTTAAGTCACTTTATTATGTAATGGGCCAACTTATTTCTGCCACTGCTTTCAACACTAAAGCAAAAAAGTGGGAGATGCTTTGAATAACGCTAAATCTCAGACATAGCACAGCTTGTCGAAGCATGCCTGATTGTTTTGTAATTCATGTAAGCAATTGGATTAAGGTGACATTATCCAAGTTAGAAACATTTTTTTAGTTTTTAAATTGATTAAATTAATAATTAGCATCAAACTTTCTTCGCTTTTCGTAATTAATCGGACTTTCTTTTCTTCTAAAATGTTTTTTAATGGGTTCGTTACAAGTGCAACTATTGAATATCAGTCCTCATAGCATGGAAAAGTAGATGCATACAATGACCATGATTAGGAATGGCAGCGATCAAACGGCAGGGATGAATCCAGCCATTCCTTCTGTCATTATTTATTTAAATTAATTATCATCCTTATCATATTTAAGAAATTAAATAGAATGTGGTTCTTTTGATAATTTTAAAAAATTTAAATTTATTTTAACTTTTTAATTGTATTAAAATTATTATTTTATAATAATATAAATATTATAATTAGTTATAGCTCATTTATTAAAAATTATTATTATTATAATAAATTAGAAAACAAAATTTCAGTTGATTTTTAAAATTATTTTTATATGTAATCAAGGTGAATGTCAATAATAGGAGGAATTATGTTTCAAAAAAGTGAGAGAGGTAGAGTGGAAAAGACTCAAGAGCTAATACAACCTCATGCATGTGGGGAACAAGGCTTTTGGCCCAGCACCTCCACTCGGAAGGCCTAAATGGATCAAAGCCCAAAAGAGGTCCAAGTATCCCTACACGAACACGGATCTAGGCCTGCAGTCCAGCTTGTGGGTCATTCGATCACAGCAAAGGCCCAGGCATGCCATCTTTTAGCCGGGCTGCACACCCTTTTCTAGCCGGCTGCCATCTCTAAGAAGATGGTAAACCAATGATTTCTCGGTTGATCCCTTGCTGCTTAAGAAAATATTCTCCCACAAACCTCGTACGTAACCACCCTTAAGATGATCAACCGATCCTCGAGGCGGAATACTTGGGTGACTTGGCGGTTATCGAGGAAAAGCGATTGATGCCTTAATTAGGCGCCTGCCTCCCTTCCATTTTGAAAACCAATCATCCACATTTAAAAGTGAATCATCATCTTCTTATGAAGGAATGTCCAGCAAAATGTATGTGAAAATATCCGTTCTCCGGCGACATTTTTAAGCTCTCTATCCCTCTGCCTAATTTAAGCACCGGAGAGCCGATGGCATACCATGAATTTTGTTTGTTACGGTTCTTCTTTGCGGAGTTATTTTGACAATCCGGGACTCTAGAATCCGAGGGCAACAATGTTTAAAAAAGCATCCTTTTTTGTTGGAAGCCCTGCTCCTCCATTCACATTGGTATAATATTATTCTCTACTTTGGACATAAACCCTGTGCTTTTGTGTTTGACCTTTTCTCAAAGGACATACGAATGAGATTTTATCCTGTGTTTGCCATATACACATAAGTTTCCTAATTTTAATCCATATGGGACATTATTGGGACTTGGATGTACTCTGACATTTCAGCTTTTCATCTCAAAGTGTATGTACTTTCTTACTTAATGTAACAAAAGTTAAATATGTTGCAACATATACTCAAATGCTAGAAGTATGCTACAAGAAAATTACTTTAATTTAGTCACCATGAGGACATGCTCCAAGCACCAATTCCCTCACGGATGTAATATAACAAGGCAATGACTTCCATCATGAGATATAATTCCCCCAGGATTATCATAATTGATTCATAATATAATGGTTACATCTCCTACCTCTATAAATGAATCCAAATGTATTGTTTAATAAAATGAATTTTCAACTAACTATTAAATTTCTATATTATTATGTACTGGTTCCTAAATCACTCTAATATTCAAATGAATGTAAAACAAATAAAAAAAAAAAAAAAAAAAAAACTAGGATGGTTGGAAAGAGTTTTTTAATTAGTCATGAATTACTTACAAAGATCTTAAGACTAAATATGTTGCAAATCATGAAATTAAATTTATTATTTAAATTTATATGAGTAACTAAATATGTTGTTTTATAGCACTAAATTAAGGCATATTTAATCATTTTATTCTGTTGAAAACATTTTTAAGTTAAACATATTACTTTAATGACCCACCATTTTAATTTTAATTTTTTTAATATTTAAGAAAATTGGAGGGCAGATATAAAACTAAATCTCTATCTTGTGCAGTGATTTGTTCTTTTGATGTAATTCAGTGTAGAAAATTGGATTGAGAGTTGAATTACTGATTGAGCTATAAGACAGGTATATTTAAGAATTGATATGCAATAAAAACTAAAATAACCCATTTTGTACCTAAGATAAGGGTAAAATAATATGTGTTCAAATAGTCTTTTAATTCAGGTGATCTTAAGCTTTAGTTATGAATTTAACTTTTATTTTAAATATAATTCTAAATTAAGATGAAAAAATTTGATAAGCATAAAAATTATCATGATTTAGAAAACAGAAATTAAGTTCAAGAAACAGTTTACACTATATATATGGGTGCTATGTGAATTCATGTATTTTCTGGATAATTGGAAAGACTTGGACTTTGCTAAAGCTGCCCTTTACTTGAAGATAGAGTGGTTTAGACTATATTCATGTTCTAGAAGAATACAAACCAAAATACTTCCTGGATAACAATAATAAAGAAAGAGGAATAAAATTGATCAATATATTATTTTTATATAATACTTCAAACTTATTTTATTCGTTTAACTCATTAAATAGAAATTAAATAATTTAAAATGTGTAAGTTTCTAAGTAATTTTATTCATATTAAATTTTTTTAAATTATACTAGCAAACATAAAGCAAATCATTACTTGAAATTCTTCTTTCACTTAACCTTTTGGGGAATCAAATCGCAAACTGCTATTGAGGCATTCAGAACTCTTTACATAAACGGTGAAAGTTTCATACACTTAGGAAACTGCACCCACATGCTATACAGGGATAAAAGTGCACAAGTACCCGTTATGTTCCTTTATGTCCAACTTTATAAGTAAACTTTTGATTATATAGATGCCTTAATGTTTGTTCCATACCTCAGTCATGCCAATTAATTAATTCTGCACATTTGGACTTGTGGAGTCTTTGGGAGGGAATTCTACAATTTACTAATCTATCTATCAAGTAAAGGAAATCTTAACTGCAATCAAGTAATTGTGCATACAAATTGACCAATTCATTAATTTTCTGAGAATGAGAAATGAAATTTGTGATTGTGGGAAAATTTCCAAATGTGTGAAATTTGTGAAAATCATCTGACTTAGCAAATAAAAGCAGGGAAGGTAGAACTGGTTTCTCGAAAAAATTACTTGTCAAATGAAAATTTCAATCAAAATGAAGAACAATAATAATAAATTATAAGACATAAGGAAAGAAATGAAACTTCGTTTATAGTCGTTCCGGCACCACTGCCTTTCACATCCACTTCTCATTGACCTTCAATCAATTGAGGTTCCACTACATGAGCTCAAACTGAACTTCCTCTCTTGTACCTCTGATTATGGAACAATGACGCCTGAATCTGGATCATGTTAAATACAACTTGAAGTCTTTCACAATCAATTCTTCCCTTATTTGTATTCCAACACGATGCTCCACACTAACTTGCTCACACCTTAGATACAAGGAAAGATAAGTATAATTTAATGGTGCACATATAGATATACCCAAATGAAAAAAAGACAACCAGAATTTCTTGTTTGAGAACTTTGGATAAGAAAATATAAATGAAAGCAGTTGATGTTCTCTCTATAAATATGATAATCTATTTATAAGGATGGAACCTTCCTTTAAAAATTAGGAAAATGTGCATAAATGCCCTTGATGTTTGGCAATTATCTCTATATGTGGCCCTTAACTTTTTCGGTCCAACCCTTCCGTTTCTTATGTGACACACTTACCTCTCATTATTACTGAAATTCACAGTTAGACCAACGAGTGATAACGTTGCTAATGGCACCCCCTCATGCATTTTAGCTGATGTAAAGCTTCTCATTACCTTCATTAAACTTTCAAAAATCATTTTTATAAAAATCATATACTCTAACCTCCCCCGGATACCCTCTCTCACATTGCAATTTGATCCCCGAACCCTAAGCTCTCATCCTCAAAATTTCTAATATATATAGTGTCTAAGAACCATTTGAGAAGAATTTTGAAAGGTGAATATGTATAGAAAAGATAATCTTTGTTAAATCTTGCTGATCCATAACATAATCTTTGATTATTTTATGGGTTTATTTAAAAAAAAAGGTGAGAATTCAAATAATACTCGTGTTATTGAAACGTGGCAGTACATTTGTTGAATGACTACAATAAGCATAAAATACAAGCACACAACAGATATAATGCAATGGTAGAGTTTGTAAAACTAGCAGCCTTGTACAATGTCTCTCTCACAAGCTTATACGTGGGTAAACTACATGTAACTCATTTTGGTCATACTATGAGTCAGTAAAGGCAGAGCGATATTTTTCTTCCATCACATTCTAACATGTGTGTAGCGAGTCCCCCTTTTGTAAATGATGTCATGACCTCTGTGAGATTGAGAACCACCCGATTAAGCGGGGAACGCATTGAACAACAGTAGGTTTGAGCATTCTTCAGTTAATGTCTATCCATGCTTTCATAATTTAGTTTAAAACTCATTGTATCTTGTTCCCTGAGAGACACCATATTTACTTATACAAAAATTCAATGCCTGAGCCACATGTCTCTCTTGCTCAAGCGCATGTGCAGCTATTACAAAAGTTAATAACCCTATAACTAAGGAAGAACAATTTTTGAGAACCTGCAAATGGGTGTTCCATGTTTTCAAAAACCATTATCATAAAAGTTTTAAATAAGACCAAACATACCCTTTTTAAACTGCTTTTTTTATATTACTTTCTTTTTGTATTTTATAAAAACGATTACAAGAGAAAAATCTGTTTGTTCCTATTTTGAGAAGAAATATATTTTAAAGGGACAGATTCAAAGTTATTTACCATTAACCTTGAAAATGTCTTGTTTTGCACAAAAATACTTTGTATTGTAAAAACAAATTACCAAATGATACTTGAATCCACAGGTATTTTCATTATATCCCCAAGAGATTCACAACCAATTCTTCAAAGTACTTTTGTTTGAAAGATGTGTGTCTTTTGTACTTGTGTTTGGATTTGAATGAAAGAGGTTAATTTTACAATTTTTTGTTTGGATTTGTACTTTAATTTATTATCCATTTTTGAAAGCCCATTCTTGAGAATAGTTTCACCTCTTTCATGGGGCAAATGCATTTGTGCCCTACTGAGAACAAAAACAGTTTCAAGTTGTAAACAATCATTCGATGTTTTCTTGACAATTGTTTCATTTTTTGAGTACTTTCGGAGGAAAATCTGTACATATGTGAGTCATGTCATCCCATGAACCTCACAATTACAAATGAAGTTGTAATAATCTTGGGATTTTCATCACCCAATCAAAGGCCTCTTTGCCACAATTTCTCCCATTCCATGTAGAGCTAGATGAGCAAGGATTAACTTTGGGACTGTGGTAGTGCAATACGCATATACTCTTTCATTGTTGGTATCCGTCATTCGTGGAACCATTTTGCCTCACCAAAGTAAGCTCGAACTTGATTCTTCATTTGAACACCATTCATCCAAGTTATAATTATGTATGTTGACACTAAGATTGTGTTTAGTTCCCCAAAAGTACTAAGTAGAAAAGAAAAAATACCAAGGAAAATGACCTTGTATTAGTTATTATCTAATGAAAATTTTAAATAAAATTAAACATAAATAAATTAAATCAGGGCTTTTATATTCTAAATTATTTAATTTTCATATTGTAGGTCAAAATAACTAAACCTAGTTTAAAGTAGCAAATAAAAATAATATGTTCGATTTAACTCCATTTTTGTTTTTTCCTTATATTTTCCCCTCAATTTTATGGGGAACCAAACATAACCTATTAAAATGCAGGTAGAGATGTCTATAAACATATCACCTCTGTGACCGATATTGGTATCATGCTTCATCTCTTCCTCAATTTCGTTGTATATTAAAGTACCCATAGAAAGAGTTTCATGTATTCTGAAGGATATCTATGTTATTAATATCACCTAAAGGCAAAGACATTGTTCGAATAAAGTATATATAAATACATAAAATACAAGCCTAGCATCGTAAGAATTTCCCTGATTTTCAAATCTCTCAATGGCTTATACTAGATCTTTAGTTCTTCAAGTGTGCCATATGCATCATAGATATCATCTATAACAGAAATCATGGAAATTATTTTGGTTAAAATTCGTCTAGCCCATAAATATTTAGGCTCGAAATACACTCCAAGTATCACGGAAGCATTCCCACCAATCTATCTCGCATAAGGCAGCACATGTGAAGTCCTAATTCTTTCCACCACCTAATTAAAAGACATCAATATGATCAGCACACAGGAAACATAAGATAACAATGCATGACCAAGTGCATGTAGAGTGATTCAAAAACCAACCTTGGAAGATTGCTTAACTCCTCCTCCTGCACTAGATTGAAATCTAATTTTGCCAGCTTTAGTAAAGTTTCATCATGGGAAGCTCCTTCTTGATATATACCATCTTGCCTCTAGCCTCACCAAACCTTTCTAGCCAGAAGGCGCTTTAAGAGGCACCAAATAACTTGTTTGCAAGAGGATATTCTAGATGTTCTACCTTGGATGCTAAATGGGTGGCTGGTGAAAGCAAGTGCTTCTTTAAGTATGTCCTCTTCATGAGCCTAAGATGTGCAGCATCATACACAAGCCTAGCATGCCTCTCACATCACTGATCAAAGCTTCCTTGGAGCCACCGCACCATCCTTAAACTTGTCGAGAATATCTCTGCATAGATAACACCACTTGAACATTAGATTGGGGTGATTAAAAGACATTGAGAAAACTAATTTTCAAATCTAAAATCAAATTTTAACATATTTTGATAAAAATATTTTCATTATTCTTTCTGTAAAATTAGTCCTTTCTTTTACATGATATATGCAAAGGCAACATAATAATAATGGATATGTTTGGCTAAATGGGTTATTTTTCAAAAAAAAAAATAAAATGAGGAATGTTAGAGCGTTCTGATGAATTTTTTGAAAACTGTTTTTTGTTCTAAAAAACATTATATAACACGTTTCGTTTTTTTTTTTTAAAGGCATGGAGAAAAACAGAAAACACTAAATTCAGATAGTAAATAAAGAGAACTTCAAAATGGTGTTCTCTGTTTCAAAAAATTTCTCAATAACAATTTTAAAACGAGAACCAAGGCATCTTAGGTAATCAACACATGCTCTAGATTTACAAATTTAGGATTATTTAAGGTCTTTTAATCAATATTTCTTAGATTTGAAATCTAAGAAGGTAGATATTTTTTCCTAAGCAGTGACAGACCGATAATCATTAGTATCACCATATGAAATGTGTACCTTGTTGCCTCGAAGTCAAAATCGAAGAGCAAAATCATAGAGATCATCACCATGCATATCATTGATCTGTGAAAACTAGCATAAATATATTTGATGCATCTTCTCTCCTCTTCAAAGTGGTATGCCTCAGCCGTTACTGCATCAATGATTCAGCAATTGAAGGGCTAACAACAGCAACCGCCATTAACTTCCCTACTCACTTCCTTTTTTCAGTCGTCAACCTGCTCTTCCTTGCAGTCACGTGTAACCTGGACCACCATCAACCAACGCATTATGAAAAATATGTTTGAAATAGGCATATAAAATATTAAAGCTTGATACATGTTTCAATTGAATTACCTTGTCTTCAGGAGTGTAGGTCATAAATTGGTCACCCCAAATGCTAAATTGAAAATTTGGTACAAAGCGAATTTTGGTGTAGGAGTCTGGGCTTCAGAACATACTGACCTAAGGTAGACTTGTTAGTTTCTTAGACGATAGCTTGAACTATAAATTAGTAAGTATGAGATAAATAGCTTGGCAAGTTCCATTTTATTTATAGGACATCTCTGGTATTCAGAAGCTGTTTTTAGTTGAAAAGGATGTGGAATATTGTTTAGTTTTGGGGCGCACTGTGAGAAAGTCATTATTATGTATATATATATATATTCACTATTTTAGTACTTTATTCTTGTAGAGACTCGAATTTGGGACCTCCTGTTCACCCATCTGTCCATTTACCCATTGAGCCAGACCTCAAGGGTAGAACCAGCTCTTATATCTAAACCACTTATTTAGTTCTCAATATTCAGTGAGCATGAAGTTCAATAACTATGTTTTGATTTGATTTGATTCATTATTTTTTTTAATTTTGAGGGGATTGCCTAACTAGCCTGCTGAGGAGTTTGGGATCAATTTAATGAACTTAATTTGAACTTGCCTAACTAGCTAAGCCTTAGGTAAATGTTATCCCTTATGTGTGAATTAGATCTGTTACAAAATATTTCAAGTGAAATGAATGAACATTGTTTTGCCACGACATGCTTCATAGCTGAAGGCAACCACAAGAATTAGGAAGGACCAAATCATTTATAAAAAGAATAAACAGTTTGTTAGAAGATATATTTTAAAGATATTCCATCCTTGAAATAGCTAGACAAATTGACCAATGCTTCAATGAAGCTTTAAATTCATTTTTAATGGTAATGCATCCCATCAATATATAACTTTATAGTAGGCTTCGACAGCTAAAACAAGTTGGATGATGTTATGCGTATAGAACATTCGCATGTGGATTATCATCCAATTAGAATGAAGTAATATTAAAATTTGAGTGGCTTTTATGGATTTGAAGAGAAATTGTAGCAAAGATGGAGCTTGAAGACGTTGATTTGTAAACTATCCACCTGATATGCTGCATGTCATGTGGGGTTCAGTCCCATGAATAATGGCTGCGACAACAATCATGCATGGTTGGCAAAAGGAACGTTTTTTTTTTTTTTGAAGCTGCCTAATTTACTCCAATGAGTGCTGACAGATATAAGTGTGCGCTCCAGGTTATAGTTCTTAATGTTTGGACTATGATTTCGTTCAGACTATGCTACTTTGCATCCTAACTCCCTTTGTGGTTCTTAGTGTGTACAGAGTATATATGATATATTTTACAATAAAGTTAAGGCACACAATTTTTACCTCCTGCTTTTGACCTCCTCTTGTTGTGTTTTTCAAGAGGAAGATGAGTGTTGTTGGTTCATTGATGTGGTTTTCCCCTTCTTTATTGTTGGGAATTTTAAGAAGAGAGAGAAATAATTTTGCATTACCCACGTAACACACTTCACACTATATTTTTATTAAATGCAAATGTCTTTTAAATAGGCTACAAGAGTAAGCTCCCTATTTGATCAAAGGCTAAAATCTAGCAAAATGATAACAAAAAAACTAACAACCCATTGAAATAATAATAAAATAAAATAAATAAATATTTAAAACTCTACAGTAGGAACCTATGTGATTCAACTTTGAATCATTCTCCAACATTCCCCCTTGATTCAAAGTTGCATAAATTTTTTTTTTTTTTCATGGAGCATATCTCTCCATATTTTCAAATTTGTGAAGCACTTCTCTCCACCTCATAATGCACGTCTCACCATCTTGTTGATGCACTCTCTCATCAACCTTCAATACTTCCTTCAATTTTCTGAAGCATCTTCTCGTCAAAAAATGAATTAAGTTTGTGGGCACTTCTCTCCAAATTTCTTTTTTGTGAACTTCTCACCAAATTTCTTTCTGGTGCACTACTCACCAACTAGAAGAGTGTTTCCTCTTCAATCACATTCAAGAACTAGTTGGTCACAGCTTTGGTTCCCTCGGAGAGCGACAATTTTCGCCGGTTCTCAGAGGCACAAATGCCTGCGGGTTTGGATCTCCCGCGAAGTAATCGTGGACTTCTTGTTGTTGTCTCCGGGGGCAGTGCTGCCTTCCTTGGGTAGCTTCTTCCTGGCCTTGGGCTTTTTCTCCATCGGAGCCTCGGCCACCGTTGACTTCTTCTCCTCCCTTTCACTTTTGACCCATTTCCATAAACCAGACCTCTCAAATGAGCTTTCATTTTGACAGCCCATACATGACAATTTTCACCATCAAAAACTAGTGGTGAAAGAGTAGAAGCCATGGAAAGAAGAAAGCTATTCTCTCTCATAGGTCCCTCAAGATCCTTGAGTGCTCTGATACCATGTTGGGAAATTTCAAGAAAAGAGAGAAAAATAATTTTGCACTACCCACGTAACACACTTCACACTATATTTTTATTAAATGCAAATGTCTTTTAAATAGGCTACAAGAGTAACTCTACAACTTCGTCAAAGGCTAAAATCATGGAAATGATAACAAAAAAACTAACAACCCACTAGATAATAATAAAATAAAATAAATAAATATTTGAAACTCCTACCAAGTAGGAACCTATGTGATTCAACTTTGAATCATTCTCCAACATTTATTTCCTTCGTGCATTAATTGCAAAGTGTCCCAAGCTTCCTTTATCGATTCAACAGTTGCAATGAGCCTAATCTATTTTGAATCCACACCATATTGGATAGCAATGAGAGACATCCAATTTCTAGTTGTTGATTTGTCTTCTTCACTAGTCCATTCTGACTTAGTCTTAACCACCATTTTCCCATCATTATCTATCTTGGTTGGAGGAGACCATCTTGTCAATACTAATCTCCAGACTTTTTATCAAGAGATTTAATATAGACACACATTTGAACTTTCCAATATTCGTAGTTCGTCCCATCAAGTAGGGGAGGACGACTTGTAGATTCACATTTTTTCATCAAATCCATCTCAAACTCACACATAATTCAGTAGACTAAACACAGATCTCACTCAATAACTTAGAATGATCGGTTTTGATACCAATTGATGTGATATAAGTGTGCTCTGGCTACTTGTTCTACTCTAAGACTGTGGAAGTTCAGTCTTTGTGAGGAAAGTCAAGATTGTCCTATGGGATTATGTGTGTGCAAAGCAAATATAAAATAAATGCGATAAAATAAAGTGCACACAATATGTTTAGGCATTTCAGAAACTGCCTACATCCGCGGGGTTGTGCCCAAATGCAAGGATTTCCACTAATCTAATTCAAGGTTACAATTAGTCTTATGTGGTACGAGAATCCCTCTCTGCCCACAACCCTTCTTGAAACCTAATTAATCTTAGTGGAATTCATAATGAACTCCCTTCATTCTCCTCTCTATAGAATCTCACACCTATACCTACATCATCTTTCACACCAGGTAAAAGACTTTTAAAATGCAATACCTCAACTGATTATTTGCACTCCGCACTCTTCAACACATCCAGATTTTGCTTGTTCTTCTTCAAGTCTGCTCTCGAAATCTGTGATGAGTAACTTCCGAAGTCCTAAATTTATAGCACTTGAAATTTGGTCTGTCCTGATACGTCGGGATCATTATCCTAATATGACTCCAACATTACCTTCTATTTTCTGAACTTTCATTTAGGCTATCCCAGCGGAAAAAGGAAACTTGTAGCCCAAGTTGCCTTCTTAGAGAAGTTGCCTAATTTGGTTCCAACTCAAATTTGATAGCTTCAAGGATCAGATCTTCTTGATTTTATTTTTATCCGCTTGTTACAAGATCGAACTTAATATGGTAGCTTTCTGTTCTCAAGTAGCATGGCCTCCAAGATTCCATAACCGACTCTGCATCCCACACACGCTTCGACCTTAGTTAGGACTCTTCGAGTCCTGGCATGTCGTATTGTGAACACTTCAAGTCGGGACTTCTTCCAAGTCCTTCTAGGGACGTGATGTTTAAAGCATCAAATATTCATTAAACTTTATCTTCGAAGTAGACATCTTTTTGTAAAACATTGGAGATGAAGATGTTGACAATCCCAAACCCAACAAAAAATATAAAATAGATTTATTATTTTTTCCTTTAAAATTTTCATAGAGGATATATCTTCGAAACCAAACATATATAATCTTGGAAGTACATTGAATAAATAATATTAAAAAGTTCACGGGTTGAATGATGTTGGCTAGGATGGTTTGTTGTTTTGTTGGATAGATAATTTGGATGTCAACTAGCATATTCCTGTTCTTAATACAATATTATATTAATTATATAAAAATATGCATCAAGCAGCCTGACATGGTGAAAATCTTTTGTTAGTCATACCTGTATTGGTCTGCCCATGTGGCAGACCATAACTCCGGGATCTTGCAGGATATGGTTTGAACTCTAGCCCTTTGGTTTAATTTGATCTTAGTCATACCTAATATTGATTCCTTTTTTTTGGATATTCTAAATGAATTCAACCAAGGAGACTGTAGAAGACCAATAATTTTTCTAGCCTTCAGTCTTTTTTGAGCATCAAATCCCATACACCATTCAACTACATACAGCTTCAGGAGGCCATTGGTACCCTATAAATGCAATGGAGCTTCCCAAGCGTTTGTACTCGTACTAACAAATTCAGCATGCGAACTATATATAGTGTTCTTCTACGACAGTTCCAAAAAATTAGGATGTTGAATCAAGTCTTAGCTTGCCCTCTAGGCCAATTTTATAAACTGGAAAATCGTCCAGTAACCAATTATCACCCCAACATTTGGGGTGACCAGTTCTTATCCTACACTCCTGAAGACGAGGTAATTGAATGAAAATAATGCCAGAGCCCCAAAATGATAACTCTTTCACAAAGTGGGCCTCAAAATTATACTAAATTCGTACATCCTTTTCTACTACATACAGCTTCTGAATGCCAGAGCTGGACCATTATAAATAATATGGAGCTTGCCAAACTATTTCTCTCATACTTAATTACCAATTTATAATTCCATTCCCAGAAACTGAAATGTCTAGTACTCCAGTCTCAGTGCTTTCTGGCCTAGATTCCTAAAACCGAAATTTGCCCTGTAGCAAATTTTCACCCCAACATTTGGGGTAACCAATTTATGACCTACACTCCTGAAGACAAGGTAATGCAATTCAAATATGCATCATTCTTACTGGTTTATATACCTGTTTTTGGTTGGTAAATCTTGTTATTCCAGGTTATACGTGCCTGCAAAGAGGAGCAGGTTGAAGATCTGAAAAAGAAGGTGAGAAGGAAGTTAATGGCTGCTGCTTGTTGGAATACATGCTTAGGACTGCTGAACATGTCTAAGTTTGATTGAGTCAAGGTTGTTCCTCATTCTTAGGAATTAGTTGTGGTGTTCACGTTTTGTTTTTTTTTTTTGGCTATTTTTCATAACCATTTTGTTAGTGGTTTGTTATTTTTTCAAGCTTTAAATTGAAATGTCTTTAACCTTAATAAACAGAGTTCTGATTTTTCCTTCAAGTTTGCAGCAATTCATTTAAGTTTTCTTCCACTATTTTAAAATACCAACACTGCTGCTAGCCCTTCCCAATTGCTGAACATCATTGATGCAGTGCAATGGCTAGGAGTGGCATACCGCTTTGAAGGGGAGATAGAAGAAGAATTACAATAGATCTATGATAGTACTTTCCACGACGCCGACGATATGCATGGCGATCTGTATAATATTGCTCTTCGATTTTGACTACTGAGGCAACAAGGGTACAATATTTATTGTGGTAAGAGCATTGGGATTAATTATCACTGTGTTGATATACATGAAAACCATATATAGTGTTGGAAAAAAACCACATGCATGCAGAAGAGGTAATATATACTATTCCTTTTATTCGACATCCACCCATTACTAACCCCGAACTCTGTGGCCTCATATCACTTGTTAGGAATCCCTATGGATTATTTCATTTCTTATCTACATTGGTATGATATTGCCCACTTTGGGCCTAAACCCTCATGGTTTTGGCTGGACATGGTCCAAGTAAAGTGAATATATGGAGGAACCCTTCTCCCTCTATTAGGCATTTTAATGGGAGTTGAAAGGGGTTCTAAATTATTAACATGATATCGAGTCGGCCTTCGTGAAAGGAGGCAGTGGAGGAGGAGCCACACTTATCATCCTTTTGAAGGAGTGGAAAAAAAAGAAGAAAAGAAAAACCCGCCTCTGTGAGAGGGGGAATGTTGGAAGTCCCACATTGGCTAGACACGGTCAAAGTAAAGTAAATATATGGATGAACCTTTCTACCTCTATTAGGCCTTTTAGTGGGAGATAAAAGAGGTTCTAAAATATTAAAAATTCCAAAATTGAGTACAAGATTAGAGTATGGTGATGATTAATTTATAAAAAAACCACAAAACACTAAAATTCATATTTTGTTTTAGGTATATATACCAAATCTGAGTAGTAGTGGGCTTCGCTCCACACACCCCAAAAAATCTATAATATGGTACCATGAAACTTTTCAAATTGGGTTTGAAAAAATACGAGCCCCCAACTCTAACACACTACTGCATAGGAAAAAAAGAAAAATAAACGAGCTTCTTATCATTTAAATCTAATGTTCAATGGTGGTATCTATGCAGGGATATTCAACAAGTTTATGGATGTAGAAGGTGGCTTCAAGGAAGCTTTGATCAAAGATATACAAGGCATGCTAGGTTTGTATGAAGCTGCATATTTCAGGGTTCATGAAGAAGACATACTTGAAGAAACATTTGTGTTGGAGAATGATTCAAAGTTGAATCACATAGGTTCCTACTTGGTAGGAGTTTTAAATATTTATTTATTTTATTTTATTATTATCTATGGAAGCATAGCTTTTTGTTATTATTTCCATGATTTTAGCTTTTGACGGCGTGAGTTACTCTGTAGCCTATTTAAAAGGTATTTGCATTTAATAAAAATATGGAGAAGTGTGTTACGTGAGTAGTGCAAAATTATTTTTCTCTCTCTTCTGAAATTTCCCAACATGGTATCGTGAGCCGTGTTCTGAGGGTCCGGTGAGTGATCACTGATGGCACAAATAATTTTTCTGCTCCTACTCCTACTCTTACAGCAGAAAATTATCACATATGGGCTATCAAAATGAAGGCATATCTATAAGGTCTGAGTTTGTGGGAGGTTATTGAGAATGATGCTGATCCTACTGCTCTTCCACCAAATCCAACACTAATACAGCTGAAAAAGCATGAAGAAGAGTTGGCAAAGAAACCAAAGACACTCACTTATATACATGCAGCAGTATCAGATGAAGTTTTCACAAGCATAATGACTTGTGAATCGCCAAAAGAAGCATGGGACAAACTCAAAGAAGATTTTAGCGTAATACTCAAACAAAGTTGATGAAATTTTAAATCTCAAAAGAAATTTGAGATTCGTAAATGAAAGAATCAAAGTGTGAAAGAGTATGGCAAAGAAACTCATGACCATTGTCAACTGTATCAAATTACTTGGTGAAGATTTTCCTACTAAGAGAATTGTGAAAAGCTTCTGTGTTTTGTCCGAGCGTATGAATCTAAAATTTCTTCAAGACCCTATGATCTTATCGTACCAGTTTTGCAGAATTAATCAATGCACTTCAAGCTGTGGACCAGAGAAGAACTATGAGGCGGGAAGCAAATGAACAGGTGATTGATGTAGCATATTTAGCCAAAGAGTCAAAGGGAAATGGAAAGACTCCTGCGGTGATCATTGCAAAAATCGACATGAAGAGAAAGAATGATGGCACAAAGGAAAGCCTCAATGCTCAAGTGCAAAAGATTTGGGCATCTACAAAAAAATTGTATAACAAAAATGGAACAAGCAAATGTGGTAGAAGAGGTTGAAGAAACTCTCTTTTGAATTAATTGGTGAGAAGTGCACCAAGAAGAGTTTTTAGAGAGAAGTGCTCTAAAACCCAATGAAGGTTGATGAGAGAGTGCATCAACAAGATGGTGAGACGTGCATCATGAGGTGGAGAGATGTGCTTCACAAATTTGAAAATATGGAGAGATGTGGTCCATGAAAAAAAAAAAAAAATTCTGCAACTTTGAATCAAGGGAGAATGTTGGAGAATGATTCAAAGTTGAATCACATAGGTTCCTACTTGGTAGGAGTTTTAAATATTTATTTATTTTATTTTATTATTATCTAATGGGTTGTTAGCTTTTTTTTGTTATTATTTCCATGATTTTAGCTTTTGACGAAGTAGTAGAGTTACTTCCCAGCCTATTTTAAAGGCATTCGTATTTAATGTAACATTATGTAGGAAGTGTGTTACGTGGGTAGTGCAAAATTATTTTTCTCTCTCTTCTTGAAATTTCCCAACAATTTGCTTTCACCACCACTCACCTCAAGACCATGGTAGAAAGTTTAAGATACCCTCTTGCAGAACAAGTTGCCCATGCCCTGAAGAGACCTATTAGGAAAGGATTGGAGAGGCTTGAGGCAAGATGGTATATATCCATCTATTAAGATGAAGCTTCCCATGATGAAATTTTACTAAGCTGGCAAAATTAGATTTCAATCTAGTGCAGTCAATGAATGAGGAAGAGTTAAGCAATCTTACACGGTTAGTTCCCAAGTCACCCTTCATGAACTTGTTCATTGTTCTTAGTTAATTTCCAGTATGGGAGTTGCACTAGTAACTGCACGTTACACCGTGGTTACAACCTTATCTTTGATGGGAATGGGAGATGTAGTAACAAAGGAGATCTTTGAATGGGTGGCCGACAATCCTAGGATTATCTCATCTTAAAACTTAATGGCGAGGCTCATGGATGACATCAGATCACATAAGGTATGTATCATGTGCCTCAAATTGCAAGAGCATAGGGTATGTTCGGTCCCTATTTTTGAAAATTGTTTCCTGTTCTCAAAAACAATGATAAAAAGCAAAACATGGAAAAGAACAAGGGTGAAGATGTTTGATTACCACTTCTTTTGTGTTCTAAAAAATATAGAGAACACAAAAAATAATAAATTCAAATAACAATAATAGTTTTCAAAGAACACCAAATGGTGTTTGTTCTCTGTGTTTTCAAAATAGGAAAGCGAGGATAGGCATTGGAATAGCAGTTGGTTTGAGACATTCCTGGTTAATGTCCAGCCATGCATTCTTAACTTGCTTTTAAAACTCATAGTACAATTGTTCCTCAGAGACATCACATTGCTTCATGTAACACTCAATGGCTGACGTGGCATGCTCTCTCTTTTGCTCAAATTGCATGTATATTAATACAAAAGTTGAGGAAAAAAAAGACTGTGAGCGCCTGTAATGTCAATCTTTCACGAGTCCTCGTTGTCATTTACAAGGAGGGAGACGACTACACACGTGTTGGGAAATCGATGAAGGATAATATTGGATCCCTGTTCATTGATCCCATTGTAGCGACCCAAATGGAGTTCATCTATCCTCAAGATCCGCCTCTTATGGAAGGAGTAATTATATAAAGTAACCACAAGGATGTGTGAAACAAAAACATTATTCTGACTTTTTTATTAGTGTTTTTAGCATTCTCCTTTAATAGAAGTTTTTATTCGAAGAGCTTGTATAAAAATTTCTTTGTTTTGCCTTCTTAATCTCTCTTCATGAGCTTGTAAAGATTTCATTAGTTAATCAATATATAGTCATAGGTTTTAGATTCTTCGATGATAATAACAATATAATAAAACTTTAAAGTGTATACATTATAAACGTAACTAAATAAGTTACAATTCATATTTAAAATTTCGAATAGTATACAACTTCAGGATCAAGTGTATACATTAAAAATATAACTAAATAAGTTTAGGGTATGATGAGAGTGTTTATTGTTCTATTTTTTTAGAACAGAAAAAAGTTCTCAAAAACATGAACCAAATCAACAAATTCCAAACGTGTTCTATGTGTTTTCCAAAACCAAAAAACGCTTTCGATCATCAGATACAAACATGCCCTAACACAATGGTTTTTCCTTTCTTGCTTTACTTTTTTTTTTTTTTTTTTGGCTCAACTTTTTATGCTTGTTGTAGTTTGATCAAAAGAGAGGGCATGTGGCCTCAACCGTTGAATATGGTGTCTCTGAGGAACAAGATATAGCGAGTTTCAAAAGCAAATTAAGAATGGTTGGATGAATCTTAACCAAGAATGCCTCAAACCTATTGTTGTTCCAATGCCTATCCTTGATGGTGTTCTCAGTCTTACACGAGCCGCAGATGTATTTTACAAAGAGCAAGATGAGTACACGCATGTTGGGAAAGCAATGAAGAATTACATCACGTCTTTGTTCATTAATCCTATAACATGATCAAATATATAGAACCATGCCCTATTTATCGCTAGCTGGCCACATTATAATGAAGAAGTGATATTGATCTAATAAATCATGCATGCATATTTGTGATAAAGTGAGAGAGGGACACATTATATGTTAGTATCTCAGGGTTCATGGTGTTTTACTTTCCATTAATATTGCCTGAATATTTAAATGAGAACGCGTTCTTGAATTTGAGCCATGCACGCTCAACCTTCCACTAACCATGCAAGTAAACTAAACTAAACTAATTGAACTTGTCCAATAAAATCCATATCAGCAGCATGTTCATTGTATAACATACATGGAAAATCCTCAGTCATGAGAGTACCAATATTCATATCTTCAATATTAATGTGCTTAGAGGCGGATTCGTGATTTTATGTTGTTGGGTATCAACATTATAATGTACTAATAATATACAAGAAAAAATCGCATCATTCATAAGTTATCACATTTTTCATTTAATTGTGTCATAAAATTCAAAATCCATCCTATAGAAAAAATATTAAAGTATGATCCAACATCTTGACAGCTATTGGGATTTGGGGTTCCATCTAATTTTTTAAAGGGCCGAAAAAATACTTATAAAGGTTTTTTTTTTAGTGTCAATTAACACCCCATTGTAACACGTAGATCCACCCATGCCATAGACATAAGCTAGTTCTAAATCATAATCAGTTCCAAAATAGAGACCACAACCTAAGGTCTTAATTAAGACAAAATTTAGAAATAAAGAAGATTATGAGTTAAGAAGTGTGGACAATATCTCCATTGGTATGACGCCTTCTGGAGAAAGCAAAAAACAAAACCATGAGGGCTTTAGCCCAAAGTAGACAATATCATACCAATACGGGGATGTGTGATCCATTTATTTTATACATAACTCAATGCATGTGAATTTTTCTTTATAACATACAACAAGTCACTCTTCCATGTGGTTGAAGCTACAGAGTTTGCTTAAAATTTTTCTGTGGATTTTGCTCGCTCCAACAAACATTAAAAATAAAAATAAAATAAACAAAAACTATTGAAACTCCATCAATTCAAGCCTATCGCTTTGCATATGACATGTAGTTCGTTGTTTTCCATCACTAATTACCTCCGGTTTATAACTTTGGGGTAAGGAATAAGAACACATGTTACCAAGGATGGATATGAGTAAATCCGCGTTTGCATTTTTGTTTTTTGTTTTTTTTTGTTTTATTTGCCTTTTTGCTAAAAGAAATTTGCTTTAAGGATTTTAGCATTTAATATGTTTGTTTTCTTCATTTTGTCATAATTATTGTTAATTTTAATTTTTGCTGAATAAAAACCCAAAATATTTGTTTTTTTCTTAATGCTTTTTTGAATTTTTTCTATTAAGAAAAAACTAAATATTCAAATATGAGAAAATGATATATTTTATGATTCAATTGAAATTCTCATCATTCCTTTCATGCTAATTAAATACAAACTATTTGTTTTTAAATATTTATTTTCTAAAAATTTAGATAAAAATTAAAAATAGATTTTTTATTTTTTTTTAAAACAAACAACTTGAAAGTTTACTAGGACTTAGCAACCTAACCAAGAGAGGGGGGTGAATTGGTTTTCTCAAAAACTTTCGCACACTAATAATAAATCTTCAATTTAATGCAATAACAATAAATAAAAGATAGGGATAGAGAAAACAAAAACCGGATTTATACAACCTTCAACTGGTGAGAGTTCCACTAGTGGCAAGCTCTAACCCGAGCTTTTTCTTTTACACTTGGATTATGGCTCCAATAGGATCTTCACAAATCCTTCAAGTTATACACACTTAAGTACAAAGAGACACTCTCAAGCTCTCAAAATCTTTCAAATACAACTCAAGCTTGAATGAACACAAGTGTGCACCCTAAAATATGCAAATGTAATGAATGCACCCACAATCTTGGTTTGAGAAATGATTCACAAGGGAAATGATGGTTGAGAGGATATTCAACGAGTTTCTTTTTTCTTAAGTGATCCCCCACACTATATTTATTGAGTGGGATTTCGGTTAGCTTTTAATCTGCCAACCGATAGACCGGTTACTGCACACTAGCCATTTATAGCCATTGAAATATAACCGTTGGGAGAACCGGTAGACCAGTTCGACCAACCGGTTGACGGTTTCAACAAATCGGTTGGCCATTTATATGAATTGGTCAACCGTTTCATTTATACCAAAATGGATGGCTATCAGATTCAAACAATCGAATTAACTGTCAACAAACCGTCAACCGCTTAGGTCTACAAAAATGGATTGCTACCAGATCCAGTGATCGACTAACCGGTCAACCATTTCACCAACCGGTCAACCACTTCCATATATGGTCCACACCAATCGGTCGACTACGTCCATGGTCCACACCAACCGGTTGACTGGTTGAGCTGGAACCGGTTTACCTTTTTAGATGTTTAGTTTGATGTGTTTTTTATTTCTAAACCTTAGATAAACATTGAAGTTTATTTTAGGATTATAAAGTCTAAAGTTTTATGCTCAAACTAAAGTTTTCAAAAGATATGCAATTTTGGTTTTGAAAACCGAGTTTATGAGGATCACGTAATGACAGTTATCTCTAAAGTGCACCACTGCATTCATCTTACATAGATTCCTAAGTTTACAAGGTCTTCATGGTATGCTTGAACTTTGAATCCCGATTTTCTTCTCGAGCTTGATTCTTGATTCAAATCTTGGATAAATGTAGTCTTTAAGTTCATAATTATTTTCAACTGCTATTTCTATTTTCTATGGAGTAATAATTGTCTGCTCAGAGTGTGCACTGTTCGAGTGCACTAATATGGAATATGTTTTCCTTAAGTGTACAGATTTCGGTAAAGACAAATTTGAGTGACCATTTTTTAATTCTTTCCCCTTAGTGCACAACAACATAATTTTCATTTTTAAAAAATCTAGTAAGAATCTAGCATAAACACAACTAAAGTAAAAAAAAAAAAAAAAAAGAAGTACCATGGCTAATTAAGGTGCCTTTGCAACAATGAAAGCTACTGTTTTTTGCTATAGGTAACGATGAAACACATTTTTCCCTAAAAACAAGGTACAACGTATTTAATTCTTTCATTCTGAATAATAGACATAATTAATTCACATTGATGGATGGTTTTGACTTGTAGGGACTAGAAAATATTATGTGCTTACGTTATCCAAATTTTAAGAGATTTGTATGTGGAAAAGTTCGACTTGGCAGTCTGTCTCTTCCTCCACGTGAAGCCGAGAAGACAAATTCAATCAAGTCAGCACGTTAAAAACATATTTGCAGACAAGAAGGGTGATGACGGTTGGATTGTGAAGTCTTAATTAGTTTTATTAATATGATTCTTTGGGATATTAAATAAGTTGCACATTTGACGAGGAGAGAAAAAGTTGTGATTCCTGTAACAATAATGATTTAAAATCGGATAAAGAAAACAAGAACACATATAACATATAGGATTTTATGTGATTTGATAATATGTCAACATCTACAAAGCGGTTCAAACTTTTACTATGTTTAAAATAGGATTATACAGGAAGATATTTATAATAACACTAGGATATGATCAAATTATAAAAATACTCTTATCTTGAATATATCAAAAGACTGGGTACTACTGGTTTTGTAGGGAACCCGTGAAAATTTTAAATTTAAATTTAAATTTTTCAGAAAAATGGCAAAACGGTAATTTGTCGGAATAGTCCTGGAGGAAAAGCTTGGATTTTTCTAGATCTCAGATGACGAAACAGATTACATCGTTGGAATGGTCTCGTGAAATCTAGCTACGCTGTCGAATTTTGTTGGATTCCGAGACATTCGGAATTTCACGTATTTCGAGGCATCGGTGCTCCAAGAGCAAGTAAGTCATGTGTCAAAGTGCATACCTATAAGACACATGGTAAGCCATGTGCCACAGACATGCAATGTCAAATTTTGTATAATTAGGAAGTGCTCGTAGATGAAGGAAGGAGGAGTAGGAAAGGAAAAGAGAAAGGGAGGAAAGGAAAGCAGGGAAAGGGATGAGAGAAAAGAAGGAAAGAAAAGGAAAGAAAGAAAAGGAAGGAAGAAAAGAAAATGAAGGGAGAAAAAGAAAAGAGAAAGGAAAGAAGGAAGAAAGGAAAGGAGGAAGGGAACCGGAACAAACATCACGCAGGGAGCAGAACCGGAAGGCAAAGGGCCCGAAACTGCGCTACAAGAGGTAGATTTCCTCCTACTCCGGATATTTTACGCCTAGGAGCCACGTAATGGCCTAGCGGTTTCGCCCAATTTCAGGGTGAATTTAAGATGTGTGTGGTTTGGTTGTTGTTATGTGATGGTCAAAGACCGGTTTCACGGGGTTTCGGGACTGTCCGAGACCTAACACTATGTTCCGGAGAGGCAAAATCCCGAGCAGAATGGCAAACGAGGGTGTGCCCAAATTTCCGTGCACCCTTGCGAACATACAGCGTCAACTTCAGAACGACCATAACATTCTCGTCCGAACTCCGATTTGCACTTTCTTGGACTCTACAGAAAGCTCTTTGAGTCTATAATTCAATAAGATAAAATGCTCAGCCAAACCGTTGGTTGAACATTGGGCTAGGTTACGGACAATTGAGGAATGGTTCGTTCTGGTTTCCAGAACTTCTGTTTTCGAAACTAGTTTGTATCTGAAATGCTTAAGGCTACATCTGGCCTGAGCAGGGAATTGTGTGTTGAATGTTTTGTGTGGTCTTGACACAAGCTGGACTTTCTGGACTAAGTCCGGTTTATTTCCAAGGCCTAGCAAGGCTGGATTTATGGTCGAGAATGGCTAATGTGTGTTATTGCTATAAGTTGAATAACATGCTGAATGTGTGAAATTATGTGATATATTTGTAAGATAAAATGGAAATAATTGTATGTATTGAATATAATTTATCCATGACACTTGACATGTAGTGTAATAGATATGTTGCATGTGACACGTAGCGTACATGTAGGCATGAAATGGCATGTAATGACATATGCATTGCATTTATGCACGGGACATCACGTCGAAGTTGCTGGTGAGTGATGGTCGGGTCGACACCGTGCTTGGTGTTCACCAAGGTAAATCGACATTGTGTTTGGTGTTCACGGTGGGCTCGTATTTTGGATCACATCCAGCTGGAGTCTCACGGGTGTATTTCTAACCGTTTTGGAAATAAAACAATTTCATCGAAGATTGTCCAATTTTTTTTGAATAAAACGCTATCTGAGATTGTCCATCGCTTTTGAATAAAAACAATTTATCAAGATTGCCCAATGTTTTTGAATAAAACGCTTATTTGAGATCGCCCACTGTTTTTGAATAAAACAGTTTATCGGAGATTGTCGAATGCTTTTGAAATAAAGCGGGTTATTGGAGACTGTCCACTGTTTTTGAATAAAACAGTTTATTGGAGATTGTCCAATGTTTTTGAATAAAACGTTTATTGGAGACTATCCACTGTTTTTGAATAAAACAGTTTATCGGAGATTGTCCAATGCTTTTGAAATAAAGCGGGTTATCGGAGATTGTCCATTGTTTTTGAATAAAACAGAATGTTGTGTAGGCGTGCGACATCATAAGGTGAGAACCTTAAACTGTACCACAAATGCAACACACGCATCGGGTAAGGAAATAAGTAAGCATCGGGGTATCCAATGTGTTTAGAATTACAAAACAAAAGCTTTTGTTTTGGAAAGGGCGTGGGCGGGACGCCCTGATGCTTTTCACACTCGACATATGCGTGAGGGAGTCAACGTACTTAGATTTGAGTCACGGTGGGCTTAATGCATTCATGACATGTACATTCGCGCGGTAGAGTATAGGTAATTAATGCTTGTGATTGTATGTATTTGCATTGCATGTTGCCTAGGTAGGAGTAGCCTTGGTAGAAGATAGGTCTATTGGGCTTTGACACTTGGTCGTGGGACCACCCTTCGTGCACGAGAAGATGGCGCTCCTGTAGGCCGTGAGGCACGGTTAAGGCCGGTCAGGCCTGAAAAGTATTTTTGTAAAATATATTAGAGTTATCTAGTTTTAATATATTTTGTCATGTAAAAGTGTAAAGGAGTTGTACATCAAACTCTTGTAAAATATTATAAGAATTTTTATATTTATAAAAAATATACGTAGCGCGACTACGAATATTCCGCGGTTGACGAAAGAAGGCCTGGACTCGAATTTTGGAGTGTCACAGCATGGTATCTAAGTATATGGACCCCCGGGTTTTGGGGCGTCACAGGCTTCGCCCCGTACTCCCAACCTATTATTTCGTCCCCCCAAAAAAGAGGATATGCATGAAGGGTAAATGCCCTTTAAGCCTTAATATGAGTCATAAGCCACAATAATCTTCACATTGATGAATATTCACCTCTTTGAAGAAACCAACCATAGCTTGAAACTCCATTTGGACAATAGGCCAGGGCATCTCCCATCTAGCATCTGGAGATATTAATCAAGTCCAAACAGTGCTTGAAGTTTTCCGTGGTAACAAGCTTTGTCAACATATCTGCTACATTCTCAGAAATATGAATCTTCTTAAACAATAACTCACTAAAAGATACCAACTTCCCGATCTTGTGAAATCTCACATCAATGTGTTTGGTCCTGACATGAGACATTTGGTTCTTTTTCCAAAAAGATGGCACTTTGATTGTCTTACTGCAATTGAACTTCACTTTGCTGAATACCCAGCTCCTTGACCAATCTTGCAGGCCATAATACTTCCTTGAAAGCCTTAGCTACTGCCATATACTCTGACTTGGTAGATAATGCAATCAGGAATTGTACCATAGATTTCCAACAAATAGGTCCTCCACCAAGAGTGAACACATAACCTTTGGTAGACCTCTTGTCATCCAAATCTCTTGCATAGTTTGCATTCACATATCCACAACTAAAGGATTACTATGCAAGCCACCGAACACGATGTTAAGCAGCAGACCTGCAGGTAATATATCGCAGAAAAAGAACAGTATGAAACTGGAGATCCATATGAAACGTTTAATGGAAAACAAGTTTACAAAACCTTAAGCAAGAACAAACCGAGTATATGAAATTGTTTGCAAGGAAACTAGAATAGAGATTAAATTAATGAGAACTCGTTGCGCATTAAGTCTTCAGAGTTGGACACAATCTCCTTAAGACAATTATCGCTCTTCGGCAAAGGGCGCTTCGAGTCTTTGGCAATTTGTCTCCCAAGATGAAATGATCTCCTAACAATCAGAAAGCACTTCGTTTGTTGGTTGTCGAACCGAACTGTTTGCAGAACTCAGTATCCATCAAACGTATGCTAATGAATGATGAATGAATATGTATATTTTTGTATGTCAAAATGAGAGAAGGTGTGGTCTTTATATAGACCTGCTCATGACTGTTCGGTACAGTCATGAAGCTTGGAAGGGTTGTGTCTGTTCATGGCAAATAGACAATACGCCCACTGGAGAAGACACATCAGTCCAACTAAGAATCTACGCAAAACGACAACGCTTTGATGCCGTGCCAGCTTAGCCAGTCTGACACGAACCCGACCCGGCTCGGTTCGGGGCGGTGGCGGCGCACGCACGTGTGGTGAACCAAGCATGAGCTAGGTCCTCCCGTCTATTAAGACTGGGTGCCCTTAGCTCCAAAAAACCCAACTACAAGGTGGGTGTATTTATACTCCTTTAAAAGTCTTGTTCCCATCCGATGTGGGACACAATCTTTTCCACAAGCTTAAACCTTTGCTACTGCTCATAAGTGATGTTTGGAGGCAATTTCCAATTCACTCCTAATGGTTTTGAGCAATCATTATATGATCTTCATTCTCTCATGAGAGAAATCATTCCATGTGACCCACCAAAAGCTTTAGGACCCAATGTAATTTTTTAGCTCAAAAGATAGCTAAATTATCAGGCTCAAAACCCATTTTTCCAACAAGCATTGTAGTCCCCCAAGTTATGAAGATTCACTTGACTACATCCTAATGTGATCGTCCTAGATTCGATAGAAACTTGCTTACCGCACTAACAAAATATTCTTTTAACTTTTTAAAAACTAAATATAATATTGAAAAAGTTTATAGTTTAAGTTTACTTTTCAATCACAATATGAAAAAGAAAAAAAAAAGTATGAAGTTTGACCTCTTTTAAGTTAACTTTGTTTTGTAGCTCCATCCTATTATAATTATCCATGATGATGTATTAATAACACACAACCATTCACAATTCACAAACATCATTAGCCACAAGATCCGTCTTGAATTTGGTATCAGTGACATGATATGTCACCTCAATACAATGAAATCAGAGGAATGAGTCAATAAACTGTACTAGATATGATATTAGAATACGGATCAAATTCCTAATTAATATTAATTCTGTTTTTAGATAATATTTGTAGGATAATCATGCTTGTCATATTATTTTAATATTAGGTTTTCTTATAGAATAAGGAAAATTGTCAAAAATATCTCTATAAATATTTTGGGTTATTAGGGAAAAAAGTTACGAGAGAGACATGGACTTTTAAAGGCTATTCGATGTAAGAACAGTGATATAAGGGTTTTAAGGATTAAAAGTTTTGTTAGGTATTTTCTTGGTATTATGGACGGATAGGGTTTTGTGATTTTTCCTATTCGTCGCAATACTTTGATATTTCAATCTTGTACTCTTGTACTCTGTGTTTTTAAGAATAATGGAAAGATTCTCTCATTCGTGGATATAGGCATAATTAGCCGAACCACATTAAAACCCCGTGCATCTTTACGATGATTTCTTTACCTTTGTGTTCTTAAATTCATATTCTCGTCCATCACAGCTTCCGCAATTCATGGCATATGACATATTTAAGAATAGGAATATAAGGTAACTGAGGAACAAGGAATATGACTTTCAAGAGATACATGACCTATTTGGTTTCTTTTGAAAAATTAAAATTAAAGAATATTTTTTTAAAAATATAAAAAATATTATTTCGATGTTTTTTGAAAACTATTCTTCTCTAACTTTTATGTTTTTTTGTATTCTTCATGTTTTTCAAAACAAAAGAAAAATGAGAAACCAAACAAGTTCTTCGTGTTTTTCTTATTCTTTTTGTTTTATAGGAAAAAAAAAACCAAACGGCCCATAGCCACCTTAGATGGAACCCTTAGATAAAAATTAGGATATTTATCATTGGTTTTTGTTTTTTTATTTTATTAAATAATATAGTTTATAGGTGCATATGTCAAATCTATGATTTCCATGAAGCTATGAATTACTAATGTTATTAAAAATGTTTCTAAAACGTTTTAGTAGAGTTGGTCTCATTAATCTCCTTCATGGCTTCATGAATTGAAGTGATTGGTGATGTGATTTTTTTTTCTAATCATACATTGAAAGTGTGCTTCAATAGTGTTGATCTCATTAATCACCTTCATGGCTTCATCAATTGAAGTGATTGGTGATGCGATTTTTTTATAATCAATAGATACATTGAACATGTGCTTATTTTACCAAGTTAATTAATAATAATAAAGTGATTGGTGATTGGTGATATGATTGTTGATATGATTGGTGAACCGCATGCACTTGTTTTCATCTTCTTTCCACCTTCCATCACATTTTTTGTCCAAGGTGATTGGTGATATGAGTATTGCTATGATATGTATAGAAAGTAGTTATCCAAAAAATATAATAATAATTTAAAGCTTAAATGTTTTAGTAGTATTAGGATTTAGGCCTTCCAATGTGCATTTGTTATCATTATCTTTGCACTATCCTTCATATTTGTCATGAATGGTGATTGATGAATGATCATCGTTTCTATTTAGAGGCATATTAGAGATATATTATGCTTATGACTATAAGAAAGTTGATCATTTTGAGCAAACAAGGTGAGAGATATAAGTGTGCAATCCAGGTCATAGTCCTTAATATTCGGATTGTGATTTTGTTCAAACTATACTATTATGCATTCGAATCCTCCTTTTAAGGATTTAGTGTGTACAAAGCAACATAAATAATTACAATAAAATAAAGGCACACACAAACTTTACGTGGTTCAGCAACTACTTATGTCTATGGGACTATGCCAAATGCTAGAATTTCCACTAATATGATTCAAGATTACAATTAGTCTTATGTGGTATGACACTCCCTCTCTACCCACGACCCTTCTTCACACCTAATCACTCATAGTGGAATTTAGAATGGACTCTCTATTCCTCTCACTACATTACACACCCATTCCCAATACATCAAAATAAAAATTAAGAATACTATATTCATCACCTTTCACCATAGGTGAAAGGATTTTAATGTGCAATACCTAAGAGAGTATCTACACTCCGCACTCCTTCAGCACATCTTGATGCAAGGACGGGACCGTGATGGATGATCTAACGGTTTAGGTAAGTTAGGGTTATGGGGTAGAACTTTGATGGGTAAGGGATAGGTATGGTCTCATAGGTTTTAGGACTAGTTTAGGGTTTATTTATGATGAAATTAAGGTTTAGAATGAAGGATTTTAGGTTTGGAAAGGTTCGCGTTTGATTTGATGCAAAACAACTTAGTTTTGAGCTAGTTCAGGTTTTTCGGTTTTCTAAGATGTGCTGTGGTCGTGCACACCTGGGGCTTAAGGTTAGAAGATGGTATTTATGGTTTCTAGAGTGAAACAAAGTATATGGAAAAGTTTTATAGTTATGGAACAAGAATTGGAAAGTTTTGGGTTGAGGTTGAAAATTTGGTTAACGAATGAAGAGAATTGATTTAGATGGGAGCAGAGAATAGAGGATAGGTACTTACTTCACAACTCAAGGAATCCACCAAGAAATAAGAAGCCATGAACTCTCCACTCAAGGGAATCTACCTAAGAGATTAGAGAACAAGAGATATACTTCGCCACCTAAGGAATCCACCTAGGGATAAGAAGCAACGAACTCGCCACTCAAGGAAATCCACCCAAGAGATAAGAGAACAAGAGAGAACACTTAAAAAGAGAAATCTGAAAAATATTATTAAACTTGAACTGATAGTCAAAAGACTACATTATGGGGGTATATATAGCCCCATACTTTCTAAATGCAATAAAGAAACTTCTACTTTGACTTGGAAAACAAAGACTTTCTAATTTAAATAAAGCAACTCCTAAAATGAAATAGCAACTCCTACTAGGAAAGCAAACTTTCCAAATTAAATAAAGCAACTACTACTTTGACTTGGAGAACAAATCTTTCTAAAATAAAACAACTTAAATCAAAATAGTAACAAGACTCAAATACTTAGATTTAGAAACATATTCAATGTCTCCAAGGTTTCACAGCCTCCCGAATATGAATTTTCCATAATTAAGATCAAATTCCCAATGTATTTTGTAGAAGTGATGAGTATCTTAAATATTCATTTTATCCCCATGTTTTGCTTAGGTTTTAGTAGTTTTACGAGATAAATAAGTGCCCTAATGCTATATTTTCCCAATTTTGTGATTAGGCCAACTATTAAATAACATTAATTATTTAATATAATTCCTAGATCGATTCTGTATGGTTTATAGGATATATCTTAAAATGGAAAAGACTGTGGAAAAAGAGGAATAAATTTTGAAACAATAATGTATTCTTTTGTAATTTATGTTGTGATTCGTGCAACAATGATGATTAAGAACGAAAAAAAGAAAACAAGTACACAAATTTTACATGGTTCGGCAGTGTGCCTAT
Source organism: Tetrastigma voinierianum (assembly GCA_016808115.1). Lineage (NCBI taxonomy): Eukaryota > Viridiplantae > Streptophyta > Magnoliopsida > Vitales > Vitaceae > Tetrastigma > Tetrastigma voinierianum. The sequence continues at coordinate 365,896 of JAEQBH010002202.1, read as the reverse complement.
AATCCTTGGAAACGACGGTTTAAACTTTCAATATTATTGAAATAGAGTTATATAGACGATTCAAAGTTACCCACTGTTACTCGATCTTAAAATGAGCTACATGTCATAACAATTTAGTTTTGTTTTTTCTAACAATACTTTCAAAAATATGCCTCTGACCCCATCTCCATGTGGGGCATTATCCACAATTAGCAATGCTCCCATACTAGCAGTTCACAATGAACTGCCAAAACATACAGACAAATATTCAATTGTCACGGTTATCTACATAGGTAAATACAAAAAATTACATGTTTTGGGCGGAGCAAGTTGGGGTAGATCCCCCCCCCAGAGTGAAAGACCCAAATGTTATTCACAGTTAGACATGAATCCCGACGATGTAAGTTCGCAAAAATGTTGGAAAGGCGTGTGGCGTCCTGCGGTGAAAACCCGAAAATCCGTGGCCCACAAAAGAAAAAGAAAATCATGAAATGATAAATTAAAATTAGAGGGTTGTCCAATGGTTTAGGTCATTGGGTTAAATACCAATGGTTATTTTCCACACTTGGCAGTGCGGGTGTGGGGAGTCGATTGGACTTAGGTTGAGCATGAGGGGGTCGTCTCGTACATGACCTGAACATTTCATATAATGTTGCATAAATTGTATGACATGTGATGATGTTTATGTACGCCATTGCATGTGCATTTTAGGTGGGGAGTAACCCTTGTAGGAAAATTTTCTACTAGGCATTGCTCACCCCTTTATGGGACCGCTTCGGTGCAGTCGTCTCGGTGTATGACCCACATATGGAATGCATGAGGATGAGATCGGATCTTGTGAAGAACTTGTATACCTTTTTGTTGTATAAAAGGACTATTAAATGGACTGATGGTTAAATAATCTATCATATATTTTTGTATATTTGTAAATCAAATATGCAGGAATGGGTCTTAATAAATGAGTGTGATATCGGGACACCAGATATTTACACGTTTCCTCAAGTTGACGGGTTGTCAATCGGACCCCCGAAACAGGGGTGTCAAAGCGTGGTATCAGAGCATAGGTACATGAGTACCTAGGGCTTGAGGGACATGGATATAGGCCATGGCTATTGTGGTGAAATTGATACCAGAGTCATAGCTTGGTATCGGAGTTTTGGTACACTAATACCTAGGAGTTCATGGGATGGGTTTAGACCACTACATGCATGGTGTGTTTCATGTTGTGTTCGGATATGTGTTCCATGTTTATGATTGTGTAATTGTGTGTTACAAATTGCGCGGAAAGACATATACACGGTGTGAGGTATATGGGAAATGTGATTACGTGGTTATTGCATGGAAGATTATATACATGGCATAATGTATATAGGAAAAAAAATGAAAAAAAAAGTGGAATGCTAAGGTTAGGAACCATAACCTTAGGGGTTCGAAAGGTCATCCACGAGGTGCCAGCCATGCACCACCTGTTTTTACCACTTGCATGCCTTTCTTGAAGAGTGTTGGGATTGCCGAGTTGCTACCATTGCCTTATTTAGTCTGCGGTGGTAGTTAGGGAGGTCAGAGTAACCTCTCGAGAGGTTCGAGGTCACATCGGCCTCCAGCAGCTTACGGGGGAAAGGGGGTCCAGGGTAATTTGGCAAACCATTAATTCGACGGATCGAGAAGGTATTGGAGGCTATGGATATTACCTCCGATCTTGAGGCGAATCGGTAGAAGCTGCGCGTTCAGGAGTAGGAGTGAGTCTAAGTGTGGTGGGGTAGGCTAAGACCTTTAGGGACATAAATGATGACTTAGAGCGAGTTCCATGGGCTCTTTATGAGCCGTATTTTCAGGCCATTGCTAGGCGTCACGAGGCCCGGAGTTCCTAGGTGAGGAGGCAGGGAACCATGACAGTGATGGAGTATGTGGCTAGGTTCACGAGTTGGCGTTGTATGCAGCTTGATTATGTGGCCCACGGTCGGCGAGACGGGAGATTTGAGGAATGGATGAGTTGTCCATTCGGACCAAGATTGTGGGCCTCCACCTATAGGACATGGACTCTATGGTCGGGATAGCTCTGGCCATAGAGAGAGAGATGGACGACACACGGGGTATTCGAGATGCGAGTGTCGGTGGGAAGAGGAAGGAGGATCAGCCTTCTTTGAGTTTGGGAAAGAGACAAAGGACCGTCCCATGGGCGCCCTAGTCTGGGGCCAGCGGGCGATGCATGCCATTACCATCAGCTTTAGACATATGAAGAGAGGAATTGCCACGGGGCATGGATCTTAGGGTTTTGAGTTGAGGTGCGATTCCGGTCATCGATTGGGACGGTCACGGAACTCGGTTTGTTCCTCTCGCTCTGGTATGGAGTCGAGAGGGAAGCAGTTTCAATCGCGAGTGCTTCTGTGGCACATCGGCGGTATAGATGGCGGAGGGGCGGAAGTATATAGGTGGTCGAGTCTGGATGGACAGTTGGGACTGGGGACCTTTCTGTAGTTTATTACCCTGAGGCGAGCGTGCGAATCGGCCGGATATGCGGGGGCATTTTCATACGCATTTGTTGTGCATGCGTTGTCTTGCATCTTATGTGATAGGTTTAGGTTTGGAGGTTGAGGCCTCTGGAAAAGCCATTGTATGGGAAAATTCTCCCCTAGGATCTCTGGTGAGAGTTGGTCAGATATGTCGGGATTGTGAGTCAGAGATCTCAGGGATTCTGCTCATGGTGGACCTCGGGTGGTAGTCATATCGGGTTTTGATGTCCTTTTTGACATGGATGAGTTGACAGACCCTCAGGTTGTTAGTGATTGTGACCTTAGGCGGGTTATCATACCCGACACGGTCTTGGAGTTGTGTAAGGTTGAATATGCATGTGAGTGATGCGTATGTGTGTGGAATTTCAGGACGAAGTTCTTTTAAAGGGAGGAGAGTGTGAAACCCCAGAAAATTCGAATTTTCGAAAAAAGGTAAAATGGTAATTTCGGTTGAAAATCGAAAATTTTCTAGATCTCGGATGACGAAACGGACTGTGCCGTTAAATTCGTCTCGCGAAATCTAGTGACCCAGAAAAATTTCGTCAAATTCGGAGACAATCGGAAGTTTTTCCGATTTTCTGGGTGATAAGTTGCCAGTGACTCCAAGGACGAGATTTTTATGAAAATCTCGGAAGTCAAGAAATGGCTTGGGTAAGTTCATTTAAAATAAAGTGAATTGAAAATAAATAAATTGTTTCGGGGTAGAAACGGACCCGAATAAAGCAATATGAACCATGTATCCAAAATAATAATAATAAAAAAGAAGATAAAAACGAAAAAACAAAAGAAAGAAAGGGGAAGCGTCGGGTAGAGAGAGAGATATATATTTTGATTTTTTTTCTTCTCTTGGCTTCTCTCTAAGATCTACGGAAGTGGACCGCGGAGTTTCGTTATAAGCGAGAGGCAAAGTTGAATTACACTTTCGGCGAGGCTACGCGTGAGCACCAAAATCTTGAGTTTCGTCGAGCTCCACGAGGTGGGAATTTTCTACTTGTGTTATTTCTAACTAAGGTCATTTAATGGCTTGAGGTTTTCTTAGAGGCGAACGGACCATAAATTTCAGGCCCAATTTTTGGATCCGAGTGTAAAATTTTAGGAATTTTCGGGTTGTTCAGATAGTCATTTGAAAATTTGGGTTTGTTTTTAAGGCCGATTCGGGTTAAATTTTCGGGATTGTTTTGATTGATCCGGACATGATTCAGCTGTTTTTAGGCGATCGGGCCCCAGGTTGAGGTTTTGATTTGATCCGAGGCGATGTGTTCGGGTTTTGTGGTGTGTTTTGATATCACAGTAATTCGGTGACAAACCGTGAAAGGACCAAGAGGTGCCCTGTTTTATGTGGGTCCGAGATTTGGGCCATTTGTGTGTTATTGTTGTAAAGATTGTGACCTTATTGTGTGTTATTGCTTTTATGAATAACATGCTATGTGAAGATTATCATGTTAGTATATGCTATTTGATGTATTAACATGGATTGCATGAATATAAATTAATAGCAAAAATTTGTAATTGTCATAGTGTATTAATGTTTCATGTAGCACTCATGCCTTAAAGTAGCAACATGAAGGAAAATGCGTGGTATCATGCATTTCATATGCCGCAGTCACATCGCGTTGAGTCGAGTGTGTGGGTGCATGTGAAATCTATTCACCGGTGTTGGTGAATAGGGTAGTGAACTGGGAAAATGGGACAAAGTCGAGGTTGAACTCACGGATGTGTAAATTGATCAAAATATTAGGCCATGTTTGGGTGGAGCAAGTTGAGATTGGGCCCCCCCTCCACAGGTGAAAGACGAATGTTATTCACGAGTTAGACGTGAATCCGGTGATGTAAGGTTGCGCGAAAATATTTGGAAGGCGTGCGATCTGCGGTGAAAACCCCGAAAATCCGTGGCCCACAAAGAAAGTAAGCGAAATGATAAATTAAAATTAGGGTTGTCCGATGGTTTAAGTCATTGGGTTAAATACCATGCATTGTTTTTCCACACTTGCCAATTCGCGGGTGTGGGAGAGTCGGTTGGGACTGAGTTGTGGGCATGAGGGTGCTAAATCTCATGCATAGCACCTTTGAACATTTCATATAATGTTGCATAAATGTAATTCGTGATGTTTATGCATGTTCATGTGTGCATTTTAGGTGGAAGTAACACATGGAAAACTCCCTCTTGGGCATTGCTGCCCTGGATCGTGGGACACAGCACACAGGATACGGGTTACGTGCGAGTGTCGACACGCATGAGGGATGAGAGTCGGATGCGGCAAAACATCTATATATTTTTGTTGTATAAATTTATTAAGATGGTGATGGTTAAATAGTCTGCTCATATATTTTTGTATATTTGTGAATTAAATATCTTAGGAATGGGTACCGTAAATGAGTGTGATATCGGGACTGATGTTCTGAGGTTTTACAAGTTGGCTGGGTATTCAACGGGACCCCGGGATAGGGGTGTCACAGATAACTTATGAATTATGCAATTTTTTTCATGTATATTATTAGTCTATTAGAATGTTGATACCCAACAGTATAAAATCCTGGATCCGTCTTTGAGCACATTAATATTGAAGATATGAATATTGGTACTCTCATGACTAAGGGTTTCCCATGTATGTTATAAAATGAACATCTTCAGTGATATGGATTTTATTGGTTGCGATTTAGTGGTTAGTTTAGTTTACTTGCATGATTACTAGTGGAAGGTTGAGCATGCATGGCTCAAATTCAAGAGCATTCTCAATTTAAATATTCGAGGTAATATTAATGGACGGTAAAACACCGCCAGACACTGAGATACTAGGTGCTACATATAATGCCCTATCTCACTTTATCACAATGTGCATGCATATGATTTGATAAGTCGATATCACTTCCTCCGTATGCCTGAAAGTAACTGGCCGGCTAGCGATAAATAGGGGCGGGGTTCTAAATATTTGATCATGTTATAGGATGTGAACAAAGGCGTGATGTAATTCTTCATTTGCTTTCCCGACATGTGTGTGAGTGTGCTCATCTTGCTCTTTGTAAAATGTCATGGCTGGAGTGTAAGAGTGAGAACACGAAAGTAACAATAGGCATAACGACCTGCGTAGGTTTGCGAGCCATTCTGGTTAATATCGGCCAAACCATTCTCGATTTGCTTTTGAAACTACTGTATGTTTGATTGTTTGTTCCTCGAGAGACACCATATTGATTCATGTAACATTCAGCAGTGAGACCCTGTCTCCCTCTCTTTTGCTCATTGGAAGAAGCATACAAAAGTTGAGCCAAAAAACAAAAAAACAGGAAAAAGAGAAAAAGAAAGAGAAAAGAGCTTTTTGGAGAAAAGAAGAGAAAGGAAGAGAAAGAACTAAGTGTTATGACCGGGGTATGAGCTTGCCTCATGAATTTTTTGGCTCTTTTTGGCATTTGAGTAGTTTTGGGGTGTATTGTTTTCATGTTTTAGGAAAAGACCTTGTTGGGACTGTGTGAAACCAGGGTGTTGTTTGGTTCTTGAGGAAAAGACAGCCCAGGTTTTGGAGTTGCAGGTGTTGTTTCGGGATGAAAATGGTATTTACCTAACTTTCAAAATAGGAACTAAATATGCCCTTGGTCCCAGTTTGTTTACATTGCTAACCAGTTTAAAACACCGAGGAACTGTTTGATTTAGGTTTTTGTAATATGTTCTTGACTTAATGTAAGCAGTTGTTTAAGTTATCTGACCAAAATGTATTAAAACAAAATGGTTATCTGACAAAATAATAGGCGAAACTCACCTATAAGAATGGATCACAGTTGAATCACAAAATGTGCTTCTCTTTAGCATGTTAATTTATATCTATGGTTAACTTGTGAAGTTGAAATCTTGGAAATTCAATGAAGCGCTTCTGTGTTACTTCAAAATTTAAGTTTTACTAATCTTTTAAATTGAATTACAAAATCTGGGGGCAAGAAATTGCTAGCGGAGTTAAGGGCATATCTTTAGCACCTCGACCATATTGTACCCCATGATAAAGAGTTGGATCGGTAGCACAGCGGAGCTTGGATCATGATTGAATTGGATGTATGATAAACTAAACGTCATCGTCCTTGCTGGGTTTCACTAACCTCTTGGCGCGGGACCTTCCAAGTTATCCTGATCCACGATAGATTTGTGTGTGGGCGCTGGTACTTGAAACTAGAGGAGAGAACATGGCGTATCAATGTAAGAGGCCACTGGGAGAGATAAGGTTAAGATCTAGGAGAAGGTCTATTTATAGACTCAATCCTAACCTTATAATCACATATCGTGACGAGAAGGTGGAAAGCGAAACCCTCAAAGATAGAAATTTCCCAGGAGGTTTTACATCCATCGGTGACAAACCCTAAGAAACCTGGCGAGAAAACATGCGAGAACTGATAGGACGCTGACCACAAAAACACTCCAACAGCGATAAAAGAAGGTTTGAGATGCGAACACTCACCAGAAAATCGATAGTCATTGAAGAGTCAAGAGTCTCCGGTGGCTCATTCGAAAGGAAAGTTCGCAGAAGCGCAGAAAAGACAAAATAGCAGGAATCAGAAAACTTAGAGAAAACGTAAACAAAACCACTATTGCAACCCATACCCTTATTTGTAGGGGTAAGGCGTCAATAGGCGCATTAGATGTGCCGTATATATTCTGGGAAGCGTCCGTTTTGAGAGTGTAGATAACAAATGAATTGGAATGATGGATATATAAAAAAAATTACAATGAATAAGATTTTGAGAGAAAAGAAACTTTATTGCATACTCTTATATATTAAGTTTAAGTCATCTCTATATTAATATTATTATATAATCTCTAATTTATAACTACTAATCAAAATAAAATAAAATCTCATATTAAAAAGGAAACTTTCTAAGACCTTGAAAACTTAAATATTATTCTCATATGCTCAAAATATAAACTAAATGTAACTAAAATATCCTTTCCGTGATTTCTAGAAACTAAACATAATTCAAATGGATTTAAATCAGTTTAACTTTGAACATGTATTACTCCACCTTATTTAATTGATTATTTACTAGATCGATATTACTTCTTCAACAAGACGATAAGTAGGGAACGATAATCAACTCCTTGATTTGATCATGTTATAGGATTAATGAAGAAAGATGCAATATAATTCTTCATTCCTTCCCCTACATGTGTGTACCCATCTTGCTCTTCATAAAAGACATGTGTAGCCCGTGTAAGATTTGGAACTCTAGAAAGGATAGGCATTGGAGCAGCAATAGGTTTGATGCATTCCTGGTTAATATCCAACCATGCATTTTCAAAGTGGCTGTATGCTTCTTCCTCTAAGACACCATATTCCTTCGTGTAACATTCAATGGCTAAGGCCACATGCCCTCTCTTTTGCTCAAACTGCAACAAGCATACAAAAATTGAGCCAAAAAAAAAAAAAAAAGAGTTTGTTAGGGCTTGTTTGGTTCCTGTTTTTGAAAACTGGTTATTGAGAATAGTTTTTGAAACGATACTCTTTGAAAATTGTTCTTGTTTTCTAAATTTAGTGTTTATGTGTTCTCAATGTTTTTTAACCAAAAAAAAAAAAGAAAAGAAAAGAGAACTAGTGCCTGTTCAGTTCCTATTTTTGAAAACTATTCTTAAGAATATTTTTTGAAAACACAAAGAACACCATTTTTGTGTTTGCTGAAAACTGGTATTGTTCTATCGTTCTTTAGTGTTTTTTTATTTTCTCTACATTTTTAGAACATAAAAAAACGAAACCTGTTTTTCATGTTTTCTTTGTTCTACTTGTTTTTAGAATAAAATACAATTTTCAAAAACTATAACCAATCAGGCATTAAAAGATGTTTTTCGTATTTTCCTTATTCTCCTTGTTTTTCAGAAAAAAAAACTATAACTAACCAGGCCCTTAGGGCTTGTTTGTTTACAGTTTTCTTTTCTCAAAAATAGGGACAACAAGAAAAACATGTTTAATTTTCAATTTTTTTTCTCAAAAAAAAAAAAACTAAATTTAAATAACAAATACGAATTTTCAGAGTTCTTTGTGTTTTCAAAAACTGTTCTTAAAAACAATTTTCAAAAACAGGAACCAGATTGACCCATATATTATTCTCTCCATTTGAATCACATATTCTGCATACCTTATGTGATCTAATATCATCCGTAACCCTCGCAATTAAATTTGAAGATGACATAATCTTTGGACCTTTGCTTAGTCAATCAAAGGCCTCCTTTGTTGCTATATCTCCCATTCCCACCAAAGGCGTGGTTGCAAGGGCTATGTATCCTGTGCTTACGAATGCAACATCCCATGTACTCTTCGGTTGTTGGCATGCGTTCTTCATCTAACCATTTGGCCTCAGCAAAGTAAGCTCGAGCTTGATTCTTCATCTGATCGAACACCCATTCATCCAAGTTATATAACAATGTATATTTGATACTAAGCCTCGGTTTGGAACTCCGTAAGTCCTAATGAAAGAAAATAGATATGAAAAATGGAGGAAATTTTTTTTGAAGGAAAATAAAAAAATATGTTGTTTAAACATAATAAATTAATTTTATATGTTTATTAAAACTCTTTTTATTTGTTTCTCTCTAATATATAAGAACCAAAAAAAATTAAAAATATGTAAAATTTTCAGGAATTTTGATTATATTTAATTTTTTTCCCTAATACTTTCCTTTTCCAAACGGATCCTAAATAAAATACAAAGATAGAGATATCCTAACGCCTATCGCATAGAGGCCGATGTGGTATCCATGCTCTCCATCTCTTCCTCAATTTCTTTGTACACATCTAAGATTGCCACATAGCTGAGTTTCATGTATTCTGGAAGGTGACTTTTGCTGTTAATATCCCACTTGAAAATAAAGTAACACATCTCTGATTTAAGTATCACATACAATAAAAATTATGAGGGTTGGGTAATTTGAATGCATCAAACCTCTCAATGGCCTCGGTTAAGAGCTCGAGTTCTTCGATTGTGCCATAAGCATCATATATGTCGTCTAGAATGGATATCATGGAAATTACTTTGGTTAGAATTCGTCTACCCCGAACATATTGAGGCTCAAAGAATGTCCCAAGTATCCAGAAGTAGCCTTCCACCAATCTATCTATGAAAAAAGGTAGCTTTCTAGCAAGGTCTAATTCTTTCCACCACCTAAAATTCATCAAATCAATCAGATCAAGGAAAAACGAGAAGATGAATAGGAATTTTAATTTTTCTAGTGATTTGAAACCAAACCTAGAAAGATACCTCAACTCCTCCTTGCGTAGAGATTGTAGTAGATTGAAATCTAGCTTGGCCAGCTTTAGTAGAGTTGTGTCATGTGAAGGTTCATCCTGATAGATAGGTATATACCACCTTGCCTCTAGCCTCTCTAAACTTTTCCGAAGTGGCCGCTTAAGGGCATGAGCGACTAGGTCCGCAAGAGGATATTCTAAGTGTTCGACCATGTAGGTTAGATGGGTGGTTGTGCAAGCGAGTGCTTCATCCAACATGTCTTCTCCATGAACTCTGAGATTAGCAGCCTCATACAAGCCTAGCATGCCTCTTACATCACTGATCAAAGCTTTCTTGAAGTTACCCTTTCCATCCTTGAACTCATTGAATACCCCTACATAATTAAATTCCTCAATTTAAACATATAAGATTGGAATTAAAAAGAAGGATATATATATATATATATATATATACATATATATATATATATATATATATATATATATATATATATATATATATATATATATATATATATATATATATATATATATATATATATATATATATATATATATATATATATTATTTTAGCTCACACATGATAATTATCCTTTGGGTTCTTACCACATGAAATTTTGTAACCAGCTTGTCTTAGTAACCGAAATTGAAGAGCAACATTATATATATCACCTTCCATGCCATCACCATTAGGATAACTATCATAAATCTGCTGTAACACTTCTACTATCTCTATTTCAAAGTGGTATGCCACCCCCAAGACGTTGTACAGCATCTATAAATTTTGGCTGTTGGCAAGTGTTACCAGCTGCACTCTTTAGCTTCCTTTGGATTTCGTCTTTCAGATCTTCGATCTGCTTCTCTTTGCTGGCACGTGTTACTTGTTGTAATTGTAATTAACCAAGTTATTTGACTAAACAACATAATAAGAAAAACAACTTTGGTTGGAATATATAAGTGTTTCTATTGAATTACCTCGTCTTCAGGAGTGTAGGATATGAACTGGTCACCCCAAATGCAAGGGTGAAAATTGGCCACCGGACGATTTTCTGGCTCGGAAAATTGGCCCAGAGAGCAAGCTAAGACTTGAATTGACATCCTAATTTTTCAGAACAGTGGAAGAACACTGAACTTTGAATGCTGAAATGGTAAGTATGGGTGCAAAGGCTTGGGAAGCTCCACTGGATTTATAAAGAACCAATGGCCTCCTGAAGCTGTATCTTGTTGAAAATAAGGTATGAAAGTGATTTGGCGCCCACGGTTTGAGGCTTTTTGGGGTTTTGTATTGTGTTCTTGAAAATAATATTGGTCTACTAGAGTCTCCTTGGTTGAATTCATTCAGAATTAATATACAAAAAAAGTCATCAGTAATAGGTCTGCCTAAGATCAAATTAACTATTGTCCTATAAGATTAAAATTAAATTCCAAAACTCTCGTATATATAAAAAAGAATTATAATTGATTTTATTTGCTTTATTTGTCATTTATATATGCCAAAAAAAAAAAGATAGTCAGTTTTCGGTTTGTTATTTATATAAACAAAAAACATAATCATCAATAAAGTAAACAAAATCTTCGGTTAACCATATATCTAGGTTTTTTGGTTAATTAGAATCAAAAAATAAATTTACAATTTCATAATCATATATTAAAGTTTAAATTATAATAATTTTTATAAATACAATAAATATACAAAAATAAATAAATAAATTGTAATTTATTCATTTGCAATCCCATGACACGACACGTAGTGCATCTATAGGAGAGGAAAACATTAAAATCGATCAATGAGAATGGGAAAGTCACGACTCATATAAATATGGAAACCTATTTTGTTAAGTCACGACTCATATATATACGGAAACCTATTTTTGGTTTTTTTTTTTTTTTTAATTTCAGTTGATTAACCGAAATGATATTTGTATAAGACAAAAAACAAAATCAAACCGATCGATTTGATTAACCTAGTTTTGGATTCGATCTCGATAGGTTTTCTTTGGTTTTTTTTCCATCCCTAATCATTATCAATCTAAGAAAGTTTCATTTTGCGCGTAATATTTAATAAAATGTATTTGATATGTCTTCGCAGCCAAACCTATGTACGCTTAGTGGAATTTGATTAATCAATCCTTTGGGATTAAAGAACTACAATGGATCCAATCAATGTAGGAATTTAATTCAAATTAAACATGTTTTTTTCCAAAGCAAGAGTGTTTAATGAATGTGTAGCTTTTTCTTTGCCAAGGCAGATCTAATACTTTTCAATGAATTTGTATTTTCTCTAATTCCTAATTATCATGAAAACGATTGTGTCGGCCAAACCACAACAGAAATAACTTGAATGGTTTTATATTTTATCTTAATTGATTATAAGGGCCCACTGTTGGAAACATGAATATTAAATTTAAACAAGCAATAAATCACTAAAAAAAAATTAAATATATATAAGATTAATTCCTCAAACATTAACTCCAGGTTTACCATATTTCTTTCGAGCCTAAAAGCTGATAAATTAAAATCTTTACTGATAACACAAGTAAAATGTAATATAAAAAAAATGCCCTTGGAAGAAATTAGGTTAGATCAAAGGAGTACTAGAAAGAAAACAAGATGAGTAATTGATTAATGTGACCACAAACCTTAGGCTTACACGTACCCAATTACCCAATGACTTTTAAGTAAAAAGAGACAAAAACTCCCCCTTGATAAACATGCCTCTAAACAGGAAATTAGAATAAAGCTTTAGATTAAAATATTAAATATTAAAAAAAATCATAAGGAAGAACTTTGGAATAGAATAAAGCTCAAGGAGGAGTGTGTGGTTCTTCTATCCTATTTTGAGGAGGCTGCTTACTAGGCATTCTGAATTGGCAATAGACAAATCGGTTTTATGTTTGAAAACAACCCGTTTGGAGTCAAGGTTTTGGGATATCGAAAACTAAGGTGTTGTTTGTTTTTTTGCTTTTTATTGAAAGCTAAATAGATTTCGTCATTCAACTTGTTTGTCATTTTAATTTTTTCATTACTTATTATTGAAATCTCTAAAAGAATTATGAATAAAAAAAAGTCTTCTTCCAAAACAGGAAACATCACAATTGCCCATCAAGGAGGAGAGCTAGCAACACTCATTATCCACGGTTAAAAAAACAAATAGCTTAATACTTAATACTATTAAGTACATATAAAATAATAAAATAAGGTCCTAGGGATAGAGCAATGAGCAAAGTAAAGGTAAATACTCCTAATCCAAATTCCTATGAAAATATAAAAGTATAACAATCTTTAAATTAATTGGACCTTAGTCTAGAGAGAGGGAGAGTTCTTCAATCATTTAAATTTGCTTCACTTTAGGATTTGTGTTAAGGATTTTTTTTTATTCTTAGGGTTAGTGTGTTCTTTTGTCCTTTCCTTTATTCAAGATATAATTATTTAAAAGTTAGACTCACCCACTAGCATATTAAAATAGCTCATATATATAAAAAAATGTTTACTATAATTGATGTCATCCATGAGCCTACAAATTACAGTTGATAGTGTGATAATGAAATCAAATTTATATGTAACTTTATTATGAATGTACTCATAAGACTTGATTACCTTCCTCATCCACAGATATTATGAGATAAATTTCCATCAATATTTCTTCGATATACCAATACTTCAGTAAAATTGAGTTATCAATATATATAAGATATCACAACCGCAAATTCTATTTGAGCTATAGATAAAACAATAACTTTCTATAACTGAGAAATCCAACTAATAAAAGTAGTACCAAAGTGAACATATATGCTATAGCACTCTTCTCTCTATGGTAATGTCAATGTTCGCATGTCCTTGTAACTTCAACTTGCTGTTTCTTAGGCATAAAATACTTTTCATTCCCTATAAGTATCTACTTATTCATTTCACTACTTTCCAATAATACATAAACCTCCTTATAACTCCCATTGCATGGACAATTTGTGGTTTTATGCATACCATAACATACGTCAAGCTCTTATTTAAGGCTTTACAATCCAATATTTTCAACATGAGGGGTACATAATAAGCCGTACAAAAATGTGTCTATATTGTAAAAAAATAGAAATTAAAAAAACCAAACAGTTAAAAGAGAAAAAGTATGTATCGGTACATTGATACAAAAATAATGGGATATCAATAATAAAAAAATGAGAAATAGATACTTCATTACATGTTTAAAAAAAATAATTGTCTTTTAATTAAATACTATTTCTCTTATGGTAGATAATACCATAATGTACTATAGATGGTACCATATCTCTTGTGGTAGCATCTATAGTATATTATGAAAATATCTATAGTATGATATAGTAATATTTAATTAAAAGATAATTATTTTTTTAAAACATGTTACTGAAGCAACTATTTTTTATTTTTGATCACTTATATGCCATTATTTTTATATGAGTGTAATGATACATACTTTTTCAAAAAGAAAAGCCCATACATTAGCTGCAGAAAACTTTTTCAAAATCCAATGTAGAATTTAAAAATTCCGAGAAATGCGCAGTTATAACTGGTCAGGCTCAGGCACATGGGCTGCCCAATATAGAAAGTGTCGTGAAGTGTGTGCTGTTGACTAAATCAGGCTGCTCGATGCATATTATTAAATAATTAATAATATTATTAAATATTATCAAAGAACAGGAATATGCTAGTCGACATCCAACAAAGCAACAAACCATCCTACCCCATCATTCAATCAATACACTTTGTAACATTAATTATTTAATATTTCCAGATCGACTTGTATGTATTTATAGGATATATCTTAAAATGGAAAAGAATGAGGAAACAGAGGAATAAATTTTGAAACAATAATGTATTCTTTTGTAATTTATGTTGTGATTCGTGCAATAATGATAATTAAGAACGGAAAAAGAAAACAAGTATACAGATTTTACATGATTCAGTACTGTGCCTATAATCCACAGAAACTACGGATTTAAACTTTCAATATTATTGAAATAGAGTTATATAGATGACTCAAAGTTGCCCCTTGCTACTCTCAAAATGAGCCACATGTCATAACAATTTAGTTTTGTTTTTTCTAACAATGCTTTCCAAACGGTCCATATGCCTCTGACCCCATCCCCATGTGGGGCATTATCAACAATTAGCAATGCTCCCATACTAGCAGTTCACAATGAACTGCCAAAGCATACAGACAAATATTCAATTGTCACGGTTATTTATATAGCAAATACGTTAAAAAATAATGTCTAGATGATAACATCCATCAAAAGCACTTGATGACAAAGTATTTTCAATAAACCATGCTCAAAATCTTGCTGAATTTAGGGCTATATCCATGCTTTAAAAACACTAGAGCTGTGTAGGCTATCTTAATATCAATCCTTGGAAACATGTATTCTTATCCCTCACCCCAAAGTCATAAACCGGAGGTAGATCGGCCGACAGTAAACTTTCACCCTGGTGTCGAAGCCAATCATTTCATCGATTACTCACCGGCTGATGAGGTAATCACATTTAAATTTACATAAGAACATCTCAACTATCTGATGTTTTTTTCTTTGAATTTGTTTACCAGTAATGTTGCATGCAATGTTATGGTACAGATGACCCGTGCCTATAACAAGCAGCAGATTGAGGATTTGAAAGAGGTAGTTGGGAGAGAGCTAGTGGCAGCTGCTGGTAAGCCGTCACTGCAACTGAAATTTATTGATGCAGTTCAAAGACTTGGGGTGGCATACCATTTTGAAAAACAAATTGAAGCAGCATTGAGGCACATCTATGATAACCACCATCACATTGACGACAAATATAACGATCTCTATGATGTTTCTCTCCGATTCGACTCCAAGACAAAAGATCCAATATCATGTGGTGCGGTCATGAATGCTCAGTAGGAATCTTCACCTATATGATTCAATCTTATATCTCAATTTTTTTCCTGTTAGAGTTGGATGACTAATTTTGTCTGTATAAATTAATAACCACGATATTCAAATATTGTGCTCAACTTCTCATCCTTTATTGTCACATCCCACATCAGATATGAGAGAGTTTTTGGCAAATATAAGCTCTTTTCAATCTAGTAGACGTGTTTTAAAGCTGTGAGGATCCTTTGGACACAATGCAAACAATATCTACATTGTTGGGTCAGATCGTTACAAATTATATCAGCAGCATCCCTCGACCTAAAAGGTGGGGGTTTGGTTTACACTGGATGCATCCCATATCCCATAGGAAATAATGAGGACATTTTGTCTCTATGGGGGTATTTGTCACATTCCACATCGGATATGAGAGAAAGTTCTTAACACTAATTAAATATGTGTTCCTCTCAACCTAATAGACACATTTTGAAGTCATAAGTGCCCTTTGAATCCAAAGTGGATAATATCTACATGGTTGGACTAGGTCATTCTGCTTTTCATCTGTTTTTCTTTTGCCTATTCTCCATGTTTTTCTCTTTAACATTTTCTTTGCAGATATATTCAACAGGTTCAAAGATGAAAATGGTATTTTCAAAGAATGCATAACCAATGATGTGGAAGGTATGCTAGGGTTGTATGAGGCTGCCCATATCGGGTTCTTGGAGAGGATATTCTAGATGAAGCACTTGCTTTCACCACCACTCACCTCAAGTCTATGGTAGAACAATTAGACTATCCTCTTTCACTACAAGTAAACAAAGCCCTATACCGGTCCATTAGAAAAGGTTTGGAAAGGCTAGAGGCAAGGTCTAACATATCTATCTACCAAGATGAAGCTTCACATAGTAAAGCTTCTTTATTAAATCCATGTTAGATTTCAACCTATTGCAGTCACAGTATAAGAAAGAGCTAACCCACATCACTATTAGGTCAGTTTTCAAATTTATATTTCTTACATTCCAACTCATCAGATAATTTATATGAATTAGCTAACTTCTCAAGTGGTGGAAGAATTTAGATTTCTCCTCGAAGTTACCTTTTGTCTAGGATAGAGTGGTTGAAACCTACCTTTGGATCGTTGCAGCATGTTTCGAGCCCCAATATCCGTACAGCAGAAGAAATATAAACCAAACTGTTGTTCGAATAACAGGATAGACATTTATGATGCATATGGCACTCTTGAAGAACTTGAGCTCTTCATAGAGGCAATTGAGAGGTATGATGAACAAACAAATATCAAATTCTGAGTTAAATTTTTTCCATTATGTAAACCTGAAAGGAGAAGGGGCTGATTTTCAGGTGGGACGATAATGGTATAGATAAGCTTCCGTAATAAATGAAGCCATGTTATCAGGCTGTCTTAGATGTCTATAAAGAAATTGAGGAGAGGGAGAACCAAGAAAGATCTTATCGTGATCACTATGCAAAAGAGGCCATAAGAATTCTTCGACTCCAAACCTTGACAGTACTAGGGAATGAAAAAACTACTTATGTTCCTCCTGTAGATTTATTTTCTTCCATTTTCCTCTCTCTATTTCTTTTAGTACTTTTGGTTCCACACCGAGCCTCCAATTCTAGCTATCTTTGTCTCCCCATTACATGTAATATATACTAGTTTAATACCATTTCCTTTGTTGAATATATTCCAGATGAAAAGCTCTGTTCGGGCTTACTTCAATGAAGCAAAATGGCTTCATGGAGAATATATTGTACCAACAGTAGAAGAATACATGGGAATTGCGCTAGTAATCTCTGATGTCCCCATGTTCACAATCATCTCCTTTGTTGGGATGGGAATGATAGCAACAAAAGAGGCCTTTGATTGGGCTGTAAATGGGCCAAAGATTGTAAGAGCTTGCTCCACAATTCTCAGGCTCACGGATGACATGACTTCACACAAGGTACTCTCAAATATTACTTCCAAAATGCTGCTCATTCATATCTCAACCACCGAGGCTATGTTGGATTCTAGAAAATTTGAAGAAAATAAAGAGAAAAAATAGACGAAAAAATCATATATTTACTTTAATTTCTCATAGTAAATATTAAGGCTACGTATGGAACCCGGAAAGTACTAGGGAAAGAAAAAAAATATTAAAAAATGATTTTCTCATGTTTGGTTTCATTATGGAAAATATATAAAAAAAAAATCAAATATATTCATAATTCCACAAAATTTTACATCTTAAAATTCCTTAATCCTTATATAATAGAGAGAAACAAATAAAATAAGTTTCAATGAACAAATAAAATTAATTTTTAAGCTAAACATTTTTATTTTCCAATTTCTTTTACTCACTCTTCCTTACTATTTCTTTTCCCTCAGTACTTTCTGGGCTCCAACTCTATATTTTTTTTCCTTAGTTCTTTTTGGGTTCCAAATGAAGCCTAAATAATTTTAAAATATTTAAGTTTCCAAGTAATGTTATTAATATTTGATTTTCTTCGAGATTTCATTACCATTTTTTTTCTTTCCTGGAACCAGATACAACCCAAGGGATTTAAATTAACATGATGTCTTGCTATATATTTTATATAATGAACAAGAGAGGGGCATATTGCATCTAAGTGTTGAATGTTACATAAAGCAATACAGCGTCTCAGAGAAACATGCATACCAAGTGCTTAACAAGCAAGTTGAGAAATCATGGAAGGATATAAACCAGGAAATGCTCAGACCTACTGCTATTCCTATGCATCTCCTTACCCGGGTTCTCAATTTTGGACGAACTGGTGATTTCATGTACAAAGATGGTGAGGATTTATTTACGAATGGTGGAGAAGTGATAAAAGAGAATATTATTTCATTGTTCATTGACCCTGTGTAATTTGTGATCCATGCAAATAGAACTTATAGGCTTCATTTGAAAACCGAAAAGTAACAAAGAAAGAAAAATAAAATACTATGTAAAATAATTTTCTTATGTTTGACTTTGCCGTAAAAAATATGAAAGAAAATCAAATATAATAAAGATAAACAAATAAAATGAGTTTGAATGAACAAATAAATTTAAATTTATTAAATTAAAATATATTTTTTATTTACTTTTTTTTTTCCTCCACTTTTTCTTTATATTTTCTTTCATTGTTACCTTCTAAGTTCCAAACCGAGGCATAACTTCTATGTAATTTGCCTTTCTGGTTTAGGCCTCTCCTCTATATTTGGTTTATTTTGGAGAGCTTGACTTTTCAAGTCAACATTTTAACTTTTCTAATCACTTTATGAATTAGGTGCAGATCTTTGTCAACGTGACGTGTACGTCATCAACTATCCTTGCCAGACAAAAAGGCCAAATTTTGGCATGCCAAGAATTTCTCAGTACTAATAGATTTATAATTTTACGAAATTAGTTACAAGACAATATTATCTAAATATCATAGGTATCCTAAATTATTCAATATTATCTAAATATCATAGAAAAATGTTATTTTTTATTTCATGTATTTACATCATTTCTTAAAAGTTATTTTCAAGAAGAAAACGTAAGGTACTTTTGTCAAAATCAGGCCAAAGATTGAGGAAGGATGATATTTCAAATTTTGGGTTTTCAAAAGGTTGTTTAAACAAATCACCCAAAATATGTCTATATTGCCAAAAAAAAAAAGGAAAAAAAAAAAGAAAGACCAATACATGTAAGTCGCAGAAAACCTGTTCCATATCCAAAGTAAAATTTAAAAAATCCAAGAAAAGTGGGGTTCGGGGGCAAAAAATTAAATTAATTTGGATAGTATATTGGTAGCCAATAGTTTTTCCTTAAACCAAAGGGCAAGAGTTCAAACGATATCCTGCAAGATCCTAGAGTTATGGTCTGCCACATGGGTGGCTAATAAAACATGTTCACCATGTCAGGCTACCCGATGCATATAGTTAATTTTTATAATTAAAACATGTTACATAATAAATTAAATGTTGTGAAGCCCCAAATTTCGGGGGTCATTTTTTTTTTTTTTCATACAAGAGTTTAATGTACAATTCTTTTACATACCAAAATATATGAAACTATATTGTGCTAATATATTTTACAAAAATGTTTCTCAAGGCCACAACCCGGCCTTCTTCATATTCACCGCCGGGCTGAGCGTCGTCTTCTCACCAAAGGTGGCTCCACACAGCGGAGTTGAGCCCCAATAAATAAGTAATCTCATATACATTCCCTACCAGTGCACATGCAATGGTCAGACAACAAACAGACATTCCAAGAAATGTCTACATGAATAACAGGCTGCGCCATGAAATGTCATCATGCCCATATCCCAAGTCACTCACCGATCTCCCACATGCAGTGCTAATATGTGAAAACCAACCATTTGTTCCATCAATGACCTTTCAAAACAAGCTTTGCTTTTAAACCAACCATTGAAACCCATTTGATTTGATCAAATTTCGTGTGTTTATGCATTTGTGGGCCATTTCGGGATTACACCACCGGATGCCGCGCACCTTTCCTACACTTTTAACGGGCTTTCACCGCCGATGATCATGTCTAACCTCAATAAATTTGGGTCCTTCACCTTGGGGGGGGGGGGGATCTACCCCATCTTGTTACGCCCAACACAAGTATATTTATTTTCATTTCTTTCAAAAATGTGTGACTCATTTTGGACGTTGTCCCATGTTACCGAGTCCACTATCGAACACTAAACATAGTGTCGATCTACCATGTACCTGCGACATACCATCGAACACCAAACACAGTATCAATCTCTACCATGCACTCACACGCATGTCATGTGATGTTCTAATACATATGCAATGCAATTATGCCACTGCAGTTCTCATGTTACATGTATGATGCACACTACATGAACCATGGACAATTATAATTGGTACATATAATTAACATCCATTTATAACCCATGTTAATACATCATACAACATACATTAACATGTCATATTCACACTACAAGTTATTCATACAAGCAATAACACACAAACTGTGTCACAATCTTGGGGACTATCCAACAGGTACCTCACGGCCCCAACAATCATGAACCATTTTGGTTCCACTCATCCATACAACATCAAACAAACCATAAAAACCCAGGTATAAACTTTTAGTTTCCAGCTCAAACCTTAACTCCACCACATTGATCTATGGAACCTACTATAGAAACTTATCCTTCAATCCTGAAAGTGGAATCAACCATACTTCTACTTCCGATAGTCAGCCAACATACCCAATACAATATTTGATAACATGCTATGTGACCACATAATAAATCCCGGCTATTTACATAGCCATAATCAACAACCCGCCGTGATGACTTAAAAAAGACAGTTTTGTAGGGTTATGATCAATTCCACTACCTCAATAGGCACATGGACTAATCTGACCAATGGTTCCATAAAGTCTAAGAAACTAAACGGACTGGACAAAGAAGTTATGACTTCCATCGGGTTGGAGGTCACGAGCACAACCCATCGAGCCGACTAATCTCAGCTTGAGGTGTCCTGACTGTCCCGGTTGCTTCCACCGCTTACCCACTTCCATCCACAGGAACATGGCTGGAATCTTGACTCAATGGGCTGTCCATAGAGTCCAAGAACACCCAAAACGGAATTCGGACGAAGAAGTTATGACCTTCCGAAGTTGGAGGTCATACGTAGTCAAACCCAGCTGAGCTGACCTGGCCTGACTTGGCCAAAGTGTCCTGACCTGTCCGAGCTGAGCTGACCTAGACAAGCTCACCTATTGCCCTCCACAGGCTCATGGCTGGAATCTTGACTCAATGGTCTTTCCATAGAGTCCAAGAACACCAAACGGTTCGATCGCAAAGCTATGACCTCACCGTCGGAGGTTCGCAACGAGTCAAACCCCAACCGAGTCGACCTGGACTCGCTGAGTTGACCTGACCTGCCCGAGCTCACCCTGATACACTATCGTCCAAAGGTATATTAATGGAATCTGACTCAATGGCTTTCCATAAAGTCCAAGTTATTAGAACACCCAAAATGGAGTTCTGATCGAAGAAGGTGACCTCTGAAGTCGAGGTCATACGTAGTCAAACCCAGCCGAGCTGACCTGACTTGCCGAGTTGACTTGACCTTCCCGAGCTTGGCCTGACACCCACTATCCTCCAAAGGAATATGAAAGGGATCTTGACTCAATGGGCTTCCATGAGCTCCAACACCCGAAACGGAGTTCCGACTAATAGTTATGACCTTCCAAAGTTGGTCACAATTTAGTCAAACCCGGGCCGAGCTAAATTCGATTCGCCAAGGTGACCTGAACTGGCCGAGCTGAGCTGACCTGACTGAGCTCACCTACTGCCCTCCACAGGTACTGGTTATTGTGAAGCTCGACCGTGGGCTCACAGTCCAAGAACACCAAACGGTTCAGTGAAGAGTTATGGTCGTCCGGTTGAGGCCTCGATGAGCCGCCTAGCTGAGCCGACCTTAATAGCCGACTGATTAGCCACCTCGCTGTGGCTAACTTAGCCATTTGATTCCTACCGGGCAATTTATATATAGGCTAACTTTCACAGTTAATCTCTACAGTTGACTTCTACAAAGGACCTCATGCCAACCTCTCGCCATTAATCGCTTCATGGCAAAACATCTATAACTGTCTACAGAGGTCCGAATTGAGAAATTCAAAGCCTAACATCAGTTCACGACGCACACACTTCATCATAAGGATGACACTGCCAAATTTCCTTCCACCAAAAAGCAGTTCTAGAAGTCTGGTTCAGGTATCAATTCTCACAATGTGGCAGCTTCTCATGGTTCAAAAATATTGAACCAACCCCTTTTTTTTAGGCAAGACAATCACCATGACCTAGGCAGAAAGTAACTAAAGAAGGAGAAGACCGACCTCTTGGATACATGGTCAAACTTCCCAATCTACCTATACAAAGCCTACGTGAGGATGAACTCTTCCTTGCTCCGCCAAACCGTGATCACCCTGTCCATCTACTAAACTAGAGAGAAGGTGAGTCTCTCTCTCTAAAACTTCCTCTTTTCAACCGGTTTGTCTTTCCTCTCCCTCTCTCCCAACCGGCTGAGAAGATAAAAGTTAAGTGAGATGTTTTCACTCTGCCACTCTATCTACCTAAGTGGCTCATTGGATTACCCGCATCACCTTGTTATCCACCACCTGATTCAATAATGTTATGTCCCTTCTGGTCCACCAGCTATCGGTTTGATCTCAGCCTCCACTTATCACATGTCCACTGAGCCACCTGTAAACAAACAAGTGTTCCCACTATTCTCTACTCTAAAACGTGAAATTCGACCGCCTGGAATTCCTGGATTTAAATTTGATGTGGGTATTGATCGTTTTAGATCATTCAACTGGTGAAGTCTGTTTACCATCCTGCAGATCATGAAAAATCCCACTTTAACTAAATTACCATTTTACTTCATTTCTAAAATTCAATTTTCAGGCTTCACATTGAATTTTCCAGGTTTTACAAATGTATAAGAACAGAACGCCATTTACATCCAACTTATCTGTATTCAACAAAGCAACAAACCATCTCAGCTACAACATCATCAACCCAAGAACTTTGAATAATATTTATTTAATATACTTTAAAGTTTATGTTTGGTTTCTAGAATATATTTTATCTTAATGTTTTTCATTACTTTCCAAACAGTCCATATGCCTTTCCACCATTATCGATGCTCCCATACTAGCCGTTTATTGTGAACTGTCAAAGCATGCAGACAAATATTATTCCATTATATAAATACAAATATTTTATATAGATGACAAATATTTAATATTATGCAGACTAAGTTATATAGATGAATACAAAAAGTAATGGTTCACCCGCTGCAACCAGGCATCAGTACGTAGCACTTGATGACAAAATATTTCATATAAATAACGCTCAACTTGCTTTAAAAACCCTGAAGCTGTGTGTCTTTGGTGGCATTTTGTTTTTTTTCCTTAAGGATAAATAGAATTTTGTCTTAATAGAATTAAGTATTTAGTTGTTTGTTTCTTCTAAAAAAAATCCATTTTTTAATTTTTATCTAAATTTAAATACATAGCTTTTATTTAATAAATAAAAGAATCATAGATAGTTTCAATTGGATAAAAATATATATGATTTTCTATATTTGAATATTTATTTTTCTTGAATAGAAAAACATTAAAAGTCAAAGAAATAAATATTTTGGTTTTTTTTTTTTTTATTCAGCCAAAACTTTTAAAAATTAAAAAATAAGTCATGACAAAATTAAAAAAACAAACATATTGAATGATAAAATCCTAAAAGCAAATTGCTTTTAGCAAAAAGCCAAAAAAAAAAAAAACAAACAAACACGTATTTACTCATATCCATCCTGATAACATGTGTTCTTATTCCTTTACCCAGTTATAAAACCAGATAGATCGGCTAATGCAAACACTAATCTCATGTCACATGTGAAAACAAACCATGAGGTTTGAATTGGCTGGGTTTCACAGTTTTATTTATTTATTTTAATGCATGAGATAAAAATCAGAAAAATTTTAAGACACTAAGGAGCTTCAACCATGGAAGCTGAGCTTAAGTATGTTATAAAATGAAAATCAGATGCATTGAGGTTATGTATAAGATTAATGGATCACACATCTCCGTGACAGGCTGATATTGTCTGGCCTGGGCCAAAGTCCTTATGGTTTTGTTTTTTTGCTTTCTTCAAAAGGCGTCATACTAATGGAGATATTGTCCACACTTATTAACTCATAATCCTTTATTTCTGGGAATTTTTGTTCAATTAAGACCTTCAGTTGTGGTCTCTATTTTGAACTTATTATTATGATTCAGAATCAGTTTGTAGTCACATTACATGGACTTACGTTACTAATGTGGCAGGTGTTAATCGGACACAAAAAACTGCCTTTAAAAGAATTACGGCAAACCCAAACCCATTAGTTGTCAATATAAGGATCCTATTAATTATTTTATGATGACTTGAATTCATGACCTGTAAAATACAACAGGATAATCCTAAGTAAATTATGCAATTTTCTTGGTATATTATTGTAGTCTATTGAATGTTGACTCAAACAGTATAAAGTCCTGGATCCGTCTTTGAGCACATTAATATCGAAGATATGAATACTGGAAAATTTCATGACTATGGCTTCCATGTATGTTATACAATGAACATGCTGCTGATATGGATTTTATTGGACAAGTTTAATTAGTTTTGTTTAGTTTAGTTTACTTGCATGGTTAGTGGAAGGTTGAGCATGCATGGCTCAAATTCAAGAACACATTCTCAATTAAATATTCAGGTAATATTAATGGACAGTAAAACACCATGAACCCTGAGATATTAGGTGCTACATATAGTCCTTCACTTTATATCAAATGTGCATGCATGATTTATTAAATCGATATCACTTCCTCATTATAATGTGGCCAGCTAGCGATAAATAGGGCAGGGTTCTATATATTTGATCATGTTATAGGATTAATGAACAAAGACGTGATGTAATTCTTCATTCCTTTCCCAACATGCGTGTACTCTTCTTGCTCTTTTGTAAACATCCGCAGCTCGTGTATGAAAACATTGAAGTAACAACAGGCATTGGAACAAATTTCATGACGCTGAAATGTTCTGGCACATCCAACCAACCATTCTCGATTTGGCTGGAAACTCTCTCTGTATGTTTGGATTTGCTGTTCCTCAGAGACACCTTATTGATTCATGTAACATCTAACGGCTGGAGGCCATGATAGCTCCTTAGGTTTCAAACTGCAAGAAGCACGCAAAAGAGCCAAAAAACAAAAAAAAAAAAAAAAAAAAAAAAAGAAAGGAAAACCGTTGTAAGAAAATACACACAGTTTTCGAAACTGTTTTTTGTTTGGGAAAACCCATAGAACACGCTTGGGTGTGTTAATTTGTCTAAGTTGAAAAAATTTATGTTCTAAAACAATGAATAAAATAGAGAAATCATGTTTGGTTCCTGCCACAAAAACACACTAACGATAACAACAATGCAACAAACAGCCTCTTATATTTAAAAATGAGAACCAAATGATGCCCTGATTCGCCATTGAGCGCGAAAACGCTTTCAAACATATCGTTCGCTTTGTAAGAGGTCAATCATTTTGGCATACAAACAGCCTTTGGCGCGTATTAAACCTTACAACATTTAACTGAAGCTGTATTTCTGCCAAGTTTTTAGAACGCACCAACCAACCCGCTTCTCCCCGTTTTTACTTCGGTTTTGAGAACATGTTGTCGCACAAACCACAGTTCAAAAGAAGGTGCTTTTAAGTTTTCAAAACTGCATACAAGAACAGCTTTCAAAATCAGGAATCACTCGCTTCAACTGTTATGTATGCGCACCTGCAGATTTGATGTCGTCCATGAGCCTCGCCACAAACCAAAGATTGGCATAATCAGACGTTGGTTAGCCAATCAAAGGCCTCCTTTGTTGCTATATCTCCCATTCCCACCAAAGCTATTTCATCCTATCATCTACTCTTATACTAATGTCGGTTTTTACAGAAATGTTTTACTTATGTATTTTTTAAAGATACTTTAAAAGAAAACATTTTTATTAAATATCATTGGAATAAAAATATTGTGTTCTAAACACATGACTCTTCTTAACTGAGTGCGAAAACATGGGGGATCGAGAATTTAGACTATTTTCATACATTTCTTACAGGATGACATAGCTCAACCAATGGTGTTTTAAATCTTTCACATTTTCACTCAATTTTACAGCCACTGACTGAATGCAAAAGTGTTTAAGTTATGCAAACAAATGTATTAAAAAACAAAATAGTTATGCACAAAAAATAATAGAGCGAAGCTTCAACCTATAAAGGCAGATACATTAACTTAAAATGTGCTCTCTTTGCATGTCAATTTATCATGGTTAACTTGTGAAGTTGGAAATCTTGGAAATTCAATGAGAAGGCTTTCATTGTTACTTCAAAATTTAAGTTTCCTAATCTTGTCTTAAAATACGGGAGCAATAAATTGCTAACTCAGTTCGAGGCACATCTTTAGCACTCAATCACCATACCCCCATGATAACAATGTTGACTATCACAAACAAAGCTTGGATCATGATCAATGATGGCTGATAAACTAACATCATCCTTAGGGTTTACTAACCTCTTGCCTGGACCTTGTTATTAATTTAGCCATGACAAATATGCTGTGGGCGCCTCAACTACAAAGACTAGAGAGAAAACTCATTATGTGCAGCGCCCAGTGAGAATGTGCATGTCCTGTGTGAAGGGTCTATCGACCTAAATCCTAAACCTATACACGTTACTTATCTAACAAGCTTAAGGTGGAAACGAAACCTCGAAGATAAAAGAAATCCTCTGCAGGTTTTACATCCCACCAAAGGACAAACCCAGAAATGACAAACCTAAAAACCTTCATGAACCTAGTAGGACACCCCCAACCACAAAAACACTCAAACAAACCAACGATAAAAAGAAGGTTTGAGATGATAACACTCACCAGAAAATCGACAGTCGTCGAAGAGTCAAGAGTCTCCGGTGGCTCCTTTGAAAGGAAAGTTCGTAAAAGCGAAGAAAAGGCAAAATCGCAGGAATCATAAAACTTAGAGAAAACATAAACAAAATCGGTATCCGAGCGAGTGTCTCAAACACTGCAGTATACCCGCGCTTCGCCTTTCGCTGTGTTTAATTTATACCACTTCGATTTTTGTGTCGATAACCATTTGAATACTGGCATGTACGTAAAAAGTAACGGTGCAAAAAGGATAGCTTTTGAAGCAATGGGACGCAGAGGCAAAGGTGAGATGGCAGATAACGTCTTCACGCCCTAACGCCGACGTCCCGATCGATTGCCCAACCGCGCATGGGTCAACAATATAAAAGTCAACAATCGGCAGCGTCGCGGCTATCTCGGCGTCAGCGACTCCTGCTGTCAGCGGCGATCGGCGTCAGCGGCGTTACTACGCCTCAGCGACGTCGGTCACGGGTCACGCTTTCCGGCATTAAAAGCAAATGGAGGCGCGGAATTAGAGGCATCGGGGATTTGTACGAATCAGGGCACGGAAATCAGAGGAGGAGTGACATCGATCTCGAAGAAGAGCCAGTGATTTGTATTTTTCCTTTGTTTTGGATATTAGAACTGATGTTTATTATATCAGATATTGGTATTTTCTTGATCATTATGTTCTAGATCTATACCTAGGGTATTGTTGAACCCTATCACGTTTGAATGGATTAAAGTTGATTAATTTATATTATTCATTTATTTATGATTCATTATTATCTGCTTTACATCTGTAGATTAATTACATGGTAATGTTTGGCCAACATTAGGATGTTCATGCTAGAATCCAGGGTCGAGAGATGGGGATACCTAGGGATATGAGTAGAAGCGACCTTTGGTTGGTTGGTGAATAGAGATATTCCGATCCAGAAGGTGGCAAATAAGGTTAGAACATTTAAGCATTTGGTCTGCAGGAGTTGGGGGTAGAGAGATACACCCAGCTACACACTAGCGAGATAAAGGCGAATACACCTCGAGAGAGGGTATCTCGTAAACAAGATCACCTTGCCATTAAGAAATCATAAATAGACTGAATAATATCATCTTTAAGAAATAATCCATCGAAAGTGGCAGGGGGAGACATAGCCCTAGTCTCCAATACTCAGTAATTCATTGAGATCAATAGCTTAGTTTAAATTCTCACACTAGATTTCTTTCTCATAATACGTTTATCCAGATAATACCTAAAAAGCAAATCTTTGTATTCAACACACCTGTCCCCGTGGATCGATATCCGTACCATTGGTACACTATATTACTTGGGGTGACGCGTGCACTTGCGCACATAGGCGTATATTTTACACACCACGTTTTCGGCCTGTCAAGTTTTTTGGCGCCGTTGCCGATTGTTGACTTTTATATTGTTGACCCAACGTCGCGAAGTTGGGACGTCACGGCGATGGGGGCGTCGCTGGCGTTGGGGCGTCGCGGCGTGCGGCCGTCCTTCTGCCTTGCCTCCTGTCCAAAATTGCTTCAAAGGCGTCCTTTTTACCATTGCACTGCATACATATCAATCGCCGTCAATTATCGGCCGCAAAGCTCGAAATTAAGTATAAATTAAACCGCAGCAGACCGGCGGGTATACTGCGAGTGTTTGAGACACTCATCACACCCCCGAACTTAGTTTCTTGCTTGTCCCGAAGCAGAAATGACTAAAAGTAGACACCACATATTATAGTCTAACACAAAAAATAGTCTTTGCACTGTGATAGATGAAATCAAATTAGGCTATTCACACCTTTCTTAGTTCTATTTGAAGTTCACGAGGTCGCAAAGGTGTTCGAATGTCGAAAGAACTAGGTTGAACTCGGTGAAGTCGCCAAGTGTCTCAGCCTCTGATATATTCAATGGCCTTTCCCAATGATTCTATGTGCGTCTAAAGAAATGACCTCTAGTGTATACTTAAGTTCCGACGCCCCCCAAACTTGAGTTTAACGGGCTAGTGGGAAAATCTAACTACAAAAGGATAGGAACGCACGACACGTATCATATATCTACTCACTACATAGAACAAAACTAGTGCCCAAAAGTTTATATTAAGTGTCCATGTAGCGGGGATTAGTTGGTGACTCACCACCAGTTGGTTAAGGGCACCGGGTATTCAGTTCCCCTCGAACGTCACCCCGAACACTCAACTAAACCTAAGGGCCCTAAGCTGTGGGAAACTTCCATCTTGTCCACCGCGGGCGTGAAGTCGATGACTCCGGCCCGGTTGACTCGGGGCATTAGGCTTGAAAATACCCCTCGGGTATGCTAGAAGTTAGGTGGAAGATCCCACTTATTCTATTTCTATATATATATATATATATATATATATTATATTTATTTTTTATTTATTTATTTTTTTTATTTTGGGGCTCGAAGGCAATTCTCTTTTATTCACGGTGTCCCATCTCTTTGGTGTTTAGAGACTCCCAGGGTTTGTTGAACCTTAGTCGTTGGGCTCGGTACCTATGCATAACCTAGAGATCATTTGTGTGTGAGTGTGATAGGCTCATTGAGAAATGGTTTCTTGAATAACCGAAAGTGATTCACTATGCTTCCCCCTCCTATTCAACCTAATTCCCGAACATTCAAACGACCAATGCAACCTTTCTCTATTGACACAAGTGTGTTCGGCTAAAAATTTGATCCCCTACTCTAAAGCATGGCATCTATCGCAGCTCCTAAACACGACACCACTACACATGTATATGACATACCTAAACACAAGAGAAACATGACTAAACCTGAAAACTAAACATCCTACAGGAATAGCAAGTGTAAATAAACTAAGCGAAATGTACTAATATGCATAAATGCAAACAAAACATAAAACTAATCAAGCTTCGATCATGACATATCCCAGAGCAAAATGCAGTGTCCTCGTAATGATCATGATGAGGTGAAGATAGCTCCTGTGATCATTTGCCGGATCCAGCTGCGGTGGTGGCGGTGGTGATGATGGAAGGCGGGTGAAGCGTCGGCCTCCAGGACTGTAGCTGGCGATGAATAGTGGCACGATTGGCCAACCTTTATGCGCATATATTCGAGCGCCTCCATATCTGTGTGATGAGGCTTCGGTGCTCTGGGTCTCGTCGAGAAAGCATCAGCGGCTCGATAAGTCGCGAGCACCGGATCCTCCGGTCGAGGTGAGGGCGGATGGGCGACCGCGGAGTGGGGCTGGCGTGGTGGTGGTGGAGGTGGATGAGGCGGGCCAGCCAATGTCCCCACGGGGATAGCCCGGAGGCAAGCGAGCTGATAGTCATGAAGCTCGTCCTCGTCGAGGCCATGGCGGAATCGTAGGCATCGGTCGTGGCACGGTTTGTCTCGCTTAGTGATATGGCCTTGATGGGGTGTAACCACGCCTACCATTGTCATCGAGGCACCTGGCTTGTTTGCATAAGCCAAAGATGAGGAAGGGTGCTGAATTCATCTTGGCGTCCGATTATGGAGGATAGCATCGCCGATGCACCTTGACATCAGGTATATCCTGGATGATGGCATAGTTGAGCAGGACTCAGATTGCTAGTAGGGTATTGCGAGGAATTAGCACCAATATGGCACCCGGTGGGTCGAGACACAAAACGAACACACAGAGTGCCTGAAAAAAACATAAAGGAAAGAAAGACAAATAGACCCAAATGGGACCCGAAATGTAAACGCCTAGACCTAAATGGGATCTTAAATACAAACTACTAGATCTAAGTACTTGATCCTAAATACGAGACTACTAGACACAAATGTGGAGGACTAGACCGGTGCGAGGGTGCAAATGGAGGAATTCGAGTGATGGAGTCGGGTGAGAGCGTGGAAGGAGGTAGGGACACGTGCACTGAGACAATGTCGGAGGGCCTCCGACCGGTGTGGTAGAGGACTCCGGCAAGGGACAGTGCGGAAGGTCGTGCGGAGAGGCTAGGGTTCAGGCAGGGCCGATACAGGGTGAGAAAAGCAAAATGGGCTATGTTTGGCCTTAAGCGAGCGGCGTCCGCGGCGTTCGGTGCCGCGTCGTGGCGTTCCGGTAGGTTTTCCAGCGTCGGCGGCGTTAGGGATAGCGTCGTGGCGTTCGGAGGATAGCAATAATCAACGTCGCGACGTTGGATATCAACGTCGCGACGTTCCAGAGACTGCTAAAAATCAACGTCGCAACGTTAGGTATCAACGTCGCGACGTTCCAGAGAAGTTCAAAATCCACGTCACGACGTTCGGATCTCACGTCGCGACCTTCCAGAGAGGGGTCAAAATGAAGTCGCGACGTTGATACGTCACGACGTTGCAACGTTGCGACGTGAGAGTCAACGTCGCGACGTTACAGAGAAGGCTCAACAAGCACAAAAAATCATCAAAGGTTGAAGGTAAAAGGCACTCCCCTCATGCAATTATGGATCTCTGGACCTCTGTCATGCGCTACGTGCGGGAAGTGCGGTACTTTCAATCGTGGGTCCTGAATAGACGAGTTGAAAGAACCGATTATGGAGAGAACATCAAAAAGCAAAACAATTTAAAGCCAATATGTAAACCATAGAAAGAAAATGGCAAAGAAAACTTGGGTTGCCTCCCGAAGCTCACATGTTTAATGTCGTTAGCTCGGCCATTTCGAATCTCGATGTGCTCGGGGACCCAGAGCTCTTATGGCAAGCTTGCGTACTTCGTCGGTGCGGTCGGAGGAATGATGCGCTTTTCGCATGCGAACAGCCTCCAAAATCTGGCTTGACCGTTGGGTGGTGGCCCCCGTGGAATGTACCTTTCTTTCAGGATGTGACCTCTGCCCCACCATGTGAAAAGACTTTGGTAACTATGAAAGGCCCGGACCATCTAGACTTTAATTTTCCCGGGAAGAGCTTTAGGAGGGAATTAAGCGAGGGCACTTCTTGTCTGCGAAGTAGACTCCTTCCACGGTGATGTTTATCATGCGGGCTTTTGTCTTTCCTTGTAAATACGGGCATTTTCATGAAAGCTTAGTTCTGAATTCATCTAGTTCATTTGTATGATCGCTTCTCAGAAGCTAGTGCCTTTGTTCATATTCCAGCTGTGCATGCCTAGTAGGCTCGATGCTCCGATTCCTTTGGAAGATGGCATGCTTTGCCATACAAGTACGAGGCGACGCGCGAGGGTTTGGCATGCGGTATGCCCGGAAGTGCATCTTGATCTTTTAGACCCGATCCTTTAAAGATTATTAAATTTGTCTTATCTAAAAATAGCCTTAATTTCTCGATTTGACACCTACGCTTGCCCATTTGGTGCGGGTGATATGCAAGAGATGTGCGATAGCGCACCAGCACTTTCTGAAACCTTGTCAATTACCTTGTGCGAAATGAGTACCGTTATACGTGATCAGTGCTCGAGGGGTTCCAAATTGGGAGAATATGTTGCTGCGAAGAAATTGAGCCACGACCTTGGCATCGTTGGTGCGGGTAGGAATTGCTTCCACCAACTTTGATACATAGTCTACTGCCATCAGAATGTACAGGTTGTTATAAGATGAGGGAAATGGTCGTAAATCCATCCCGATAAGCTCTACTTCGAATGGGTTGCATGGGTGGTTGTCCTTTCTATACCTCCATTCTTTGACATTTGTGTCACATGTGGAAAGCAATGATGAGCATCTTTGAATAAGGTAGGCGATTAGAGCACGATTGAAGTACCTTGGCGCGGTTCTCTGGCCGCAATCCGCCACATGGTAGAGTGGCGGTGGTTCGATTATCTTTGTTCATTTCTCTTTGGGCACACATCTCAGAATCACCCGAGTCGGCCTGGTGTGCGCGGGTGGGTCCTCCCAATAGTAGTGTTCGGATCTTGTAATCGTTTCTGAGTAGTTAAATTACGGAGGGGCTACTTTGATTACGAATAATTCCGCATGTCTGCGAACCATGGGCTTTGCCTTCTTGTCTTCAATAGCTAGGATTCGCTCATCTGGAAAATCATCATTCACCTGAATATCATCGCTTGCCCCCTCCAATCATGAAAGATGATCTGCCACTAGGTTCTCAGTGCCCTTCTTGTCTTTAATCTCAACATCAAATTCTTTAAACAAAGAACCCATAGGATGTGGCAGGGTTTGGCGTCTTTTTGGTCATCAAGTATTTAATGAGCGAGAATGATCGGTGTGGACCACCACCTTGTTACCAATCAAATAAGGCTGAATTTGTCAAGCAAAACAATAGCCCAGTTCTTTCTGTAGTGGCAGCTTAATTGATTTGAAGCATCACATTCAATGTTACGCATAGTAAATCACTTGGAAATTTTCTCTCGTTTACGCCCCAACACGCCCCAATGTGAAAATCATGATCCATATGTTCAAATGGGAATGACCAATCTGGGGCCACCACAATAGGAGCTGACACCAACTTATATTTCAACACTGAAAATGCATGCAAACATTGCGAATCAAACTCAAATGGGGTCCCTTGGACCCAGGTGGGCGGCCCGGTTTAACTTGTTTGAAGAAGTCTTTGATGAAGCTTTGTAGAATAAAACGTGGCCTAAAAACCCAGTCCTTTTGCGTGAGTAGTTTTTCAATTCTTCCTTCAATCTTTGCTACGTCACCTCTATTCCTCTTCTTTAATCAGATGACCAGTACAATACCCTCTTGTACCATAAAATGGCACTTCTCGATTGAGTACTAAGTTGGTCTCTTCCATCCTTATCAAAAGGCCCGATCTCAAATTCTCAAACAGGTTGTCAAATGAATTACCCAACACTGAAAAGTCGTCCATGAAGATCTCGATTGTCTTCTCAATAATAATCGAAAATGGCCCGTCATACATCTTTGAAATGTGCCGTTGCGTTGCACAATCAAAGGCGTCCAGCACGAATCGAATGTACCATAGGGACATGTGAATGTCGTCTTCTCTTGATCTTGAGGGGGCTATAAGCGATTTGATTGTAATTTGGGTATCCATCAAAAAAACAATAGTATTCATGACGGTTAATCGATCCGATCTGATCTAGAAATGGCAATGAAATGATCTTTTCATGTGACTTTGTTCGAGTTTAGGTAATCAATACAAATCCTCACGGTATTTGTTCGCGAAGGAAGTAATATGTTATTCTCGATTCTTAGGACAGTTGTTCCTCCTTTCTTTGGTACCACTTGACCCGGACCTAACCCATACCTTTAATACGAAATAGGATAAAATTATACCCGATATCGACCATTTCATACCTCCTTTGGATACCTCTTTCATTGTTGGATTGACCTCGTATACTTCCACTTTGAAGGTTTATGCCCATCTCGAGCAATCGATGCATGCACATGGAGAAGTGAATCCACTCAAATCGGCTAGAGACCACCCAAGCGCACTTTTATGGTCTCTAAGGACCCTCAATAACTTTTCCTCTTCTAATTCAGTCAAGGATGCTAAGATGATCACTGGTAAAGTGGATGCTACCCCAAGGTATGCATACTTCAAATGGCTAGGTAGGGGTTTTTGTTCCATCTTGGTGGATTGTTCCGCCCAGTGGCAGCGTTTTAGCTCCTTCACCTAGAGATTCGAAGTATTTCCTCCTATTGGGTCCGAAAGAGTCCATCCATTTAACATATTCTGCATCTCTTTGCTCATGTTCTCGAAGTCATTCTCCACTAGGCTAGCCTCGAAAGTGATTGAGACCACTTTGGCTAGACACTATAGCCACATACCATTTGCGCCATGAAGCACGTATCACTTTTACTTGAGGGATGTCGCTGGCTTGAGCACGTTGAACTTGACTTCGTCGTCACTGCGCTCTCGATTTAGTTCTCCTCTCACGAACATCATCATACGCCTACTTTTGGTTTGCAAGAAAGCAGTCTACCAAGATTATGGGTATTTCTTTATCGTCTTCCATATCTAATACAATGAAATCTGCTGGGAAGATAAACTTGTCAACCTTCACGGGGCGTCTTCTGTACCTCTCGGATGCTTGAATGGTGGCGGTGAAGTGTGTAGTTGGACGAGGGCCCTCACCTAATCCCAAGCGTTTAAAAATGGATAAGGGCATGAGATTAATGCGGCACCCAAATCACAAGAGCTCTCTCAAAGATAGCATTCGATGGTGCATGGAATAGTGGCGCACGGGTCTTTAAGTTTTGCGGCTTTCTCGAAGTATGGCCTTTACATTCCTCAGATTAAGTTAAGCCCCATTGAAATCAATAATCTTCTCTTCTGAGACGGTATGTCTTTCATAAACTTCACATAGCGGGCATTTGTTCGGCGCATCGGCCAAATGGGATATTGATGTGTAACTTTTTAAACACTTCCATGAATTTGGTGGTACTTATCCGACATGCTTCAGCAGGCGTTGTGGATAAGGAATTGGTGGGTTGTCAGATTTAGCCGGTAGTGTTTCTGTGGTATTTCTCCACGGTGATCTTTACTCGCATCATCATTGCACTTATGGTTGGATGACCTTCTGATCTCGCGCTCTGGCGGGGTTGTATTTGTGTTTCCAATTCCCTTCCCTTCTTAGCATATTTGCTTTAGTGTTCATTCCATCTCTTCTTGGGTTCATACGAATTGCGGTAGGAACCGGTTGCCTTTACGTTGCAGGTTGCCATTTGGCCATCGTACCTCAAATTTCTCAGCGTAACTTGATTGTTCAATTGGGTTGCTCTTCTTCGCATATTCGCAGTCTCATTCGCGAAGGCGGTGTGTGAGGTGAGCATACGTACCAGGGCTTATTCTAAGTCCCACTTTTTCTCGGGGTGGTTACCGCTCACTCGTGGTGATGGCATGTTGTTCGATTGCTCCTCCATCCCATACCGCCAGCCCATTACGATTGTTACGATTCACGATTGTCGCCGCGCCAGCCTTGATGTTGATTCTGATAATTGCTCCCCCCATACTTGTCCTTGTTCTTTGTGTGTGACTACGATTGAACCTCGACACATCGCGGGCACACTCTTGTTTGGTTTCCCCCGGCCCGACGTGTCTTTGTTGTCAGCGTCCTCCACGAGAATTCACACAACTCCCATGGGTTGAATGCGTATGGCATTCACCAATACCTTAGCGTCTAGTTAAGCTGCTTAGTTAGGCATTGCAACACTGATTGACGAATTGTTAAGGACTTCATTATATGTGCCACCCATGGCTTTTACTAGTGTAGTCTTCTCCCTAGGCCACTGATTTGTATTGGTCGTGGCATCTTCCAGAATTTCATAGGCTTGGTTCGTGGTTTTCTTCATTAGCGCTCCTCCAGCCGAGGCATCAATCACTGTTCTCGTTGCATTCCTCAGACCATTATAGAAAGTATGGACGCATCCATGCAATTAGGTTTGCTTGATGAGGGCACTTCCTTAATAGTTAAGTGAAGCGTCCCATTACCTCGCAGGCTCTCCCCTCTAATTGCCAAAAATGTGATCTCTTGCACAAGTTGTGCAATTTTAAATTAAGGGCTTGGTAGAAATTTTGCACTAAATCATTACAGTAATGGAATGCGGTGGTATTGGTTAGCCAATGTAGCTCTATCCACTTAGTGACGGTAGGGTGTCGCAGCTTTGAGAGCTTCTTGATAGCTTATTGTACGTGATCGTATCGCAAACTTCAAGGAAGTTGGTCAAAATGCATATTCGGGTTCTCATGGGGTAATCCATGAAACAAGATGTTACGTGGCATCACGTAATGCTATGACTTGATTCGAAGTTGTTTACTGAATGGTGACCGTCTAATAAACTGTCCTAACGACCGTAAGCGGAGAATTTACAACTCCTCTAACTACCAACGCGCCTTATGCGGATCATCGGCTGTATAAGCAGTGCAGAGTGCTTGATTCCTTCCATGATTCCCATTTCGGCCTCTCTGTGGCTCGTTCTACTCAATGCTAAGATCCTGCTCTTCATTGTCACCCATGTTTGCTAAATTTCTGATCTGTTCAGTTCTCTGTTCTCGGCGTATTCTGTGTAAAGTTATTTCTGACTCCGGATCAAACAGATGTTGGTCAACCTGATCTTGTCGGTGCATGTACTCTTTGAATCTAGCGCAATCACACGAAACAACAAGACCCAGTTACGGCACTTGTAATAATAACAAATAAAAGCAGAAATTCAGTAATATCTAATTGCTTTATTCTCTATATCACTCAAAACGGTCGACAGCGTTAAAAACGACAAACTAACGTCGTTCATTCCATAGCAGCCCATACCCTTGGTTGTAGGGGTAAGGCGTCGCAGCGCATTAGATCTTGCCCAGTCGAACAAGATCTGCGCATATGTTCTAGGGCGTCGTTTCCACTACGAAGACATACATATGCACATTCAACTCTACCTCAACATTTAATACTATGGTATTTTCCATAGTGGAAAAGCACAAAATTCCAACCAGGAAAAAAGGGGGCATTGTGGTACCATGGTTTAAACCCATGGCTCCTAGGCTAAGGCACAGCCCGCTCAGTCCATAGTCCCACCTAGCCCACGATGTGAAGCGGCTCAAGCCCGCTTATGTGGCCAAAACTGGTAGGCACTACAGATACATTGAAATCGGAGGCTTTGTCTATGAAAGTCGGGGTGTCCTCCCAAGGGCCAGTCTTAAGGCGCTCATCTGAGTTCGAGTCCCACCCCAACAGTTGTCCTCTGTTTATGGCAAGTTCGCTATGAACGAATGGATAAAGGCAGGAAATACGCAAAAGGTATTTATCCACGAATTTCCTAGTTTCCAAATCCCTTACTTCTCGAAAGATTAATCCTTGATTAGGAAGAATTAGTCTATGAAATAAGAGAGAAACATTTATTAAAGTTCTGCAAAGGAAAAATACAAAATACATTCTTTATTTTTTTAAAAAAAAATTCATGGATAACCAATTAAGAGAAAAATTTATATGTTCTCTTTTTTTACCTTTTTTTTCCTTCCAATTTGTTTTCCTTTTAGGTAGATGTTTGGATGTCTAATAAAAAATCTCAAAAAACAAATTAATATAAACAAAATTACAAAGAACCATATGTATTTTCAAATTATTTAATTTGAGGATGGAAAAAATAACTTAATGACTTTTATATGTCTTTTTATTTTTCTTCCTTCTATATATACTTTTCCTCTATTTTTTTTCCTAACTGTTTCCTCAATTTTACAGAACAATCACAACTTTAGCGTTTAATAGGAAAATTTCATAGTAATCATAGATGGATTGAATTGATACAGTTATTTTTGGCACTGATAGATGGAATTAAGAAAAGAGATGGGTAATAGGAACAACAACATGAGATCATAGAAAGACCCAATTTTTTTTGTTAGCTAAGGATACAGAAGGCAGATGTTCTCGTACTTGAGCGGCTTAAAAAGAAAGTTGAAGGTACTAAAACCTGTTAGTTATAACTAAGTGGTCTCTGCAATCAAAGACATATAGGTTAATATTGGTTTTACAAATTTCTTGAAATAGGTTTTGAAATTAGAACACATTAGTTTGTCCCAAGAGGTGTCATCAAATAAGAAGTGCATTTGCAGATATGAATGAAATGAGCTCAACCATTCAGTATACAAGTAAT
This sequence comes from Tetrastigma voinierianum, assembly GCA_016808115.1. Lineage (NCBI taxonomy): Eukaryota > Viridiplantae > Streptophyta > Magnoliopsida > Vitales > Vitaceae > Tetrastigma > Tetrastigma voinierianum. The sequence continues at coordinate 327,337 of JAEQBH010002202.1, read as the reverse complement.
TTCTAAACAACCTTCTCTTTTACCTTTTGAATTTAAGTCCATTTTCCAATTTCTTTCACCCTTTTTCTCTTATAATTTCTTGATTCTCGCTCAACAATGAAACACCGAACGAATTCCTATAAACAACTTAAGTCCCCGAAAAGTGTTAAGGAAAGAACATAGAGAAGCAAATAAAGAGGAAAAGGGATAGGAAAGAAAATTTGAAGGAAAAATTAAAATATAGGTTTAAACTTAATAAATTAATTCTATATATTTATTCAAACTCATTTTATTAATAAATTAATAAAAATAAGTGAAATATTGAGGAAATTTCATTATATTTGATTTGATTTTATATTTTTACGGTAAAATCAAATATGAGAAAATAATTTTTTTAGTATTTTTTTTCTTTCCCTAATACTTTCCAGGTTCCAAAAGTACCCTTAGTCATGAGAATACCAATTATATGTTCAATATTGATGTGCTCCATATATTGTTAAATTAATTAATTAATTAATTAATTAATTACTTAGCTAATTCCTTAATTTTCATGGTTCCTTGTCAAAATCCAATTTCTAATTCTAGTAAATTCCATGCCCAAAACGACAACCCGCCAATTTTATGGCAGGCCGCCCTAATGGTTTGGACTTGTTTAGTAATTTATCTGAGAGTCAAAAAGCTCTTTCGCCTCAGACCATTAAATACTTTCATACGATTGTGCCCTAAAAAAATTCGCTATCTGCTGCATGATTTCAACGACATACTTGTCAATTCAACATTCAAAGTGTACTGTTTTCCTACAACCTTTCCAAAAAAAAGTAACATGCCTTGTCTGTATCTTAATCTACACTTACTCTAATATTTTCAAGTTACATATTTTTTAAATAGAATTTTACTGTTTCAACTTTGAAAACTTTAACCCAAATCTAGGTTAGGTCTGATTAGGTATTATTCCCCTACTCAAATCATAAAAATTATAGATCAACCTTATTATAAAAATGATAATAAGTTTATAGAGTGTTATTACCTTGTTATCCTCCAAATAGAATGTTGTCTCTAGAAACATTGTAGGTGCCTGTTTGATTATAGTTTTTGAAAATTGTTTTATGTTCTCAAAAACAAGAATAAGGAAAACATAGAAAACACATTTGGTTCACAGTTATTTTTTTATTTTTTATTTTTTTAAACATGTCACGTAAAAATAACAATTCAGAGTAATTAAAACGCTTTTAGAAAACACTAAAATGGTCTTCTTTAGGGCTTCCAAAACTGTTCAAGAACAAGCCAAAAAACAAGAACCGAACATACCCTTATCATAGTCTAGCATTCAAGCTCTCTTGAAAGAACATTGTTTTTCAAACTACAACTCCTCTACACTAGTGTGACAACAAGGGTCTGATAGAGCCAACATTTTACTTAAGTGGGGCAACCCTCTAATAGGAATATGTCTCGGGTTCATAATCTACTGTAATTTTAGGATTTTTAGTGGGGACAATAATGGTCAAAATTTCTAAAACCTTACTGTAAAAAAATTCCAAAATTTTCCCTCCACCTTGCCTTGTCCATAACCCTCAGCTACCAATTGTGTCTTCCATGTAAATATAGACGATTTAACTTGGATCTATTTTACAGCTCTTAACTTTTGATACAAAGATAATGATTTTCATTATCTTTTACCCTAAGTTATTTCCCAGGCATCAAAGTTTATAAAAATTACTATCCTTCATGTGTGTTATAGCATTTTATGTATTTTTTTGGTTAAATGTAATAATAACTTTTAATGATATAGGTATTACTTGTAATCATCCCAAGTAGTAACTGACTGATGAGAGTATGAAACTTGAATTATTTTTAAAAAGTCTAGGATTTATTAATATTTTATTTGAAGATGTGTTTGATAAAGTTTTGGTACTCTAATGATTTGAAATTGTTTATTAGAAAACTGTTTCAGGTGGCTAAATTTCAAAGGTAAATCTGAAATCAACATCCATTCTTTTCAAAAACAAAAAATTATCATAGCTTTTAGTCTTTAATTTTCACTAAATGTGTATTTTGTTTCGTTGCTAAACTTAATTTTGAAAGTCAACAAAGAACGAAATATAGAAAGACTAGTATGAAGAGGTGATCTAGAGTTATAAAACATTCGCAGGCATGGAAACTTAGAAAATAAGTATGAGAGAATTGACTGAATGTTTAATTAAAAGCTAGTGGATTTAGTGATTTTGTTTCGTCCAAATTAGACTGATATATTCCCATGTTCTACACATCTTCTTGTCCATAAAAATATAATTGATTGATGACTATTAGAGCAGTTAAGTAGGAAAATTTGAGATAGTGGTCTAACTACTATATAATAAATCATTAATTATATTTTATATTTTCCAATGTAAAAGATATTCTTGAGGTAGTAATACTCATTCTTACTTAAATATTAAGGTATTGGAGCAAAACACCGTGGAACCACCCCAACTACGCAATGCTACATTTAATTTGTATCTATCTCACCTTATCATAAGTTCATAACCACATTTATTATACGTATTATTGAGGTGCGAAAGTGTGATAACAAGTGAATTCGTAAGGATAGATAAATAAAATAAAATAAAAAATTACTAGGAATATGATTATGAGAGAAAAGGAACTTTATTGCATACTATTATATATTCTGATCACTCTTCTCTATTTAATATTATTACATAATCTTTTATTTATAACTACTCAATCAAAATAAAATAAAATCTCATATTAAAAGAAACTTTCTACTAACTTGAAATTTTAAATATTCTCAAATGCTCAATATAGAAACTAAATATAACAAATAAAATATTCTTTCACTTGATTTTAGAAACTAAACATAATTCAAATAGTTTCCAAATCAAGTTTAACTTCGAACACACCTATTACTTCACCTTATTTTAATGATTTACTAGATCGACATTACTTGGCGATAAGTAGGGAACGGTAATCAACTCCTTGATTTGATCATGTTATAGGATTAATAAAGAAAGATGCAATATAATTCTTCATTCCTTCCCCTACATGTGTGTTCCATCTTGCTCTTCGTAAAGACATATGCGCCCCGTATGACGGGGAACACGAAAGGGATAGGCAATGGAACAGCAATAGGTCTGAGGCATTCCTAGTTAATATCCAACCATGCATTCTCAATTTGCTTTTCAAAGTGGCTGTATGCTTCTTCCTCTGAGACCCATATTGCCTCATGTAACATTCAATGGTTGAGGCCACATGCCCTCTCTGCTTCAAACCGAACAAGTATACAAAAATCGAGCTAAAAAATTAAGTTTGTTAGGGTCCGCTGGTTCTTGTTTTTGAAAATGATCTTGAGAATAGTTTTGAAAGATAATTTGAAATCGCTATCGTTTCCTTTCTTAAATTCAAGATTTCTGTTCTCATTGTTTTTTAAAACAATAAAAAAAGGGAACTAAGGCATGTTTGGTTCCTATTTTTAAAAACCATTCTTAAGAACATCTTTAGAAAATACAAAGAACATAATTTTGGTGTTATCTGAAAACTGTTGTTGTTTTCTGAACTTGGGTGTTTTCTATTTTCTTTGCATTTTTTAGAACATAAAAAGGGAACCAAACGTGTTCTCCTTGTTTTCAAAACAAAAAAATTAGTTTTCGTAAACTATAACTAACTGTGCCCTTAGGCCTCTTTGTTTGATCAGTTTACCCGCTTTCGCCCTCGAAAAACAAGAAAAGTAGGGAAAACATGTTTAGTTTTTAGTTTGTTTTTTTCTAAAAAAAACTTTAAAAAAACACAAAAAACACTAAATTTAAAAAACAAATAAGAGTTTTTAGAGAACATCTTTTTATTATTCTCTATGTTTTAAAAAAGTGAACAGTTTTCAAAAATAAGAACCAAAGAGACCCTTATATTATTCTCTCCATTTAAATCACATATTGTGCATACCTTATGTGATCTAATATCATCCATAACCCTCGCAATTAAATTTGAAGATGACATAATCTTCGGACCTTTGCTTAGCCAATCAAAGGCCTCCTTTGTTGCTATATCTCCCATTCCCACCAAAGACGTGGTTGCAAGGGCTATTTATCCCGTGCTTACTAATGCAACATCCATGTACTCTTCGGTTGTTGGTATGCGTTCTTCATCTAACCATTTGGCCTCAGCAAAGTAAGCTCGAGCTTGATTCTTCATCTGATTGAACACCCATTCATCTAAGTTATACGACAATGTATATTTGATACTAAGCCTCGGTTTGGAACTCCGTAAGTGTTGAGGAAAGAAAACAGAGAAGAAAAATTGAAGAAAAGAAAATTTTGAGGAAAATAAAAATATGTTGTTTAAACATAATAAATTAATTTTGTATGTTTATTCAAACTCTTTTTATTTGTTTCTCTCTTATATATAAGGACTAAAAAAATTGAAAATATGTAAAATTTTTAGGAATTTTGATTATATTTAATTTTCTTTTATATTTTCCAATTTATGAAACCATTTCCTTTCCCTAGTACTTTCCGCTCCAAATCGCAGCCTAAATAAAATACAAAGATAGAGATGTCCTACTGCTTCTATCGCATAGGGAAGCCAATATTGGTAACCATCTTTCTCCATCTCTTCCTCAATTTCTTTGTACACATCTAAGATTGCCACATAGCTTAGTTTCATGTATTATGGAAGGTGACCTATGCTCTTAATATCCCACCTAAAAATAAAGTAGCACAAATCTGATTTAAGTATCATATACAATAAAAATTATGAGGGTCGGGTAATTTGAATGCATCAAACCTCTCAATGGCCTCGGTTAAGAGCTCAAGTTCTTTGATTGTGCCATAAGCATCATATATGTCGTCTAGATGGATATCATGGAAATTGCTTTGGTTAGAATTTGTCTACCTGAACATATTGGGCTCAAAGTATGCTTCAAGTATCCTGAAGTAGCCTTCCACCAATCTATCTCGAACGAAAGGTAGCTTTCTAGGAAGGACTAATTCTTTCCACCACCTAAAATTCATCAAAACAATTAGCTCAAGGTAAAAATGAGAAGATGAGTATGTATTTTAATTTTGCCAATGATTTGAAACCAAACCTAGAAAGATATCTCAGCTCCTCCTTCTGTAGGGATTGCACTAGATTGAAATCTAACTTGGCTAGCTTTAGTAGAGTTGTGTCATATGAAGATTCATCCTAGTAGATAGGTATATACCACCTTGCCTCTAGCCTCTCTAAACATTTCTTAAGTGGCCGCTTTAGGTCATAAGCGACTAGGTGTACAAGAGGATATTCTAAGTGTTCGACCATGTAGGTTGGGATGTGGTGGTCGTGGAAAGCCGAATGCTTCATCCAATATGTCTTCCACAGAATCTGAGATTAGCAAATTTCATACAGTTTCAGCATGCCTCTTACATCACCGATCAAAGCTTTAGTTACCCTTTTCACCTCGCGGGAACTCATTGAATACCCCTATATAATTAAATTCCTCACTTTAAACATATAAGATTGGAATTAAAAGAAGGATATATATATTATTTTAGCTCACACATGATAATTATCCTTTGGGTTATTACCACATGAAATTTTGTAACCAGCTTGTCTTAGTAAGCGAAATTGAAGAGCAACATTATACATATCACCTTCCATGCCATCACCATTAGGATAACTATCATAAATATGTTGTAACACTTCTTCTATCTCTATTTCAAAGTGGTATGCCACCCCAAGACATTGCACAACATCTATAAATTTCAGCTATTGGCAAGTGTTACCAAATGTACTTTAGCTTCCTTCTTATTCGCCTTCGCATCTTCGATCCGCTCTCTTTGTCAAGACGTATAATTCGTTGTAATTGTAATCAACTAAGTATTCGACTAAACAACATATTAAGAAAACAAGTTTGGTTGGAATATATATGTTCACTAATTCACCTCGTCAGAGGCTCGATATGAACTCCGTCAACCCAAATGCTAGGGTGAAAATTGGCCAATGGATCGATTCTTCCGCCTAAGATTGGCCTAGAGAGCAAAGCCAAGACTCAGTCGACATCCTAATTTTTTAGAATCACACAAATGACCGAACTTCAATGTCGAAATGGTAAGTATGGGTGCAAAAGCTTGCGAAGCTCCACTAGATTTATAAAGAACCAATGTCCTCCTGAAGCTGTCTCTTGTTGAAAATAATGTATGAAAGGGATTTGGCACCCACGGTTTGAGACTTTTTAGGGTTTTGTACCGAGTTCTTGAAAATAATATTGGTCTTCTAGAGTCTCCTTACAGTTATTCATTATACAAAAAGTCATCAAGAATAGTTCGCTAAGATCAAATTAACTATTGTCCTATAAGATTAAAATTAAATTCCAAAACTCTTGTATATATAAAAAAGAATTATAACTGATTTTATTTGCTTTATTTGTCATTTATATATATGCCAAAAAAAGACAATAGTTAGTTTTCGGTTTGTTATTTATATAAACAAAAAACCTAATCATCAATAAAGTTAATCAAATCTTTAGTTAACCATATATCAAGGATTTTCGGTTAATTAGAATCAAAAAATAAATTTGCAATTTCATAATCATATTAAATGGAAATAATTATTATAAAAACAATAAATATACAAAAAAAAAAATTGTAATCTATTCATTTGCAATGCATGACACTTAGTACATCTATAGTAGAGGAAAACATTAAAAGCAATCAATGAGAATGGGAAAGTCACGACTCATATAAATAGGGAAACAATAAAAGTGATCAATGAGAATGGGAATGGGAAAGTCATGACTCATATAAATAGGGAAACCTATTGTAGTTTTTTTTTTTTAAATGTTGGTTGATTAACCGAAATGATATTTGTATAAGACAAAAAGCAAAATCAAACTAATCAGTTTGATTAACCTATTTTTGGATTCGATCTTGATTCGTTTTCTTTGGGTTTTTTTTCCATCCCTAGTCATTATCAATCTAAGAAGGTTTCATTTAATTTTCACATAATATTTAATAAAATTTATTTTTAATGTATTTGAAATGTCTTTGCAGCCAAACCTATGTACGCTTAGCGTTGTTTGAATAATCAATCTTTGGGATTAAAGAGCTACTATGGAGCCAATCAATGTAGGAATTTAATTCATATTAAACGTGCTAGTCTTTTCCTAAGTAAGAGTGTTCAATGAATGTGTAGCTTTCAATGAATTTGTATCATTTGCAATCCCATGATACTTAGTGTTGGGGTGCCCGAATGACTGGCTTCTATTGCTCTGACACTACTCTCTGGTAGTGTTTGTTGAAGTCGGGTGAATAGTACCATATATGTGAATAGTACAGTATACGTGAATAGTATCATACGAGAAAAATAAATAAAGAATTGAAGATCGCCAGATTTACGTGAAAAACCCTTCATGGTGAAGGGAAAAACTACGGGACAAACTCCGAACAATTATTCACTATTACAAAATGGTATATAGTACAATTCCTCCCAAGGATATTCTAATCTTGGGGTATACACTCAAAATTTTATCATGAATGGTTTTCTAGTTTATCTTAATTGATTAGAAGGGCCCACTGTTGGAAACATGAATGTTAAACTGAAACAAGCAATAAATCACTAAAAAAAATTTAAATATATATAAGATTAATTCTCAAACATTAACCTCCAGGTTTCTACTTATATTTCTTTCGAGCCTAAAAGCTGATAAATTAAAATCTTTACTGATAACACAAGTAAATTGTAATATAAAAAAAGATACCCTTGGAAGAAATTGGGTTAGATCAAAGGAGTAGAAAGAAAACAAGATGAGTAATTAATTAATGTGACCACAAACCTTAGGCTTACAAGTACCCAATTACCCAATGACTTTTAAGTAAAAAGAGACAAAAACTCCCCCTTATAAACACGCCTCTAAACAGGAAATTAAAATAAAGCTTTAGATTAAAATATTAAATATTAAAAAAAATCATAAGGAATAACTTTGGAATAGAATAAAGCTCAAGGAGGAGTGTGTGGTTATTCGATCCTATTTTGAGGCGGCTTATTGGGCATTCTGAATTGGCAATAGACAAATCGGTTTTTTGTCTGAAAACAACCCCTTTGGAATCAAGGTTTTGGGATATCGAAAACTAAGGTATCGTTTGTTTTTTTGCTTTTTATTGAAAGCTAAATAACTTTCATCATTCAACCTATTTATTTTTTTAACTTTTCATGGCTTATTACTAAAATTTCTAAAAGAAATTATGAATAAAAAAAGTCATGTTCCAAACAAGAAACAACACTCATTGCCTATTAAGGAGGAGAGCTTCACAATACTCCATCATTCACGCTTAAAAACACAAACAACTCTAATACTTAATACTATTAAGTACATATAAAATAATAAAAATAAGGTCCTAGGATAGAGCAATGTTAAAGTAAAGGTAAATACTCCTAATCCAAATTTATGAAAATATAAAAGTATAAATAATCTTAAATTAATTGGAACCTTAGTCTAGAGAGAGGAGAGTTTTTTAATCATTTAAATTTGCTTCACTTTAGGATTTGTGTTAAGGATGTTTTTTTATTCTTAGGGTTAGTGTGTTCTTTTGTCCTTTCCTTTATTCAAGATATAATTATTTAAAAGTTAGACTCACCCACTAGCATATTAAAATAGCTCATATCTATAAAAAAAGCTAATTATAATCGACAATCCATGAGCCTACAAATTACAGTTGATATTATGATAACGAAATCAAATTTATATCTAACTTTATTATGAATGGACACATAAGACTTAATTACCTTCCTCATCCATCGATATTATGAAATAAATTTCCATCAATATTTCTTCGATATATCCAATATTTCGGTAAAATCGAGTTATCAATATATATAAGATATCACAACCACAAATTCTATTTCAGCTGTAGATAAAACAATAATTTTCTATAACTAAGAAATCCAACTAATAAAAGTAGTACCAAAGTGAACATATATGCTATAGCACTTTCTCTCCTCTGGTAATGTCAATATCTGCATATCCTTGTAACTTCAACTCGCTCTTTCTTAAGCATAAAATGTTTTTCATTCCCTATAAGTATCTACTTATTCATTTCACTACTTTCCAATAGTACATAAACCTCCTTATAACTCCCATTGCATGGACAAATTTTGGTTTTATGCATACCATAACATACCCCAAGCTCTTATTTAAGGCTTTACAATCCAATATTTTCAACATGAGGGGTACATAATAAGCCATATGAAAATATGCCTATATTGTAAAAAAATAAAAATTAAACAAAACAGTTAAAAAAGAAAAAGTATGTATCGGTACATTGATACAAAAATAATGGGATATCAATAATAAAAAAAATGAGAAATAGATACTTCATTACGTTTTAAAAAAATAATTGTCTTTTGGTTAGATACTACTTGGCGGTAGATAATACGATGTGGCTCATAGACGCTATCATATCTCTTGCGGTAGTATCTACTGTATATTATGATAATATCTATAATATGATATGATACCATTTAATTAAAAGATAGTTATTTTTTTAAAACATGTTACTGGCTAAATTATTTTTTTATTTTTTGATCACTTATGTCATTATTTTTATGAGTGTAATGAATGATATCAAAAAAGAAAGCCTATACATAAGCTGCAGAAAACATTTTCAATATCCAATGTAGAATTTAAAAATTCCAAGAAATGCGCAGTTATAACTTATAACTGGTCAGGCTCCGGCACATGGGCTGCCCAATATAGAAAGAGTCGTGAAGTGTGTGCTGTTGACTAATCAGGCAGCTCAATGCATATTATTAAATAATTAATAATATTATTAAAGAACAGGAATATGCTAGTCGACATCCAACAAAGCAACAAACCATCCTACCCCATCATTCAATCAGTACACTTTGTAACATTAGTTATTTAATATAATTCCTAGATCGATTCTATATGGTTTCTAGGATATATCTTAAAATGGAAAAGACTGGGAAAAAAGAGGAATAAATTTTGAAACAATAATGTATTCTTTTTGTAATTTATATTGTGATTCGTGCAATAGTGGTGATTAAGAACGGAGAAAGAAAACAAGTACACAGATTTTATATGGCTCAACAATATGCCTATAATTCATGGAAATGACGGCTTAAACTTTCACTATTATTGAAATAGAGTTATATAGGCGACTCAAACTTGTCCTCTGTTACTCTCAATATGAGCCACAAGCCATAACAATTTAGTTTTGTTTTTTCTAACAATACTTTCCTAACGGTCCATATGCCTCTGACCCCATCCCATGTGGGGCATTAACCACAATTAGCAATGCTCCCATATTAGCAGTTCACAATGAACTGCCAAAGCATACAGACAAATATTCAATTGTCACGATTATTTATATAGGTAAATACAAAAAATAACGTTCAATTGATGCAACAATTCATCAATAGCACTTGATGACAAAGTATTTTAAATAAACCATGCTCAAATTCTTTCTGAATATCCATGCTTTAAAAACACTGGAGCTGTGTAGGCTATCTTAATATCAATCTTTGGAAACATGTCTTCTTATCCCTCACCCCAAAGTCATAAACCGGAGGTAGATCAGCCGACAGTAAACTTTCACCTTGGTAACGAAGCCAATCGTTTCATCGATTACTCGCCGGTTGATGAGGTAATTACATTTAAATTTACATAAGAACATCTCAACTATCTGATGTTTTTTTCTTTGAATTTGTTTACCAGTAATGTGTGCATGCAATGTTATGTTACAGATGACCAAAAGGCCTATAACAGGCAGCAGATTGAGGATTTGAAAGAGTGTAGTTGGGAGAGAGCTAAGGCAGCTGCCGGTAAGCCGTCACTGCAACTGAAATTTATTGATGCAGTTCAAAGACTTGGGGTGGCATACCATTTTGAAAAAGAAATTGAAGCAGCATTGAGGCACATGTATGATAACCACCATCACATTGACGACAAATATAACGATCTCTATATGATTCTATAGAAAAATGAATTTCAGTAGGAATCTTCACCTATATGATTCTATCTTATATCTCAATTTTTTTCGTCAGAGTTGGATGACTAATTTTGTCTGTATAAACTATTAACCAAACTTCTTATCTTTTATCGTCATATCCCACATCGGATAGGGGAGAAAGTTTTTCGCAAGTATAAACTCTTTTCAATTTAGTAGACACGTTTTAAAGTTGTTAGGGTCCTTTGGACCCAAAGCAAATAATATATACATTATTGGGGCGGGTCATTACAAATTGTATCAGAGCAGATCCCTGACCCTGGTGTGGGGGTTTGTTTGGCTATTTGATTTGACCCTATAATCCCATGGGAAATAATGAAGACATTTTGTTTGCATTGGGGTATTTGTCACATCCCACATCGAATATAGGAGAAAGTTCTTAACACTATATAAATATGTGTTTCTCTAAACCTAGTAGACGCATTTTGAAATCATGAGTGCCCTTTGGACCCAAAGTGGATAATATCTACATGGTTGGACTGGGTCATTCTTCCTTTCATCTCTTTTTTTTTTGCCTATTCTCCATGATTTTCTTTAACATTTTCATTGCAGATATATTCAGCAGGTTCATAGAGAAAAAGGTAGTTTCAAGGAATGCATAATCAATGGTGTGGAACGTATGCCAGGGTTGTATGAGGCTGCACATCTCAGGGTTCATGGAGAGGATAATCTAGATGAAGCACTTGCTTTCACCACCACTCACCTCAAGTCTATGGTAGAACAATTAGAATATCCTCTTTCACTACAAGTAAACAAAGCCCTATACCGGTCAATTAGAAAAGGTTTGGAAAGGTTAGAGGCAAGGTCTAATATATCTATCTACCAAGGTGAAGCTTCACATAGTAAAGCTTTATTGAAACTTGCCAAGTTAGATTTCAACCTATTGCAGTCACAGTATAAGAAAGAGCTAAGTCACATCACTAGGTCAGTTTTCAAATCTATATTTCACTTACATTCCAACTTCTACTTACAGGATAATTTATATGAATTAGCTAACTTCTCAGGTAGTAGAAGAATTTAGATTTCTCCTCGAAGTTACCTTTTGTTCGGGATAGAGTGGTCGAAACCTACCTTTGGATCGCCGCTGCATGTTTCGAGCCCCCAATACTCATATGGTAGAAGAATACAAACCAAACTGCTTGTTCTAATAACAGTGATAGATGACATTTATGATGCATATGGCACTCTTGAAGAACTTGAGCTCTTCATAGAGGCAATTGAGAGGTATGATGAACAAACAAATTTCAAATTTTGAGATAAAATTTTTTCCATTATGTAAACCTGAAAGGAGAAGGGGCTAATTTTGAAGTGGGACGATAATGGTGTAGATAAGCTTCTGGAATACATGAAAGCATGTTATCCGGCTATCTTAGATGTCTATAAAGAAATGGAGGAGAGGGAGAACCAAGAAAGATCTTATTGTGTTCACTATACATAAGTGGCCGTAAGAATTCTTTGACTCCGAACCTTGATAGTACCAGGGAATGAAAATAAAACTACTAAGAAAAATGATTTTTTCATGTTTCGTTTCATCATGGAAAATATAAAAGAAAATAAAATATAATACAAATTCCTCAACATTTTACATATTTTTAAATTTCCTAGTCCTTGTATAACATAAAGAAACAAATAAAATGAGTTTGAATAAATAAATAGAATTAATTTATTAAGTTTAAAATTATTTCTTATGTCTATTCAGATTTTATTTTCTTCCACTTTTCCTCTCTATTTTCTTTTTTTAGTACTTTCCGGGTTCCACACCGAGCCTCAGATTCTAGCTATCTTTGTCTCCCCATTACATGTAATATATAAAAGTTCTGTTCGGGCTTACTTCAATCAGGCCAAATGGCTCCATGCAGAATATATTGTACCAACAGTAGAAGAATACATGGGAATTGCACTAGTAAGCTGTGATGTCCCCATGTTCACAATCATCTCCTTTGTTGGGATGGGAATGATATAAACAAAGGAGGCCTTGACAAAGGCAATGGGCCAAAGATTGTAAGAGCTTGGTCCACAATTATCAGGCTCATGGATGACATGGCTTCACACAAGGTATCCAAAATGCTGCTCATTCATATCTCAACCACCAAGGCTATGTTGGATTTGAAGAAGAAAATAGAGAGACAAAATAAACGAAAAATTCATTTATTTTCTTTAATTTGTCATAGTAAATATTAAGGCTATGTTTGGAACCCAGAAAGTACTAGAGAAAGGAAAAAAATATTAAAAAAAATGATTTTCTTATGTTTGGTTTCACTATGCAAAATATAAAAGAAAATCAAATATAATCAAAATTCCTCAAAATTTTACTTTTAAAAATTTCTTTATCCTTATATACTAGAGAGAAACAAATAAAATGAGTTTGATTGAACATATAAAATTAATTACTTCAGTTTAAACCTATTTCTTATTTACCTCCAATTTTTCTTTACTTCTACTATTCCTTACTATTTCTTTTCCCTTAGTACTTTCTGGGATCTAACTCCATATTTTTTTTCTTTAGTTCTTTCTGGGTTCCAAATGAAGCCTAAATAATTTAAAAATATTTAAGTTTCCAAGTAATGTTATTAATATTTGATTTTCTTCGAGATTTCATTACCATTTTTTTTCTTTCCTGGAACCAGAACAACCCAAGGGATTTAAATTAACATGATGTCTTGCTATATATTTTTTATATAGTTTGAACAAGAGAGAGGGCATATTGCATCAAGTGTTTAATGTTACATGAAGCAATACAGTGTCTCAGAGAAACATGCATACCAAGAGCTTAACAAGCAAGTTGAGAAATCATGGAAGGATATAAACTAGGAGATGCTCAGACCTTCTGCTATTCATATGCTTCTCCTTACCCGGGTTCTCAATTTTGCTTGAACTGGTGATTTCATGTACAAAGATCGCGAGGATATATTCACGAATGTAGGAGAAGTGATAAAAGAAAATATTGCATCCCTGTTCATTGTCCCTGTATTGATATGAGCCTGAAGATTTGTGATGCTAATAGGTCTTGTAGCTTCTGCTTTGTTTGCCTTTCCTGTTTACGTTTCCTTTATTTTGTACTTGGTTTGTGATTGAAAATATGATTTTTTTTTAATTCTAAACACTTTTAGCTATAATGTGGTAAATTGTCTTCATTAAGACTCGAATCCAAGACCTTTCCTTCCTTATACTCTTGACTTTTGAAACGTTGAGCACTCTACCACATAAACTAGACATGATGAGCATGGAAAGTAAGGATATGATATGATTTTATGATGAATTCTAAATTTATTGAATGAATATTGTTAAAGTCTTAGAAACAATTGATCACGGGTTGCTTGCCTAATTAGGACCAATGGTGGCTAGGGCTTAAGTTAACATTATTCAAGCAACAAGTAATAAGGGTAATAGAGTTTTCAAATGAAATTCCAAATTAATAATTTTAATATCCATCCTTGAAACATGTGTTCTTATCCTCACCCTGTCATAAACTCGGAGGTAGATCGCCGATGGTAAACTTTCGCCTTTGGTATCGCTTTTCACCGTTTCAATGATTACTCGCCAGCTGATGAGGTAATTACATTTAAATTTACATAAGAACATCTCAACTATCTGATGTTTTTTTCTTTGAATTTGTTTACCAGTAATGTGTGCATGCAATGTTATGGTACAGATGACCCGCGGTTTGCAACAAGCAGCAGATTGAGGATTTGAAAGAGGTGAAGTTGGGAGAGAGCTAGTGGCAGCTGCTGGTAAGCCGTCACTGCAACGGAAAGCCCTATTGATGCAGTTCAAAGACTTGGGGTGGCATACCATTTTGAAAAACAAATTGAAGCAGCATTGAGGCACATGTATGATAACCACCATCACATTGACGACAAATATAACGATCTCTATGATGTTTCTCTCCGATTTCGACTCCTAAGAAAGCAAGGATTCAATATTTCATGTGGTAAGGGTCATGAATATCAGTAGGAATCTTCACCTATATGATTCTATCTTATATCTCAATTTGTTTCCTGTCAGAGTTGGATGACTAATTTTGTCTGTATAAATTAATAACCACGATATTCTAATATTGTGCTCAACTTCTCATCCTTTATTGTCACATCCTACATCGGATAAGGGAGAAAGTTTTTGGCAGGTATAAACTCTTTTCAATCTAGTAGACGCATTTTAAAGCTGTGAGGATTCTTTGGACACAATGCAGACAATATCTACATTGTTGGGTCAGGTCGTCACAAATTGTATTAGAGCGTATCCCTGACCTTGGTGTGGGGGTTTGTTTGGCTATTCGATTTAACCCTATAATCCCATGGGAAATAATGAGGACATTTTGTCTCCATGGGAGTATTTGTCACATCCCACATCGGATATGAGAGAAAGTTCTTAACACTAATTAAATATGTGTTCCTCTGAATTTAGTGGTCACATTTTGAAGTCATGAGTGCCCTTTGAATCCAAAGTGAATAATATTTACATGGTTGGACCAGGTCATTCTTCTTTTCATCTCTTTTTCTTTTGCCTATTCTCCGTGTTTTTCTCTTTAAAATTTTCTTTGCAGATATATTCAACAAGTTCAAAGATGAAAATGGTATTTTCAAGGAACGCATAATCAATGATGTGGAAGGTATGCTAGGGTTGTATGAGGCTGCACATCTCAGGGTTCATGGAGAGGATATTCTAGATGAAGCACTTGCTTTCACCACCACTCACCTCAAGTCTATGGTAGAACAATTAGAATATCCTCTTTCACTACAAGTAAACAAAGCCCTATACCGGTCCAATAGAAAAGGTTTGGAAAGGCTAGAGGCAAGGTCTAACATATCTATCTACACCAAGATGAAGCTTCACATAGTAAAACTTTATTGAAACTTGCCAAGTTAGATTTCAACCTATTGCATTCACAGTACAAGAAAGAGCTAAGCCACATCACTAGGTCAGTTTTCAAATCTATATTTCACTTACATTCCAACTTCTACTTACAGGATAATTTATATGAATTAGCTAACTTCTTAGGTGGTGGAAGAATTCAGATTTCTCCTCGAAGTTACCTTTTGTCCAGGATAGAGTGGTCGAAACCTACCTTTGGATCGTTGCTGCATGTTTCAAGCCCCAATACTCATGGTAGAAGAATACAAACCAAACTGCTTGCTCTAATAACGTTGGATAGATGACATTTATGATGTATATGGCACTCTTTGAAGAACTTGAGCTCTTCACAGAGGCAATTGTGAGGTAAGGATGAACAAACAAATTTCAAATTCTGAGTTAAATTTTTCACATTATGTAAACCTTAAAGGAGAAGGGGCTGATTTTCAGGTGGGACGATAATGGTATAGATAAGCTTCCGGAATACATGAAACCATGCTATCAGGCTGTCTTAGATGTCTATAGAGAAATTGAGGAGAGGGAGAACCAAGAAAGATCTTATTGTGTCTACTATACATAAGTGGCTGTAAGAATTTTCCAATTCAACCTTGATAGTACTAGGGAATGAAAAAACTACTAAGAAAATGATTTTTTTCATATTTCTTTCACTTCCTCATGGAAAATATAAAAGAAAATCAAATATAATACAAATTCTCAACATTTTACACATGTTTAAATCTCCCAGTCCTTATATAACATAAAGAAACAAATAAAATAAGTTTGAATAAACAAATAGGATTAATTTATTAAATTAAAACTATTTGCTCTTCATTTTATTTTCTTCTACTCTTTTCCTCTTCTATTTTCTTTTCTTTAGTACTTTCTCTCCCGGTTCCACACCGAGCCTCCAATTCTAGCTATATTTGTCTCCCCATCATATGTAATATATAATAGTTTCTATCACCATTTTCTCTTTGTTGAATATATCCAGATTTAAAAAGCCTGTTAGGCTTACTCACGGAGGCCAATGACTCCATGGAGAATATATTGTACCAACAGTAGAAGAATACATGGAATTGCACTAGTAAGCTGTGATGTCCCTACAAGTTCACAGCCATCTTCTTTGTTGAATACGATAGCAACAAAGGAGGCCTTTGACTGGGCGGTAAATGAGCCAAAGATTGTAAGAGCTTGATCCACAATTATCAGGCTCATGGATGACATGGCTTCACACAAGGTACTCTCAAATATTACTTCCAAAATGCTGCTCATTCACACAAGAATATTGCCCACAAAAACTATACCAACAAGATTTTCAACTTTAATATAATTCTTGTACGCATTATTTTCTGTTGCTTATCAATTTTTAGGACAATTATGAATTTGTACTTAACATAATTTTCATTTTATAAGGAACTCATAATTTGAATTTTGCATGTAACTCTTGATACACTTAAACCATGTATAAAGTATGAATGTTCATACAATCATTAATTTAAATAAAGACAGAAAAGGGAATTATTAGAATTACAATAACAAATAAATTTATTAATAATATTTATTTTGTCCACATAAACACAATACTTTTTTTTTAGCAAAGCATTTTTCATCACATAAACCCATGACAATTTATACCCATACGCTTCAAAAAAGATGGAAAAAGCCTATAGAATTCAGTCGACTAAGACCCACAAGATCATTTTAGATTCCTTTCTGCTTAGACCCACAAAATCATCCAAGAATTAAAAGTTAGGACTCAAAACTAGTCAAGACACTGAACTTGGGCAATAAATTAGTACTCAAAACTATTCAAGATTTATGAACTTGAGCAATCACTCAAGAAAAGAAATTAGGTACTTTCTCTCCTCGGATTGGCAAAGGAAAGAGCATGTTTTTCTTGTTTTTTTTTAGGTGCATTGTACCTTATATTGTGTTGATGGGATGCAATATCATCAAAACTTATTTTCTCATATTCGTTATCGCTCGCTATCATTTCAATATATACCAAACTTCACATGCTTAATTTTCAAAATTTCATTTACTTTGAAGTTTTGATAAAGATAAAAACAAGGAAATGTGTGTTTCAGGGTGCTTATTCATCAAATTTAAGACTTGAAGTTTTTGAAAGGGGAAATTATGTTATTGTGCACTGAGGGAAAAAGAATTAAAAAAATGGTTACCCAATTTTGTCTAGAATCTGTATACTTTGGGAAAAGAAATAACATTTTGATGCACTCAACAGTGCACACTCTAGCAGCAGACAATTTTGCCCTCCACACAAAATGGAGTAGCCAACAAGGATGGAACGATAACATATGAGTTCGGTACAATAATACAATTGTTACATCATTAAAATTTTCAATCAATAAAACTCACATATAAAGTTAACACATTGCTCATAGGACGCAGTGGTGGGACTCGATGGGAACCACCGCTTGACAGCTTTCATCTCTCATCTCTCCTCTTTCCTCCACTTGTCTCTCTTCCCTTGAAAAATGTTTTTCATTTTTAAACCCATTTGATTTCCTATTTCCTATTTTTAAAATTTAGCAAATTAAAAATTAAAATTTACTTTATAAGTATAAATCAACTATTCGTTATTTTTTGTTTTTTATTAAAAATTTATTTTAATTTTATATGTAGTTAAATCATCAAAATAAATTAGATTTTAATAGAAAAATATATGAACATTAGGTAATTAACACATTCTATGTAAACTATAAATGTATTCTTATAAAATAATTAATAATATAGTAAATAAATACTAATTTTTTTAAGGGAAATATTAATGTTTTAAGTAATATTAATGATATATTTCACTTTTTTAGAATATCAAACTTAAATTAAAAATAAAAAATTATTCTTTAAAACTAAATTTGTACTTTCTTCAAAAGAAAAGAAGAAATATAATATGAAAAAAAATTTAATTTACCTTTAATATTTAATAATTTAGTTAAATTTTAAATATAAATTCACAATTTTGGTTTTTTTGAAGGCTTAATCATTTTTACAATGTAGTAAATTGTCTCTACTGAAACTCGAACCTCTCACCTCCTCATATCCTTCCTTTAACGTTGAACGCTCTATTAGAGTATATTTAGATTCTTAGTATATTTAGGATATTAGAGTATATTTAGGATTCCTTTTATTAGATCTATGCTATTATTGTCCTGCCTTTGTATAGATGTATATATACACCTCAACTCTTTCAATAATAATTAAATCTCTTTCATAATATGGTATCAGAGCTATAAGCTTAACAGCAAACCTAAAACCCTAGCCTCTCATTCTCTCAACTTTTTATCTGTTAGCCTATTTTCTTTAAGGAATGAGGGGTGGTTTATGGTCATTCTTGACCCGATATCACCCCTCCACACCTCTTTTTCTTGTTTTTCTCTTCCTCATGCATCTGGGTGAGACCTCCTTCCTTAAGCCCGATCTTAACAGCACACAAACCCTAACCCTAGCCGTTGTCGCCACTGCCACTGCCGTCGCCGCCACTCTTATTATCTGTTGATCTTGTGCGCTTAGGAACGCAAAATAAAAAAAACTACAACGCGCAAAGCCCGTGCTATTTTTGGCCTTTCCAGAAAAAGGAGTCCCATTATCATCTCTAGCCGTTGTCACCACCACTATCGCCACCGCCACCACTGCTGCCACTATTGTCGCAGCCGCCGCCGCTCTATATGGTCCACTGATCTTGTGCCTATGCAGCACTCTGCCTTTGCACGATTGACCTTCTCTTTCTCTTTCTCTTTCTATCTCTTCCTCTCCCTTCTTCTCTAGACTTCCGATATTTGTATTTAAAAAAAAAACATTAATTTGAGCACTACCCTTTATCTCCTCCCCCTCAATAGTCATGGACCTCGAGCACACCAGCGACCTCGGGCACCCCCAACAATCCCGACCTGCTCCTTCTCTTTAGTCTTCACTGCAGGAACCATGCCCGATCTCACACAATCATGGACCTCGGGCACCCCCAGAGACCTCAAGCACCCCTAGCTTGCTAATGCACTTACCAAAGATCTCTCTTGGCCTCCCATCTTTTCTCTATGTAACAAGATTGGTGTTATTTCTGACACACCATCTTGCGGGGGCATATTAGAGTATATTTAGTATATTTAGGATTCTTAGTATATTTAGGATTCCTTTTATTAGATCTATGCTATTACTGTCTTACCCTTGTATAGATGTATATATACACCTCAACTCTTTCAATAATAATTAAGTCTCTTTCATAATACTCTCTAACCGACTCAACTTAGACATTTGGACCAATTTTGGTTTAAAAAACATTAATGTTTAAAAGAAAAAGAAAAACTCTAGTTTTTCTTAAAAGTGTTAAATATTCTTAAAATTTTAATTTAAGAGTTAATATGAATATTTAAAAAAAAAAATTTTCATTTTATCTTTTAAATATTACTTTTAAATGAAAATTTATATTTTTTTTGACAGAAAATGAAAAATATATTAAAAAATAATGATCACTTTTTTTTATTTGAAATTATAAATTAATATTTTCTTGTATTATGCTTCTATTTTTGTTGAAGAAATAAAAAAATTATTTTAATGTAATATTTTATATTTTTTAATTTAACTTTTGATATTCTATGTAAATATATAAATATAGTATTTATTTATTATTATTTATTTGATAAGAATATATATATATATATATATATATATATATATATATATATATATATATATATATATATATATATATATATATATATATATATATATATATATATATATATATATATATATATATATATATATATATATATATATATATAATTATTTTAGTAGAATATTAATTATCAAATGTTAATATATTTTTTGTCAAAAAAATGATAATATATTTTTATATTAAATTATAATTTATTTTAATGACTTAACTACATTAAACATGTAAAAAAAGCTATACATGATATTAAAATATTTTTTTAATAAAAGAATTTAAAATAATGAATTATTGATTTATATTTAAAAAAAATAAATTTTACTTTAATTTTGGTTAGATTTTATGTTCAAAAACATGGTGTAGATTTTAAAACCATAACATAGGAGGTGAAATGGGTTTAAAAATGAAAAACGTCTTTAAGCCGAAGAGGGACAAGTGGAGGAAAGAGAGGAGAGAGTGAAAAATGTCATTTAATTGGTCCCATCATGTCCTATTTTTTTTTATTATACTTTAATTTCAAGATAGTTTTTTTATGCCCCTTTGTCTGTTTGAAAGGGAGAGCTCTCTAACATTACATGTGAGTTTATGGTTATGGAAAATTTTAATAATGTAACAATTATATTATTATTGTGCATCAAACTCATATACAATTTTTTTTTTGTCAGATCATAAGGTGTCTTGAGCGGCCTCAGTAATATTACGAAGGTGCCTTTAAATCATACCTACCTAGACTTCTATCTTCATAATGAGTCGAGAGATCATAAGAGCGGTAAAGTTTCATAATAAAACACAAATATATTCTAAGGACTAAACTGAGTAATTACTAGTTAAGTTACATCTAACCATTTCCTAAATTCTCCATGCCGATGGTAGAACTCATATAATATTTAATCACTTTATGGGGCTATTTCCATTTTCTATGGAGGGAAAAATTGTCTGCTCAAGTGTGCACTGTTCGAGTGCGCTAATATGGAATTTGTTTTCCTAAAGTGTAAAGATTTCCGTCAAGACAAATTTGAGTGACCCTTTTTTAATTCTTTCCCCTTAGTGCACAACAGAATAATTTTCCTTTTTAAAAAAATCTAGTAAGAATCTACGATAAACACAACTAAAGTAAAAAAAAAGTACATACGGCTAATTAAGGTGCTCAAATAATCGAAAGCTACTATTTTTTGGTTATAGGTAACGATGAAACACATTTCTATAAACAAGGTAATAAATGGTTTAATTCTTTTCATTCTGAATAATAGACATAATTAATTCACATTGATGGATGGTTTTGACTTGTAGGGACTAGAAAAGATTATGTGCTTCTGTTATCCAAATTTTAAGAGATTTGTATGTGGAAAAGTCTGACTTTGGCAGTCTGTCTCTTCCTCCACGTGAAGCTGAGAAGCATAAATTCAATCAAGTCAGCAATGTTAAAACATATTTGTGACAAGAAGGGTGATGACGGTTGGATTGTGAAGTCTTTATTAGTTTTATTAATATGATTCTCTTGGGATATATTAACGCCAAAACATTCATTATATAAGTCAAAGATCCCATAACACATAACAGATTTAAAACTATTGTGTTTTCAAAGAACATATAATATATAGGGATTTTATAAGATTCTACATCTACAAAGTGGTTCAAACTTTTATCATTGCTTAAAATATAATTATATAGAAAGATATTTATAATAACATTGAATATGATCAAAATATAAAAATACTCCTATCTCTTGAAAATATTGTACCGTCGGTGGCTTCGCCCTGCACTTCCAACCTATTATTTCGCCCTCCAAAAAAGAGGATATGCATGAAGGGTAAATGCCCTTTAAGCCTTAACATGAGCCATGAGCCACAATAATCTCCACATTGACGAAGATTCACCTCTTTGAAGAAACCAACCATAGCTTGTGATGGTGTTTTTTCTACAGATACTAGGCTGGAGCTTCTTCGAGTTGTCGGGCCGACGATCAGGGCCTGATCGTCGCACAACCCGCGCAACCTACACCGAAAAGGTGATCTGGACGGGTGGCGCTCGGTCGCCCTCCGATGGCTAAGTCGCTTTCTTGTGAGAAGGAAAGTAATCTAACCTGCACGCTTTATCACTACACACCTTTTGTAGTAGAAACGGCCTGTATTTTATAAGTGGTTATACTACTTTCCTTGTTAGACGGTGATATGGTATCTCTCCCATTGGGTGAGGAGTTTCCTTTTCCTTATTATGGACTGACTGTTAAGGGATAATGGAGGAGCCGTGATCATGCAAGATTTTTCTTTCCTAATCCGTGGGGCTGGCCACAGAGACTGGCCCTTTTCCTTTGCACTCCAGTTTTCGGGGCTGCCTATATCACTCTGATTACTCCCAATGTATGGTTTCAACTCTAGGCCTGGGCCCGTGTACTTTGGCATGGGTAGGATCTCACTATGGGCCGAAGCTTTTATCGGTCTCGCGCCCCAACTCCCTTCATATAGTGTACTGGGCTCATACCTCTAGGCCCCTGCACATATTGTTTTCACTCCCATCACGCTCTCAAATTCGTCAAGCAAGCTTAGGAAGGCAAAATCGCTTTCTTAGATCGGCCATGCTTCCACGCGCTAGCCGAGGATGGGTTGATCTCGACTTTGTCGCCTTCAAACGTCTTGTGATAATGATGGTGCTCTTTCGATTTTCGCACCCATTTCGACTATTGCTTCTCATATCTTTAGAAACATTCCTTGTATCGCACTTTTCCACTTCTTCTACGGGTTTGGAAGCGTCTTTGATCAGCCGAACCTTGTGGTGCTTTTGTCTTCCCTGCCTCCCCAAAGGCCGCTTCCCGCTCCTCCTTAGTTCGGTGCGTCTTTCTTCTTCTTCGCCCATTTTTCTTTCCTTGTTTTGAATTTCTGGTTGTTAGGGCGTGTTGGGTTAGGGTCCCGCCTCTTTCATCGTTTTGTTCATTCTCTCTCTCCATCGCTTAATCATGCATACTTCCTCTGGTCTTCTGCTCAGGCTTGCGATAAAGGAAGGCCGACCGAGGATTCGGGAATGAGGCAACCCGGGCGGCGGGTCTTAGTCCTACCGCTAGGTTGCCGGTCCCCAAGAGGTTATCTTCCTCCGCCATGCAAGGGCAAGGAGAAGATTAGCAAGATTAGGTATCCCTGTGGCTCCGAATATATGAGGGCTGCCGTGAGGTACGCGGATGTCGTGGGCCCTAGCAGGGTTGAGCCTTTGTTTGCTAAAACTTTCGCTACTCATTATGGACCTCCTTCCTGGGCATGTCCCGAATTTGTGTCCCGATCTTCTTACGCCTTATGTTTGCCCTGCTTCCAAGATATTCGCTTCTCTTTGAGGCGACCTTTGAGAACGGTCTCCGCTTCCCTTTACACCCTTTCATCAAAAACGTCCTATAGCATTTCAATGTATGCCCGTCCTAGCTCTCTCCTAATTTTTGGGGCGTCTTGGTCGGCCTTCTAGTTTTTCAGTGGATAAGGGCCTGGTCCCTAGTATAGCTCACATCGGATCTCACGTGAAAGAGGCCTCGGAAGGGTTCTTGTATATTTCAAAGCGGGCCACTGCCAAACCTATCATTTCCGACCTCCTTTCTTCCCATAAGCATTGGAAAGAGTGCTATTGCTTTGTTGGGGGTCGACATTGAGAATACAACCCTGCCAATTAAGACGATACGCTGGGGATTCCAACAGTATGGACTGCCCCTGAGAACCTACGTGAGTTTTCTGTCTATGCTAGTAGGGGTTAACTTTTTAAAGGTCATGTTATGTTTTTTACTTTGCTTTGGTTGCGTTGCCTTCAGGTATCCGTCCTGACCTTACTCGTGAGGACAGGGAAGTAAAGTGGTAGTTGGGTAAGTGTCGCCCTCGGGCATATTCCGATCTGATCAGGTCGGACATTCCCGGCTCTTTAGGTGTGAGCCCTTCTTGTTCCCTTTATTTGAGATCTCCTCCACCCCCTGTTATGGAAACTTCTCCTAGGGGGCCTCTTGCTGTGAAGCCAACTCGGGGAGAACTTTAGGCCCGTGTCGAGTTGCTGGCGAAGAAGAGGAGAAGCGTAAAGCGCAAGGCTCAGGATCCTCCTGAGAGCAGCCTCTCCCGACTTCAGTAAGGTCCCGGGTCGAGTATATATTCCCGCGATCACCAAGGAGCGGGATCACAAGCCTAAGTTCGTGAGCGTGCATTTCCCCACCCGAGGTGTCCGAGGTGGTGGTGCGCAAATGGTCAGCCATCCTCCGTGTGTAGGAGCCAAGGGTTCTTCAAGAAGGGATGCGGAGCCTTCTTTTAAAGTTCTTCCTATCTCTATCTGGAGCCCTTCGGCGCAAAACGCCACGCATTCCCCTCCGATATGGGGAGATGTGGGAAATGATCGCTTGAAGATGGGTGAGGACTGCTTTTTACTACGTGCAGCTCACCACGGGTTGTTTCGCTCTATCCTTCGACTCGACCTCAAGAAGGTGGAAGCGCCGCAGGCGCTGAGGAGGCTCGCCCTCTATCACTCCAAGGACCTGCCTTTGGCTGTCTAAGCGCCTTCTGTTATCTATCTCATCGTTGTGTTAATGTTATCTGCTAACTTCATCTTGTTCATTGGCAGACGACTACTTATATAAGGACCTGGCGAGGAGGGCCAGTTCTGCCGAGAACTCTACTAAGGCGGCGAGAGCATATAAAGCTAAGGTCGCTTCCTTGACTTCCGAGAGAGCTAAGTTGCGAGCCCGACACAAAGCTTGAACCATGATGTTTTGGGTATAACTGACGGAAGCATACCTCGATCAAGAAGGCGAGAGTCAAGACGAGAAAATAAGGCTATAGAGGGCCTAAGGGTTGTCGAGGATGAGCTGCAGGTGATTAAGGAAGAGTTTCAGGCTACCAGGGAAGAACTATGCACCAAAGAAGTGGCGTTGGATACGGGCCCGCCGAGGATGAGCTTAGGCTTCTAAAATAGTGTTGCACCTGCTGATAGATAGAGGATCAAATTAGGCCTATTCACACCTTTGTCGTTCTATTTGAAGTTCACAGGATTCGCAAAGGTGTTCGAATGTCGAAAGAATTAGGTTGAACTCGGTGAAGTCGCCAAGTGTCTCAGCCTCTGATATATTCAATGGCCTTTCCCAATGATTCTATGTGCGTCTAAAGAAATGACCTCTAGTGTATACTTAAGTTCCGACGCCCCCCAAACTTGAGTTCAACTCGCCTAATTGGGAAAATCTAACTACAAAAGGATAGGAATGCACCGCTTGCAATATCTAATATATCTACTCACTACATAGAACAAAACTAGTGCCCAAAAGTTTATATTAAGTGTCCATGTAGCGGGGATTAGTTGGTGACTCCCCACCAGTTGGTTAAGGGCACCGGGCATCAGCCTCTCGAACGCCACCCTAACACTCAACTAAACCTAAGGGCCCTAAGTCATGGGAAACTTCCATCTTCTCGCCCCCCGTAACTGGCAAGAAGTCAATGACCCTAATTGGCTGGCTCAGTAAGTATTGGGCTTTGAAATAATTTCTGATCGTGCTCCTGGATTCCGATTGGAAGATCCCCACTTATTCCGTTTCTATATATATATATATATATATATAGTATATATATATATATATATATATATATATATATATATATATATATATATATATATATATTATTTATTTTTATTTATTTATTTATTTTATTTTGGGGCTCGAAGGCAATCCTCTTTATTCACTTGTCCCATCTCTTTGGTGTTTAGAGAGACTCCCAGTGGTTTGTTGAACCTAGTCAGTTGGCCTTGCATCGTGCATAACCTAGAGATCATTTGTGTGTGAGTGTGATAGGCTCATTGAGAAATGGTTTCTTGAATAAACGGAAGTGATTCACTATGCTTCCCCCTCCTATTCAACCTAATTCCCGAACATTCAAACGACCAATGCAACCTTTCTCTATTGACACAAGTGTGTTCGGCTAAAAATTTGATCCCCTACTCTAAAGCATGGCATCACATACGCAGCTCCCTAAACACGACACCACTACACATGTATATGACATACCTAAAACACAAACATGACTAAACACAAAACTAAACATCCTAAGATAACAAGTGTAAATAAAACTAAAATGTAGTAATATGCATAAATGCAAACAAAACATAAACTAATCAAAGAAAACTCGATCACCAAGCATATCCCTCTTAAAATTAAAATACCCAGCGGTCCTCACCGGCAATAAAATAACAAGAGGGCGTACATAACTCCTGGTGATCGCCGGATCAACATGTGGTGGCGTATCGATGATGGAAGGCGAGGAGCCGAGCAATCTGGAGTCTAGAGGACCGCCGCCACAGCAAATGGGCCTGGATTGCCTAACATCAGACGATATCAAATGCTGTCGCCCATATCTCGTGTGATGAGGGACTCGGTGGCCTCGGGTCTCGGTCCCAAAGCATCAAAGCGTCGCAGCTGCGAGCACCGGTCCTCGAGGCCCGTGAGGGACTGGATGGAGGCAAAACACCGTGGGCCGGTGGTGGGTGGAGGCGGATTTAGACGACCGGCCAATGTCCCCTAGGGATCGCGCCCAGAGGCCAAAACGAAGCCTCGATAGTCATGAAGCTCGCCCGTCGAGGCTCATGGCCGAATCGTAGGCCCTCAGTCGCGGGCACACCCTGGGCTTGTCTCGCTGAACGATACGGCCTTGATGGTAACCACGCCTCATCATTACCGAGGCACCCCGGGCTTACGCAGTATAAGCCAAAGATTTAGGAAAGGGAAGTTCTAAATTCATCTTCAAGGCCTTGCTATGGAGGATAGCATCCTCGATAACCTGCCCAACATCAAAAGGTATATCCTGGATTTGATGGCATAGTTGGAAGCAGGCACGTTGTCAATTTCACACACGTTTGTCGTAAGAATAAGACGCGACGTGATGAAGTGATGCCGCACTGGATAGGTGCTATGTTGTCAAGTGACCAGATTGCCTCACTATTGATTTTCCACTCACCGCCATTACTAACACCGAATGATCTCGGGGTAGTCAGGGTGCTCGTAGAGCCGATCAAACGGCTCCGAGGGAACATGGGCAAGATCATAAAAATGATTGATCGACTCCGCACTGAAGTCGACCAAAACACCCCTCACTCGAACCTTCTTGACGACGTGGGAGGCGAGATTGGAGTAAAATTCTCGCATCACACTCATCGCAGCTGGATGAGGTGGTTGGCAAAGTGCCCGCCATCCCTTGGCCGCAATCGCCTGAAAAATCATCGTGGTGGTAAAACCTTCCTTGCTAAACGACGGTTTTTGCGTATGGTGTCAATCGACGGCTGCACCCCCATTCACGAACCGCTGCGGATATCATACTGGGTCGGGTCTCGCCGACCGACCCCACCAGGGCAATTTCTTTTCCGTACATAGAGGCAGGACTTGGATTGCTAGTAGGGTATTGCGAGGAATTAGCACCAATATGGCACCCCCAGCTGGGTCAGACACAAAGACAAACACCTAGAGTGCACAAAAACCATAAAGGAAAAGACAAATAGACCCAAATGGGACCCGAAATGTAAACGCCTAGACCTAAATGGGATCCTAAATACAAACTACTAGATCTAAATGTGATCCTAAATACGAACTACTAGACCTAAATGTGGAGGACTAGACCAGTGCGAGGGTGCCTAAATGGAGGGTCGAAATGATAACAATGGAGTCAGGACTGAGAACTGTGGAAGGGAGGTAGGGACACGTGCACTGAGACAATGTCGGAGGGCCTCCGACCGGTGTGGTAGAGGACTCTGGCAAGGGACAAGGTGTGGTTGCCAGCGGAGAGGTTAGGGTTCGTGCAGGCCGATACAGGTGAGAAAAGCAAATTTAGCCGTGGCTCGCCTTAAAACAGGCAACGTCAGCGACGTTTCGTGCCACGCCGCGACGCCCAGAGTAGGTTTTCCAACGCCACGACGTTAGGGGTAACGCCGCCACGCCCGCAGGATAGCAATAATCAACGCCGCGATCGCCCGTGATCGCTAAAAATCAATGTCGAACGTCATCAACGCTGCGGACGCTCCGTAGTTCGTAAATCCACGTCGTGACGTTCGGATCTCACGTCGCGACGTTCCAGAGAGGGGTCAAAATGATGTCACGACGTTGATATCGCCGCGACGCTATAACGCTGGGCGAATGCGCGGAGAGTCAACGCCGCGACATCGCAACGCTTTGCGACGCGGAGAGTCAACTGCTGAATGCTACGAAGGCTCACCGCTACAAAAATCATCAAAGGTTGAAGGTAAAAAGGCAATTTCATGTAATTATGGATCTCCTCGACTTCGCCAGCGCGCTACATTAACGGACGTGCCCCAGTACTTTCAATCGTGGGTCCTGCAAATAGACAGTTGAAAAGAGACATCGATTATGGAGAGAACATCAAAGCAAAACAATTTAAAGCCAATAATGTAAACCATAGAAAGGGAAAATTGCAAGAAAACTTGGGTTGCCTCCCAAGAAGCTCTATGTTTAATGTCGTTAGCTCGACGGCCTTGAATCTCAATGTGCCTGGGACCAGCCTGGCGACCGCTATCAGACTCGCCCGATGCGCCGAGGAATGATCTCGCTTTTTCGCATGGAACTCGCTCCAAAATACTAAGCTTCAACTGGCTGCGGTGACCGGTGGAATGTGCCTTTCTCGTGATGTGTGACCTCTCGCCTCACCATGTGAAAAGACTTTGGTAATCGTGGAAAGACCCTGACCATCTAGACTTAATTTTCCCTGAGAGCTTAGGGCGGAATTAAAATAAGAGAACTTGTTGTCCTGGCCAAGTGAACTCCTTCCCCGCGATGTGTTTATCATGTGCTGTGCTTTTGTCTTTTCCTTTGTAAATACGGGCATTTTCATAAGCTTGCTCTCGACCATCTAGTTCACTGAAATGTAGCAAGCCGCTTCTCACCAAAGCCTAGTGCACTGTCTTATATTCAATCGCTGAGTTGCTCCAAGAGGCTCGATGCTCCAATTCCACTGAAGATGGCATGCTTGGCCATACACAAGTCCGAAATACATACTCAAGTGGAGTTTTAAAAGCCGCTGGGTATGCCTGGCAGTGCATCTTCGATCTTTTTTAGACCAACCTTTCGAATTATTAACCTGCCTTCTCTAAAATAGCCTTAATTTCTCGATTTGACACCTTCGTTGCCCATTTGATCATGGTGATATGCAAGAGATGCGATGACGCACCCTATACTTTGGCAAACCTCACACTACCTTATTGTAGAAATGAGTACGCATTATCCGTGATCGTCGAGGGGTTCAAATCTGAGAATATGTTGCTGCTAAGAAATTGAGCCACTAATTTTGGCATCGTTGGTGCGGGTAGGAATTGCCTCCACCCACTTTGGATACATAGCTCCACGCCGTGCCAGTAATGTACGGTGTTGTTATAAGACGAGGAAATGGTCCTATGAAATCCATCCCCATAAGTCAAATAAATTCTACCTGTAATGGTGCATGGGTAGTTCATTCTTCTAGAAATACCCCATTCTTGGACATTTGTCACATGTGGAAACGAAATGATGAGAATCCTTGAGTAAGGTAGGCCAGTATAAGCTTGATTGAAGTACCTTATGCTAGCTCTCTAGCCACCAAAATGTCCACCATGGTAGAGAGTGGCGTTGGTTCAAGATAATCGGCTCATTTCATCTTCTGGCACACATCTCCGGATCACCTGATTAGCTCAGTGTCTGTAAAGAATTGGGTCCTCCCACAGTAGTTTCGATCCGCAAAAATCGTTTTTTCACGATAGTTGGCTCTAGGACTACTTCGCTACCAAATACCCCACGTAATCCGCAAACCATGGAACTGCCTTCTTGTCTTCAATATTAGATTCGCTTCATCCTGAATCATCATTCACCGAATATCATCGCCGTCTCCAATCGTGAAAGATGATCCGCCACTAGGTTCTCGCCCTTCTTAATCTTTAATCTCAACATCAAATTCTTGGCAAAGAAAAGAACCCACCGATTAATCAGGTTTGGCGCCTTTTTGGTCATCACATTTAATGGCGTAATGACTGTGACCACCACCTTGTTACCAATCAAATAAGGCCTCGAATTTGTCAAAGCAAAAACAATACCAAAAGTTCTTTCCTGTAGTGGCATAATCTGGCTTGAGCATCATTCAATGTTCGCTTGCATAGTAAATCACCCGAAAATTTTCTCTTCACTCAACACCGCCCAATCGCAAATCGTCGGCGCCACACATAAGTTCAAATGGGAATGACTAATCTGGGGCCACCACAATAGGAGCTGACACCAACTTATCTTTCAACACTGAAAATGCATGCAAACACTGCGAATCAAACTCAAATGGGGTCCCTTGGACCAAAAGATTGGACAGCGGTTTAGCAATTTGAGAGAAGTCTTTGATGAAACGCCGTATTCCAACCGTGGCCTAAAAACTTATGATCCCTTTATCGATGAGGGAGGTGTAGTTTTTCAATTGCGTTTCCAATCTTTGCTCGCCCACCTCTATTCCTCTGCTGAAACTGGATGACCGAAAGTACACACCCTCTCACTATAAATGGCACTTCTCCCACCTTTGAGTACTAAGTCGTCTCTTCACATCTTATCAAGACTCCATCTCAAATTCTCCGCATAGCTTGTCAAATGAATTACCCAACACCGAAAAATCATCCATGAAGATCTCGATTGTCTTCAACCATGTCTGAAAATGGCCATCATACATCTTCAAATGCCCGGCGTATCAGACAAATTCAGCGGCATCCGCTCGAATGCAAATGTGTACCATGCGGGACATGTGAATGTCAGTTCTCTTGATCTTCAGGGGCTATAGCGATTTGATTGTAGCCTGAGTATCCATCCAAAAGCAATAGTATTCAAGACCTAAGAATCGATCCAAAGATCCGATCTAAATGGCAATGGAAATGATCTTTCATGTGGCTCGTTTCGCTTCCTGTGAATCAATACAAATCTCCACCCGCGGATCGTCGCTGGCTGCAGAATATGTTGTTCTCGCCTATGACCGCGGTTCCTCCTTTCTTCGGTACCACTTGAATTGACTAACCTATGCACGCTCGAAATGTGGATAAATTACCCCCAAAGATCCAAATTATTTCAATTCTTTCCTGACTACCTCTTTGATTGTCGGATTCAACCTCCGCTACGCTTCCACTGAAGGTTTATACCCATCTTCCAGCAAAATACGATGCATGCACATGGAGGGGCTTAATCCTTTCAAATCGCTGTAGACCACCCAAGCGCACTTTTATGGTCTCTAAGGACCCTCAATAACTTTTCCTCTTCTAATTCAGTCAAGGATGCTGAGATGATCACTGGTAAAGTGGATGCTACCCCAAGGTATGCATACTTCAAATGGCTAGGTAGGGGTTTTTGTTCCATCTTGGGTGGTTGTTCCACCGATGGCACTGGCGTTTTAGCTCCTTCACCTAGAGATTCGAAGTATTTCCTCCTATTGGGTCCGAAAGAGTCCATCCATTTAACATATTCCTCCAGCCTTGCTCATGTTCGTAATCATTCTCCACTAGGGCTAGCTCCAAAGGGTCATGGAGATCCACTTGGCTGCATTAATTATAGCCTATACTATTTCTGCCATGAAGCACGTATCACTTTATGCAGGATGTCGCACTGCTTCAAACACGTTGAACTTGACTTCGTCGTCTTGCACTCTCAATTTTAGTTCTCCTCTCTGAACATCAATCATCGCCCGCCTGGCTGGTAAGAAACTATTTCACCTTAAGATTATGGGTATTTCTTTATCGTCTTCCATATCTAATACAATGAAATCTACTGGGAAGATAAACTTGTCAACCTTCACGAGGACGTCTTCTATTACCCCTCTCGGATGCTTCAAAGATCTGTTGGCGAGCTGAAGTGTGACTGTAGTTGGACGGGCCTCACCTAATCCCAAACGTTTAAAAATGGATAAGGGCATGAGATTAATGCTGGCACCCAAATCACAAAGAGCTCTCTCAAAGATAGCAGTTCCAATGGTGCATGGAATAGTGAAACTGCCTGGGTCTTTAAGTTTTTGCGGCAGCTTTCTCTGAAGTATGGCACTACATTCCTCCGTTAAGTTAACTGTTTCGAAATCAGCCAATCTTCTCTTCTGAGACAGTATGTCTTTCATAAACTTCACATAATCAGCATTTGTTCCAACAAGACAAGAAATGGGATATCGATGTGTAACTTTTTAAACACTTCCATGAATTCGTGAACTCGTTTATCCAAATTTATGCTTCCTTAGACGTTGTGGATAAGGAATTAGTAGTCTGGCCCTTCGCTTCAATAAGAGCCATAGATCAAGCTCCGAGGCTGATCTTATCTCGCATCATCATTCCGCCCGCCGGATGACCTTCTCAAATTCTAACCGGCCTCTACAACTCGGGTTTGGTGTTTCCACCTTCCACTTTTAGCATGACTCGCGAACGTGTTCATTCCCCATCTCTTCGGGTTCACTAATTGTTTCGGTAAGGAACTCCGATCAGCTTTTCTGCTAAATGAGAGCTGCCATTCGCCCATCTATACCTCCAAATTTCTCAACTGTGCTGCTTGATTGTTCAATTGAGTTGCCTGCTGCTGCATATTCGCCTTGGTCTCATTCATGAAGGCGGTGTGTGAGGTGAGCATCTGTGCAAGGGCTTGTTCTAAGTCCACTTTTTTCTCAGGAGGTGGTTCGCTCACTCGTGGTGATGGCATGTTGTTCTGATTGCTCCTCCATCCATACCCTTGACTGTTCTGATTGTTCTGATTCTGATTATTACGCCACCCTTGGCCTTGATGTTGACTCGATAATCGCTTCCCCATACCGTCCCATCGTGACTCACTGACAACTCCTCGACATACCGGGCCTCGCCTACTGCTTGGCTTCGACCACATTCAGGCTGCTGATGTCCTGCGACCACATAATTCCCATGGGTTGGTCTGTATGGCATTCGCAGTACCTTGCTGTCTAGTTAACTGCTTGGTTACCGTGCAAACATGATCGCACCATTGTTAAGGACTTTATTATCTCGTGTGCCACCATGGCTTTTACTCGGTGTAGTCTTCCTGTGCCACCGATTTGTATCGGGTCGTGGCATCTTCCGTAATTTCAGGCTTGGTCCGTGGTTTTCTTCATTAGCGCCCTCCACTCGAGGCATCAATCAATGCTTCGCTGCATTCCTCGCACCATTACAGAAAGTAATGGACTCCGCATCCATCCTCGGTCGGCCCCGTGTTTCGAGGGCACTTCCTCATTACTAGTTCGTGAAACTCGTCCCATGCCTCTCGCCAGTTTCTAATTGCCTAAAAGTATTGATCTCTTGCACAAGTTGTGCAATTTTCGAGGGTGGGAAAAACTTGGTCAGGAATTTCTTCACTAAATCGTTCCACGGGCGTAATGGAATCGTGGTCGATCGTTGAAGCCAATGCTTACCTCTATCATCCAGTGACAAGTGGGAATAATCGCGAACCCGAGCTTCTTCAATAACCCCATTGTACTTGATCGTATCACAAACTTCAAGGAAGTTGGTCAATGCATATTCGGGTTCTCATGGGGTAATCCATGCACAAGATGTTCTCAGAGCATCTATAATGTTACCGACTTCGCCGCTGCTCAAGCTCAAGGGTGGTCGCCTCGATAGCCGCCCAACGACCGTAGGCGGAGGCAAACTCCGCCAAACACGTATGGATCATCCGCCGTATAAACGCCCGGGTGCTTGATTCCTTCCGCGGATTCCCATTTCGCCTCTTCGTGGCTCGCTCTGCCACCAAGTAAGATCCCGCTTTCTATCATTACACCCATGTTTGCTAAATTTCTGATCCGCTCAGCCGTTCTAAGCGACTCGCAAAGTTATTTCGACCGATCAAACATGTTATCAACCCGATCTTGCTCTGCATGTACTCACTGAAATCTAAACTTCAATCACACACGAAACAACAAGACCCAATTACTAGCACTTGTAATAACAAATAAAAACAGAAATTCCAGAGTAATATCTAATTGCTTTATTCTCTATATCACTCAAAACCAGTCCCCGGCAACGGCGCCAAAAACTTGACAAACTAACGTGTTCATTCCATCGCAACCCATACCCTTAGTTGTAGGGGTAAGAGTCGACAAGCGCATTAGATGCGCCGTCAGAACAAGATGCACTGTATATATTCTAGGAAGCGTGCATTTCCCACACGAGAGCATCGCCTTCTTACATTCAACTCTCTACACTCAACATTTAATACTATAGTATTTTCCGCAACTGGAAAAGCACAAAATTCCAGCCAGGAAAAAATGGGGCATTGTGAGTACCATGGTTTTTAAACCCATGGCTCAATAGGCCTAAGGCCTGGCCCACTCGGTCCATGGTCCACCTGGCCCATGATGTGAAGCGGCTCAAGCCCACCTTCCATATTAAAATTGGTAGGCACTACCTAGATGGGAAATCCAAAGGCCTGTCTATGAAAGTCGGGGTGTCCTCCCAAGGGCCAGTCTTAAGGCAGCTCGTCTAGAGTTCCAAGTCCCCTAACCAGTTGTCCTCCTGCTTATGGCAAGTTCGCTATGAACGAATGGATAAAGGCAGGAAATACGCAAAAGGTATTTATCCACGAATTTCCTAGTTTCCAAATCCCTTACTTCTCGAAAGATTAATCCTTGATAAGGAAGAATTAGTCTTTGATAAGGAAAGAGAGATTTTGTTCCTAAGAAAAGAAGATTCTTTCCAAAGAAAGAGGGGGAGGGATTCGTGAACCACTTTCTATAAATCAGGACGATTCCCATGATGAGAAGGTATGCAATCCCAATTATGCGAACTTCCTTCTTCTTCCTTTCCGTATTTTTTGTAACTTAATCATTAGAGAGGCAGCCGGCCCATCGTTACCGGAAGGATATAAATGAAGAGTTCCTCAAACCTAGTGCTATCCCCATTCTTTTCCTTTGTTGTCTACTCAATTTTTCTCGATCAGGAGATGTTATGTACAAGGACCAGAAAGATATATTTACAAATATCAGAGAAGTGATGGAAAATAATATTTCAATGCTGCTCATAGACCCTGTGCCAATATGAGAGTGGAGATATGTGAAATAAAAACTGTTTGCTAAGAAAGATGTTCTATGAATAGGCACATGATGGATATATTCAACCAATTTTTGGATTATCTATCAAATATGAAATAAGAGAGAAACATTTATTAAAGTTTTGCAAAGGAAAAATACAAAATACATTCTTTATTTTTTTTTTTTAAAAATTCATGGATAACCAATTAAGAGAAAAATTTATATGTTCTCTTTTTTTACCTTTTTTTTTCCTTCCAATTTGTTTTCCTTTTAGGTAGATGTTTGGATGTCTAATAAAAAATCTCAAAAAACAAATTAATATAAACAAAATTACAAAGAACCATATGTATTTTCAAATTATTTAATTTGAGGATGGAAAAAATAACTTAATGACTTTTATATGTCTTTTTATTTTTCTTCCTTCTATATATACTTTTCCTCTATTTTTTTTCCTAGCATTTTTCCTCAATTTTACAAGAACCAATCACAACTTTAATGATTAATAAGGAGAAATTTCATAGTAATCATAGATGGATTGAATTGATACAGTTATTTTTGGCACTGATAGATGGAATTAAGAAAAGAGATGGGTAATAGGAACAACAACATGAGATCATAGAAAGACCCAATTTTTTTTGTTAGCTAAGGATACAGAAGGCAGATGTTCTCGTACTTGAGCGGCTTAAAAAGAAAGTTGAAGGTACTAAAACCTGTTAGTTATAACTAAGTGGTCTCTGCAATCAAAGACATATAAGTTAATATTGGTTTTACAAATTTCTTGAAATAGTTTTGAAATTAGAACACATTAGTTTGTCCCAAGAGGTGTCATCAAATAAGAAGTGCATTTGCAGATATGAATGAAATGAGCTCAACCATTCAGTATACAAGTAATTTCTAAAACCTTCTTTACCTGAATTTAAGTCCATTTTCCAATTTCTTTCACCCTTTTTCTCTTATAATTTCTTGATTCTCGCTCAACAATGAAACACCAACGAATTCCTATAAACAACTTAAGGCCCCGAAAAGTATTAAGGAAAGAACATAGAGAAGCAAATAAAGAGGAAAAGGGATAGAAAAGAAAATTTGAAGGAAAAATTAAAAAATAGGTTTAAACTTAATAAATTAATTTATATATTTTATTCAAACTCATTTTATTAATAAATTAATAAAAATATGAAATTTTTTGAGAAATTTTCATTATATTTGATTTGATTTTATATTTTTACGGTAAAATCAAATATGAGAAAATAATTTTTTTAGTATTTTTTTTCTTTCCCTAATACTTTCCAGGTTCCAAAAGTACCCTTAGTCATGAGAATACCAATTATATGTTCAATATTGATGTGCTCCATATATTGTTAAATTAATTAATTACTTAGCTAATTCCTTAATTTTCATGGTTCCTTGTCAAAATCCAATTTCTAATTCTAGTAAATTCCATGCACAAAACGACAACCCGCCAATTTATACTTGAGCCGCCCCTAATGGTTTGGACTTGTTTAATTTATCTGAGAGTCCGAAAGCTCTTTCCTTTTCAGGCCATTAAATACTTTCATACGTTATGCCCTAAAAAAAATTCAACTATCTTTCACATGATTTCAACGACATACTTGTCAATTCAACATTCAAAGTGTACTGTTTTCCTACAACCTTTCCAAAAAAAAGTAACATGCCTTGTCTGTATCTTAATCTACACTTACTCTAATATTTTCAAGTTACATATTTTTTAAATAGAATTTTACTGTTTCAACTTTGAAAACTTTAACCCAAATCTTAGGTTGGGTACAAGTTAGGCTGTTATTCCCTACTCAAATCATAAAATTATAGATCAACCTTTATTATAAAAATGATAATAAGTTTATAGAGTGCATAGCCTTGTTATCCTCCAACAGAATGTTGTCTCTAGAAACGTTGTAGGTGCCTGTTTGATTATAGTTTTTGAAAATTGTTTTATGTTCTCAAAAACAAGAATAAGGAAAACATAGAAAACACATTTGGTTCACAGTTATTTTTTTATTTTTTTATTTTTTAAACATAAAAAACACAGAAAACACTGAATTCAGAGAACAAAAACAGTTTTTAGAAAACACTAAAATGGTCTTCTTTGTGTTTTCCAAAACTGTTCTCAAGAACAGTTTTCAAAAACAAGAACCGAACATACCCTTATCATAGTCTAGCATTCAAGCTCTCTTGAAAGAACACTGTTTTTCAAACTACAACTCCTCTACACTAGTGTGACAACAAGGGTCTGATGGAGCCAACATTTTACTTAAGTGGGGCAACCCTCTAATAGGAATATGTCTCGGGTTCATAACCTTTGGTTGCAATTTTTTTAGGATTTTTAGTGGGGACAATAATGGTCAAAATTTCTAAAACCTTACTGTAAAAAAATTCCAAAATTTTCCCTCCGCCTTGCCTTGTCCATAACCCTCAGCTACCAATTGTGTCTTCCATGTAAATATAGACGTATCGAACTTGATCTTTATTTTATTAAGCTCTTAACTTTTGATACAAAGATAATGATTTTCATTATCTTTTACCCTAAGTTATTTCCCAGGCATCAAAGTTTATAAAAATTACTATCCTTCATGTGTTATAGCATTTTATGTAGGCTTTTGGTTAAAATGTAATAACTTTTAATGATATAGGTATTACTTGTAATCATCCCAAGTAGTAACTGACTGATGAGAGTATGAAACTTGAATTATTTTTAAAAAGTCTAGGATTTATTAATATTTTATTTGAAGATGCGTTTGATAAAGTTTTGGTACTCTAATGATTTGAAATTGTTTATTAGAAAACTGTTTCAGGTGGCTAAATTTCAAAGGTAAATCTGAAATCAACATCCATTCTTTTCAAAAACAAAAAATTATCATAACTTTTAGTCTTTAATTTTCATCAAATGTGCGTGTACTTTTCTTTGTTTCGTTGCTAAACTTAATTTTGAAAGTCAACAAAGTTAAACGAAATATAGAAAGACTAGTATGAAGAGGTGATCTAGAGTTATAAAACATTCGCAGGCATGGAAACTTAGAAAATAAGTATGAGAGAATTGACTGAATGTTTAATTAAAAGCTAGTGGATTTAGTGATTTTGTTTCTGTCCAAATTAGACTGATATATTCCCATGTTCTACATCTTCTTGTCCATAAAAATATAATTGATTGATGACCAGAGAAAGTATAGAAAATTTGAGATAGTGGTCTAACTACTATATAATAAATCATTAATTATATTTTATATTTTCCAATGTAAAAGATATTCTTGAGGTAGTAATACTCATTCTTACTTAAATATTAAGGTAATATTGGAGAGCAAAACACCGTGAACCACCCCAACTACGCAATGCTACATTTAATTTGTATCTATCTCACCTTATCATAAGTTCATAACCATTTATTATACGTATTATTGGAGGTGCGAAAGTGTGGATAACAAGTGAATTCGTATGATAGATAAATAAAATAAAATAAAAAATTACTAGGAATATGATTATGAGAGAAAAGGAACTTTATTGCATACTATTATATACTGCTTCTTCTGATCACTCTTCTCTATTTAATATTATTATGTTCCAGTTTATAACTATCAATCAAAATAAAAATAAAAATCTCATATTAAAAGAAACTTACTAACTTGAAATTTTAAATATTCTCAAATGCTCAATATAGAAACTAAAATATAAACAAATAAAATATTCTTCACTGATTTTAGAAACTAAACATAATTCAAATAGTTTCCAACGCTTAACTTCTAAAATGACACCTATATTACTTCACCTTTTTATTTTAATGATTTATTAGATCGACATTACTGGGCGATATAGGAAACTTGTAATCAACCTTGGATTGATCATGTTAGCGACAATGGTGAAGATGCAATATAATTCTTCATTCTTCATGTGTACCCATCTTGCTCTTCGTAAAAGACATATGCAGCCCGTGTATGATTTGGAACACGAGAAAGGATAGGCAATGGAACAGCAATAGGTCTGAGGCATTCCTAGTTAATATCCAACCATGCATTCTCAATTTGCTTTTCAAAGTGGCTGTATGCTTCTTCCTCTGAGACCCATATTGCCTCATGTAACATTCACTGTTGAGGCCATGTTCTCTCTTTGCTCTGGAACCAACAAGGCATACAAAATCGAGCCAAAAAATTAAGTTTGTGGTGGTCCGCTTGGTTCTTGCTTTGAAAAAATGATCTTACAGAATAGTTTTTAAAAGATCATTTGAAACTCGTCCTTGTTCTCTAAATTCAAGATTGTTCTCATTGTTTTTAAACAATAAAAAAAGGGAACTGAGGCATGTTTGGTTCCTATTTTTAAAACCATTCTTAAGAAACATTTAGAAAATACAAAGAACATAATTTTGGTGTTATCTGAAAACTGTTGTTGTTTTCTGAACTTGGGTGTTTTCTATTTTCTTTGCATTTTTTAGAACATAAAAAGGGACCCAAACGTGTTCTCCTTGTTTTTCAAAACAAAAATTAGTTTTCAGAAACTATAACTAACCAGGCCCTTAGGGCCTCTTTGTTTACCGTTTACTGTTTTCAGTTCGAAAAAACAAGAAAAGTAGGGAAAACATGTTTGGTTTTTAGTTTGTTTTTTTCTAAAAAAAACTTTAAAAAAACACAAAAAACATTAAATTTAAAAAACAAATAAGAGTTTTTAGAGAACATCTTTTTATTATTCTCTATGTTTTAAAAAAGTGAACAGTTTTCAAAAATAAGAAACAAAGAGACCCTTATATTATTCTCTCCATTTAAATCACATATTGTGCATACCTTATGTGATCTAATATCATCCATAACCCTCGCAATTAAATTTGAAGATGACATAATCTTCGGACCTTTGCTTAGCCAATCAAAGGCCTACTTTGTTGCTATATCTCCCATTCCCACCAAAGACGTGGTTGCAAGGGCTATTTATCCCGTGCTTACTAATGCAACATCCATGTACTCTATTGTTGGTATGCTCTTCATCTAACCATTCGCCTCAAAGAAAGTAAGCTCGAGTTTGATTCTTCATCCATCCGATTGAACACCCATTCATCTAAGTTATATGACACAATGTATATATTTGATACTTAAGCTCCTTGGAACTCCTCGTAAGTGTTGAGGAAAGAAAACAAGAGAAGAAAAATTGAAGAAAAGAAAATTTTGAGGAAAATAAAATATGTTGTTTAAACATACAAATTAATTTTGTATGTTTATTCAAACTTTATTTGTTTCTCTCTTATATAAGGATTCAAAAAATTGAAATATGTAAAATTTTCGTGAATTTTGATTATATTTAATTTTCATATTTTCCACGATGAAACCATATTTCTTTCCCTCGGGTACTCTTCCTGGCTCCAAACTGAGCCTAAATAAAATACAAAGATAGAGATGTCCCACGTCTAGACGCATAGGGAAGCCACAATATTGGTAACCATCTTCTCCATCTCTTCCCTTATTTATTTAGATATAGTATGAGTTTAGGTAGATGTGATTTAGCAGATAGTTCTATTTAGCAGTAAGAACTGATTTAAGTATCATATACACAAAAATTATGAGGGCTCGTAATTTGAATGCATCAAACCTCTCAATGGCCCTGCTAAGAGCTCAAGTTCTTTACTGTGCCATACATCATATATGTCGCCTAGAATGGATATCATGAATTACTTTCTGCTAGAATTTGTCTGCCACTCAACAT
Source organism: Tetrastigma voinierianum (assembly GCA_016808115.1). NCBI lineage: Eukaryota > Viridiplantae > Streptophyta > Magnoliopsida > Vitales > Vitaceae > Tetrastigma > Tetrastigma voinierianum. The sequence goes on along the minus strand of JAEQBH010002202.1, from coordinate 286,136 downwards.
ATCGAGGCTCAGCACTTCATATCCTCGAAGTAGCCTTCCACCAATCTATCTCGAACGAAAGGTAGCTTTCTAGGAAGGTCTAATTCTTTCCACCACCTAAAATTCATCAAAACAATTAGCTCAAGGTAAAAATGAGAAGATGAGTATGTATTTTAATTTTGCCAATGATTTGAAACCAAACCTAGAAAGATATCTCACCTCCTCCTTCCACAGAGGATTGCACTAGACTGAAATCTAACTTAGCTAGCTTTAGTAGAGTTGTGTCATATGAAGATTCATCCTAGTAGATAGGTATATACCACCTTGCCTCTAGCGTCTCTAAACTTTTCCGAAGTGGCCGCTTTAGGTCATGAGCGACTAGGTGTACAAGAGGATATTCTAAGTGTTCGACCATGTAGGTTAGATGGGTGGTCGTGAAAGCGAATGCTTCATCCAATATGTCTTCTCCTATGAAATTTGAGATTAGCAGCCTCATACAAGCCTAGCATGCCTCTTACATCACTGATCAAAGCTTTCTTGAAGTTACCCTTTTCATTCGTGAACTCATTGAATACCCCTATATAATTAAATTCCTCACTTTAAACATATAAGATTGGAATTAAAAGAAGGATATATATATTATTTTAGCTCACACATGATAATTATCCTTGCTATTACCACATGAAATTTTTGTAACCAAATTTGTCTTGGGTAGTTTAAAATTGAAGAGCAACATTATACATATCACCTTCCATGCCATCACCATTAGGATAACTATCATAAATATGTTGTAACACTTCTATCTCTATCAAAGTGGTATGCCACCCCAAGACATTGCACGCTGATCTATAAATTTCGCCTATTGGGCAAGTGTTACCGGCACTTTAGCTTCCTTCTCGATTTTCGCCTTCGATCTTCGACCGCTTCTCACGGCAAGACGTGTTACTCCGTTGTAATCAGAATCAACTGGGTTATTTGACTAAACAACATATTAAGAAAAACAAGTTTGGTTGGAATATATAAGTGTTCTATTGAATTACCTCGTCTTCAGGAGTGTCGGATATGAACTGGTCACCCCAAATGCTAGGGTGAAAATTGGCCACCGGACGATTTTCCCGGGCCAAGATCGCCTAGAGAGCAAGCTAAGACTTGAGTCGACATCCTAATTTTTTAGAACAGTGGAAGAACACTGAACTTTGAATGCTGAAATGGTAAGTATGGGTGCAAAAGCTTGCGAAGCTCCACTAGATTTATAAAGAACCAATGTCCTCCTGAAGCTGTCTCTTGTTGAAAATAATGTATGAAAGCGGATTCGGGCACCTACCTGGCTTCGAGACTTTTGTGGTTTTGTACCATGTTCTTGAAAATAATATTGGTCTTCTAGAGTCTCCTTGGTTGAAGTCATTCAGAATATACAAAAAAAGTCATCAGTAATAGGTCTGCCTAAGATCAAATTAACTATTGTCCTATAAGATTAAAATTAAATTCCAAAACTCTTGTATATATAAAAAAGAATTATAACTGATTTTATTTGCTTTATTTGTCATTTATATATATGCCAAAAAAAGACAATAGTCAGTTTTCGGTTTGTTATTTATATAAACAAAAAACCTAACCATCAATAAAGTTAATCAAATCTTTAGTTAACCATATATCAAGGATTTTCTACACTAGAATCAAAAAATAAATTTGCAATTTCATAATCATATTAAATGGAAATAATTATTATAAAAACAATAAATATACAAAAAAAAAAATTTGTAATCTATTCATTTGCAATGCATGACACTTAGTACATCTATAGTAGAGGAAAACATTAAAAGCAATCAATGAGAATGGGAAAGTCACGACTCATATAAATAGGGAAACAATAAAAGTGATCAATGAAAATGGGAATGGGAAAGTCATGACTCATATAAATAGGGAAACCTATTGTAGTTTTTTTAAAATGTTATTGATTAACCGAAATGATATTTGTATAAGACAAAAAGCAAAATCAAACTAATCAGTTTGATTAACCTATTTTTGGATTCGATCTTGATTCGTTTTCTTTGGGTTTTTTTCCATCCCTAGTCATTATCAATCTAAGAAGGTTTCATTTAATTTTCACATAATATTTAATAAAATTATTTAATGTATTTGAAATGTCTTGCAGCCAACCTATGTACGCATGTTGTCGAATAATCAATCTTTGGGATTAAAGAACTACTATGGAGCCAATCAATGTAGGAATTTAATTCATATTAAACGTGCTAGTCTTTTTCCTTAGTAAGAGTGTTCAATGAATGTGTAGCTTCTACCGAATTTGTATCATTTTAAGAATCCATGATACTTAGTGTCAGGTGCCCGAATGATCGGGTTTCTATTGCTCGACAAATTACCGGTAGTGTTTGTTGAAGCTCGTGAATAGTAACGCATATGTGAATAGTACAAAGATATGTGAATAAAGTATCATAGAGAAAAATAAATAAAAGAATTGAAGAACGCAGATTATGAAAAACCCTTCATGTGAAGGGAAAATCATATAAATTCAACAATATTCACTTATTACAAAAATGGTATATAGTACAATTTCCCAAGGATATTCTAAATTTTGTGGGTAACATCAAAATTTTATCATGAATGGTTTTCTAGTTTATCTTAATTGATTAGAAGGGCCCACTGTTGGAAACATGAATGTTAAACTGAAACAAGCAATAAATCACTAAAAAAAATTTAAATATATATAAGATTAATTCCTCAAACATTAACTCCAGGTTTACCATATTTCTTTCGAGCCTAAAAGCTGATAAATTAAAATCTTTACTGATAACACAAGTAAATTGTAATATAAAAAAAAGCATACCCTGAAGAAATCAAGGATCAAAGGAGAAAGAAACAAGATGAGTAATTAATTAATGTGACCACAAACCTTAGGCTTACAAGTACCCAATTACCCAATGACTTTTAAGTAAAAAGAGACAAAACTCCCTTATAAAACACACCTAAACAGGAAATTAAAATAAAGCTTTAGATTAAAAATATTAAATATTAAAAAAAATCATAAGGAATAACTTTGGAATAGAATAAAGCTCAAGGAGAAGTGTGTGGTTATTCGATCCTATTTTGAGGCGGCTTATTGGGTACTTGAATTGGCAATAGACAAATCAATTTTATGTCTGAAAACAACCCCTTTGGAATCAAGGTTTCGGATATCAAAACTAAGGTATCGCTTGTTTTTCGCTTTTATCAAAGCTAAATAACTTTCATCATTCAACCTATTTATTTTTTTAACTTTTCATGGCTTATTACTAAAATTTCTAAAAGAAATTATGAATAAAAAAAAGTCATGTTCCAAAACAAGAAACAACACCATTGCCCATTAAGGAGGAGAGCTCACAACACTCACTGTCCACAGTTAAAAACACAAACAACTTAATACTTAATACTATTAAGTACATATAAAATAATAAAATAAGGTCCTAGGGATAGAGCAATGAGCAGTAAAGGTACATACTCCTAATCCAAATTCCTATGAAAATATAAAAGTATAACAATCTTTAAATTAATTGGAACCTAGTCTTAGAGAGGAGAGTTTTTAATCATTTAAATTTGCTTCACTTTAGATTTGTGTTAAGGATGTTTTTTTATTCTTAGGGTTAGTGTGTTCTTTTGTCCTTTCCTTTATTCAAGATATAATTATTTAAAAGTTAGACTCACCCACTAGCATATTAAAATAGCTCATATCTATAAAAAAAAAAGTTTACTATAATTGATGTAATCCATGAGCCTACAAATTACAGTTGATATTATGATAACGAAATCAAATTTATATCTAACTTTATTATGAATGGACTCATAAGACTTAATTACGTTCCTCATCCATCGATATTATGAAATAAATTTCCATCATTATTTCTTCGATATATCCAATATTTCGGTAAAATCGAGTTATCAATATATATAAGATATCACAACCACAAATTCTATTTCAGCTGTAGATAAAACAATAATTTTCTATAACTAAGAAATCCAACTAATAAAAGTAGTACCAAAGTGAACATATATGCTATAGCACTCTTCTCTCTCTGGTAATGTCAATATTCGCATATCCTTGTAACTTCAACTCGCTCTTTCTTAAGCATAAAATGTTTTTCATTCCCTATAAGTATCTACTTATTCATTTCACTACTTTCCAATAGTACATAAACCTCCTTATAACTCCCATTGCATGGACAAATTTGGTTTATGCATACCATAACATACGCTTAAGCTCTTATTTTATTTTACTAATCCAATATTTTCAACATGAGGGTACATAATAAGCCATAATAAAATATGCCTATATTGTAAAAATAAAAATTAAACAAACAGTTAAAAAGAAAGTATGTATCGGTACATTGATACAAAAATAATGGGATATCAATAATAAAAAAAATGAGAAATAGATACTTCATTACGTTTTAAAAAAATAATTGTCTTTTGGTTAGATACTATTTCTCTTATGGTAGATATTACCACGATGTACTATAGACGCTATCATATCTCTTGAAGTAGTATCTACTGTATATTATGATAATATCTATAATATGATATGATAGTATTTAATTAAAAGATAGTTATTTTTTTAAAACATGTTACTGAAGCAACTATTTTTTTATTTTTGATCACTTATGTGTCATTATTTTTATGAGTGTAATGAATGATATAAAAAAGAAAAGCCTATACATAAGCTGCAGAAAACATTTTCAATATCCAATGTAGAATTTAAAAATTCCAAGAAATGCGCAGTTATAACTTATAACTGGTCAGGCTCCGGCACATGGGCTGCCCAATATAGAAAGAGTCGTGAAGTGTGTGCTGTTGACTAATCAGGCTGCTCAATGCATATTATTAACAATTAATAATATTATTAAAGAAATATGAAATATGCTAGTCGACATCCAACAAAGCAACAAACCATCCTAATTCTATCATTCAATCAGTACACTTTGTAACATTAGTTATTTAATATAATTCCTAGATCGATTCTATATGTTCTAAGGATATATCTTTTTTAAAATGGAAAAGACTGGGAAAAAGTAGGAATAAATTTTGAAACAATAACGTATTCTTTTGTAATTTATATTGTGATTCGTGCAACAGTGGTGATTAAGAACGGAGAAAGAAAACAAGCACACATAGATTTTACGTGGCTTAGCAGTATGCCTATAATTCACGGAACTGGCGGCTTAAACTTTCACTGTTATTGAAATAGAGTTATATAGGCGACTCAAACTTGTCCTCTGTTACTCTAATAAGGAGCCATACATAACAATTTAGTTTGTTTTTCTAACAATACTTTCCTAACGGTCCATATGCCTCTGACCCCATCCCATGTGGGGCATTAACCACAATTAGCAATGCTCCCATACTAGCAGTTCACAATGAACTGCCAAAGCAAATTGTCACGATTATTTATATAGGTAAATACAAAAAATAACGTTCAGATGATGCAACAATTCATCAATAGCACTTGATGACAAAGTATTTTAAATAAACCATGCTCAAATTCTTTCTGAATATCCATGCTTTAAAACACTGGAGCTGTAGGCTTAGTCTTATCAATCTTGAAACATGTCTTCTTATCCTCACCCCAAAGTCATAACCGGAGTGTAGATCAGCCGACAGTAACCACCTTGGTAACGGCTTTCAATCGCTTCATCGACATCACGGGTTGATGAGGTAATTACATTTAAATTTACATAAGAACATCTCAACTATCTGATGTTTTTTTCTTTGAATTTGTTTACCAGTAATGTGTGCATGCAATGTTATGGTACAGATGACCCGTGCCTATAACAGGCAGCAGATTGAGGATTTGAAAGAGGTAGTTGGGAGAGAGCTAGTGGCAGCTGCTGGTAAGCCGTCACTGCAACTGAAATTTATTGATGCAGTTCAAAGACTTGGGGTGGCATACCATTTTGAAAAAGAAATTGAAGCAGCATTGAGGCACATGTATGATAACCACCATCACATTGACGACAAATATAACGATCTCTATATGATCATAGAAAATGAATTTCAGTAGGAATCTTCACCTATATGATTCTATCTTATATCTCAATTTTTCGTCGAGTTGGATGACTAATTTTGTCTGTATAAACTATTAACCAAACTTCTTATCTTTTATCGTCATATCCCACATCGGATAGGGGAGAAAGTTTTTCGCAAGTATAAACTCTTTTCAATTTAGTAGACACGTTTTAAAGTTGTTAGGGTCCTTTGGACCCAAAGCAAATAATATATACATTATTGGGGCGGGTCACATAAATTAACACGTAGCAGATCCCTCACCCCGGTGGGTTTGTTTGGCTATTTGATTCGAATCTCTATAATCCCATGGAAATAATGAAGACATTTTGTTTGCATTGGGGTATTTGTCACATCCCACATCGAATATAGGAGTAAAGTTCTAACACTATATAACATCGTTTCTCTCTAAACCTAGTAGACGATTTTGAAATCATGAAAGTTCTCGACCCAAAGTGGATAATATCTACATGGTTGGACTGGGTCATTCTTCCTTTCATCTCTTTTTTTTTTGCCTATTCTCCATGATTTTCTCTTTAACATTTTCATTGCAGATATATTCAGCAGGTTCATAGATGAAAAAGGTAGTTTCAAGGAATGCATAATCAATGGTGTGGAACGTATGCCAGGGTTGTATGAGGCCGTACATCTCGTGGTTCATGGAGAGGATAATCTAGATGAAGCACTTTTCACCACCACTCACCTCAAGTCTATGGTAGAACAATTAGAATATCCTCTTTCACTACAAGTAAACAAAGCCCTATACCGGTCAATTAGAAAAGGTTTGGAAAGGTTAGAGGCAAGGTCTAATATATCTATCTACCTAGGTGAAGCTTCACATAGTAAAGCTTATTGAAACTCTGCTGCTGATTTCAACCTATTGCAAATACAAGATAAGAAAGAGTTAAGTCACATCATTAGGTCGCCAAATCTATATTTCACTTTACATTCCAACTTCTACTTACAAGATACTTATATGAATTAGCTAACTTCGTGTAGTAGAAGAATTTAGATTTCTCCTCAGTTACCTTTGTTCGATAGAGTGGTTTAAAATCTACCTTTGGATCACGCTGCATGTTTCGAGCCCCAATAATTATATATGGTAGAAAGAATACAAACCAAACTCGCTTGTTCTAATAATGTTGATAGATGACATTTATGATGCATATGGCAATTTCAAGAACTTGAGCTCTTCATAGAGGCAATTGAGAGGTATGATGAACAAACAAATTTCAAATTTTGAGATAAAATTTTTCCATTATGTAAACCCGAGCGAGAAGGGGCCACTGAAGGGACGATAATGGTGTAGATAAGCTTCCGGAATAAGGAAAGCATGTTATCCTGTAATGTCTTAGATGTCTATAAAGAAATGGAGGAGAGGGAGAACCAAGAAAGATCTTATTGTGTTCACTATACATAAGTGGCCGTAAGAATTCTTTGACTCCGAACCTTGATAGTACCAGGGAATGAAAATAAAACTACTAAGAAAAATGATTTTTTCATGTTTCGTTTCATCATGGAAAATATAAAAGAAAATAAAATATAATACAAATTCCTCAACATTTTACATATTTTTAAATTTCCTAGTCCTTGTATAACATAAAGAAACAAATAAAATGAGTTTGAATAAATAAATAGAATTAATTTATTAAGTTTAAAATTATTTCTTATGTCTATTCAGATTTTATTTTCTTTCCACTTTTCCTCTCTATTTTCTTTTTTAGTACTTTCCGTTGTTCCACACCGAGCCTCGCATTCTAGCTATCTTTGTCTCCATTACATGTAATATATAAAAGTTCTTGTTCTATTACTTCAATCAGGCCAAATGGCTCCATGCAGAATATATTGTACCAACAGTAGAAGAATACATGGGAATTGCACTAGTAAGCTGTGATGTCCCCATGTTCACAATCATCTCCTTTGTTGGGATGGGAATGATAGCAACAAAGGAGGCCTTTGATTGGGCGGTAAATGGGCCAAAGATTGTAAGAGCTTGGTCCACAATTATCAGGCTCATGGATGACATGGCTTCACACAAGGTATCCAAAATGCTGCTCATTCATATCTCAACCACCAAGGCTATGTTGGATTTGAAGAAGAAAATAGAGAGACAAAATAAACGAAAAATTCATTTATTTTCTTTAATTTGTCATAGTAAATATTAAGGCTATGTTTGGAACCCAGAAAGTACTAGAGAAAGGAAAAAAATATTAAAAAAAATGATTTTCTTATGTTTGGTTTCACTATGCAAAATATAAAAGAAAATCAAATATAATCAAAATTCCTCAAAATTTTACTTTTTGTTGTAAATCAAAAGATTTAGAGAGAGATAAGGAAGAGACAAAGAGAGAATTCAGAGGAAATTCTGATGATTTCTATTTCATACCGACAGGGGCCTATTTATAGGTTTATAGTGAGAAGGCCAAAGCCTTGCATAAATGATACATTAATAGTGAGAAGGCCAAAGCCTTTTACATAAAATGAATGACATTGTAATCAGCTATGCCATTATGGTCATTCAAAATCCAATATTTATACAATATTTATAACACTCTCTAATGACCATCACAAGATTATTAGAACTCCGCCTTATTAAAACCTCACAAGAAAAACCCAATGGGATAAAACCCGACGAAGGAAAAGAGTACAAAGATACCAATATCTTTAACAATGCTCCCGATAGTGACATGATACTGAGATCTTTCGGCCAAGATACCAATTTGACGCACAAGTTTCGAACGCTGCGAGTTGCTTTTGGTAAATCGCTAGGATTATCATCGACCTTTTATCTGTTGCACATTGATCTCACCACTACTTTGAAGTTCATGAGTATAGAAGAATTCAGAAATATGCTTAGTTCGATCACCTTTAATATATCCTCCTTGACTTACACATGCATTATCTTCATATAATAATTCATGTCTATCTAATATAATCCACACATCTTTGATGTCAGATCATTGATCCAACAACATTATTCTACATTCACAATGGCAAGATTTTTTGAAATGATCGGAGATGTGTCACCACAGTTTCCTTATATCATCCCATACAAAGATTCTACAGCAAATATATGATCTCTGCCCACATCATTTCAGATAACCAAAGATAAAGCTCCACATCTCAAGACAACCAAACAATTTCAGGTCTCAAACGTCTGTAATTGAACAATCCATGGTCACATACTCACTTTAGATATCTGTAATTACATGCCAATCTGGTTCATGTTTTTAGTTGATTTCAACTCATCTACTATACCTGGAATCAGTGCCAACCGTCATAATTTTGTATGATACATTAGCGCCCTGATCGTAACAAGATATGGTATCGCACCGCAATCTTCATTTTCTTCTGAGTCGGACCAGATCTGGGCGTCACTGGCGACCAACAACCACGGGGAACTATGGATGTGATTTATCCATAAAGCGTCAGACTTTTTCAGATAAAGATCGATGATTAACCACGAATGTCATCGGATCCGTGTTTGGTGACGGCGATTTTGGTTTTCCAAGATCTTTCATTTCTAAATTCTTCTGGTTAGTTTAATCGGTTTTGATGAGTTTCGTGATCCACTCAATCAATCATCTATGTTCACATTAATCGTGAATTCGCGTTACTTCTGATAAAAACGGACACAAATTAACGATTCACACATCCTCGAGTAAATAATTGGCTTTAATCATTATATCATATCATCGTAATCGGTTTAACCATGAGAAAGATCGAATTACTTGAATATGCTTCGTGTTTCAAACTATTTATCAAAAATTTAATCTTCGTGATTTTCTAAGGCGCCATTGTATCAGATCCAGATATAAATAGGTCGATCGCATCCATCAATGGATATCAAGTCCTTCAGATCGTTAAACATATTAAATAGATAATGTATTAAAATTCCATTACTTATAATATGTTCCCCCTATAATCAACTGTGTCTTGAGAAACCCACGCTATACATGCATTTATAAGGTATAAATTATTCATTTTGTCACTACTGTAAACAAAGATCCATCTTATATCCTAATAGGCTTTATGTTCTTAGTGCTTGAACCATCAATCCAACACTGCTATTTGTGATCTCAACTCCCGCTTGAACTGCTTCTTTCCATTTTAACCAATCATTTCGACAAGCGACATTCATTCTATATTTTGTGGCTCTGATCTTCCTCATCATTATTTATGATGTCCTCTGTAGGCCACTTGAAAGAAAAGCATCATCTGGCAAGGGTAGCATTGATTCCGTGATTTTACTCCTGGTGTATATAATTGATGATTTCTTCATCATATGTACCCTGGGTGACAAAACTAAGTATATAACTGACAATTGATATATTCTCGTAGGGGCTATGTTAGTTCATATTTATATTTGTCAATCCTTTTCATTTGTATGCTCTTCGTGATACCCTCCTTCGTATATATTAAATTTAACACTTTTCTTTTCTAGAGAATTCAGTGTTCCTTGAGCCAAGAGGTCTTTCATCGCTGACTGCGGCTAGCTCATTAGCCATGCTTATGAGTTTCAATTTCTTTCCATTGGAATTTCCAATTGCCAGATATTTAAAAATTACAGATATGTAGCATTTTGTAATCTTTATGAATCAATAAATGTATCAGTAATCGACGCAGAAGATCTTGTAAATGAATTATCTTTGAACCTCTATCAGACATGGAGGGTCAAAATGAGATAAAGATGATCTGATCTTATGTAATTTTTCGCCATTCTTCGAATTGGCCTTCCCTCTTAATGGCTGGAAAACATTTTCATTAAAATGATAATCTCAGAATCGAGCAAGAAAAACCTCACCATGAGAGTCTAAGACAGTGATAATAGATGATAGATTGAAAACAAATGATAAATAAGGCGCCATGGAGGATTCAGTTGAGTCATGTGCTGGAGTAATAGAATGATAAACGCTGACAACCAAAAACACTGAGATGAAATATTAGGTCAGTAACAAGTCAATGCGATAAAACCTGATTCAATATTTCTTCCGTAGGCGAACTAACTTCGCCGCATGAATAATAGCATGCCCCATGCCGATAAAGGCAATTTTGGTTTCAAAGTAAAGGTCTAGCAATTAACCCGCAGACGCTTATCAGCGATTCAAACCCAACCCATTCTCAGTATGAACATGAGCAATCGGGTATTGAACATCTATTCCAATCGATACGCAATAACACTCATAGCGCTGAGATGAGAATTCACTCAAAGATTATTAAGACGACTGCCTTCGATAGGTGATCGTGAAATCAATTTCTACGAAGACATTTGAGCTAGTAAATCAGCAAACGCGACATTTCCGGTAGAAGAGGCGCATACATGAGACCATCGAGTGGACGATCAATGGCACCATAAAATAAATAAAGGGTCCACCGGGTGGGTGAATAGGCCCACAAATATCCCTCAATACGCTCTCTAGAAAAGCGGAGCCCATTAACAAATCTTAGTAAAGATGGTCTAACAATCAATTTGTTCGAGAAATCGCCACACAATTTAAAATCATGAGATGTTAAAATTGTCCATTTGCTAATGGATGCCCATTAGAATCGTAACCATACGCATCATGGAGAATCCCTAGCGTCCAAGCCGCTCATGCCATAATATAAATGCTTTGCAGTCATTGAACTTCATTTATTATAATAATGGGATTCAATAGGTCTTATAAATTTGTTTGATATAACCCACATGATAAAGGCAGTCACTGTTCAAGATTTGTTTTCATCAAAATATATAATGAGTAACACTATTTCCATCACGGCTTACAGTTTCAATGTGATATCCATTTTCTCGCTAATATCCTGAAACCAAGTAAATTTCTATTAGATTTTTATTAGAATAAAGGGTAATACTAAGACTGGAACTTGGTACCATTAGGCAAGACGATCAGAGCTCTTCCTGAGTCTTTAATTAGGTCAATGTGACTTAGATAGTTTGGACATTGTGATGAAATTAATGTTAAGTTTGAAAAATACTTTATTCCTAGGATCGTGGGTTGTGGCACACTCACAAGACATTCATCTCAAAGAGATGATATATAATTGATCAAGTCGGAAGAGAAATCCATATATCTTCAAAGAAACAAAATGTAGATATAAAATCAGCAAAGTTTGCACAGATAAATAACATAAGAAAAGTAATATAATGTTTATCACAATCATAGCAAACATTGCCACCAATTAATCAAATGGTCTAGATTTTCACTGATCCTCAAAGCAAATCGTAAATATCAAATTAGTTAAAGGTACCACATCTTCATCATCAAAGAATTTCAGATTACTCTGCTACATCTTCTTTCAGACTTGACGAGGGTCATTAAAATTCATTATGTCATCAAGGTACCAATAAAATTTGTCTCAATTTGCTCGTTTCTTTCCTTTTAATGGAGGCCCGATAAGATCAACCAAATGTTCGTCGCACGGCAAGTACGGACTAATGACCTTCATTCCACATCTATAGCATTCGCTTCATATGTCATTACATGTGGCCCGTGTCTTTCCATTTAATGTCTCCGAACAGCCAACTCGGTTGTGCGGATTTGCTTTTCTTATTTTGAGATTGATTAAAACCCGATTCCAAGAGTTATGTCGACCACGACTACCGACCACGACTCACGCCTCGACCATCGCTTCTGGCCGCGCCCATAATGATATCCACGCCTCGCCCATGTTTATGAATAGAAATGATGTAGTATCAAGCTGTGCAATGATACACCCAAGAGGATCAGATCATGATTTTTTAATAACAGCTCGTTATTTTGCTCGCCACAAGGAGGCACGTAAATTAACTCAATATCCGGTAAACGACGCCCTATATTGTCACGCAGAGCATGCGAGGCATGAAAGGTAGTATAAGTTTTCTCAGCATGTCCTCAACAAAGGATTCTTCCAATATAATTGCAACCGAGCTAATTTTGAAAATAAATGAAATAGCCACCGACCGACTCAAAATCTTGTAATCTTAAACGGTAGCCAATCATAACTGCCAGAAGTATTACTACTGATGGTCATATCGCTCTTCAAATTATTCCAAGAGGATCAACGGATCTTTAACCGTAAGATATTCACTTTCAAACTTGCATCAATATGATGGCGAATGAAAATTAAGGCCTGCACGATCCTCGATACATTTCTTTCTTTACATAGTATTTCCCAAATTCATAGCATCCAAGTGATTTCGCATCCGTAATCCAAGATAAATAATTTTCGCCTCGAAATGTCATGGCAAAGAAATTCAAGTTTGCAATGCTTACATTCAAATAATTAATATATTAATAAAGTAAAAAGAATATAAGAGAATTACAAGTTAAAATTATTAATATAATCGGTGCTCAAGTGGTAGCATTTGATCAAAATTTTAGATCCAAGGTTCGAATCTCCAAAATTTGATTATTTATCTAAAGATAAACGAGATTGTATATAACTATCCTTCTAAAGTTATAAAATAATAATAATATTATATTGTATATATATATATATATATTCAAAATAAAATATCAGAAATATTATTATTATTATTATTATTATTATTATTATTATTTAAAGCTTCAAATTTTCTAGCCGACAGATTTTTCTTTTGTTTCTGTGCTTCGTGCTTGAATATATATAAAAAAACACTTTTTTATTTTATTTTTTTATTTTATTCTCTGCCTCTGTGCTCGAAAGTATTTCAGATCAAGTAATAGCCTTCTTTCTTCTCCAAGTTTCAAATTTCTTCAAAGTCGACTTAGTTTTTTTTTTTTTTCGTCTTCAAGCTCGTGCTTGAATATTAATGTGCTACGAAGGAATAATATCGATATTTTACCAAGACGGCTTCATTATCGACTATGTCGATTAATCTTAAAGATGCACTCTGCCATCGCGTAGTGGTTTCACATCATAGCTTGTGCTATGGAAGATTGATCCAAAATAAATAAATAAATAAAATAAAATAAAATCGATATAGTTACAAATTTTCTGTTTTCATTTTTCTCATCTGAGCTGTGTCGATAACGTTGTCAGAATCAAAAGATTTAGAGAGAGATATGGAAGAGACAAAGAGAGAATTCAGAGGAAATTCGATGATTTCATTTCATGCCGATTAGGTCATTTATAGGCTTATGAGTGAAGGCCAAAAGTTTACATAAATGATACATTAATATGAGAAGGCCAAAAGCCTTTACATAAACGAACGATATCAGAATCGGGGCATACCATTATGGTCATTCAAAATCCAATATTTATACAATATTTATAACACTTTTAAAAATTTCTTTATCCTTATATAATAGAGAGAAACAAATAAAATGAGTTTGATTGAACATATAAAATTAATTACTTCGCTTTAAACCTATTTCTTATTTTAATTTCCAATTTTCTTTTACTTCTATCACTTTCCTTATTATTTCTTTCCTCAGTAATGGGATCTAAATCTACATTTTTTTCTTTAGTTCTTTCGTCTCCAAATGAAGCTCAAATAATTTAAAAATATTTTAAGTTTCCCAAGTAATGTTATTACACATCTTTCAGATTTCATTACCTACTTTTTCTTCTCGAAACTTAACAACCCAAGTGGGATTTAAATTAATACGAAGGTTCACTATATATTTATATAGTTTGAACAAGAGAGAGGCATATTGCATCAAGTGTTACAAGCATGAAGCAATACAATGTCTCGAGAAACATGCATACCAAGAGCCAATACAAGTTGAGAAATCATGGAAGTTGATATAAACTAGGAGATGTTCAAACCTTCTGCTATTCCTATGCTTCTCCTTACCCAGGTTCTCAATTTTGCTCGAACTAGTGATTTCATGTACAAAGATCGCGAGGATATATTCACGAATGTAGGAGAAGTGATAAAAGATAATATTGCATCACTGTTCATTGACCCTGTATTGATATGAGTCTGAAGATTTGTGATGCTAATAAGTTTTGTATCTTCTGCTTTGTTTGTCTTTCATGTTTACGTTTCCTTAATTTTGTACTTGGTCGGGATTGAAAATATGATTTTTTTTTTAATTAAACACTTTAGCTATAATGTGGTAAATTGTCTTCATTAAGACTCGAATCCAAGACCTTTCCTTCCTTATACTCTTGACTTTTGAAACATTGAGCACTCTACCACATAAACTAGACATGATTAGCATGGAAAGTATGATATGATATGATTTATGATGTGAATTCTAAATTTATTGAATGAATATTGTTAAAGTCTTAGAAACAATTGATCACGGGTTGCTTGCCTAATTAGGACCAATGGTGGCTAGGGCTTAAGTTAACATTATTCAAGCAACAAGTAATAAGGGTAATAGAGTTTTTCAATGAAATTCCAAATTAAGGCTATCTTAATATCCATCCTTGGAAACATGTGTTCTTATCCCTCACCCCAAGGTCATAAACCGGAGGTAGATCGGCCGATGGTAAACTTTCGCCTTGGTATCGAAGCCAATCGTTTCAATGATTACTCGCCAGCTGATGAGGTAATTACATTTAAATTTACATAAGAACATCTCAACTATCTGATGTTTTTTTCTTTGAATTTGTTTACCAGTAATGTGTGCATACAATGTTATGGTACAGATGACCCGTGCCTATAACAAGCAGCAGATTGAGGATTTGAAAGAGGTAGTTGGGAGAGAGCTAGTGGCAGCTGCTGGTGTTTCGCCACTGCAACGGGAAATTTATTGATGCAGTTCAAAGACTCGGGGTGGCATACCATTTTGAAACAAATCTGAAGCAGCATTGAGGCAATATGTATGATAACCACCATCACATGACTACAAATATAACGATCTCTATGATGTTTCTCTCCGATTTCACCCTAAGAAAGCAAGGATTCAATATTTTATGTGGTAAGGAATGTTAGAATACTTTATAGGGAATTTCAACTGATATGATTCTATCTTATATCCTTAATTTGTTTCCTGTCAAGCTTTTGATGACTAATTTTGTCTGTATAAATTAATAACCAGGATATTCTAATATTGTGCTCAACTTCGCATCCTTTATTGTCACATCCCATATCGGATAGGAGAGAAAGTTTCTGGCAAGTATAAGCTCTTTTCAATCTAGTAGACGAGTTTTAAAGCTGTGAGGGTCTTTTGGACACAATGCAAACAATATCTACATTGTTGGGCTCCAAGCCACAAATTGTATGAGCGATCCGACCTCGTGTGGGGTTTGTTTGGCTATTCGATGACCTCTAATCCCATGGGAAATAATGAGGACATTTTGTTCCATGGGGGTATTTGTCACATCCCATCGATATGAGAAAGTTCTTAACACTAATTAAATATGTGTTCCTCTGAATTTAGTGGTCACATTTTGAAGTCATGAGTGCCCTTTGAATCCAAAGTGAATAATATTTACATGGTTGGACCAGGTCATTCTTCTTTTCATCTCTTTTTCTTTTGCCTATTCTCCGTGTTTTTCTCTTTAAAATTTTCTTTGCAGATATATTCAACAGGTTCAAAGATGAAAACATTTTCAAGGAACGATAACTAATGATGTGGAAGGTATGCTAGGGTTGTATGAGGCTGCACATCTCAGGGTTCATGGAGAGGATATTCTAGATGAAGCACTTGCTTTCACCACCACTCACCTCAAGTCTATGGTAGAACAATTAGAATATCCTCTTTCACTACAAGTAAACAAAGCCCTATACCGGTCCAATAGAAAAGGTTTGGAAAGGCTAGAGGCAAGGTCTAACATATCTATCTACACCAAGATGAAGCTTCACATAGTAAAACTTTATTGAAACTTGCCAAGTTAGATTTCAACCTATTGCAGTCACAGTACAAGAAAGAGCTAAGCCACATCACTAGGTCAGTTTTCAATTCTATATTTTACTTACATTCCAACTTCTACTTACAGGATAATTTATATGAATTAGCTAACTTCTTAGGTGGTGGAAGAATTCAGATTTCTCCTCGAAGTTACCTTTTGTCCAGGATAGAGTGGTCGAAACCTACCTTTGGATCGTTGCTGCATGTTTCAAGCCCCAATACTCATATGGTAGAAGAATACAAACCAAACTGCTTGCTCTAATAACGTTGATAGATGACATTTATGATGCATATGGCACTCTTGAAGAACTTGAGCTCTTCACAGAGGCAATTGTGAGGTATGATGAACAAACAAATTTCAAATTCTGAGTTAAATTTTTTCCATTATGTAAACCTGAAAGGAGAAGGGGCTGATTTTCAAGTGGGATGATAATGGTATAGATAAGCTTCCGGAATACATGAAACCATGTTATTAGGCTGTCTTAGATGTCTATAAAGAAATTGAGGAGAGGGAGAACCAAGAAAGATCTTATTGTGTTCACTATACATAAGTGGCTGTAAGAATTCTTCGACTCCGAACCTTGATAGTACTAGGGAATGAAAAAAAAAAAACTACTAAGAAAAATGATTTTTTCATATTTCTTTTCATCATGGAAAATATAAAAGAAAATCAAATATAATACAAATTCCTCAACATTTTACATATGTTTAAATTTCCTAGTCCTTATATAACATAAAGAAACAAATAAAATAAGTTTGAATAAACAAATAGGATTAATTTATTAAATTAAAAACTATTTCTTATGCCTCTTCAGATTTTATTTTCTTCCACTTTTCCTCTCTATTTTCTTTTCTTAGTACTTTCCGGGTTCCACACCGAGCCTCCAATTCTAGCTATATTTGTCTCCCCATTACATGTAATATATAATAGTTTAATACCATTTTCTTTGTTGAATATATTCCAGATGAAAAGCTCTGTTAGGGCTTACTTCAATGAGGCCAAATGGCTCCTTGGAGAATATATTGTACCAACAGTAGAAGAATACATGGGAATTGCACTAGTAAGCTGTGATGTCCCCATGTTCACAGTCATCTTCTTTGTTGGAATGGGAATGATAGCAACAAAGGAGGCCTTTGATTGGGCGGTAAATGAGCCAAAGATTGTAAGAGCTTGATCCACAATTATCAGGCTCATGGATGACATGGCTTCACGCAAGGTACTCTCAAATATTACTTCCAAAATGCTGCTCATTCACACAAGAATATTGCCCACAAAACTATACCAACAAGATTTTCAACTTTAATATAATTCTTGTACGCATTATTTTCTGTTGCTTATCAATTTTTAGGACAATTATGAATTTGTACTTAACATAATTTTTCATTTTATATGAACTCATAATTTGAATTTTGCATGTAACTCTTGATACACTTAAACCATGTATAAAGTATGAATGTTCATACAATCATTAATTTAAATAAAGACAGAAAAGGGAATTAGAATTACAATAAATAAATAAATTTATTAATAATATTTTATTTTGTCCACATAAACGCAATACTTTTTTTTTAGCAAAGCATTTTTCATCACATAAACCCATGACAATTTATACCCATACGCTTCAAAAAAGATGGAAAAAGCCTATAGAATTCAGTCTACTAAGACCCACAAGATCATTTTAGATTCCTTTCTGCTTAGACCCACAAAATCATCCAAGAATTAAAAGTTAGGACTCAAAACTAGTCAAGACACTGAACGTGGGCAATAAGTTAGTACTCAAAACTATTCAAGATTTCTGAACTTGAGCAATCACTCAAGACAAGAAATTAGGTACTTTCTCTCCTCGGATTGGCAAAGGAAAGAGCATGGTTTTCTTGTTTGTTTTTTTTTTTTGGTGCATTATACCTTATATTGTGTTGATGGGATGCAATATCATCAAAGCTTATTTTCTCATATTCATTATCGCTTTCTATCATTTCAATATATACCAAACTTCACATGCTTAATTTTCAAAATTTCATTTACTTTGAAGTTTTGATAAAGATAAAAACAAGGAAATGTGTGTTTCAGGGTGCTTATTCATCAAATTTAAGACTTGAAGTTTTTGAAAGGGGAAACTATGTTATTGTGCACTGAGGGAAAAAGAATTAAAAAAATGGTTACCCAATTTTGTCTAGAATCTGTATAATTTTGGGAAAAGAAATAACATTTTGATGCACTCAACAGTGCACACTCTAGCAGCAGACACTTGCCCTCCACACAAAAATGGAGTAGCTAACAAGGATGGAACGATAACATATGAGTTCGGTACAATAATACAATTGTTACATCATTAAATTTTCAATCAATAAAACTCCACATATAAAGTTAACATTGCTCATAGGACGCAGTGGTGGGACTGATGGGAACCACCACTTGACAGCTTTCGTCTCTCATCGGTCCTCTTTCCTCCACTTGTCTCTCTTCCCTTTAAAAATGTTTTTCATTTTTAAACCCATTTCATTTCCTATTTCCTATTTTTAAAATTTAGCAAATTAAAAATTAAAATTTACTTTATAAGTATAAATCAACTATTCGTTATTTTTTGTTTTTTATTAAAAATTTATTTTAATTTTATATGTAGTTAAATCATCAAAATAAATTAGATTTTAATAGAAAAATATATGAACATTAGGTAATTAACATTCTATGTAAACTATAAAATGTATTCTTATAAAATAATTAATAATATAGTAAATAAATACTAATTTTTTAAGGGAAATATTAATGTTTTAAGTAATATTAATGATATATTTCAATCTTTTAATATCAAACTTAATTAAAATAAAAAAATTAATCTTTTAAAACTAAACTTGTATTTCAAAAGAAAAGAAGAAATATAATATGAAAAAAAATTAATTTACCTTTAATATTTAATAATTTAGTTAAATTTTAAATATAAATTCACAATTTTGGTTTTTTTGAAGGCTTAATCATTTTTACAATGTAGTAAATTGTCTCAATTAAACTCCTAACTTCACCTCCTCATATCCTTCCTTTAACGTTGAACACTCTATTAGAGCATATTTAGATTCTTAGTATATTTAGATATTAGAGATATTTAGGATTCTTTATTAGATCTATGCTATATTGTCCTCATTTTCAGATAGATGTATATATACACCTCAACTCTTTCAATAATAATTAAATCTCTTTCATAATATGGTATCAGAGCTATAAGCTTAACAGCAAACCTAAAACCCTAGCCTCTCATTCTCTCAACTTTTTATCTGTTAGCCTATTTTCTTTAAGGAATGAGGGGTGGTTTATGGTCATTCTTGACCCGATATCACCCCTCCACACCTCTTTTCTTGCTTTTTCTTCCCATCCGGGTGAGACCTTCCTAAGCCCGATCTAACAAGACACAAACCCTAACTCCTAGCCGTTGTCGCGCATCACATCGCCGTCGCCACTCTTATTATCCGCTGATTCAGGCTCTTGGGAACGCAAATAAAAACTACAACGCGCAGCCCGTGCTATTTTCGGGCCTTCCAAAAGGAGTCCCATTATCATCTCTAGAGTCACATCACACTCACTATCGCACCGACACCACTGGTCGTTAATTATTGTCTAGCCCGCCTATATGGTCCATCGATTCAGGCCTATGCAAAAAGATCATTTTCAGACGATTGACCTTCTTCTTTCTTTCTATCTCTTCCTCTCCCTTCTTCTCTAGACTTCCGATATTTGTATTTAAAAAAAAAAACATTAATTTGAGCACTACCCTTTATCTCCTCCCCCTCAATAGTCATGGACCTCGAGCACACCAAACACCTCTCTAGCACTCTAAATAACTCGACCTCGCTCCTCTTCTCTTTTTTTAGTCTTCACTGCAGGAACCATGCCCGATCTCACACAATCATGGACTCCTCGCACCCCTGCAAACCTCAAGCACCCCTAAATTTTGCTAATGCACTTACCAAAGATCTCTCTGCCTCCATCTTCTATGTAACAAGATTGGTGTTATTTCACACACCATCTTGCGAGGGCATAGAGTATATTTAGTATATTTAGGATTCTATATATTTGTGGATTCCTTATTGGGATCTATGCTATTACCGTTTTACCCTTGTATATGTATATACACCTCAACTCTTTCAATAATAATTAAGTATCTTTCATAATACTCTAACCGACTAACTTAGACATTCGACCAATTCTTGGTTTAAAAAAACATTAATGTTTAAAAGAAAAAGAAAAACTCTAGTTTTTCTTAAAAGTGTTAAATATTCTTAAAAATTTTAATTTAAGAGTTAATATGAATACTCTTAAAAAAAAATTTCATTTTATCTTTAAATATTACTTTTAAAATGAAAATTTATATTTTTTTTGATTTAAAATGAAAATATATTAAAAATAAATTATCACTTTTTTTTTATTTGAAATTATAAATTAATATTTTCTTGTATTATGCTTCTATTTTTGCTTGAAGAAATAAAAAATTATTTTAATGTAATATTTTATATTTTAATTTAACTTTGATATTATATAAAATATATAAATATAGCATTTATTTATATATTATTATTTATTTGATAAGAAAGAATATATATATATAATTATTTTAGTAGAATATTAATTTATCAAATGTTAATATATTTTTGTCAAAAAAAATGATAATGATATTTTTATATTAAATTATACTTATTTTAATGACTTAACTACATTAAACATGTAAAAAAAGCTATACATGATATTAAATATTTTTAATAAAAGAATTTAAAATAATGAATTATTGATTTATATTTAAAAAATAAATTTTGATTTTTAATTTGGTTAGATTTTTTGTTCAAAAAAAAACATGGTAGATTTTAAAACCATAACATAGGAGGTGAAATGGGTTTAAAAATGAAAAACGTCTTTTAAGCCGAAGAGGGACAAGTGGAGGAAAGAGGAGAGAGAGTGAAAAATGTCATTTAATTGGTCCCACCATGTCCTATTTTTTTTTATTATATTTTAATTTCAAGATAGTTTTTTTATGCCCCTTTGTCTGTTTGAAAGGGAGAGCTCTCTAACATTACATGTGAGTTTATGGTTATGGTACCTTAATGTAACAATTATATTATTATTGTGCATCAAACTCATATACAATTTTTTTTTTTTTGGTCAGATCATAAGGTGTCTCCTGAATGGGCCTCACAAGAGAGACACATACTTGGGCGTGCTCTTTAAGTCATACCTTACCTAGACTTATCTTCATACGAGTCGAGAGAGATCATAAGAGCGGTAAAGTTTTACAATAAAACACAACTATATTCTAAGGACTCAAACTGAGACTACTAGTTAAGTTAGAAGAGACTTCAACCATTTCACCTCCATGCTCGATGGTAGAACTCATATAATATTTAATCACTTTATGGGGCTATTTCCATTTTCTATGGAGGGAAAAATTGTCTGCTCAAGTGTGCACTGTTCGAGTGCGCTAATATGGAATTTGTTTTCCTAAAGTGTAAAAATTTCCGTCAAGACAAATTTGAGTGACCCTTTTTTAATTCTTTCCCCTTAGTGCACAACAGCATAATTTTCCTTTTTAAAAAAATCTAGTAAGAATCTACGATAAACACAACTAAAGTAAAAAAAAGTACATACGGCTAATTAAGGTGCTCAAATAATCGAAAGCTACTATTTTTTGGTTATAGGTAACGATGAAACACATTTTTCCCTATAAACAAGGTACAACGTATTTAATTCTTCCATTCTGAATAATAGACATAATTAATTCACATTGATGGATGGTTTTGACTTGTAGAGACTAGAAAAGATTATGTGCTTCTGTTATCCAAATTTTAAGAGATTTGTATGTGGAAAAGTTCGACTTGGCAGTCTGTCTCTTCCTCCACGTGAAGCCGAGAAGACAAATTCAATCAAGTCAGCACGTTAAAAACATATTTGCAGACAAGAAGGGTGATGACGGTTGGATTGTGAAGTCTTTATTAGTTTTATTAATATGATTCTTCGGGATATCAGCTGCTGCACATTTGACGAGGAGAGAAAAAGTTGTGATTCCTGTAACAATAATGATTTAAAATCGGATAAAGAAAACAAGAACACATATAACATATAGGATTTTATGTGATTCTACATCTACAAAGCGGTTCAAACTTTTTACTACGTTTAAAATATAATTATATAGAAAGATATTTATAATAACATTGAATATGATCAAATTATAAAATACTCTATCTCTTTGAAAATATCAGGACCGCCGAGGGCTTCATTTCGCACTTCCAACCTATTATTTCGCCTCCAAAAAGCAGGATATGGCGAAGGTAAATGCCCTTGCCTAACATGAGCCATGAGCCACAATAATCTCCACATTGACGAAGATTCACCTCTTTGAAGAAACCAACCATAGCTTGTGATGGTGTTTTTTCTACAGATACTAGGCTGGAGCTTCTTCGAGTTGCTGGGCCGATTTATTGGGCCGGATCGTCGTACAACCTACAACCTACACTGAAAAGGTGATTCGACGGGGGTATGCCGGTCGCCCCTCCGATGGCTAAGTCAGGTTCTTTCTTGTGAGAAGGAAAGAATTCAACTGTTTATCGTTTTATCACTACATACTTTGGTAGAATGGCCTGTGATTTATAAGGGAAATAGTGGTTACTTCCTTGTTAGACTATGATAAGGTATCTCCCATCGGGTGAGGAGTTTCCTTTTCCTTTACATGGATCGACTCAAGGCGGATAATGGAGGAGCCGTGATCATGCAAGATTTTTCTTTCCTAATCCGTGGGGCGGTCATGTGAGACTAGGCTCTTTCCTTTTCAGACGAAGCCACGCCTATATCACTTGATTACCCGGTCGGGTGGTTTCAACTTCAGTCTGGTCCGTGTACTTTGGAAAATGGTAGGATCTCACTATGGGCTGAGCTTCTTTATCAACCGTGCCCCAACTCCTTCATAAGGTGTGCTCGGGTCGCGCCCGGGCCTGCGGCATATTGTTTTCTACACTCCCATCGTCAGCTCTGTACCAAGTCAAGCAAACTTAGGGAAGGGCAAAATCGTTTCTTAGATCTGGCCACAGCTTCCACGCATAGTCGAGTGACGGGTTGGATCTCTACGGTCGCTTCAAACGCTCAGGATAATGATGGCGCCGATTTCGCACCCATTTCGACTATCGGGCTTCTCATATTTTGTGAAACATTCCTTCAGACATCGCGCACTTTTCCACTTCTTCTACGGTTTGAAGCGCCTTTGATCGAATCGCAGGTGCTGTCGTCCCGTCTCTCAGGGCCAAGCCTCGTTTCTCCTTAGTTCTAAGGTCTTTCTTCTTCTTCGCCTGCTTTTCTTCCTTGTTTGAATTTCGGTTGTTAGGCTTATCAAGCTGTGGTCCCACCCTTTCATCGCTTTGTCTGCCTTCTCTCCATCGCTTAATCATGCATGCTCTCCGGGTCTCTCGCTCAGAGGTCACGCATAAAGGAAGGCTGACCGAGGATTCGAGCTCTGGGGCAACCCGCGGCGGCCCTGAGAGTCCCGCCGCTGTGGTCAGCCGGTCCTTCCAATAGGTTATCTTCCTCTGCCAGGCAAGGGCAAGGAGAAGATTAGCGAGATTAGGTATCCCGGCGGCTCCGAATATTTGAGGGCCGCCGTGAGGTACGCGGAGGTCGTGGCCCTAGCCAGTTGAGCCTGCTTGCTAAAACTTCGCTTACTCATTATAATTTCCTGTCCCGACTCGTGTCCTCGATCTTCTTACGCCTTATGTCGTCTCTGCTCCAAGATGGTCGCTTCTTCGAGGCGACCAGAATCCTGGGCTCGCTCCCCTTTACACCCTTCATCAAAAACGCCCTATAAGATTTCAATGTATGCCCGTCTTAGCTCTCTCCTAATTTTGGGGCCTTTGGTCATTTCTCTAGTTTTTTCGTGGATAAGGGCCTCGCTTAGTATAGCTCACATCGGGATCTCTTCACGTGAAAGAGGCCTGGCTTCTTGTATATTTCAAAGCGGCCACCGCTGCACTCCATCATTTCCTCGGCCCTTTCTTCCCATAAGCATCGGGAAAGAGTGTTATCGCTTTCATTGGGGCCGATACTGAGAATACAACCCTCGCCAATTAAGACGATATCGATTCCAACGCATGGATCACTCGAGAACCTACGTGAGTTTTCTCGTCTATGCTGGGCAGGGTTAACTTTAAAGGTCATGTTATGTTTTACTTGGCTGTCAAGGTTTCAGGTATCCGGTCCCGACCTTTACCATGAGGATGGGAAGTAAAGGTGAACAGGTGTCGCCCCGCGTATTCCTCGATCCGGGATCGCCTGACACTCCCATTTTAGGTGTGAGCCCCCTTGTTCCCTTTATTTGAGATCTCCCCTCCACCCCGTTATGGAAATCCTCCTAGGGGGCCTCAAGTCAGGAAGCCAACTCCTGTGGAGAACTTTAGGCCCGTGTCGAGTTGCTGGCGAAGAAGAGGAGAAGCATAAAGCGAAGGCCTGTGATCCTCCTTAGAGCGTACCTCCCTCCCGATTGGGGTAAGGTCCTCGTTTGGAGTATATTCCGGCGATCGCCTCTAAGGAGCCGGATCACAAGCCTGTCTCGTGTAGGGGCGTGCATTTCCTTTCAAATTCGAGGTGTCCGAGGTGGCGGGTGCGTAGCGTCGCTCATCCTCTGGTGTAGGAGCCAAGGGTTCTTCAAGAAGGGATGCCGAGCCTTCTTTTAAAGTTCTTCCTATCTCTCTCTGGAGCCCTTCTACAAGAAAAAACGCCACACATTCCTCCGATACGGGAGATGTGGAAATGATCGCTTGAAGGCAAGAGGACTCGCTTTTATTAATGCAGCTCACCGGGTTGTTTCGCTTCATCCCTTTTCGGGACTCGATCTCAAGAAGGTGGCTACCAGGCGCTGAGGAGGCTCGCCCTATCACCCAAGGGACCGTCTCAGATGTCTAAGCGCCTCATATTCATCTCATCGTCAGAAAGCAATGTTATCTCGCTAACTTCATCTGTCATCAAGCAAGATTTAATTACTTATATAAAGACTCCTGGCGAGGAGGGCGTCGTCGAGAACTCTACTAAGGCTACGAGCATATAGCTAAGGTCGCCTGACTTCCGAGAGCTAAGTCATGAGCTCTGATACAAAGCTTAATCGATGATGTTCGGGGTATAAATCCGACTCAAGCATACCAACTACAAATACGAGCCGGGGAAGACAGAGAAAAGAAGGCTATAGAGGGCCTAAGGGTTGTCGAGGATGAGCTGCAGGTGATTAAGGAAGAGTTTCAGGCTACCAGGGAAGAACTATGCACCAAAGAAGTGGCGTTGGATACGGGCCCGCCGAGAGGCTTCTAAAGCTTAGAGCTCTGTGAATCGCTTGGCTGAGGAGTGCAACGGGTTACGCTGGGATCCACAGAGGCGGGAGGCTATGGTCAGCCAAAGGGATGGAGTAATAGCGGAGCTAAGGGACAAGGCCTGCACCTTATGGGCCTTCGGATGGCTTACTTTCCGACGCAGAGCTGCCAAGGCTTTTCTGGGTTTGGACTTCAATTTTCAAGTCCCTGATGAAGAGGAGGCTGAAGAATCCGTTTATGAGGATGTGAGGCAGATCCCGAGGTGTTCTCTGATACTCCCAGCTTAGTTCCTCTCCCTGGTGAAGCTGAGATTCCTACCGAGGCTGGCCTTCCCCTCGTCACGGCTTCGCTTTCCGACTGAGACGCATTGGAGGCTCACACCATCAGGCCGCCTCGTAGCTCTACCCCAAACATTTAGGCCCCTTTGTATAATCTTTTCTCATTCTGGCTAACTTCGAGCTCTAAGCCTCGGACATCTGTAACGCTGACATTGGTTTTGTTGTTCTATGGATATCCGTCGTTCTACCTTCTTGGTTTTCCCGTCTTCTTTTATGACTTGTGTTGAGAGGTTTCCTAATCATCCAATCTTTAAATGGCTAGGCTTTTGCGGCCCTTGATTGGCTAAGCTACTGTGCTTTCATCAAACTGAGCTACCTAGCTCTTTTGAAACCGAGCTACGTGCCTCCTTGGCTACTTGGCCTTCTGGGCTGTTAGTTTCTTAAGGACCGAGCTATATGGCCCCTTTGGCGAAATACTTGGCTCCCTTGTGTGAGGTATAAAGGCGCCTCACGAAGGCGAGCTACATGGCTCCCTTGGCCCAGGCTACAAGGATATCTTGGGCGGGCTACTCGGGCTCTCTTAAAGCCCAGGCTATAAAGTCTCTTGAAGAGCGAGCTACAGGCTCAGCTGTGGCCCGGCTGTAAGGCTCTTCCCGAAGCTGGGCTACGTGGCTCCTTTGGGCTGAGCTACCTTGGCTCCTTGAAGCGAGACTCTGAGGCTTTCTTGGGCGAGTTATCAGGCTCTCTTGAAATTGAGCTACCAGGCTCTTATTGAAACTGAGCTACGTGGCTCCTTTGAAACTGAGCTACAAGGCTCCCTTGAAATTGAGCTACAAGGCTCCCTTGACGCCGAGCTATAAGGCTCTTTTGAAACTGAGATACATGGCTCCCTTGAAACTGAGCTACAAGGCTCTCTTAAAATTGAGCTACGAGGCTCTCTTGAAACTGAGCTACCAGGCTCTCTTGAAATTGAGCTACCAGGCTCTTTTGAAACTGAGCTACGTGGCTCCTTTGAAAATAATTTCAGCTCCTTGAAACTGACAGCAGGCTCCATTGGCGTGGTATAAGGCTCTTTTAGGCCCGGCTCCAGGCTCTCTTGAAGCTGAGCTACCGGGCTCTCTTGAAGCAGGCTACAAGGCTCTTTGTGGTGAGCTCTGAGTCTTTTAGAGGCCCAGGCTATCTGGCTCCTTTGAGAGCGAGGCTACATGGCTCCCTTGGCCAGGCTGCATGGCTCCCTTGAGCGAGCTGAGGCTCTCTTGAAACTGAGCTACTAGGCTCTCTTGAAACTGAGCTACCAGACTCTTTTTGAAACTGAGCTACAAGGCTCTCTTGAAACTTAGTTACTAGGCTATTTTGAAATTGAGCGACGTGGCTCCTTTGAAACTGAGCTACAAGGCTCCCTTGAAATTGAGCTACAAGGCTCTTTTGAAATTGAGCTACGTAGCTACTATGAAACTGAGCTACAAGGCTCCCTTGAAACTGAGATACAAGGCTTCTTGGCTGTGGCTCCTTTGAAACTGAGCTATGTGGCTCCTTTGAAACTGAGCTACATGGCTCCTTTGAAACTGAGCTACATGGCTCCCTTGAAACTGAGCTACAAGGATCTCTTGAAATTGAGCTACCAGGCTCTCTTGAAACTGCGCTACTAGGCTCTTTAGGCCCAGGCTCGTGGCTCCTTTGGCTGAGCTACAAGACTCTTGTGGCCGGTATGGCTCTTGGCCCGAGCTCGTGGCTCCTTTGAAGCGAAGCACATGGCTCCTTGAGCTGAGCTAAGGCTCACTTGAAGCGAGCTCGTGGCTCTCTTGAGCGAGCTACCGGGCTCTCTTGAAGCTGAGCTATCAAAATACTGGCCCGAGCTCGATGGCTTCTTTGGCCCGAGCCAAGGCTCCCTTGAAGGCGGGCTACAAGGCTCCCTTGACGCCAAGCTATAAGGATATTTTGAAGCGGGCTACAAAATATCTTGAAACTTAGCTACCGAATCTCTTGAGGCGAGCTCCTGAGGCTCTTTGTGACCTATAAGACTCACACGGAAACTAAGCTGCGTGGTTGCTTTGAAGCCCGAGGCTACGTACATGGCTCCTTGGAAGGCGGGCTATAAAGGCTCTTGAAGCCAGGCTACCGGGATCTCTTGGGCCCAGGCTGGACTTGGCGGGCTGGGACTTGTTTTGAAGGCGAGCCCCACTGATCTCTGGGCCAGGCTACGGGCTCTCTTGAAAGGCCCAGGCTACTAGGCTCTTGAAGCTGAGCTACCGGGCTCTTTTGAAAGTGACTCGTGGCTCCTTTGGCCCAGGCTAAGGCTCCTTGAGCGAGCTAAAAGGCTCCATTAATGTAGAGCTATAAGGATCTTTTGGCCCAGGCTACATGGCTCCCACAGCCAGCTACATAGGCTCCCACAGAAGCTGAGCTACAAGGCTCTCTTAAGCTGAGCTACCGGGCTCTCTTGGAAATAGCTACGAGTCTTTTGACCGGCCGGGCTACAAGGCTCTTTTGAGGCGAGCTCACATTGGCTCCGCTGAAACCGAGCAACATGGCTCCCTTGAAGGCCCGAGCTAGGCTCTCTTGGAAGGCCCAGGCTACAAGGCTCTCTTGGCGAGATACAGGCTCTCTTCGCGAGCTACCGGACTCTTTTTGGGCCCAGGCTACAATGTCTCTTTTTGGCGGGCTCACAAAGGCTCCTCTTGAAGCGAGGTACTAAGCTCTCTTGAAACTGAGCTACCAGGCTCTCTTGAAGGCGAGCTCTGAGGCTCTCTTGGGGATTCGAGCTACCGGGCTCTTTTGGGCGGGCTGCGTGGCTCCTTTGAAGCGAGCTCTGAGGCTCCCTTGAAGGCGAGTACAAGGCTCCCTTGGCCCAGGCTACAAGGCTC
Organism: Tetrastigma voinierianum; assembly: GCA_016808115.1. Lineage (NCBI taxonomy): Eukaryota > Viridiplantae > Streptophyta > Magnoliopsida > Vitales > Vitaceae > Tetrastigma > Tetrastigma voinierianum. The sequence continues at coordinate 256,877 of JAEQBH010002202.1, read as the reverse complement.
TTTGGGTTTGGCCCACTATGCTCTCAATGGCCCAGGCTATGTGGCTCCTTTGAAGCGCCCAATTTACAAGGCTCTTTTGAAACTAAGCTATGTGGCCCTTTGTTGGCTGAGCTATTGTGCTCTCATCAAACTCAGCTATGTGGCTCGCTGGCTAGGCTGCCGTCAACAATCTTCGCTGCTTTTGAAACGTGCACAGTTTTAATGCGAGATCTATGGAGGGTAAAACGGTGGCGGCTTCCCTAGGCGTCGGGTTTCCTTGCCGAAATACTTGCTTCTATCTTCGATGGCCTGTGTTATACTCCTCTCCCAACCTTCTTTTTCTCTTCGACAGTGTTGGAGTTCGTACATGATGAAGCTTCAGGGTTTGTTCGCCACTTCACAGAGTCTATTTGGTGGTCCTACGTTTGGCTTCGACGTTCTTCTATTTGTAGGAGTTGTGTTTTTCCCTAATCCCTCCCTTGTGGGAGTTTTTATTTGTTCCCCTAGTCACGCCCATTGATGGGCCGGGCAAGGAACCTATTCGGAGGCGAGGGCGACTCAGGAGAATATTTTTAAGTCTCGCTTCCTCCATCATTCCTTTTCCTCCTCTATTTTCTCCTTCTCCTTCCTTTTCTCTTTCTCTTTCTTGTGGTTTTTGCCTTGATTAGGTGTGGGGCGTCGTGATCTTCGAGATGTAGGAAACGGCCCGGTGTAGCGACTGTGATTGTGAATTTTACGAGATATGAGAACGACTTTGCGGTGTAATTTTCTGAGATAACTGAAATAGAAGTACAGTCTTTTGGACAGGCTCGATTGACATCGGTGAAGTCAATGCAGAATCGCCATTTTTCGTTTTCCTTTTTGACGAGGACAACATTAGCTAACTAGTCAGGGTATTCTACTTCTCGGATAGCTTTGGGTTGGAGGAGTTTGTTAACTTCTTCATTGATTGCCCCATATGCTTTCTGAGGCGAAGCTCCTTGCTTTTTGTTTGTGGGTTTGGGGAGGGGCCCGATGTTGACTTGTGTGTGATTCTTTGCTTGGTCAATTCCCCCATATCCTGGGCTGAGGCGAATACTTCTATATTATGTGTTAAGAAGTGGATAAGGAGGTCCCTGAAATCTTTGGCCAATTTGGATCCGATGTAAACGAGATGTTCCGGCTGGTCGTCAAGCTGTATTGGTTCTAGTTCTTCCAAGGGTGTAGGTTGGATGCTTACCTCATCTCTCATGTTGAGCTCATCCATGTAGATGCTGCCAACCGCTTTTTGTTTTATTAATGCCGAGTAGCACTCCCTGGCTACGCGCTGATCTCCTCGAACCATTCCTACCCCATTCGCAGTGGGGAATTTGATAACCATATGATAGGCGGAGGGGATGAACCTTATAGCATTGAGAGAGGGTCTGCCCAATAGCATGTTATAAGCCGATGGGGCATCTACTATGAGGAACCTTACCGCCATTGTGGCCTGGCACAGGGGATCTCCCAAAGTGAGCACTAATTGTATGGACCCTAGGGGTGCCTCTTTGCAGAAGAATCCCAGTAGGTGGGCGTTAGTAGGTTCTAGTTCTCCTTCGATGCCACATTTTATCGAAAGGCGATCACGAAAGATGATTTCGGCCCAGGCTTCCATTGTGACGAGGACCACAGTAATACAGGTTTTTTGCTACGATGGCCCTTATTACCAGTGGATCGTCATAGGGATGCTAGAAGCCTTCCATGTTGGAGTCCGAAAAGGTTATGGTAGTGTTGTCGAGGAGTTTGAATCTTTGCTTGTATTTCAGTCTCCACGATCGTTCTTTCGTAGATGAGCCTTCAGGCCCTGGCGGACTCCCCCCTCGCAGACCCAGGAGATCACATGGTTTCCCGAGGGTTCTTTGGTGGTAGCTGGGCGGTTGATGAGGTGATGGGGGCGGTGCCTGGCCTTGACCTTCTAAGGCCACGAAGAGGCGAAGATGTCCGCGTCAGATCAGGTATTCAATTTCCTTCCTCAGCTAGATGCAATCATCTGTTCGGTGTCCATGATCCTATGGAATTCACAATACTTAGTTTAAGTCTCTTTTATTGGGCCCCTATCTTCATCTTAGACGGCCACCTTAAAAACTTTTCGTGTTGCGTCTCACGTAGGACCTGTGACACCAAGGCTGTCAAGGGGGTGAATTGTCAAGGTATATGTGCTTCTTTGCGGCTCGAATTTACGTAATTGGACCCGAGCTTGATCCACTAACGTAGCTCGTCTTTTGAGACCGTTCTCTGTTCTCTCTATCCCTTCGTGGGGATCTATCCTTGTCTCCTCGTCTCCTAGGGCTTCGTTCTCGCTTTTTCTCGCCCCTACTTTTCTTCTTTTGCGCAAAGAAGTTTTCCGCTGATGAAAACCTCCACCGTTGATGTATTTCTCTACTTTGGCTAGCACCTTGACCATGCTTGCCTGAGGGTTCTTTGAGATGGAAAACATCAGGTCTTTCGACTGCACGCCTAGCCCGGGGATGAAAGCAGTGATGGAAAATTTCTCATCTGGGATGTCTACCTTTAATGACTCTACGTTAAACCTCTGGACGTAGGACCTCAGGTTCTCCTATTGGCTCTGCTTTATGGCCAACACGTGATAGCTCGGCTTCCTGTACGTCCGTGCTCAAATGAAGTGGGAGACGAATGTGATGGATAGTTCCCTAAAGGATAAGATTGATGATGGCGGTAGTCTGTTGAACCAGGCTAATGCCCGGCCTTTTAGCGTGATGGCGAAGGCTCTGCATCTCACGGGGTCTGGCGTGTCAGGTGTAGCTGAAATCCCGATTCTTGTAGGTATTGAGGTAGTGGGGATCTTTGGATTGCATCCGAGCGTTTTGATATGAGGCATTACGAACTTTGCAAGAGAGGGAAGTGCGGTACCCCGATCATGAGCAGGGGATTCGCACTGTTGCACCAAAGCATCCATGGAGACTGGAGCTCATCCTTTTACAGTTTCCTTAATGCGGTTCAGCTCTTGTTGGATGTCCCGGAAACGTTGCTCCCATGACCGCTCCCCTATCTCCGGCTGATAAAGGATGTGTCCATTGCCTCTGTTGTTCCTATCTGGAATCCCCTCATTGCGATCCTCTCCAGGGGGTTTGTAAGGATCGTGCTCATTGGCTTGGCTGGTTTCTCCTTCTCCGTCAACGTCTCGAGGAACGTCATGGTGTCGTTGTTCTTCCTACGGGTGTTGCATCTGTCTGGTGAGTGCCTCTATCTTGTCAGTATTGACCTATAGAGTTTCGAGAGCGTCTCTTGGTGGCCAGCTATCTAGGTCGCCTTATTGGTCTTTTGTCCTAGGGGGTTGACTGACTCTGGCTGTGTTTTCGAGTTGATACCATCAGTGCGAAATTTTATTTATAAGGAATAGTCATTCCAAAACTGGCCTTGGCCCGATGGTGTTTTCTCTAGATCTTGGGTTTGGAGCTTCTTGATCGTTGAGGCGATCTATTGGGCCTGATCATCGTACAACCTACAACCTACACTGAAAAGGTGATCCGACGGGGGTATGTCGATCGCCCCTCCGATGGCTAAGTTAGTTTCTTTCTTGTGAGAAGGAAAGAATTCAACTGTTTATTGCGTTATCACTGCGTACCTTTTTGTGGTAGAATGGGTCGATATTTATAAGGGGAAATAGTGGTTGCACTGCCTTGTTAGACGGTGTCTGAGGTATCTCTCCCATTGGGTGAGGAGTTTCCTTTTCCTTATCATGGACTGACTGTTAAGGGATAAGGGAGGAGTTGTGATCATGTAAGATCCTTCTTTCCTAATCTGTGGGGCGCGGATCATGGAGACTGGGCGCTTTTCCTTTTGCACGAGTTTTTGGGTAGCCTATATCACTTGATTACTTGGCAGGGTGGTTTCAACTCTAAGCTTGTGCCCGTGTTTTTTGGCATGGGTAGGATCTCACTGTGGGCCGAGCTTCTTTATTGGGTCTGTGCCCCCAACTCCCTTCATAAGGTGGAGGTTTGGGCTTGCATGCAGGCTGTGCCTCGTCATTTCTACCCCGTCGGCAGGCTCCTTGGACAATGAGCGGGACATCTCCCATCTAGCACCTGGAGATATTAATCAAGTCCAAATAGTGCTTGAAGTTTTCCGTGGTAACAAGCTTTGTCAATATATTTGCTACATTCTCATAAATATGAATCTTCTTAAACAATAACTCACGAAAATGCCAACTTCCCGATCTTGTGAAATCTCACATCAATGTGTTTGGTCCTGACATGATACATTTGGTTTTTTTGCCAAAAATATGGCACTTTGATTGTCTTAATGCAATTGAACTTCACTTTGCTGAATACCCAACTCCTTGACCAATCTTCCAAGCCATAATACTTCCTTTTGAAGCCTTAGCTACTGCCATATACTCTGACTTGGTAGATAATGCAATCAAGAAATGTACCGCGGGAGCTTCTATAATGAGATTATCACTAGGTGAACACATAACCTTTGGTAGACCTCTTGTCATCCAAATCTCTTGCATAGTTTGCATTCACATATCCACAACTAAAGGATTACTCTGCTGTCTACTGAACATGATGTTATAGTTTGTAGTCCCCCTCAAGTATATGAAGATTCACTTGACTACATCCTAATGCGATTGTCCTATGTTTTATAGAAACTTGCTTACATACTAACAACCTAAACTTGGTCTTGGCCACAAACCATATCATACAATCAAACCCCTGCACTTGTGGACCTTTGACATGTATTTTACGTATCATTTATTAAATCGACAAGGGTTTTAGTCTCAATACGCAAATTGACAAGACTCTATCACAACAAAGAAAAAAATGTGACAATGGTCCATACTCTTTTGTGAAACTCTTATCGCTACAAGGTTGAAAGAACCATTAAAGAATGTCGCAACATAACAAAGAATGTTGCAACAAAGTTGAAGAACTTAAAGAAGAAACTTCTGTCGTGACAAAATAAAACTATGTCGCGACAAAAGATGAAGAGGAGGGAACAGAAGATTGTCGCGACAAAGAAATTTATGTTGTGACAGAATTTAGAGCAGCAGAAAATGACAAGTTGTGTTGCAACAAAGTTTTTATGTCACGACACAAGACACTCATGTCGCAACATAAACTAGACAACTTCAGCAGAACTATGTAGCGACATTGTCAAATTTTGTCTCGAAAGAATCCAAGAAGAAATCCCAAAATCATGTCACGACAAAAAACTGCATGCCACGACAAAATTCCACTGCCATTTGCTTTATCAGTGTCACGGTGGAGTAAGGAATGTCGTGACATTCTTCTCCATGAACTTCTCCAGCTTTATCGTGACATAAAAATCCATTGTCGTGACATAAATCAGTCAGTCTACTTAAAATTATGTCTCGACATACTTCATTTATGGCTTGAGTTCAGCTTCATCCTTGTTGCGACATAACTTTTGCCTATTCTTTTGGGATTCTGTCACGACATTCTGAAACTATGTCGTGACAGAGAATCTGCCTTGTCCAATTTTTCTGGCTTTTCTTGCTAGAATTATCTCTTTCATTTAAAACCTGAAAACAAAAAGTTGGTGAATATTCCATAATTCAGCATTAAAATGAATCATAAATTTCTAAAAATATGCCAGAAAAATGGATTAAAGGCATTTCCTTATAATTTCTCCAACCATCTTCATTCTTCTCTTTTACCCTTGGCTTACTGATACTATTTTCCAATGTTCTAGTGTACTTCCATCTCTTCCTCTCTTGTTGGAATTTGGGACTGCTCATGCTATTGGTGATGTGGCTATTTCTTTCATGGCTTTTCCTTTTCCTTTTCCTTTGGCGTTGCCATCAGAGATACTTCTTGAAAAAGAACTTCAAACTATTTCTCTACTAGCTAAGTCATGGCCTAGGGCATATGAGGATTAGATAACCTGGGTAGACAGACTATCTCCTCACTTCCATAGAACATAGGAATCCTTAGGTATTGCCCAATCCATTAAGCTTACCAAGGTGAGTATAACCCTTGATTTGGATTTGAAGAGTACTGACTTGAGGTTTTGGTCTAAGGATTTGAATTCATTTATCTGCCCTTTCGGCCCCGCATCCATTACCTTGAGGGACATTTCTATCTTTACTGGATTACCTGCTTTAGGGTTCAGAGGTCGTATGTCTCATAGCATGACCCATTGCTTCCTCATCTTGAAGTTTCTTCCACTTCCCAAACTTCTTACTCATCCATACGGAAGTGGCGAACTTCTACTAGGGTACCTTCTACCACATAACACATAGAGTTCCTGTGGGTTCTTCTTTCCCGTTTTGTCTTTTTTCCTCATTCAGGTAAGCCTTGCATGGAGTATCTTCCCTGCATTTGGGGCCCCTTGTAAATTGCCAGACCTTCTTTAGATTTCATTCTCTTGGCCTCCTTGTACAAATCCATGGGCAAATATGTGAGTGAGATGCCTTACTAGAGGGTGGGAGGATCCCTTTGGTTTGTATAGATTTGGCTCTTTGCTTATTTGCCTAAGCTATCTGGTGTTGACTCTTTTCCCTCTATGTCTTTAGGTCTTAGTGCGGCTCAATCCATTAGGACTATATCTTTAGACTCCCTTTCTTCTTTTTTCCTTAGCTTGTCAGACAATTCTTTGTCTCAATTGTACCTGATGCCGAACATTATTTCCAGCCTAACTTGGCAGCAAAATTCTTCCACCCCTTACTTGCTTGATTTTAAATATTCATTAACATTGCTTAGCACGGTTGTGAGGTCTTGATCTAGAGTTGTATGATTTTCCCCTCATTTGTCTTCCTTTTGCAATTTTTCTTTTGTACTTGCCACCTTGTCGGCGCCAATTGGATTTAATAAGTTTATCCCTTAAGTCCCTTCCTTACCTTCAGAACCACCTGCTGCAGCATTAGTAGAGCAACTGAACCAATCTAGACTCTACCTGCTTTTGAGGGGCATTATGCTATGAGATGTATCGTCACTTCTCCTCTTTGGTTCCTTAGATTTGATGAGAGTCTTATCAGCTCCGAGTCCTTCTTCACCAGGTACATGAATTTTATTCATTGTTTCGGGTTCTTTGACTTTCACCTCAACCTCCTTATGCCTGATATAGAGTTTTACTTCTCTTCATGAGCCTATTACCATTAAAGAAGAATTGGGGGCAATCTAAGCCTCCTGCTACTAATTAGATCATTTTATGCATCATTGTACAATTATGAATTTATGCATCATTTTATAACATAGTTGACCAAATTGGTTTAAATCGGAACATTAAGGTACAGAAGCTGTGCTAGTTTGGTTTTTTACTTCATTTGCACATTTCTGTCTGGATGTGGGATCTGTGGTTTCAGCATGAGAATATAAACCTCTTTCTAAGATCTGGGTATTTTTCCTTTTCAATACATCACACTTAAAGCTTCGGATTTTAGAATTCTTGCCCTTATAGACAGGATATTGCAAGCCTTCTCCAATCTAATTGGTAACTCATCCATCTAATTTGATAATATTCTCTATCTCCTTTATTAGATCTATGCTAACACAGGATCCAAATCCTCTCATCAGATTGAAAAGAAACCTCTGATTGTGAATAATTCAAATAATTTGATTGGAAAGTTCATTGGGTAAGTTAACATTGGGAAATAGATCAGTGTACAATTATGAATTTCTGCATCATTTATAACACGGATTAATTAGTTGAAATGCGAACTTATGAAAGATGCAAAGTAGTACAGTTTGGATTTCTCCATACACTATACATTTCACTAATTAGAGATCCATGTTACTTTCGGATACATGAGTCTAATAAGTTACCTATAGAATATAAACCTCTTTCTAAGATCTGGGTATTTTTCCTTTTCAGTACGTCACACTAAAAGCTTAGGACTATAGAATTCTTGCCCCTATAGACAGGATATTGCAAGCCTTCTCTAATCTAATTGGTAACTCATCCATCGAATTTGATAAGATTCTCTATCTCCTTGATTAGATATTTGCTAACACGGGATCAAGATTCTCTCATCAGATTGAAGAGAAACCTCATATCAATTAAATTGATATATCATCCAACTATACTCACACCATGAGTAAGTTAGTGATCTATCTTTCAGAGTTTAATAGTTCCATAATATTAGTCTAACATAGCCCCAAGTAACTGCTCTATACTCCTAGGAATCTCCATCTCCATGTCACTCAGAGGGCTTCCTGGAAATCAGAGCAAGATACAGTCCTTTTCTGGGTACACGCTACTAATATTCTAAATAAGTAGCTTCAAGAGCAATACCAATTAAATAAATCCAAGATTTCGAAATGATTTTGAAATAAATCCAAGATGCGCACAGTGCCCTAGATGCTTCTATTTATAGATTTTGAAATGATGGGCCGCACTTAAGGGCACAAATTGTGGATCCCCAAATATTCAGGCCCAATTAGTAGCTTTGTCGCGACATAGAAAGTTATGTTGCATCATATTTTTCATCTATGTTCCCAGCTCTTGTCATGGCCTATAGTTTTCTGTCGCAACATGATTTTGGGATTTCTTCTTGGATTTTGTCACGACATAAATTGACAATGTCGCGACATAGTTGTTTAGTTTATGTTGCAACATGAGTGTCTTGTATCGCAACATAAAAACTTTTTTGCAACACAACTTGTCATTTTCTGCTACTCTGAATTCTATCACGATATAAATTTCTTTTTCGCGACAATCTTCTATTCTCTCCTCTTCATCTTTTGTCGCAACATAGTTTTCTTTTATCGCGACATGAATTTCTTCTTCCAGCTCTTCAACTTTGTTGCAACATTCTTTGCTATGTTGCGACATTCTTTTATGGTTCTTCTCAACCCTTTCTATGACACTAATTTCTTTTGTCGCGATAGAGTTTCTCACTATAGCATGGATCTGTTGTTGTGACAAACTTTTTCTTTGTCGCAACAAAGTCTTGTTGGCTTGCACTACTGAGACTGAACTCTGTGTCGCGACGGACTCTAAAGGTATCACGACATATTTTCTTCTTTAAGATTTGTCTCTAGCTGAACTGTTTTTTGCAACATTGAAATCTTTGTCACAACAAACTTGTCTTGGCTGGTCTCATGTCTCTTCCATTTTCTGTCGCGACATAAAACTTCTTTGTTACGATAGAAATCTCTTACTCAGTAACTTTTATTGTCGCGACATAATCTTCTTTTGTCGACGAGGGGATTTGCTGCCTTGATTCTTTATTATCGAGCATAGTTTTACGTATGTAACATTCTTAGCATAATTCTTCTCGACTTACATGCGACAATAGCCATCTTTGTAGAAACAGAGTTCACCTCAACCTCATGTTGTGTTTGTCGCGATATAAAACTTCTCTGTCATGACAAAGTCTTCTTATAAAACTTCTCTGTCATGACAAAGTCTTCTTATCTTTCATTGTTGACTCTGAATGTTGTGTCACGACATAGTTTTCTTCTATTGTGACATAAAATGCGAGTTTTGTCATGGGTGGAAATGTCTTGTTCTGACATGGAAAAACTTTCGGGCACATTGTCTTGATTTGTCTCATTGTTTTTCATTTTCTATTACGTGAGGTTGTCTTTTGTCGCGGCGAGTTCCTGTAAATGCTCTTCATTTCTTTATGTCGTGATGAGTTGTGAGATGTCTCGTGAAAATTCCTTGCCATTTGCTTGATCGGTCAACCATGACAGTAGGAATCATTGACATTCTTCTCCATGAACTTCTCCAGCTTTGTCGGGATATAAAAATCCATTGTCGTGAAAGAAATCAGCCAGTCTATCTAAAATTATGTCGCGATAGTCTTCATTTCTGGCTTGAGTTCAACTAGATCCTTGTTGCGACATAACTTCCACTGGTTCTATTGGGATTCTATCGCGACATTTCAATACTATGTCAGGACAAAGAATTCTGCCTTGGCCAATTTTTCTGCCTTTTCTTACTAGAATTATATTTTTTTTCATTGAAAACCTGCAAAACAAAATGTTGGTGAATATTCCCTAATTTAGCATTAAATGAATCATAAACTTCTAAAAATATGCCAAAAAAATGGATTAAAAATAGATGAGTTTAGGACTCATCAAACTCCCACAAACTTAAAGTTTTGTTAGTCCCCAAGCAAAGAAAAGAAAATTTTGTTTGTCCTCAAACAATTTAGCTTTTATTTTTAAGGACATTTTTCTATTGAATCCACAATTTGGCAGGAAACATAGTTTAGTTGTAAAATTATTTCTAAACATGTTTCCAATCTAGAATTAGGAAGATTTCTAATTAAGTTTACTAAAAAGCCAAATAATTTCTATAGTGTAAACAATTCAATTATTCAACCCTGATTTGTGAGTGTGTGATGGTCTTCTCTCTTCTTCCTTGATAAATTAGTTAATCTTCTGGGATATTACTAAGATAGCAAACTTCTCCTTTATTCTTTAAAGTCTCATATGCTTGTTTTTCATATTAATCTCCACTAATGTAAGCATATACCACCTTCAGAATCAATCAGGTCTTTTAGGCTCATAATGTGAGGCTTAGGTAATTTGGTAGATAATAGTTGTTTTAAGCTCAATTTGCAGTTTCATTTTACAACCAGTATGCGCCTTCTGTGCATTCTTGACTTTTTCCATTGATTTCAAGTCTCTAACCTTCTATTTGGTTTGGTGCATCTTTCTGCATGCTTTCTGTTGTGGTATTTTTTTCTTGACCACATTTAGATTGTAAATTCTCCTTTTTATCTTATAAGCTTTTCCACTTTTAATCTTCTATAAAGGTTTATGGAATAGTACAATGTTTTGTCTTTTCAAGCTTTCTGCCACCCTTAACAAACTTTGGTCATTAGTGTTCAATTGGCATTGGTGCTAGGTGTTGAAACAGCCTAAAACTTAATTGTTGAGGAGGGAAGACTACAAGACCAAACTTATTCCACCTCAATACTTTTCTTTTCATAGCTTCTTTTCTTCAATCTCTTCATTTTTCCTCATCCCAATGGATTTTCCTTTCTCAACCCTTCTTATCGTCTTTTCAAAATTTGAAATAATATCCCCCCAAACTTGTCATCTTCTATTATTGATGTATTTGTCATGTAATCTGGGCAAATCAGGGTTCTTTACCATAGGATTATGTTCAAGGGAGGAGATAGGTTTTTCATTTGTTGGTTGATGATGAAATTGGCTATTAGCTCAAATAAGGAACTAGTGTGTATGCTTATGCCATGTAAGGAGTAGGCTTTGAAAGACTCGTCTTTCGAGAATGGCTATATCATTTCTATCAGTGGTATTGCTTAGGATTTCACCTTGACTAATAATCTAACAAGTTCTAGGACATTTGGAGATTTAACTGTGATAGATCCCAGAAGATGTCCCTAATCTTTAGCACAATTTGGTTCAGATATACTGTTGACCATGTGCAGTGTTTACCAGGGTTCATAATAACTAAACTATTTACAAAATATAATTACAGGTCTTAATTGTTCCATCAATTGGTTGCAATCTTCCTTATTCTTGAAGTTCAACACATTCATCAATATCAACTTTCCTCTTTTCAGTTCAATTCATCCTACCCCAATTCATCTATCAAATTCTTGTTTGGTTCTTGGATATGTTCCTATGCCATTTTATAAGTTAACGACTTATTTAAATCAAATCATTCAATTTAGAGAAATGTAACACAACAACTAATCAATTCAATCAACATTTCAATTCCACCAAACAATTCTCACACATTAAGTAATTCAACCTAGGTGGCGACTACTCATTTATTCATAAGCCATACCTTTGAAAGATCCTTAATTTCCAATTATTTAAAGTAAAAAGAAAGAAAATCTCAAAACAAAACACCTGAGATGCAAAGCAAAGTGGACACCAATTTTTGCAAAGAATTTTCATTTAAGTTTTTAGTGCCAGATGTTTAGTTTACAAAGAGGAAATAGGAAGAGACAACAGGGCAAGCTATTTTCTTTTTCTATCATGCCTATGGGAGTGGTGCAGATTCATTGGTTCAAACTTGTAACCAGCTGCAGAAGGAGAGAACTCAGGAATCTAGACTTGTGGCTGCTTGGACCTGCTGCCTTTTTTAGTTATATTGAATTCAGACCTCTCCATGGAAAGGGCCATTTGTTTGATGAGATCATTTTGTCTCTGCCTAATATAGTTCAGGGTTCCCTCAAACTCACCCTGGGCAGAGTACATTTTGATTAGATTGTTGTTGATCATATCTAGGCTTTCGGTCCAACATTTCTCCCTATAGTTTAGGGTGGCTTCCATTTCCTTGTCCCTTTTCTTTGTGAGGAGCCTTATTTCTTTATGATGTTCTTTGTACAAATAACCAAAGGCATCTGCCGCTACGCAACATATTACGCCTGGCATCCCCTCTCTCAGCCATTATTTTAGTAGCTCAGCATCCCCTCTAGGCGGTCGAGGAAAGGAAAGCATTTTCTCTTGCCCTGATCCCCACACTCGGTTCTCTCTCTTGTTTCCCATATACTCTTCCACTCTTCATCTCTCTATTTCAGTGCCTCCTCTAGATTATGATCCCTTCTTCTTAGCACTGCATCCATATATTCATCTCGTAATTGGAGTTAGAGTTGAAATTGTTTATCCCTCTCTTGCATCTCTTGTCTGATAGTCTTTAGCATCTCCATCAATTCAATATTGCTACCCTGATGCTGTGAGCTTCCATCTTGCTCCTTATGAACTTGTCTCAAATCTAGAGAGAGGGTCAGAAATGGGCTTAAACTGTTCTGCCTCTGTTCTTGATCTTGAGTTGCACTATCAATCTGTATCTGATTGACGTCTATGTTCTCTTCTTCATCTCTTGCAACTTCAGCTTCTCTTTTCTTACCTTTGTTCTTAGGCCCCTTTGGCAGTTCACATTAGTGTTAGAATTGAAGTCCTGAGCCGGGTTTCTTCTTCCTCCTAGTCTCCTTCTACACCACCAAAGATACATAGCCTAGTGATGAGTGCTGGATGAGGTACCAGTCCCCAGTATCCACCTTTGTAATAACTCCAAATTGAGTTTTCTATTATCTTTCAAACACTGAACTTATACCTTTTCAATATGGCATACAATAGTACTGCCTCCTTCTCCCTTACAGTACTCAAATGCTTGGACGGTAAGATAATTGAACAAATGAAATAAAACCACACCTTTGCTTGTTCAGTCAGTGCTCCTTTTGCGATGTGATTTGTGCCACGGTAGGGTGATTCGGAATCAACAAAATTTATATTCCTAAGTTCCTCTACTCACGTAGTGAAACTCTTCTTGATATAGCGGTCTAAGGTTGAACACGGGGATGGGTTTTTCATCCACGAATGATTTGCATTAGTGTTTGAAAATTGGTGAGGCTTTAGTTGGATTTTCGGATTTTGTTAAAAGCGAGGAGGTTGGTTGTTCAACCCAGTTAGCTATTGGCTTAAATGAAAGTGTGAAATGGTAACCTTGAGGCTTGGGTCGCTAACCCGGCAACATGGGGTATTACAGTGTCCTCGGGTTATTTCCTCGCATTAGGGAAAATGACATATAGTCAAAGCCAAAACCGGATCTTTGTTTAGCTATAAAACCTAACCCTAGAAATCACTATTTGAGTCAACCCAAGTACTAAACATTCAAAGTCCCATTCAGTTTGAAACCCTAGCATTTAACCTCATTCCCATGGCTCGTAAATGACATCAAAAGAATGTCAGTCCATCTACCATTAAGAATGCTGCGAACCCTAAAGGCATGGCAAGTATTGACCAAAGGAAAGACATTAAATGGCATTGAGCCTAGTTTGAAGCTGGGAACCATAAATCGAGTGCACAGCAGCGGTTCAAAGCATGGGGGCTGACACACGGCTGGCCCCCAAAAACCAAGCTAGCAACCCTCCTCTTCAATTTTATGGGAAACAGCGAGAAGCATCCCTTGAGTTGTCATCCTCAAGGGTGTGTTTGCGGCCAGAAAATGAAGAAAGAAGGAGGAAGAACCAACCAAACCCAAATGAAAAACTGCCTTGAAGCTGTATTAATGAAAAAAAGTTGCTTAGGGTTACAAAGTTGTGAGGGCTTATATAGTCGACCCCAAGTGTGAAAATACAAAAATGCCTAAAATATGAATTACATAAGGGACAAAATGGTAATATATCAAAAAACGTGGTCGTTTGGCATCAAAATTCCAAAACACGAAATTTGAGATTTGCTATGCGGGAAGTTTCGCTAGCATAGCGAAAATTTCGCTATGCTAGCGAAATTTCGCTGCTTCAGCGAAATTCTGAGATAGCGAAAATGAAATTTCGCTAAGACGGTGAATTTGCTACCTAGCGAATTTAAGCTGGCCTAGCGAAATTTTTGTGAATAAGCGAGAGTGGGTATTTTCGCTAGGAGCGGTCAATTTCGCTAGATGGCGAATTTAGCTAACCTAGCCCGAAATTTTCACATAGCGAAAATTTAGCTAGGATTACGAAATTTTCGCTATGATTACTGAAATTCGCAATCAGTAATTACCGCAAGCATAGCGAAAATCCCTGCTTTGCCTATTTTGCTATTTTGCATCCTCCTGCAACCTTCTTTCTTCACATCCACTTCACATTTCTTCATCTTTGATGGTTGAAAACACTGTGAATCTCGGCATTAATAAATATCTTACGACATCAAACTTGAACCTAATTGAACAGAGCTGCAAAACACATGAAATTTTCAAAAACAAACTGAAGTGGATTGATGAAACTAGTGGACCTACACATCAATTGGCTTAATTGATATGATTAGTCTTAAAAGCACTCAAAACCTATCTTGAATAGGGCTCGAAATAGCACTTGCATTTAATCCACACTAACCGTTGCAGTTGCTGGTCCTTAGCGATACTAAAAATAATAATGTGATGCATGTTGCTTTTACAAAAGTGTATGTGGTTCAAAAGCATATGTACAGGTAAACTGCCTTTAGCATAAGATAATTTACACCACAATATGAAAACCGGTCATGAAAGAACCAAAAACCATATAAGAACAAGTTTCGAGAACAACATCGATTCAAGGAAGTCAACTTTGAATTTCCACAAGTCTAATTGTTCCTAATGTAACCGGCTTGAGCCAATAAAATGCAAAGCTATTCCCTCCCCCCAACCTAGCTCTTTATATGGCCTTAAGCGGTGACCCGACCTAAATGGGCTAGCTACGCTCTTTATTTCTTCCCTTGATTGCTATGTAGGGTGCAATGCCAAGCTTCGACTTCACCAAAGTCAAGGTGTCACGGGGTCCACCCGATGACTCCCAACCAATTAAGAGTTTAGGGAATCAAGCCAAAGAGATCCCTTGACCACAAACTCTGCGGGGCTTCGCGGACTTGAATGACCGAGGAATTAAGCACCTACAACACACTAAACTTCACCCATCCACCCGTATAGCGAACACAAAGTCGATGACTCCCAACGAATTAAGGTTTAGGGCATCGGGCTTTGAAGGCTTTCGCCATATACCCCTCGGACCGTGTTCGGGTTTCAAGGCAAAGCGTCACGGCTTTTATTTTTCTTTTTCTTTTTGCTTTTTCTTTTCCTTTTTGGAAGACTTCATTGGTCTTCCTTATAGGTAACAAAACCCTGTATAGATTAGTCAACAAGTCTAAGGCGGCTTTGCAAAGTGAAAAGTATATAGCTTCTCAACCTATTAATTTTAATCCGGTCAATGCGATGTGTGTGATTAGCTAAAAAGGTGGATGTAAAAGGTTGAATATGCTGGAACTTCAATCGACCAAAAACTTAATCATGCATGGAATTGTTCTAGCATTATCGTGACATACAGGGCTTCAATTTTCCAACTCAAGGGCAAGAGTAGAAACACAAAATGCAATAAAAGAAAATAAAGAGAAACAAATTTGGCTGTTGCAGGACATGAATTACCAGTAAAACTAAATTCCAAAAGTATGAAAATTACCACTAACTGGCTTGGCATGGGAATGCAAGAACCAAAGGATGGAACTGTACCTCCTCAAACATGGTGGTTGGAAAAGGGTTATTTCCATTTGTTAGTGTTACTGCAGGTGTTAACATAAAGTGAAATCAAGCACAAATTTTAAACAAAAAGAAATTTAATCAAAATTAAACAAAAAGATCAGTGGCTTTTGGGTTGGCAGAGCCACCCTTGAGCGTGTGGACCGTTGAGCTCGAGGAGGTCGGAAGGAGATTTCCTCCCTGGCGGTCTGCACAACGCAAGGCTTCACCCTCTATCCGTGACTTTGATCACTCGTTATCATTTGGATTGCGTAGGTCCACTTTGAACCATTGGGGGTATGCCTGGCACGAGCGATGAATGGGCCGATCCGTAGCGACTTGAGCTTGCCCGGAAATAGATGGAGTTTGGAGTCATACAGGAGGACTTGGTCCCCCTCGTTGAATTGCTTCCCAGTTATCATTTGATCATGCCATTTTTTTGATCTTTCCTTTGCAATCTTTGAATTCAAGTAGGCATCATTTCGTATTTCTTCCAACTCATTGAGATCAAGGAATCTCTTGACTCCGGCTCTACTTAGATCCATGTTCAGCTTTTTGATTGCCCACCATGCCTTGTATTCGATCTCTACTGGAAGGTGACATGCCTTACCATAGACCAACCGATAAGGGGACATTCGAGTTGTCTTGAAAGCGTTCTGTAGGCACAGTCGAGCGGTTTGATGGACCGGTCTTTCACATTCTTGTTTGCATTCATTAAAGTAGTGCTTGATCTCTCTGTTTGTGAGGTTCTACTTGACCACTTGTTTGAGGAGTGGTAGGGGTGGCCCTCTATGTTTCACACGTGTTAGCCATGAGGTTTTCCAAAGGTTTGTTCTGAAATGTGAACCTCCATCACTAATAGCTTTTTGGGACCCGAACCTAGAAAGATGTTTGCTTCCGAGAATTTAAGCACCACCACCTTGGTCATTGGTTTCTTGAGGGATTGCTTCAACCCATTTGGACACGTAGTCCACTCCCACCAATATGTATGTGTGACCATAGGATGTGGGGAAAGGTCCCATGAAATCGATGCCCTAAACATCGAATAGCTCGACCACTAAAATTGGGTTTAGGGGCATCATATGCCGGCAAGACAATTTCCCGAGTCTTTGGCATCTATCACATACACGGCACATTTGGTGTGCTTCTTTAAACAAGGAAGGCTAGTAGAAACCAGGCTACTTGACACCTTCATTCTTGTCTTACGAGGCATAAGTGACCACACGAGGCACTCTCATGGGCGTGACTCGAGAATTCCTATTTGTTCTTCCTCGAGGCACACACTTCACGTTATCAGTCTACTGAGTATTTAAACAAGAATGGCTCTTCCCAATAATATGAATGGATCTTCGCAAAGAAATACTTCCTATCCTGTTATTTCCAATCAGATGGGATTTCTCCTGTTGCAAGGAAATTGGCAAGTATGAGCATACCGAGGAATTTGTTTCCGAGAATTGCATTAGAGATTCTTCGGAAATTCATCATTGATGCGTTGGACTATGAGTGTCATGGGCTATCGTTAACCTAGAAAGATGATACGCCACCACATTCTCTACCCCTTTTGTCTTATTTGGTTGCGAGGTTAAATTCTTGAAGCGAGGGAAGAACCATCGGATAAGCCTTGCTTTGGCATTTGCTTGAGTCGGGAGATATTTCAAGGCGGAATGGTGCAATAAAAATGACTTCTCTCGAGACAGACAGTATGCTCGAAACTTGTCTAAAGGCGTGAACTCGCCTGACAATTCCTTCTCTGTAGTAGTATAATTCCTTTGTGCTTCATTCAAGGTTTTGCTTGCATAGTATATTACATGAGGTTTCCCATCCTCTCTTTGGCCAAGCACTGCTCCAATAGCAAGATAACTTGCATCACACATCACCTCAAAAGGTAGCACCGGTTAGGTGCTCGTCTTATTCGGGCAGTAGTCAAATAGGACTTCAGTTCTTCAAAGCTCTCCTGACATTCTTTCTCCCAAACGAATTTGGCATCTTTCTCTAGGAGCTTATACAAAGGTTTAGCAATCTTCGAGAAGTCTTTAATGAATCTTCTATAGAAGCCTGCATGACCAAGGAATTGCCTAACTATTTTTACATTTGTTGGGGAAGGCAGTTTGGAGATAAGTTCAACTTTTGCTTTGTCAACTTCTATTCCCCTGCTGGAAATAATGTGCCCCAGTACAATTCCTTGGTTAACCATAAAATGGCACTCCCGAGTTGAGCACCGGGTTCTTCTCCTATGCACCTCTGCTGAGGATGGCCTCCAGTTAGACGGACATTCTTCAAATTGCCTCCATATCTGATTGATATCATCCATTGTATACTTCCATTATCACGCTCTACCATATCACTAAACATACTAAGCATACATCTACGAGAAAAGTGGTGGGGGCGTTGCAAAGGCGAAAGGCATTCTCCTATAAGCATCGTGCCAAATGAATGATAAAAGTAGTCTTTTCCACGATCCTCTGGTGC
The DNA here is from genome assembly GCA_016808115.1 of Tetrastigma voinierianum. Taxonomy (NCBI): domain Eukaryota; kingdom Viridiplantae; phylum Streptophyta; class Magnoliopsida; order Vitales; family Vitaceae; genus Tetrastigma; species Tetrastigma voinierianum. Next base: position 238,529 of record JAEQBH010002202.1, on the reverse strand, counting down.
AATCTATAAAGTACCACTGAATAACCATCCAATGATAGAATGGGTGCCCCGAAACTCGCCTCAAGGGTGTCGATGAGATAGCGGGAAGTGATCTTTTCTTGTTACCTCATTAGGCCTCCTATAAATCTATGCACACTCTCCACCGGTAGTAAGTCGGGTAGACAATTCTTCACCCTTTCATTTTTCCACGAGTTGTCACTCCGGCTTCTTGGGCACCACACAGGTTGCTTGCAGTAACCTTGAGAAATGGGGTAAATGATACCGGCTTGGAGCAATTTTAGGACTTCAATGCGAACTACTTCCTGCAAGTGGGGGTTCAACCTCCGCTGTGGCTGCCTAACAGCCTTAGATTCCTCTTCTAGGTAAATGTGATGGGTGCAGATTGATGGGTTTATGCCTTTTAAATCAGAAATTTTCCACCCCAATGCTCGCTTGTTCCTTTTGAGAAGGTGCAGCAGGTTATGCTCTTGTGAAGTGGTCAACAGTGATGAAATCCTGCTTTGGACGTGCCCATTCTCTTAAGGAATGCATACTTTAACTCAAGCTAGGAGAGGTTTGAGCTCTAGCGTTGAGGTTCCTTCAGTTCATCACCCGGTCATAAATTAGAACTTATTTTTACTCCCGATGCCCGCCTGGCTTCATTGCATTGGGGTTCTTCTTGCTCTCAGGCATTGAGATAACTCGGGGTTAATACATGTTACTTTTCTGCTCATTAGTCACACGTTCTTGGTGCATCTATTATACGGACTTCTTCACGGTCATCTTCCTACGAATGCATGGCTACGCTTTACTCGGATAAGAAGATATTAAGCTCTAAAGGAACCATATTTCAAATGTGGGTTATAGCATTCAGGCGAGTTTATTATGGCATTCGAGTGGCCAGAATGGCCTCCCCAATATGATGGGCACATGATTGTTCCCTCACATAGTGGCTCTGTATCCAAGTACGACAAAATCTCTTTGGATAGTAAAATCATCCACTTGTATTAACACATCCTCAATGGTCCCCTTCGGTATTTTAATAGACCTATCGGCTAGTGACAGTGTGATGGACGTGGGTTTCAGTTCACCCAAACCAAGTTGTTTGTACATGGAGTACGGCAAAAGGTTCACACTAGCTCCCAAGTCTAATAGTGCTTTCTCCACACTAATGCCTCCCATATTGAGATTGTAGGACATCCCGGGTCTTTATATTTCACTGGAGTCTTGCACTCAATGATAGCACTCACTTGCTCAGTCAAAAAGGCCTTTTTATTTACATTGAGACCTCTTTTTACCGTGCATAAGTCCTTCAAAAATTTTGCATAGGTGGGGACTTGTTTGATCATGTCAAGGAGAGGAATGTTAACTTTCACTTGCCGTAAAACCTCAAGCATTTTTGTTTTAGTTAACGAGGTTTTTCTTTTTCGGAGAGCACAGTGGGAATGGAGGGCACCTTTGGTCTTCACCTCTTCACATTTGTTATTTGCTCTTCTTGGGGCGGGGTCAGCTGCGTGGGAGCTGACTTGACTAGAGGCTGGGGCTAGCTGGTCTCGATTCTTTACCATTTCTTAATGTCACCCCTTGCCTTGACTTCATCGATTCTTACATTGGATCATTGGTTGAGCTGTTCATGCATTCCCTTCGATGTTCTTGTGGCCCGGGAAGGAAATTTCTCCTTTCGGAACCTTCTTTGCTAGTTGCACAACCTTGAAATCTCGATTACCTTATTTGTCAGTTTTCACATTGAGTGAGCTTTATTGCTTCAATTTTACGATTTAGTACGTATATTCCAGCACCTTGTTCTTCTACAAAGCGTGCCTACCACTTTACATAAATTCGAAGGATTACTGCTCAACGGAGAAGAAGGTGGAGCGTTTGCTTTGTTGTGTTGAAGTGGATCTAAACTACTGCTGTGCTCCTGTAGGAATATATGCAGGGGGTCTTGGCTTCCATGACAGGTTTGGATGATTTCTCCAATTAGGGTTATAGGTGTTGCCATATGGAGCGTTTGTGGGTGGCTTATTTTGATTCAGGACATGGGCATGCTCTTGACAGTGTTCCCCAAGATGACTATTTGTCTGACAGTCAAAACAAGATGGATGAAATGCAGGTAACTCGGTTACTGCTTGCATTTCGTGCTGACTTCTCATTTCCAGCTCCTCCAACCTTCGAGTCAACGTGGTCAGTTTTGCTTTCATCTCTGTGTCTTCAGAAAGTGCATAAATGCCCCTCTGGTGGTTCGAAGGCCTCGATCTTTCGGCTTCCTTTGGATTCAGATCATCCCATGCCTTTGAGGTTTTGGCCACATAGTTCAAAAAGTCCATGGCCTCATCGGGGTTTTTGCTCAAAAAGTTACCTCCACACATGGTTTCCAATAGTTGCTTCATGGCTGGAGACATCCCATCATAAAAATGATTCACTAGCATCCATGTATCAAAACCATGGTGTGGGCATGCATTGATGGTCTCCATGAATCTTTTGACAACGATCATTCTCATTGTCAAGGGCTGAGTAAAGGTGTAGATACATGTGAAGGCTGTTGGTCTTTGTTGTCTTGAAGATTTCTTCAAAAACTTCGGCAGGTTCGACGATTCCTAATTGTCCTCGACCTTAGTGAATTAGGCCATATTTGCTTTGTCCTTGAGGTCAACGGGAATACCTTCAACGAGCAACTCCATTATCGGTTATACCCTCCTTAAAGTTATGCATATTCTCAAAATCCATTATGTGTGAATATGGATTTTCATTCTCCATACCATAAAGAATGTGGAGCGAGGGCACTAGATAGGGTCTCACTGCTACATCCTCGGCAGGAGGTATGATCGAGGAAGGAGCACTCACTGCAGGAGGTGTATGTGTTCCCTCGTCGAGCCTGCTAATGCTGTTAGTTCATAGGGGTGCTTGTTGACTTTCTTTGTTCCTCGGGTAGAGGATCCATTTTAGTCCCTTGTGCTGCGATTTCACAGCCTTGTTCAATTGGTGCACTCCTCTTTGCAATCTACTGATATCCCTCTTGTCAGTCTTTGCATAAACACATTACACAAAATGAGACACAACAAAGAACACAAACAAAGCTTGTCAAAGAAGTCAGTGTTAGTTAAACAAAAACTGACTGCAAGAAACAAAAACAGTGCAATAACTGCCAAGTGAAGAAAACTTGTAGCTCCTGCACACTTGATTCAAAAATGACTGAAAGGTCACCAACACTTGTAATGTGGATTACAAGTACACATCAACTCATCATACGTAGTTTGGCACCATCCCCGACAACGGCGCCATTTGATTCGTGCCATGGTAGGGTGATGCGGAATCAACAAAATTTATATTCCTAAGTTCCTCCTACTGCCGTAGTCAAACTCTTTGCGATATAGCGGTTAAGGTCGAACACGGGGGATGGGTTTCATCCCACCAATGATTTGCATTAGTGTTTGAAAATTGGTGAGGCTTTAGTTTACATTTTGATTTTGGTTTTGTTAAAAGCAGGGAGTTGGTTGTTCCTTTAGTTGCGTAATGGCTTAAATAGAGAAAGTGTGAAATAATATATGGTAACCTTGAAGGCTTGGGTCACTAAGCTTGACAACATGGGGGGTATTACAGGTGTCCTCGGGTTATTTCCTGCATTAGGAAAATGACATAGTCAAAGCCAAATCGGGATCTTTGTTTAGCTATAAAACCTAACCACCAGAAATCACTCTATTTGAGTCAACCCAAGTACTAAACATTCAAAGTCCCATTCCAGTTTGAAACCACAGCATTTAACCTCATTCCCTTGGCTCAAAAGTAAATGACATCAAAAGAATGTCGATCCATCTACCATTAAGAATGCGAACCTAAAGCATGAAGTATTGACGAGGAAAGACATTAAATGACATTAAACCCTAGTTTGGAAAGCTGGGAACCATAAATGCAATACCTGTAACATTCAAAGCATGAGGACAACCTGCAGCAGCCCCAAAACCAAGCTAGCAACCCTCCTCTTCAAGGCTATGAGGCTTAGCCAAGCATCCCTTGAGTTGTCATCCTCAAGGGTGTGTTTGGCAGCCGAGAAAATGAGAGAAAGAGGAGAGAGAAGAGAGCAAAGCAAACCTTAAAATGAAAAGCTGCGGGAAACTGTATTAATGAAAAAAGTTGCTTAGGGTTACAAAGTTGTGAGGGCTTATATAGTCAACCCCAAAGTGTGAAAATACAAAAATGCCTAAAATATGAAATTACATAAGGGACAAAATGGTAATATATCAAAACGTGGTCGTTTGGTATCAAGAATTCCAAAAACACAGGGGCTGAGATTTCGCTATGCAGGAAGTTTCGCTAGCATAGCGAAAATTTCGCTATGCTAGCGAAATTTTGCTAGCCTAGCGAAATTCACAAAGATAAGCGAGGAGATTGAGAAGTTCGCTAGGAACTGATCAATTTACGCTACCTACTTAATTTCGTTAGCCTAAGCGAGTACGTGAGATAAGCGAGAGTGGGTGCCATTTGGGAGCGTTGATTTGGCTAGATAGCGGGATTTCGCTAGCCTAAACGAAGATTTTCACATGCGGGGAGATTTCGTGGGATTGCTTGAGATTTCGCTATGGGTTCTTGATTTTCGCAGTCAGGCGAGGCTGATCCAGCAGGTACCATGAAGCATGTGAGAATCCTGCTTTGCACATTTTGCTCTTTAGTCCTCTTGCAACCTTTTTTCACATCCACTTCACATTTCTTCATCTTTTATGGTTGAAAACAACGCAGATCTCGACATTACCGGCAAATATCTTGACATCAAACTTGAACTAATTGGCTGAAGCAAGCAAAAACCTGCAACCTTACCAAAAACAAACTGAAATAGATTAGTGAAACTAAGTGGACCTGCACACATCAATTGGCTTAATTGATATGATTAGTGCGCAAAAAGCACTCAAAACCTATCTTGAATAGGGCTCAAAATAGCACTTTTGGGGCATTAATCACGATGGACTCATGTGGGTTTTTTCTGGTGGCATTCCACTTTCCTTTGCCCTCAGTCAGCAAATCTACAACCTTTTGGAAGTCTGGTTCCTTCACCTTTTTCTTAAATTTCGTACCATTCTTCATCTCGTTCAGGTTGTAGGTTTGGTCTATTTGCTCCCTGCTGAAAGATATCCATTTACCTCTGACATATACTGTCTTGTCCTTCATTCCCACCATATTCGCGTTGAATTCCTTCACCACATCTACGAATCCAAGAGCCTTGTGCTCATAGAAAAGATGCCATCCCTTGCTCTCAATAACTTCTTGGAAGGGGGAAATCCACTTGCTGAAACCTCTTTTGCTTATGAAATCTCTATGTTGTAATTTGTCCCTCCAAGCGAAATAGGCTAGCTCTGAAACCCAATTGCTTGCTTTTTCCTTACTGCGCTTAGTTCCAGCTTCTTCAACTCCTCTCTTCCTCTTTTTAGTTTCTTCAACTAATCGCTCAACCTCGGCTCTTGCTTCATCTCTTCCTTCTTCCTGCCCTGTTTCTGCTTGAGTCACTTGGACTGCTTCTTCCTCTCTCTTAGCATACTCTTCTATCATTTCGTTCAGGTTAGGAAAGAGGTTTGACGGCTCAGACATTGTCAGAGGAGGGCTTTGGAGATTTAAGGATTTCGAAAGGAGGGGAAAATATTTGGTGAAGAAAGGTGAGTGGGTTGATGGTTTATGAGGCAAGTGACCTTTTAGGTCTCAAAATTTATCTATTTATAGGCCAAATGTGTTGTTTTGCCTTCATTAAATGTCGCAACAAAAACAACCCTAGGGTTTATTCCCTTTTTAATTTAATGTCGCGACATAGAAAAATAATGTCACGACATATTTTTTGAAATAAATTAAAACTTTGTCGGTCAGCTTTACATTGCAATGAGCAAAAATGTTCACGACATAAAATGTGATGTTCAAAGAGTGTACTTTTTACTTGAAGCAAAGAAAAGATTAGCCGACAAAAACTCTCTTCGTAGATATAGAGGTCTAAAGCCAGGCCAGTGCGACATGAAAAAATTATGCGACATAGAAAAACATTATCGACACGGTTTGCCTTCTCATTCAATGATGTTGCGACATAAAAGTGTGTTTGTGTAATCTTAATTTCCCTCTTGCTTCTAAAAAATAACTGAGTCTTTTGTGGCATTAGAAATAATATTACAATAGGTTTTAGTAATTACATCACGACAAAGAAAAATATGTGGGATATTAGAAAATTTTTTCTAAGAAATTGCACAATTCACGACCTTTCAAATAAATAACATTAAACAATGTGTATTCATTCATACCAAAATACAGAACATACTTACCATGAAAGCTCAATTTAATCATCAAGAACCTCGATTCAAGTTTGACGATAAAACATTTCTTAAAATAATATGGTTCATGAGGATAATATTCAATGTACTAAGAGGCATAAAGACAACAAGAAGACTACTAATTTAAGTTTCTGCTTCTCTCAAACAAATTACCATTACAAGACTTCGACGTATTATCTTCAAGAGACAGAAGTGAAATATGGAAATACACTCATATATCATGCGGCATAATCAGTTGAGAGGGAGTGTGCTTCCTAATAACATCACATTTCTAGACAACACAAATCATGAAGAATGATAAAAATATGAGTAAACTTTTTCAAACAAGTAATTAAAATAGAGCTTACAGTACTGATTTTAACAGATTGAGTTATTGCTAGAGTATAAATTTTCTTGGACTGCACCCAGAGGCTGCTCATTTTAATGTCTCTAGCTGGGCATTTGTTTACTGAAATATTCTTTTAATAAACTGTTTATCTCTTTCCAAATCGGTTAATCTTCCCTACTTCAATATTCCCTCAAGAAGGAGTGATAAGCTTCAATCTCTGACCGTCACTTTTAAATTCCATCAGTCGATTTTGTATCTTTATCCAAGATTTAAATTGCCTTTCACGTAATTATAAAATCTTGTTAGTTTAAGATGAAAAACGAACTTTGTAATTATAATAGGACTTATTCTCTTACTTTGAATTCCTTCTCAAAATCTTCTAATCATACCCACTTCTTTTGTCTTATCCTTGTAGATTAAAGATTATGTAAAGCTTCACATTCCTCAACTCTTCTGCAATTCATTCATTTTAGATATTAACTTTCTTCTTTGGCGACGAAAGTCAAAATTAGGTTCTCTTAATTAAGCCCTAACTATATTCTAATTCTAGAGGAAGATGACAAGGTTTTCCAAATACAATTCTGTATGGGGACATTCCAATGGGAGTTTTGTAAATAGTTCTATAAGCCCACAATGTATCATCTAGCTTTATAGACCAATCTTTTCTGCTTGTATTCATAGTTTTCTCTAGAATTTTCTTTATCTCCCTATTAGAAATTTATGCCTGCCCATTTGACTGAGGGTGGTAAGCCAATCTCTTTACATGTCTGATTCCATATCTGCTCATGAGTTTTGAAAAAACTTTATTTGCAAAATTGCTTCCCTCATTACTAATGATTGTTCTGGGTGCTCCAAACCAGCTCAAAAAATTTCTTTGTATAAACCCAACCACTGTGCTAGCATCATTTATGGGATAAGCTATTGCTTCCATCCATTTGGATACATAATCCACAACTAGAAGAATGTAAAGATTTCCAAATGATGATGGAAAAGGTTCCATGAAGTCTATCCCCCACACATAAAAAATCTGCACCACCAAGATTCCTTGCAGGGGCATCTCATTTCTTCTGCTTATGTTGCCCATTCTCTGGCATCTATCACAATGTTTTACCCATTCAAAATAGTCCTTTAATAGAGTAGGCTAATAAAAACCTGATTGGAGAATTTTATGGGCTATTCTATCTCCTGTAAAATGTCCTCCATATGGTGATGCATGGCATTTGTCAATAATTTCACCTTGTTATGTTTCTAGTACACATCTTCTGATAATCATATTTGCTCATCTTCTGAAAAGTAGTGGATCATCCTAAATATAGAATGCATTATGGGTTCTCAGCTTTCTTTTAAATTTGGTTCTTTGAAATCCTTCGGCATAATTCCACAGACCTTCGTGGTTACAATATCGACATACCCGAAGTGTTTGGATTCTTCAGAAAAACAAGCGCTCATTAGGAAAGTTTTTTGTTATTTCACTTCCCTTTTCCTCTTCAGTAGTTTTTTCCAATATAGACAAGTGATCAGCTATCACATTGTCACTACCCTTCTTGTCTTTGATTTCTAGATCAAATTCTTGTAGTAGTAATACCCATTTGACCAGTCTTGGTTTGGCATCTTTCTTTGCCATCAAATATTTAATTGCAGCATGATCAGTGTGTATTATAACATGGGACCCCAATACGTAAGGCTTGAATTTTTCATAAGAAAAAACCATTGCCAACATCTCTTTTTCAGTTGTAGAGTAGTTCTCTTGAGCCTCATTGAAGGTTTTGCTGGCATAGTATATGGCCTTGAACATCCTCTTAGTTCTTTGTCCCAATACAACTCCCATTGCAAAATCACTAGCATCACACATAATTTCAAACTCCTAGTTCCAGTCAAGTGTTTCGATGATGGGAGCTATCACCAATCTAGATTAATTTCATCAAATGCAGCTTTGCAAGATTCATCAAAATCAAACTTTGCATCTTTTTCTAGCAGTTTGCATAATGGTCTAGAGATTTTTGAGAAGTCCTTTATGAATCTCTTGTAAAAACTACCATGTCCCAGGAAACTTCTTATCCCTTTTACTATTGTAGACAGCAGAGAGTTTTATGATAGAAACCTTTGTGATCTACTTCTAGCAAGCTACTTGAAATTTTGTGCCTAAGAAAAAAATATCCTCTGTACCTCAAATCCTTCATTTTCCCGATTTAAGGCTAAATTTGTAAACTTAACTCCTGCAATCTTGTTTCTAAATCTTTCAAACAATTCTCAAAACTGGATCCATTTATTGAGAAGTCATCCATGAAGATTTCCATAGCCTCTTCCACCAAATCTGAAAACATAGACATCATACATCTTTGGAAGGTGGCAGAAGCATTACATAATCCAAATGGCATCATTCTGAAAGAAAAAGTGTCAGAAGGACATGTAAATGTAGTCTTCTCCTGATCCTCAAGGGCTATAGCAATGCGGATTTATGTCGAATATCCGTAAAGCTTGATAATGGGAGTGTCCTTCTAACTTTATCGAAACATTTGGTCGATGAAGGTAGGGGATATCAATCCTTTGCAGTAGCGATGTTTAGTTTTACGTAGTCTATACACCCCTTCATCCTATCCGCAGTTCTTGCTTAGGAATCAATTCATTCTTCTAATTTCGATTCTGATAAATACACCTTTTTTGGGAACCACATAAAAGCCCAGGCTCACCAGGCATACGAGATTGCATATATGAACCTTGCATTCGACCATTTCGTGCTACCGACAACTTCTTTCATTCTTTGGTTAGCCTTCTTTGATGTTCAAGAGAGGTCTTTGCATTATCCTCTATAAGTATCTTGTGCATGCTGATAGAAGGATTGATTCCTTTCAAATCTTCTATAGACTAGGCAATTGCTTCCTTGTATTTTCTCACGATCTCCAACAGTTTTTGTTTTTCATGCTCAGTCAATGCAGCTGAAATAATAACAGGTTTTGCCTTTTCTTGCTTTAAGAAAGCATACTTTAAATGTCTGGGTAATTCCTTTAAGGTTAACCCTTCTGCACTTGTTTCTGTTTCTTTTGCTTCCTTTTCATTGCTGCTTGTCTTTCTGTACTATTCTAATTCACACTAAAGACTATTTCCTTTAATTCTAGCAGAATCACGAGAATTCACAATCAAGATCATCAAGATACTGAAATTGATCTCATTTCATTGATTAATTCTAAAGTACAACCAACAATCGATTCGGGAGGCGATGGAACTATTGTTTCTATAGTCTTGTCACGGAATTTCACACTCGGTGTTTTCAAGCTTGTGTTCAACTTGGGAGTGTGCACTTCTTCTCCTACTTTCCCGAGGTGAGTTCTCCATTTCACATCTATCAAGGCAGCTCAGATTAGGAGAGTCTTACAAACAGCGATGGAACTTGTGTGTCTTCCATATCCACTGGCCTAAAGTCACGGGAAAATGAATTTTCCATCTTGGTGCTACATCTTCAAGGACTCCTTACATTTGTGCCATTATCCTATCTGCCATTTGCAAAGTCATAGATGTGGGAGTAAGCTCCTTCAAACTGAGTTTCATAACCAATGACAAAGGCATCAAGTTGATGCTAGCTCCTGAGTCACACAGTGCTTTCTTGAATTCAAAATTTCCAATGGTGTAGGGAATGGTGAAGCTGCCAAGATCCTGCATCTTCTCTGGTAAGCTCCTTTGGATCACTGCACTGCATGTAGCTGTCAAGTTCACCACTTATTTTTTAAATAAATTTATCTTTCTTGCTTGAAGTCTCAGCAAAAACTTAGCATGATGGGCATTTGTGAGTCAATGCTCACCAAAAGTATGTTGATCTATCTTCTTGAAGACATCAGAATCTAGGAAGCCCCATTGGCACCATTTTGCCTTTTAGAGCCTCTAAGGGAAAGGGAACAACAAGTATGTAAGACATCATTTATCTTGCTTTCTTTAACGATTATTCTATATCCACACTGCTGCTCCGATCACACACCTTTTCTTTTTCATTATCTCCAACAAAGTTTGAATTGTTATGTACCTTTTCTTTTCTATTTTCTTCTCTTTCAACCTTTTTAGTCTTTTTCTTCTCTTCTTCTTTTTTACTTTCTATCTCTCTTCCACTTCTTAGAGTTACCATCATACAATCCTTTGGATTCTTCCTTATGTCACTTGGGAAAGCATCCTTGCACTGATTCTGCATTGCTAGGGCCAGTTGCCCTACTTATGTCTCTAGATTTTTCAGATAGGCATTTGGCGGCGGCAAACGAGTTGTGTTGCCCGAAATCTTCAGGTCAACAAACTGCTCATGAAAGTTCAACAGCCTCTTGTTTTCTCCCATGAAAGTCAACATTTGTTCTTGAAAGGAGGAAGATCTCATTTGTCCCTGATTTTCTACTCTCTGACTTCCATGTTGCTGTTGTTGTTGTTGTTATTGTTGGAACCCAGATGGAGCATACTGTTGTTGAAAATTCTACCTAAGTCTTTGGCCTTGCTGTGCTCCTCCCCCATATGAGAAATTCTCATGGTTCCTGAGTGCTGGTGAATAATGAGTTGGCAAGTTGAGGTTGGGCTTAAAATTGTAACTTCTATTAGCATTGAGATATTGTGCCTCCTCAACTTGATAGGGACCCTAATGGGATAGTCCCTCTTCAACACTATTCCTCTTCTCATTTTCATCAACTGTTCCCACTTCATTTGCTGAGTGCATTCTTCTCTCATGGTTCTCAATCTTGTTCATCAATGCATCCAGTTTTGCTTCTATGGAAGTCATCTGATTCATCTCTATCAAACCACTTCCATTTAGTTTGCTGCTGCTCCCTAAAGTCTTAGATGGAGCTTTATAATTGCATTTGGAAAGATCTTATATCAACTACTTTGCCTCTTCAGCACTTTTGCTCTTGAAAGCTCCATAGCAGGTTGCATCAATTATACCTTTTGAGCTATAATTCATAGCATGATAAAAAATACTCATCTAAGTGGTCAGATCTATTCCATGCATTGGGCATCTTTTTAGCAATCTTTTGTATATTTCTCATGCATTATAGAGACTTTCATCCTCTCCTTGCTTGAGTACTATGATTTTCCCTCTCCTTTCAAAGGTAAGGGCAGGAGGGAAGAATTTGCTCATGTAAGCCTCCACCAACTCTTCCCAAGTGTTCACTGATCCAATAGGCAGTGACTCAAACCAAGTTGCTGCCACATCTCTTAGTGAAAATGGAAATCGTTGCAACTTAATCACTTCAAGTCTCACCCCATTCAACTTGACTGTATTTTCCATCCTCATAAATCTTCCCATATGCTCGTTGGGGTCTTCACTAGGATACCTAATAAATTGGTGTTGCTGCACCATTGTGATCAAAGCTAGCTTAAGTTCAAAATTGTTGTCTTCTATAGCAGGATGTCTCACAGTAGAGTATTCATCTTGAATAATTGGCCTCAAAAAATCCTCCATAGTAGTTTGCTTCTGAGTTGTCTCTGTTTCTGCTTCTTCTGGAATAGGTTGCATTCTTTATCTCTAATTTTCCATGGATGTTGATTCAGCATTTTTAATCTTTCTCATATTCCTCAATGTGCTCCAGTTACGTATCGAGCGTGACTACCTTACGGTTTTATTGCATGTAAAATCTTCCTGAAATAGAAACACATTGAGATCAAATGAAATCTGTGGAAAACAGATGTATCAATTTAAGCTCATAAAATATTTTCATAAGCTTACTCAGCTACTGCAGTTAAGAACTATTTTTGTGATTTTCTAAAATTTATATAAAAAAAATAGAGAAAAATGTCCAAATTAGCATCTCTCTCTTTGGTTAGAATATTGATAATTAGATTCATCTTTTTCTCAATCCTCGGCAACGACGCCATAAAACTTGTTGATCACAGATTGATTTTTATATATAGACCAAATCATTAAGTAGTACTTAATTCCATCCAAAGACTTTTGATTCCCAAATTTGAGATGCCATAAAAAACTTGTTTGACTAAATTTTGATAAAAATATATGTTTGGCCCTTTTGTAAAAGGGATCCATTAAAATTGATTTTGGTCTAGATCACTGCAAGTGCACAGGTCATACAAGTAATATAAGTGGATTTAAGTCCGGATATCATTCCCACGAGGATTGATGATAAATGTAAAAATCAATTACCCCATCTACTTAATATCCTTACTATTTGAACTTCAATGTTTAGAAAATGATTGGGTTTTAAACTAAAGGAAAAGTAAAAACTAAATAAAATTCAATGACTAAATGTAAATAATTCAAATAATTGGATTGGAAAGTTCATTAGGTAAGTTAACATTGGGAAATAGATCAGTGTACAATTATGAATTTCTGCATCATTTTATAACATAGTTCAGCCATTAGTTTGAAATCTAAACTTATCAAAGATGCAAAGTAGTACGGTTTGGATTTCTCTATACACCATACATTTAACTAATTAGAGATCCATGTTCCTTTCGGATACATGAGTCTAATAAGTTACCTATAGAATATAAAGCCCTCTTTCAGATGTGTATTTTCCTTTTGATCACGTCACCTCAAAAGCTTAGAATTTGTAGAATTCTGCCTATGGGCAGGGATATTGCAAGTCTTCTCCAATCTAATTGGTAACTCATCCATCGAATTTGATAAGATTCTCTATCTCCTTGATTAGATCTTCGCTAACATGGGATCAAGATCCTCTTATCAGATTGAAGAGAAACCTCATATAAGTTAAATTGATACATCCTTAACTATCCTCACCGCAATGGTAAGTTATTGATCTATCAGTGATATTTCGAGTTAAGTGGTTCCCATAATATTAGTCTAACATACCCCAAGTAACCTTCCTCTCCATACTCTCAGGAATCTCCCACGTCCTACGTGTCGCAGAACTACTTGGAAATCGAGCAAGATCTGGTCATTTTCTAGGTACACGCTACTAATATTCTGAACAAGTAGCTTGAAGAAAAATGCCAATTAAATAAATCCAAGATTTTGAACAATGTAGATCTTTCAAGTTGGCAGAAAATAATAATTAACATCGATCCATTCCTAGATGGAGCTCAGTCTTTCAAAACTGGATTATACATAACAATGACTAACTTATTAGGTAAATTTACTGAAATGGCTAATGAATTGAAATAGATGAACTCCAGAAAATTTCCAAATCCATTAAATCAGACAACAATGAAAAACATAATTTTTACAGCTAACACAGCTCGAAACTACACTCCAGATCACTGATCAATCCTAAAAAGAACTAACTAAAATACTTCTTTAAAAACTAAACAAAAGAAAAGAAAAATAAAAGAAAAAAAATTAATATACAAGAGTCTCCAGCTACCCAGAAGTTCCTGGTTTAACTGAAGCTATGCACAGTGCCCTATATGCTTTTATATATAGATTTTGAAATGATGGGCCGCACTTCAAGGCACAAATTGTGGATCCCTAAAAATTATGGCCCAATTAGTAGCTTTGTTGCGACAAAGAAAGTTTTGTCACGACATAGTTTTCATCTCTGTTCCTAAATCTTGTCGTGGCATGCAGTTTTCTGGCGTGACATGATTTTGGGATTTCTTCTTGGATTCTTTCGCGACAAAATTTGACAATGTCGCGACATAGTTTTGATGAAGTTGTCTAGTTTATGTTGCGACATGAGTGTCTTGTGTCGTGACATTAAAACTTTGTTGCAACACAACTTGTCATTTTCTCCTGCTCTAAATTTTGTCACGACATAAATTTCTTTGTCGCGACAATCTTCTGTTCCCTCCTCTTCATCTTTTGTCGCGACATAGTTTTCTTTTGTCATGACAGAAGTTTCTTCTTTTAGTTCTTCAACTTTGTTGCACCATTCTTTGCTATGTTGCAACATTCTTTTATGGTTCTTTTCAACCTTTATCGCGACAGAGTTTCTCACAATAGCATGGATCTGTTGTTGCGACAGACTTTTTCTTTGTGTGATAGAGAGTGCTGACCAAAGCTTGCCTGTGGCCCGAACTCTATGTCATGACGAACTTTGAAGATGTTGTGACATATTTTCTTCTTTGAGCTTTGTCGCTGGCTGAACTGTTTGTTGCAACATTGAAATCTTTGTCGCGACAAACTTGTCTTGGCTGGTCTCATGTCTCTTCCATTTTCTATTGCGACATAAAACTTCTCTGTCGCGACAGATATCTCTTACTCAGCAACTTTTATTGTCGTGACATAATCTTCTTTTGTCGCTACAGAGATTTATGCCTTCAGTTCTTTATAATGTAAGTAACATAGGTTTAATAATGTCATGACATTCTTCTTGTAATTCATACCAACACGTGCGACAATAGCCGTCTTTTTCGCAATAGAGTTCACCTCAACCTCATATTGTGTTTGTCATGATATAAAACTTCTTTGCCACAAGAAAGTCTTCTTCTCTTTCATTGTTGACTCTGAATGTTGTGTCGCGACATAGTTTTCTTCTGTCGAGACATAAAATATGCTTTGGTCTTGTCATAAGCTAAAATGTCTGTTGCAACATGGAAAACTTTGTCTCAGGCATATTGTATTGATTTGTCTCATTGTTTTGCCATTTTCTGTCGTGATAGAGTTGTCTTTTATCGCGACGGAGTTCATATGATATCTTCATTTCTTTATGTCGCGACAAAGTTATGAGATGTCACGACAAAATTCCACTGCCATTTGCTTGATCAGTGTCGCGATGGAGTAAGGAATGTCGTTACATTCTTCTCCATGAACTTCTTGATTTCTTGCCACAGTAGGTGTTCCGAAATCAAAAAAATTTATAAACCTAAATTCCTCCTACTGTCATAGCAAAGCTACTGCAATATAGCGGTTCTAAGGTCGAACACAGGGATGAGTTTTCTTCGTACAAATGACTTACAGTGAGATTAAAATTGGTGAATTTGGTTTGGATTATGGGATTTGCTAAACATAGTGAGGGTTTTGATGATGAAAATTGGAAATAAACTGAAGTAAAATAAGAAAAATAATGAAAGAAATCTCCTTGAAGTATCAGGATACTGGGCTTAGGATCCTAGGGCAACTAAGGGTTTCCAAGGTCATTTCCTCGCGTTGGGGAGGATGACATATAGTCATCTCTCGAACCGGATCTTCATTTAGTTTTAAAACCTAACCCAAAATAATTATCCTTTTGAAAAGCAGCATTTACAGAGCATAAATGTTCCCCGCAGTGAATACCCGTCCCCTAATCTAACCTACAGTGACTCATAGAAGACAACCAATCGACCTCGTGATCTATCAATAAGCATCCACTGAACCCAAAAAGATTGCCAACTACTGGTCAATCAAGGCATCTCAAGAGGATTTAAACCTAGATTGAAAGATAGAAACATAAATGCTCAAAATTGCTTGCGTTAAAAAACAGGGGAACCAAAATTTTGCCTTAAAACCGTTGCCCAGTAGCCCTCCTCTTCAAGGAGAAAAGCGGTCTAGCCAACCATCCTCCGAGTTGTCATCCTCGGGGTGTTTGGCCGAGAAAAGGAGAGAAAATGAGGGAAAGTGGAGAAAAAATGAAAAACGTGGGAGAGCTAAAAGCTTCTCCCCAAAAAAATTTATTACTGAATTGATTGATTGATACAGGGCTTGACTGAGGCTTATATACGCTTAGAGCTAAGGGAAATTACAAAAAAAAAAAAACAAAAACCAAAAGCTATTACAAGGGATAATATCGGAAGAAACAAAAAATTGTAACAAAAATTTGAGGTGTCAAAAAGCAGGTGAACAGTGGATGCTGGATTAATAGTGTCAGCATGATGCATGAACAGTGTCAAGAAGGAGTGAATTTTGCAGCGTAATTTCATGCTCCATTTTCTTCGCTTTTCGCTATTCTTCCTCGGGCCTTGTCTACACATCGAAGTTTGACTCGAATTCTTCGCGGCTTGATCGACTCAACAATTTTGGCATAATTAGCTCAAGAAAACTGTAAAATTTGCCATAAAAATGCGATCAGTAGAATAGCAGGTGGACCTTAATGTGCAAATCGGGTTAATTACGTTGATTTGTACATAAAAAGTGCTCAAAACCTGTAATAAATAGGGTTCAAAATAGCACTTTTTGAGCACTAATCACACCCCCTAATACACATTGCTAGTCCCTTAGCAATAAAAGAAAGAAAGAAAGAGCATACAAAATAAAATAAAAATTATGTTCACAAAAATTATATTTCAAAAAGGTTGTGATTGAGTAATGCCTAACCCTAAGTAAGAATCATCAAAGCCTGGCCCAATAACTATCTTGAGAGAATGAATGCGATACAAAATTGAGTATCAAAAGAGCCTCCATCTCGGTGAATTAATCAAAAACTTCCAATTGTACCTACATTTACTTGATCGCTTCAACACAACCGCCAACCGCATTCTCCCAACTAAGCTATCGCTCCACTCTAGACACTAACCAACCTAAATAGATCAGATCTACTCTTATTCCACACAACTCTTTTTGTGTTGTAGGTGCAATGCTGAGGAATCGACCTCACCAAAGTTCATGTAACGGGGATCTACCGATGACTCCCAACCAATTAAGGCTTAGGGCACCAAGTCATAAGGATCTTTTAACCACTAACTCTTCAGGTTTCACCCCGGACTCCAAATGATTTCGAAACTCCAACACCTACAACTTGCTAAACTCCACCCATCCACTCTGATGAGCTTAAAAGTCATCCATTTTCAGTCCATTTTTCTGATTGATTTCTATATAAAAAGCCCGATGAGCATGCTAAATGTGGAATAACTCACCAACCATCAGGCAAAGCAGAAATCTGCCAAGAGAAAGAAGAAATCAAGAAGAAAAGGAGCTAAAAATTGCCAACTGTGGATGTCGCAACTAAACATCAAGTCAGCGACAAGGAAAAGAGGTCGCGATATCGCTGACTCGATTCAGAATTGGTCCTAGGTTCGATCGTGAGGCGCAGGGTAAAGAATTTAGATCGCGACGTTATTTAGAGGTCGCGACCAGAAGATGAACCTTCTTGAGAGAATGGATAAGTGATAAAGGTTTTGTGTCGCGACACCGTAATTGATGTCGCTGACAACAACAAGTCACCACAGGAGCTAAGCAGTTCCTATACAGTAAGTCAAGTCATAGACTTTGTATAAGTTGAACACAAGGAAAGTAGGTCGCGACAAGAATTTGATGTCGCGACATCGACTAGCAGTGAGACACAAAAATTATGTCACGACTACGTACAAGGAGTTACGACCAGCATGAGGCTTGACTTAGTTGCAACTCAAATTCCAAGTCGCGACTGGATAGACAAAATGCAAGGAACAACCACGTCGCTGGTCAGAATCAAGGTCTGCATGTATTCATAGGAAGGGTCAAGGAACCAAATATAAGTCGTGACTAAGTGAAAGTTACCGCTACCGATCACTGAGACAAGTAAAGTCACGACGTAATCTGGTGTCGCGACCTAAAAACAAATTATTAAGAAGAGAAGTGAAGTCACGATAAGGAAACAATGTCGTTAATATCAACCTAAGGCAAGGTCACGACACAAAAACGAGTCGCAACACTAACAACCAATCAACTACAATTTTCCTCGAAACCCACAAGATGGCCACATCAAAGTTGTGGCCCAACTTCGTAACCCTATAATGCTGAAATGCTATTGAAGGATAGCAACTTCTTGGCGTCGTAATCCAGATCTGCAGTCAAGGCTCTTATTTAATTTTCTTTTCTTTATTTTTAGTTTTAATATTTTGTAGTAGATTGTTATTTTTGGAATTTCTCGGATCTCGATGTTAATGCTAAAGCTGGAAGGAATGCGTAATGCTATTTCCTTCCAAATTATCGCCCGATCGTCTGGGTCCAAATAAATTTTGGAATTCAAACTTCCAATTTCGATTTTACAATAGTTCTCGATCACAGCTACCGTTAGTGTAATTATAATCGAGAAGCTCAAACATTGAAAAACTCTATTATTAGAAATCATCTTTCCTGCAGAAAGTATCATGAACTTCTAAGTCAGGCCGCTTGTAAATCTATTTCCTCGGTTCCTCGATATTTAAGGTTGATCTCAATATCGCTTGTCCTATACCCACAATAGATCAGTTCTCATGCTCTTATTTCAGAGGCTCGAGTGACACGTAGAAGGCAATCTCGAGCGGTGAACAATTTCGAGGGTATGCGAACCCGGAGCATTGGGGATCTAATGAGTTTCCGCGAATTTTAATCGATAAATCCTCTCTCTCACTTGAAACTCGAGAATGAGCTTGAATGACTTATCAATTAAAAACAAATCCAGAGGTCACCGATTCGGTCAGCTGAGTTCAATCCCGTGTTAGCAAGGATCTAATCAAGGAAGGAATGAACTGTTTCAATTTGGAGGAAGAGAAACCAGTGAATTGTAAACCTTTGCTATATATATGTCTTAGGAGCTAAGGTTTGCAGTCCAGTATTAGGTAGGAAGTATTGAAAAAGAAAAATACCCAGAACAAGGCAACCCAGATTACAAGTAATTGTCTAACTGCTAAAGAAACAGGGAAGATCGGATGACTAAAAGTATTGCTAGGAGAGATCCAAATTGCACTACCATCGCCCTTGGATTGTATTTCAAATCAGGGTTCAAGAAGTAGCTTACGTGAGTAGTAATACGTGCAGAATCGAAGTTTCACAATAGCAGAGTTCTTCAATGCTCCCTTTGTTATTAAACACATCTTACCGAATTCTTATTTTAGATTTTTCAGACTTATTTCATTTTGTTCTTAGTTTACATATCTTTAGATTTTTACATCTTAAGGTTTACTAAATAGATTCCATTTGCCTATCAAGGTCCAAATAGTATAGAGTTCGAGTAGTTAGGGTAGTTGATTGAGAATTCTTGAGATCTCTGTGGGAATGATACCGATTCTTACATTCAGATTACTACTAGATGACTGTGCACTTGGTGACTCAATCTACTATTTTTAAATCATGAATATTAAGAGAAAATTATTTTGTCAGGTTAAATATTTCCAAAATAACATGGATATAAGAGAAATGTAAGACTCTTGTAACTATGTTAATTTGAGGGGTCTTAAGTCTATAGAACAAAGGAACACAACAAGTTTCTATAACTATGTTGCCGGGGATTAGACAATATACCTTTGGTAATAATGTTATAAATTTGTATATGTCATTTGGTCGTCAACAAGTTTTATGGCGTCGTTGCCGGGGATCGAAAGAATTTTGTGAATCAATATTCAGACCAAAGAGCAAAATACTAGTTTGTACACAAATTATTTTGCTAAGAAAATAGAAAATTTACAAAATAAGATTCAACAGCAGTAGCTTTACAAGCTACTGAAATTTTTTTATGAGCTTTTCATGTTAAATACAAGTTTTGATATCACTCGATCTACTTCCGATCTCGCATGTTACAATTTCAGGTTAATTCATGCACAGGAAGCCAGGAGCTGAATTGTTACCACTAGACACTGAGATCGAAAGAACACTTAGAGGGCTAAGAAAAGTTAAGAGTGCAGAAGTAGCAGAGATGGCAGACGAAAGATTGACCCAGGCAGTCAACCAAGAATTCGCAGCAGAAATACCTCAAGAGCGAGACACTATGGAGGATTTCTGGAGACCAGTTATCCATGAAGAATACTTAGCGTTGAGAGACGCCCAGCAATAGAGCTAACACCCCAGCCTGCCGCCCCTAATAACCATGGTTCAACAGAACCAATTCACAGGTCACCCTTCTAAAGATCCCAACGAACACTTGGAGAGGTTTCTGAGAATGGCCAATACAGTTAAACTGAATGGTGTGAGACCATAAGTGATTAAGCTATAGTTGTTTCCATTCTTTTTAAGAGATACCGCATCATGGCTGACTCCATTACCATATGGATCCGTTAACACATGGGAAGAGTTGATAGCTTACCCGAAAGGCATTCTTTCCTCCTCTCCCTCACCCAAGAAGAGGGGAAATTACTACTTTCTCAAACAAGGGAAGATGAGAGTCTGTGACACCGGTTGAGAGTATAAGAGGGTCGTCAAGAGATGTCCATGCACCGATAGACCTAAAGACACAAATGGACATCTTCTACCACTCTATGAATTATACCTCAAAGGGTATAATTGATGCGTACCATGAGTGAAGAAGAGCAGAAGAAGCAAGATACCGATCAAGGATCTTGTTAGGTGCATGAAACCTCCTTCGAATCCTCGTGGAGCAAGAACAGTGAGCAAAGGGAATGGAATGATTGAGTCAACAAGATAATCGCTATGGAGCAAGCTGGACGATTGATGTATCGTTGATAAAAGAATGCACTCGCATGAAATAGGAGCAAAGTGGGAAAGAGAAGGAAGAGTAAATAATGCCGAGGGGCGACCAAGAGGGTTCCTAAGTGCAAATGAGGAGGCTAACTATTCGAACGAGCACAGCCATATCATTTCAAGCCTAACCCCAACCTCGCAACCCATTATACCCTGGAAGATTAAGGAAACCATGTGGGAATTTCTCTTATGGTGTAGGAGCACAACACGTCCCAAGACATGGGCAGAACTTTCAGCACGGGTATGCTCCACCAAGGTTCCAGCAACAGCAACAAGGAGAGGGCAGAAATGACTATCAGGGTCAAAGGAGGACCCGCACTCGAGGACCGTATGTCGTACTCGCTGGAGAAAATAAAAAGCTGATCAATGTCCACGAACAAAGGTTTGCAGAATTGGAAGCTTCAAATACCAATTCTCAAATTTTTCAAACAACCACCAATGCATCTCTCGTCCTAGAAACACAACAGAATCGCCCCGATCCCCGCAGACCAAAATAAAGATGCTTTTCCTGACAAAAGAAAACTAAAGACCGCATGGCAGCAAACTTAGAAGTGGAAGAGAATTAGAGAAGGAAAAGTCGTAGAAAGATGAAGGCAACAAGGAGAAGGGAAGTCTAGAAAAGACCGCAAGACTTAAAAGGAAAAAAGGAAGAACAACAAAGAAGAAGAAGATAAAAGAGAGCCCAGAACTCTACGCCTCGTTAGCTCCATTCTCCGCAGAGACTCCAAAAAGTCAAAGATAGAGGGAGCGCCTCACAGGTTTTTAGAAAACTCAAGAAGTTGAGATACATGCCATTCACGTAAGTGGTAACTCAAATACCACTTATGCCATTCTTGAAAGAAATTTTAAGCAAGAAGAGAAGAATCATAGAGTAAGGAGTATGAATCCGATCGTTACTGCAAGGCAAAGGATAAATAAGAATTCGCTTCGTAGAAGATGAAGGGACCTGTGAAGTTTCACCATCCTTGCACCATTGAGAATTTGAATTCCAAAGGCTCTTTTGTGACTCAGCACAAGTATTAACTTAATGTCATTATCCTGCTGCAAGGTAGGCCTGCTTGGGGAGCTCAATCCCACTACAGTTACTCTCCAAATGGCGGATAGAACAATGGCTAAACCTGAAGGAGTCATTAAAGACGTGATTATAAAGGTGGGGAAATTCATTTTTCCTATAGACTTTATCATCCTAGACATTGAAGAAGATTCACAAGTCCCCCTGCTGCTAGGAAGGCCATTCCTTGCAACTAGAGCTGTTTTAATAGATATGCAGAAAGGAGTTCTCACTCTCAGGGTTGGAGAGGAAGCAGCTAACTTCAACCTAATCAAAAGTTTGAAGAACTTAGACACAGATAGGGAAGATCACATGTTAGTAGAAGATGTCTACCTCAACAACTCTGATTGTTATTATGATTGTAATGCACTCCCTATCAATGAAAATGAGATGAATTCGCATCTCAAGGTGTTAATTCGCCTTCCGCACACGCCTTACACTCATCGGAAAAACGTGTTGAGTCTTAACTAAAACAAAGACGACAAAGTGGGACAAGAATGAAGAGAAGGAATTCATCAAGAGACAAGTGCGTATAAGGTTTTAAAAAGAGTTGCCATGTCATCTCGAATATAAGTTTACTGAGCTACCAAAGAGTAAGCCAAGAATTATCTCTCGCTAGCCTCGCACGTCAAGAAACGAATCGAAAAATTTTGAAGAAATATCGTAGTCGATTGCTCGTCCATTGATGAATTAAAGGGTATCACCACAATATGCATGCACAAAATCATAGAGGAAAATGCAAAACCATCCGCTGAACATCAAAGAAGACTAAACCCGCTTTGTTAAAGTCATTGTAAAGGAAGTTCTCAAATGGTTAAATGTCGATTTTATATATGCAACTCGCATGCCTCGGGTTAGCCTACCCATGTGGTTCCCAAGAAGGGTGGGTTCAATTGAACTGCATGAAAAACGAATAATTCCTACAAGGATCGTGGATGGGGTGGAGAGTATGCACTGACCACGGAAGTTCAACACCGTAACCAGAAGGATTACTTCCCCATTGCCCTTCATAGATCAGATGTTGGATAGGTTAGCAGGACACCCTCATTTTTGTTTCCTAGATGGATATTCCGGTTATAACCAAATTGCCATTGCGCCTGAGGACCAGGAGAAAACCACATTCACATGCCCCTATGGCACCTTTGCCTTCAGAGGTGTATGATGTCCATGTTCTCAGATTTGGTTGAAAAGGTCATGGAGATTTTTATGGATGACTTCACAGTGTATGGATCCAGTTTTGAGCATTGCCTGAACAACCTGGAAACAGTACTTCAAAGATGCAAGGACAAACAGCTAGCATTAAATCGAAAAGCTACTTCATGGTAACAAGGTAGCTGTCCTCGGGCATAAAATTTATGCTACAGGACTAGAAGTGGACCAATCAAAGGTTTCCATTATCAAGACTCTTGTACCTCCCACAACAGTAAAAGGGATAAGAAGTTTCTTGGGACATGCTAGATTCTATAGAAGATTCATCAGAGACTTTTCAAAAATAGCGAAACCATTATGCAGATTGCTGGAAAAAGACACAAGGTTTAATTTTGATGACTCCCAGCGCCCAAGAAATCAAAACCAGACAGTTCGTGCACCGATCATGGCTGCACCGCATCGGATAAAGGGTTCGGAATAATGTGTGATAGTGATTTCAAGAATGTCAGACAAAGCGTTAACGTATAAGAGGTCTGTGGTCATATACTATGCTAGCAGAACCTTCAATGAAGCCCAAGAAAACTATTCAACTACTGAAAAGGAGATGCTAGCCATAGTTTTTTCTTGTGAGAAATTCAGGCCATACATTTTGGGATCCTATGTTATAGTTCACACTGATCATGCAACAATCAAATATCTGATGATAAAGAAAGAAGCCAAACCAAGACTTATAAGGTGGGTGCTGTTGCTACAAGAGTTTGATCTGGAGATTAAAGATAAGAAAGGTTGTGACAATGTGATAGCTGATCACTTGTCCAGAGTAGAAAAAAACAAAGTAAAAAAGGAGAAGGAGGATTACCCAGAGAACTTCCTGCATGAGTTAAATCGCTTAAATTGTCATTCCAACTCCCATGGTATGCTGATATCGTGAATTATTCGCTTCAGGAGTAGTCCTGACCATTTACCAAATGTAAAAGAAAGCTAAGGGATCGACAGTGTACTACATCCGGATGACCCACTGCTATTTAAAAGAGGTGTTGACATGATTATAAGAAGATGTGTGCCGTAGAGTGAACAATGCAAGATTTCAATGAATGCCATGCATCACCATATGGGGACATTTTTCCTGAGAAAGAACACCATAAGATACTCCAATCGATTTATTGGCCCACTATCTTCAGATTTGCGTTTAATGGGTCAATTATGTGATAGATGCCAAAAGATTGGAAATATCATCGAAGAAATGAAATGCCCTTACAAGGCATACTGCGGTGCAAATTTTATGTATGTGAATAGATTTTACGGGACCCTTCCCACCATCACTGAAACCCTCGCATACCGCCGAAGTGGATTATGTGTCCAAGTGGGTGAAGCAATAGCATGTCCAAGGAATGACGCCAGTAATCGTTGTAAGTTTCGCAAAGGAACATTTAAGCGCATTCAACACCCAGACTATCATCGTTGATTTGGGAAGCCACTTTGCAAACAAAATATTTGCAAAGCTCATGAGCAAATATGGGATCAAACATATAATGAGCCTAGCTTATCACCCCCAGACTAATGGACAAGCAGAAATTTCCAATAGGGAGATTAAAAGGATCCCCGAGATCAGAGTTCAAGTAGGGAAGGATCGGCTTTCCAAACTTGATGATGCACTTTCTGGGCTTACAGATCGCAGATTCAAAACTCCCATCGGGATGTCCCCATTACGTAGTTGTCTTTGGCAAACCATGTCACTTCCTCTTGAACTGGAATATAAAAGCTATGTGGGCCATCAAGAAGCTGGAACTTCATTTCCAAACTCGCAAAGAAGAGACTGCCTAACCGAATGAACCGAAGAATCGGAGAACCAAGCCTATGATAATGCTAGATATACAAGGAAAAAACAAAGAAATGGCATGATCAAAAGGACTGGTGAGAGAATTTGAGTTGTGTGGATCGTGTTTTTCTATTTAACTCCAAAGTTAAGATTATTTCCAGGAAGTTGAAATCGAATGAGTGGACCATATACAAGTGGGTGTCGGGCAATACCTGCAAAGAACATTGAGGACTCGATGGCCGGGAAGAATTCACACGGTCAAAGACTAAAGCACTATCTCACAGGGAGAGTGGAAAAGAAGAACTCCAGCTGGTTAATTGAGAGAGAGAAGGCTTAAACAAAAAGAATAAAACAAGCCTAGTCCAAATGAAGGACTCAAAACTGAAAGAAATTGGAGGCAACCCATAGATTTTTACTTCTTTATATGAACTTCTATGTGTTTTTAATCACTTAATTTGATTTTTCTTAGTTCTTTGTAATGATTTGTTAGGACTTGCTAAGTCAAGATTTGTTCATCATCAGAATCCTTTGAAGTTGTTTCATCACTTATGCACTCGTGTGAGAAGGAACCAATTAAAGGAAGGCTCCAAAGACTTCACAGATGTACGATTCTGAAAGGTATACTCATCTCCTACACAAATTTCAGATTTAATTGAATTGCATGTTTGAGTTGATGTTAGGGAATGATATATTGGAGTTAAGAATTTGTAATTGATAAGGAATGCATAGCTATTTAGTCATCAAACTCAGGGCAAATGCAGACTAGGTCGCGACCAACTATTTTGGTTGTAACCTAGTAAGTACTAAGGGGAGAACAAGGGCACAGGTCGCGACATAACATTTGGGTCGCTGATTCGTGCCACGGTAGGGTGATCGGAATCAACAATATTTGTTTCCTATGCTCTCCACGCGTAGTCAAGCTACTCGCAAAGATAGCTGCCTAGGGCCGAACACGAACAGTTTTCATCCTACCGAATGATTTACATTAGTGTTTGAAAATGGTGAGACTTTTTGTTTGGATTTTTGGATTTGGTTGAAAAACAAAGGAGGTTGTTTGTTCACCGGTTAACTATAATTAGCTTAAATGAAAGTGTGAAAATGGTAAACCTCAAGGCTCGGGGTCACTAGCCGATAACATAAAATGCCAAAGTCCTCGAGTTATTTCTCGCATTAGGCAAATGATACTTAGTCAAAGCCAAACCGGATCTTGTTTCTTAGCTATAAACCTAACCCTAAAAACCACCCTATTTGAGTCAACCCTGCTACAAGCACCAAAGTTCTATTCAATGAAACCCTAAGTATTTAACCTCATTCCCATGGCTCGTAAATGACATCTAAAGAATATCGCAGCATCTACCATTAAGAATGCATCAACCCTAAAGCATGGAAAAAGTATCGACCAAAGGAAAGACATTAAATGGCATTAAACCTAGTCGGGAAAGTCGGGAACCATAAAGGCAAGATCAGAACATTCAAAGCATGAGGACAACCTCAATGACTCCCAAAACTGCTTAACCCTCCTCTTTCAAGGTTATGAGGCTTGAGCCAAGCATCCCTTGAGTTGTCATCCTAAAGGGGGTGTTTGGCAAATGAGAAAACAGAGAAAGAGAGAGAGAAGAGAGCAAAGTAAACCTGAAATGGTGTCGCGTGGGAAACCTGTGTATTAAATGAAAAAGTTACTAGGTTACAAAGTTGTAAAATATAGGCCAATCTCCAAAGTGTGAGAAAATACAAAATGCCAAAATATGAAATTACATAAGGACAAATGGTAATTAATCAAAACGTATCGCTTAGAACCAAAAAAATACCAAAATCACAGTCGAGCACTCATTATAAAGAATTCTCGCTTAGCATAGCTTAAATTTCCTGGCTTATGTTAGAGAAATTTCAAGCTACCTAGCGAAATTATGGAGATAATGAAATTGGAAAATTTTCAGAACAAGAATTCTTGTTAAGAGCATTTAAATTTAACATAGTTTAGTATGTTTCTGCTAGATTGCTAAATTTTCTCGCTATGATCGCAATTTCAAAGATCCCAACGAAATTTTCGCAATCATAGCGAAACCCTCGCCTGTTCCCGCCTGCTTTGTCGCATCCCTTCCGCAGACTTTTTTTATTCATCACTTTGTCTTCAATTCTTCACTGCATCTTGACATTTCATCGCCCAAATTTCTGAAATCATCGAGATTCTGATTCAAGACCAATAAGAAGCCAAGAAGCTCGCGAACCTAAGTTCTAACATCTCGCAAAACTATCCAAAACAATCTCGAAACAAATTAGAAGCACTAAGTGGACATGTACGTGACAATTGGCTTAATCATGATTAGTGCTAAAAAGCACTCAAACCTATCTTAAATAAATGGCTCAAAATAGCACTTTTGGGGCACTAATCAATAGCATCAGAACAAATTCTTCAAAAGACATCGGCTACCCACACAACTCAAACTATGTCGCACATTATTCGTTGGATCAAAAATGTAGAAATGCTAGATGTCGCAACCAAATAATTTACTGTTCTCCCACAACCTACTTATGTCGCGACAGACTATGATATGTCGCGACATAAGTGGAAAGTGTGCCACCTAATAAATTTTTTATTCGCCTCTAAATCTAAGGACGTTACATAATCGTATTGCAATTTAAGTCGCGATACGTTAATTAATTGAAGTAATAAAGAGTCCACAACAATGATTTGATTGCATACGTTGAGAAACTCCCTCCATCATTATTTCATCCTTGGGAACGAACACAACTCTTCATCTTTTCAATTCTTACAAACCCTAGATTCAAAACTCCTCCTGAAAACAATCCGATTTCTCAAATGGCTGAACCTTCAACCCTAATCCCAAATCTAAGTGAGATCATGGAAGAGTATACTCAGCCCGAAGAGGAGGCTCGTCTGGAACCTTCAGGGGAAACTAGGCCGTCAGAACTACCAGAAGTTCAACCAGGATCTGAGCAACAGGCAGAAAGAGAAAAAGAAAAAGGGGAAGAAGAAGAGGAAGACGCTTTCGTGTCAGAAGAGGGTTTCTCCACCCGGGAGTAAAGTAATTATGCCGTAAGGGGGCTTCATTCTGGAGAAAGAGGTTTTATAAACACATTCCCTCAAGGAACTAATAGAATAGAGAGGTTGGGAGAGTTTCTGCAAGCATCAAAAGTCAGGATACGCAGCAGTAGTCAGGGAGTTCTACTCCAACCTGGTGGGGAGGAAAGATAACTCTGTTTATGTCAGAGGAGGGTGGGTGCCTTTTGGGGCAAAAACCATCAACGAGATGTACAGGATGCATATGTGGCATGGCTCCAAGTTCAAGAAGTTGATAAACAATCCCGACCGTGAGAAGATTACAAAAAAATCGATAAATGGCGGGCAGGTCAAGGAAAAGGAGGTTACAGAACGATAAACAGGGGAGACTTGACAGAAGAGGCAAAGGTTTGGTTTTACTTTATTGCCTCTGTTATGATTCCAACCAAACATGTCTGCTCCGTCCGGGAACAAGAAGCAATCATCTTGTATGCCTTGTTGAAAGGGTACAAGATCAATGCTGGAGCAATCATTGAAAGCTCTATATTGAGATATCATGAAGGAAATAAAAGTGGGATTCCGATCCTCACCCAAAGAATCATCACAAGGCTATGTTTCATGGCCTGTAGTAAAGGGACTTGGCCGTATATTGTACAGAATGCTCCCAAAGCTTCACCCTCGACTCGACCAGAGGATCAAGGGGCCAGAATAAAGTCTAAAGGATTATAGTTGAGGCCTATCTGCAGAAAATGCAAAACAAAAGAGACAATCTTCCGACATGCATCCGTAAGAGAAGATCCCGTGATGCACATCCAAAAGAGAACACCTTTCTTGCGCAGGACAGAGATCCATGATGAAAGCCCATGAATTTCTCAATTCCACCGGCGCCTCTTCCCCAATCGTAAATAGAGATTTGTGAGAACCCAGGAAAGTTCTATGAGCTCAGGGAACAATCAAATAACGGAGTACTCATTTCCATTAAGAAGACATGGAAGAAAGGAGGAGAAAGTGAGCCTCCAAGAAATCCGTATGTATGATGTGTGTACGGCGTAATTGAAGAGAAGAGATTAGCAATGGGAAGAAGAAATGAATAGAAGAGAAGAGGTGTACTAAGTGTAATCTAAGTATAAGAGATCGGCATAAAAGAGAAATGAACGGTAAGAGAAGAGCAGAGGAAGGAGTTCCTTTGCCATCAAGAGGAACAATCAAGAAGAAAATGGAGGAAAGCAGATCAAGATCTAACAAGAAGGCAGCCGAGCCATGAATCGTTCTACAACAATCAGTATGATCGCGATTCCCAACTCCTAACCTTAAGAAAGGGACTCCCGTATCTCGGAAGCCAAAACTACGGAGCGTGACCAAGGATTCAAATTCCTCTACATGTCATTGTTCAAGGACTTTGAGAAGAAGATGAAAGACAGAGATCGAGAGCTTGATGACAATGATGCCTTCAGAAGAAAGAATTGGCTTGAAAATTTTGATTTGGTTAACAATAATCTGTCCAAATTTTTAGAAGTCATGATTGAAATGGAACGCACAATGAACACACTGGGAATGAGACAAGATGATCTAGTCAAAAAGGTTAATCTCACCAACGAATTGGTCCTTAAAGAACAAATAGAGAAGGAAAATGACAAGAAGAAGAAAAGAATGGAAATGAAATCTCTTAAGTTCTCCTAGTTTGCGAACCTCGATTCAATCCTCCAATCCTTTGTCTCCTTCAAAAGAAAACAACTTCCCAAATGATCTATCTTTTCTTCCTCTCTTCCAACCGTGACTCAACTCTACTATCTCATGAATAAAATAAGAAAATTTTTTAAAGAGAACATTATTCTCGATATCGCTTATAGTTAGAATTTACTCATTATTTGTTGCTTGGATTGCTAAGAAAATAATGTAGGATTTAGCTCTCAAAAATAAGGGAATGATCTTTACCAACTGAAATTAGGTATTACAAAGTAGCATGTTTCTGAATACAATAGATTGCAAAATTGGAAAATGATTATCGGCCGATAGAACAAATATACTTCGTTGTGTCATTATAAATAAGAACAAGTACAAGTCTAGAAGAAATAATACACTTTGGTCAAAAATCATGAAACTTTGAAAGGAATTAGAAACACCGGGAAATTCTCGGATGAGAAACTATAGTCCTAGAACTTGTTGATTATTGATTAAGGCGAAAATCCTTAGGTGAAACAAACCCAACAAGAAATTATGAGCTATCTCTGCGCTTTGAGCTTTTTCACTACTCCTAAAATATGCTAATGCATAAACCCTAGTTCCTTGATTTGAGCCAAATAAGCCTTATTTCTTCAATGAACAAAGAACTAAAAAACTCCAATTCCATCCCTTGCAAATACCTCAAAGAAAGAGCCCTAACTATCCAGCCTGGGCCCGTAAAACTCACTATAAAGGAAGAAACAAGCCTTGGGGGAAAGATATTTCCAAATGTTACAAGGTGTGAGAAGAAGAAGTAAAGAAGCAGGAATTAATGAAAAAGGGAACCAGGTTTTGTCTCAGGTCCTATCTCCTGAACCCACAAGCTCATAGTGTTCAAATCTAGCACCCTGTAATGCCAATTGTATGGGAGTTGCTAGCTCAAAGTTCTCTAAGAGTGATAGAAAGCCTAATAAGACAAAACATTGCACTACTCCCATTTATAGAGAGAAATACAAAGAGAATCCCGTAAAAGCGGGTACCGACCGATAAGGTGCAAACAAGTAAGTCATGTCATAAAAAGGTCGTAAAAAGATGCATCAAAGTTAAGATCGAGGGAAGGGATATTAAAGGTCCTAAGGAAGAGATGAAAAGTAGAAGGCACGCCAGCACAGCAGAAACCGGGTGATTTAAGTAACTTAAATTTTTCCATCATCTACCCAATTACCTTAAGCCCAACATTACAAGCCTAAAAGACTCCTATTGATCTTGAAGGTTGAATTTACCTACATTAGTGGGAGACCAATATGAAAACAAGCTCATGGACTTTCAATAAACGGTCTAAGGAAATTTAAGATAACTAATTCAATAAGAAGATGAAGAGGATTAGAGACTACATACACATTTAACCGTACTTGTTGAATAAACTGCTTACTCATATTATTTCATCAAGAAATTCTTAGAAGGGAAGTATATCATTTCTCATTTTGAGTCGAAATCGAAGTTGAAATGACGTCAGTATTTTATTCCCGCTAGAAAGGGAATGAGAAAGATTGTGGTATGAACAGAAAATGTCCTAAAAATTTTAGTTTATTTATTTGAGGACAAACACTCTTTCTTTCTTTGCCTCGAGGGCGTTGTAATTTAAGTTTCAGGAGTTTGATGAGCTTAAAAGTCATCCATTTTCAGTCCATTTTTCTCGATGATTTCTATATAAAAAGCCTGACGAGGCGCGTAAATGTGGAATAACTCACCAAACCATCAAGTAGAAATTAAAGAGAAAGAAGAAATTGCAAGAAAAGGAGCGAAAAAAAAATTTGGTTGAATCCGTGACGCCTGAACTAAAACATTGAAGTCGCGATAAGGAAAAGAGGTCATGAAGACAAGACTGATTCAGAATTGGTCCTAGGTTCGTATCGAGGCAAGCAGCAAAGAATTTAGATATCGACGCGTATTTAGAATCACAACGTAACATGAAACCTTCTCGAGAGAATGGATAAGTGATAAGAGTTTCTTATGTCGCGATGCACTGATGTCTGACAACAACAAGTCACCACAGAGCTGTTTGCCCTACAAGGCAAGTCAAGTCGTGACTTTGCATAAGTTTAACAAAGGGGAAAGCAGGTTGGGCATAAGAATTTTGATGTCACACACACTTAGCAAATAGACACAAAATTATGTCACGACCAGACACAAGGAGTTACTACTGTTATTGAAAGGCTTCTGACTTAGTTGCAACTCAAATTCCAAGTCGCGAATTGGACAGACAAATGCAAGGAATATCCGATGTCGCACAGAACTGGCTGGTCGCACACAGGAAGGCTGGAAGGAAACCAACATAAGTCGTGACTAAGTGAAAGCCATACCGTGAGGTCAGACAAGTAAAGTCACGACGTGGAATTGGTGTCGCGACCTAAAAACAACTCACAAGCAGATAAGTGAAGTCACGACAAGGAAACAATGTCGCGACATCAAACTAAAGGTAAGGTCGCGACACAAAAATGGAGTCGCAACACTAACAACCAATTGGGCCAATTTTCCTGAAACCCACAAGATGACACATCAAAGTTAGGGCCCAACTTCAGAACCCTATAAATAAGCAAATGCTATTGAAGACGCACTTTTCGCTACTTGACCCAGGAGATCCGGTAAAATATCATTGCTGCTCTTATATTTTGAATTTTCTTTCTTTTTTATTTTTAGTTTTTTTAATATTTTGTATAGATTGTTATTATTTCCTTTGAATCTCTCATTGATTCACGTAGTCAAGTTGAAGCCGAATGCGTAATGCTATTTCCTTCAATTAATATGTTTGATCGTTTCAAGTCCAAACAGGCCTCTTGGAATTCAAACTTCCAGCTTCCGATTACGTAGTTCTTGATCATGGAGCTACCGTATGTAATTAAGTAATTGAGAAGCCTGCCCATTGAAAAAACTTCATTAGAATCATCTTTCCCAGAAGTATCATGAACTTCAAACCGGTCGCTTTGTAAATCTATTTCCTGGTTCTGGATATTTAAGTAGTTGATCTCAATATCAGTGTCCTATACCCACAATAGGATTGTCTCATGCTCTTATTTCCAAGAGGCCCTCTGAGTGACACAGAGAAGGCAATCTTAAGAGTGGTGAACAATTTCTTGAGGGTATGCGAACCTGATATTGGGGATCTAATGAGCTCTACGAACTTTAATCGATAAATCCTCTTCTCACTTGAAACCGAGAATGAGTTGAATGACTTATCAATTAAAACAAATAGAGAGGTCACCTCGATTCGAATAGTGAGTTCAATCCCGTGTTAGCAAGGATCTAATCAAGGAACGAATGAATCGCTTCACTTGGAGGAAGAGAAACTCAAAGTGGAAGGAACCTCGCTATATCTATGTCTTGGGTGAGCTAAGGTTCGCAGCACCAAGATTGCAGAAGTATTGAAAAGAAAAATACCTGCAGTAAGGCAACCCAGACAAGTAATTGTCTAATCCTATTTTCGAAAGAAAATAGTAAGATTGATGACGGAAAGTGCCGCTAGAGAGATCCAAATTGCACTACCATCATCCTGGACGCATTTCAAATCCGTGGTTCGCTGAAGTAAAGCTTACGTATAGTACGCAGAATTGAAGTTTTCGCAATAGTAGTAGTTTCACGTTCTCAAAGATAACTGATCTATTTAATTCTTATTTGTGATTTTTCAGACTTATTTCATTTGTTCTAGTTTACATATCTTTAGATTTTTACATATATTTTTTTTTCTTTTTCTACGTCTCTCTCTCTCTCTCTCTCTCTCCCCCCCCCCCCCCCCCCCCCCCCCCCCCCCCCCCCTCTCTCAAATAGATTCCATTTCGCTCTATCACTACCAAACAGTATGAGTCTCGAGAAGTTAGGTGTTGATCGAGAATTCTCAGATCTCCTCGTGGAATGGACATCGACTACATTCATTTTTACTACTTGTACGACTGTAATCTCTGCAAAGTGTAATAGATCAATCTGCTATTTTTAAATCATGAATATTAAGAGTAAATTATTTTGTCAAGCAAATATTTCCAAAATAACATGGATATAAGAGAAATGTAAGACTCTTGTAACTATGTTAATTTGAGGGGTCTTAAGTCTATAGAACAAAGGAACACAATAAGTTTCTATAACTCTGTTGTCGGGGATTAGACAATAGTCATTTGGTAATAATGTTATAAATATGTATATGTCATTTGGTCGTCCCGACACACTTTCGATGTAAGCGAGAAGCACTAAGTCGGTGGCTCCCGACCCCGGTTGGCTTAGAGACACGGGCTTTAAAGGCTTTCGTCGTATACCCACCTCGGGCCAGGTACTCGGGTTTCAAGACGAAAAATTTACAATTTACCTCTCTTCTCTCTTTTCTTTTCTTTTTATTTTCTCTTCTTTTATTTTGGAAGACACATTGGCCTTCTATTCATAGGGGTCCTTAACCTATTAAAGGTGGTCAACGAAACTAGGATAGGTTTCGCAAAGTTTAGGAGGTAGGCAGTTTTTTAGCCTATTGTTGAAAACTGATGTGCACTGTGTGTGGTTAGCTAAAGGTGAAAAAAAAAGGGTCAAAAGCAACAAGAGTTCAACTGATCATCCACTAAGTAGGCATGGGACAATCTAACATCTTAGGGGCTGACAATATTTCAATTTTTCAAACTATAGGCTAGGCAAAACACAAAAAAAAAAAAAAAAAAAGATGCAATTTTTGAAAAAGTAAGTTGTATAGTATATGACACAAATAGGAAAACCAACAAGCCATTTGAACATACCAAAATGGGTTTGCTCAAAAATAATAACAAAAGCATAATAAATGTCACTTCCTTCGCTAACTCTCCTCTGACGAGTAATATAAATTTATGCAATGGGGCTTGGATTGGAAAGTTAGAGAAGGAAGTGCTACCTCCTGATGAGGATGCCTAGTTGTTGGGTGGGAGACTTATGAGGCTTTCCATCGGAACCTTATTCGTTCCAGTTTGAACCCCAGGAAATAAACAAGTTAGGAGAAGAAAAGAGAGGAAAAAAGTGACCAATTAGAGAATTTTTAAAATTACACCTTCATAATAATTTCAAAAGTGTTCTTTATGGCTATATTTAGATTTTACATTCTCTAAGCTTTCTAACGGTATAGAAGCATACAAAAGCAGAGTTCGAGATAGAGAAGAAGACAAAGTTATGGTCAAAACAAAATTGAGGTACATGGCTGGAGGAAGTTGTAGAGGCCGCGAGGTTGCGAAAATTCGCAGCAGATGCGAAATATATATATATATATATATATATATATATATATATATATATATATATATATATATATATATATATATATATACTGCTATATATATATATCATAAAAGACAAAATAGAGCCTTGATTGCACGAGAAACCAACATTTCGCAACACGGAATGAGTGCGGGTTGCGGGGAATTCATAACAGTCGACTTGCAAAATTTAAGCAACTGCGAGAATTTCACGAACTATGAAATTCTATATTTTACTTATGCTCAAAATTAAGCAAAAACACAAAATCTGCTTGCAGAAAAGAATTTAAAAAAATGCGAGAAAAATGAGAATTAATCTAAAAACAAAGATTAACTAAAAATTAGAAAAAATCTAAAAAGAAAAAGTAGAAATCAAAATAAAAATAGAATAAAATAAAATAAGGCAGAAAAATGAAAACAAAAAGTGGGAGAATGTGCTCCCCCTGACGGATTTCTCAACCCTTTGGAGGCTATAAAGCGAGGTGGAGCTTATATGCAGAAATCTTTGAGGTCGGTGCTCCATGTGAACCGACACCGAACCATCCAGCATTGCCATGCTTAATTGTGGCGGCTACCATCTTCTTTGAGGTAGTGACGAAGGTTTGAACAATGGCCACTAGCTTCTTGATGTTTTGCTGGGCAGGCAATGTAGATGAGATGGCCCCTTTGCTTGTGTGAGGAGAAGGTTCTTGAGTAAAGGTTATCACTGCGGGCAAGGTATACACTAGGTCGAGGAGAGGTGCTTAGCGGTTGGGCGATGGACTTTTGGGGGCTCTTGTTCTTCCTTTCCTTTACCCTCCTGATCTGGCATTAGGAGAGTTTCTTGCTGTTGTTTATTGCTCCTCATTGTGTTGTCGTGGGGGCTCTTCTTTTGGATTCACTTCCTCTTGGTGAAAATGTTGCGATTGGTGACCTTCGAAATAGATACTATGAAGTTGTCAAATTCTGCTCCATTTTCACTTTGAAGTCCGTAATTCTGTTCACATTATTTTCCATAGTGTCAATTTAGACTTAATTGAGCATTGATTGTCTTACGCTCTTCCTGAAAGTCACCCACTAGCTTGAGTTCGAGATGGCTTACATTTCCATTGGAGGGTTGGTTGTGGTGGTTGAGGTAGGGAGTTGAAGCATAAGATGGAAGCGGGAGGTGCATACTATGGAGTTGGGTCCCCATTGAGAGGTTTAGGTGGTTCCTTGACTAGGTTGCCAAATTTCCCGCACTAGATACGTTTGTTGGGCACCATGCATGAGAACACATTTACAGCTCACCATGGAGAGTTTCTATAGTCCCTCTCATGGACACATGGGCTTGGGTTTTCCCTCGTATTGAGTATGTTGCTCTCCCCTCTAGGTGTTCCATTTGAATTACATGTTTGAGATCACTCGACAAAGCACCCATTGGAACATGCACTCCTGCTAGAAAGAACCTAGGAAGCGAGCATGACAACCAAAGAAGCAATCCTACCTAATAGGTTAGGGTTACTTAAAAAAATATAAACTGTGAACTAAAATTAAGAAGACTAACAGTAAAATATATACAGGAAAAAAAATTCACCAGGACTTGTGATGAGGATTACAAGTGTTCATCAGGTCATCAAATGCACTTAGGCACCATCCCCAGCAACGGTGCCATTTGATTCGTGCCACAGTAGGTGTTCCGGAATCAACAAAATTTATAAACCTAAATTCCTCCTACTACTGTAGCAAAGCTATTGCAGTATAGCGGTTCTAGGGTCGAACACAGGGATGGGTTTTCTTCATACAAATGACTTACAGTGAGATTAAAATTGGTGAATATGGTTTGGATTATGGGATTTGCTAAAAACAGTGAGGGTTTTGATGATGAAAATTGGAAATAAACTGAAGTAAAATAAGAAAAATAATGAAAGAAATCTCCTTGAAGTATCAGGATACTGGGCTTAGGATCCTAGGGCAACTGAGGGTTTCCAAGGTCATTTCCTCGCGTTGGGGAGGATGACCTATAGTCATCTCCCGAACTGGATCTTCATTTAGCTATAAAACCTAACCCAAAATAATTATCCTTTTAAGCGGCATTCTGAGGAGAATAAATGTTCCTGCGAGTAAATACGTCACCCGATCTACCTCACAGTGACTCATAGAAGACAACCAACTTGAATCTCGGTGGATCTAGCAATAAGCATCCATTGAACCCAAAAGATTACCCAATCTTGGTCAATGAGGCATCTGAAGGATTTAAACCTAGATTGAAAGATAGAAACATAAATGCTCAAAGCGCTGCGTTAAAAACAAGGGGAACCAAAAGTTTCTTATTAAACCGTTTGCCGGTAGCCACTCCTCTTCAAGGAAAAAGCGGTTATAGCCAACCATCCTCAGAGTTGTCATCCTCGGGGTGTTTGGCGGTAGAAGAAGGAGAAGAGTGAAGGAAAGTGGAGAAAAAATGAAAAGCATGGGGAGGCTGGCTTCTCCCTAAAAATTTATTACTAATTGAGTTGGCGTCTGGTGGCGAGGCTTATACGCTCAGAGCCAAGGGAAATTACAAAAGAAACGAAAACCAAAAGCTATTACAAGGGATAATATCGGAAGAAGCAAAGATTATATAATCTGGCGTCAAAAGCGGGTGAGCGTGGGTACATTGGATGAATGGTATTGTAGGATGCATGAGCAGTGTCAGAATGAGTGAATTCCCTTTGACGTAATTTTGTGCTCCATTTTCTTCTGTTTTCTGCTATTCTTTCCTCTGGTCTTTGATCTGTGATGCTAAGTTTATTTCGAATTCTTCGTGCTTGGATCGACTCAGCTTGATTTTGGCATAATGAGCTTGCAAAAGCGCAAAATTTGCGCCACAAAATGCGTCCCGATTAGAATAGCAGGGACCTTAATGTGCAAATCGGGTTAATTACGCTGATTAGTACATAAAAAGTGCTCAAAACCTGTAATAAACAGGGTTCAAAATAGCACTTTTTAAGCACTAATCACTTCTCCAGCTTTATCGCGACATAAAAATCCATTGTCGCGACATAAATCAGTCAGTTTACCTAAAATTATGTCTTGACGGTCTTCATTTCTGGTTTGAGTTTAGCTTGATCCTTGTTGCGACATAACTTTTGCTTATTCTTTTGGGATTATGTCACGACATTACGGCTATGTAATGACCAGTGCGCTATGTCGATTTTAAACTTTCTTGCTAAATTATCTCTTTCATTTTAAAACACGAAACAAAAAGTTGGTAAGATATTCATAATTCGACATTAAAATGAATCATAAACTTCTAAAAATATGCCAGAAAAATGGATTAAAGGCATTTTCTTATAATTTCTCCAACCATCTTCATTCTTACTGCTTTTACCCAGCAACTGCGATACTATTTTCAATTTTCTGGTGTCTTTGCCATCTTCCTCTCTTGTTGGAATTTGGGACTGCTCATGCTATTGGTGATGTGGCTATTTCTTTCATGTCTTTTCCTTTTCCTTTTCCTTTGAAGTTTCCATCATAGATACTTCTTGAAAGAACTGAGCTATTTCTCTGAGCTAAGTCATGGCTAGGGCATGGGGATTAGATAACACAGTTGAGCGGACTATCTCCTCACTTCCATAAACACTAGGAATCCTTAGGTATTGCCCAATCCATTAAGCTAACCAAGGTGAGTATAACCCTTGATTTGGATTTGAAGAGTACTGCCTTGAGGTTTTGGTCTAAGGATTTGAAGTCATTGATCTTCCTTTTCGGCCCCGTATCCATTACCTTGAGGGATATTTCTATCTTTACTGGATTACTTGTTGAGGTTGGGGTCATCTGCTCTCTGCTTGACCACTTGCTTCCTCATCTTGAAGTTTCTTCCTTCCCCACTTCTTACTTATCCTCCATATGGGCGAACCACACTGAATTTTCCTTCTACCACATAACACATAGAGTTCCTGTGGGTTCTTCTTTGCTATTTTGTCTTTTTTCCTCATTCAAGTAAGCCTTGCATGGAGTATCTTCCTCTGGCTAGGGCCCTTGCCATTGGGCGGCGCTATGCTTTGGGTACCATTCTCTTGGCTTCCTTGTACAAATCTATAGGCAAATATGTGAGTGAGATGCCTTACTAGAGGGTGGGAGGATCCCTTTGGTTTGTATAGATTTGGCTCTTTGCTTATTTCCCTTAGCTATCACGTATTAACTATTTTCCCTCTATGTCTTTAGGTCTTTCTGCGGCTTGATCCATTAGGACTATATTTTCAGACTCCCTTTCTTCTTTTTTCCTTATCTTGTCAGACCTTTCTTTGTCTCAACTGTACCTGACGCCTAACATTATTTCTAGCCCAACCTAGCAGCAGAATTCTTCCACCCCTTACTTGCTGGATTTTAAATATTCAAATATTCATCAGCATTCCTAAGCACAGATTGTAGGGTCTTGATCTCTGGAGGTTGTTATGATTTTTCCCCTCAACTGTCTTCCCTTTTTGCAGTTTTCTTACCCTACTTGCCCTGCATATGGGCTCGCCAATTCGGATTTACTAAGTTTATCCTTTCATTCCCTTCCTTACCTTCAAGACCACCTTCTACAACATTAGTAGAGAACCTGACCCAATCCTATCAAACTCCTACTTATGGCCTGAAGGCCATTATGCTATCAAATGTATAATCCTTCTCCTCTTGGTGGTTCCTTAGATTTGATGATCTTATTAGCTCTTCCCTTTCTTCCTCAGGTACATGAAATTTTATTCATTGTTTCCAGTTCTTTGACTTTCACCTCAACCTCTAACTTTGCCTTGTGCTATACGGGTTTTACTTCCTCTTCCAGTAAGCCTATTGCAAAATTGAAGAAAGGGGTTGGGCAATCTAAGCCTCCTGCTACTAATTAGATCATTTTATGTATCATTGTACAATTATGAATTTATGCATCATTTTATAACATAGTTCAACCATTAGTTTGAAATCTGAACTTGTTAAAGATGAAAAGTAGTATGGTTTGGATTTCTCCATGCACTATACATTTAACTAATTAGAGATTGGTTTTCCTTTGGGATTCATGAGTCTAATCAGTTACTTGTAGAATATAAACCTCTTTCTAAGATCTGGGTATTTTTCCTTTTCAGTACTTCACACTCAAAGCTTAGGACTGTAGAATTCTTGGCCCTATAGACAGGATATTGCAAGCCTTCTCCAATCTAATTGGTAACTCATCCATCAAATTTGATAAGATTCTCTATCTCCTTGATTAGATCTATGCTAACACGGGATCAAGATCCTCTCATCAGATTGAAAAGAAACCTCTGATAAATTAAATTGATACATCATCCAACTATCCTCACACCATGAGTAAGTTAGTGATCTATCAAAGTGATCTTTCAGAGTTTAGTAGTTCCATAATATTAATTACAACATAGCCCCAGTAACTGCTCACATGCAGGAATCTCCCATTATTTGTGTCCTTTCGAAAGGAGGGCTTCCTGGAAATAAGAGCAAGATACAGTTCTTTTTTGGGTACACGCTACTAATATTCTGAATAAGTAGCTTCAAGAGCAATACTAATTAAATAAATCCAAGATTTCAAACTATGGTTGTCTTTTCAAAGTTAGCGAGAAAATACTGCAATCCATTTCTAGATGGGCTCGATCATTGAAACTAGATTATAAAATAACGGTGACTAGCGATTAGGTAAATTCTTGAAATTGCAAGCGAATTGAAATAGATGAACTCCAGAAAATTTCCAATTCATTAAATTGAAGTGATAATAGAAAACATAATTTTCACAGAACCCATTTCGAGAAACTACATGCGGATCATTATTGATCCTAAATAGATCTAACTAAAATGATACTCTAAAAACTAAACAAAAGAAAAGAATATATATATATATATAAGGGTCTCGGCTACCCGAGTTCTGGTTTAGCGGAAGGCGCACCTGATGCCCTAGATGCTTCTATTTATAGATTTTGAAATGATGGGCCGCACTTCAAGGCACAAATTTTGGATCCCCGAAAATTATGGCCTAATTAGTAGCTTTGTCGCGACATAGAAAGTTATGTTGCAACATAGTATACATCTATGTTCCCAGCCCTTGTCGTGGCCTACAGTTTTTTGTCGGACATGATTTATGGATTTCTTCTTGGATTTTGTCACGAAATAATTTGACAATGTCGCGACATAGTTTTTTAGTTTATGTTGTGACATGAGTGTCTTGTGTCATGACATAAAAACTTTGTTGAAACACAACTTTTCATTTTCTATTGCTCTGAATTCTGTCACGATATAAATTTTTTTGTCGCGACAATCTTCTGTTCTCTCCTCTTCATCTTTTGTCGCGACATAGTTTTCTTTTATCGAGACATAAATTTCTTCTTCCAGCTTTTCAACTTTGTTGCAACATTCTTTGCTATGTTGCGACATTCTTTTATAGTTCTTCTCAACCTTTTCTGAGACACTAATTTCTTTTATCGGAATGAGTTTCTCCTTTGTAGCATGGATCACATTGTCATGATAGACTTTTCTTTGTCTTAGCGAGTCTTGTTGGCTTTATGCGAGGCGAACTACGTGTCATAGCTCGGACTTGAAGATTTCACGACATATTTTCTTCTTTAAGCTTTGTCTCTAGATGAACTGTTTGTTGCAACATTGAAATCTAAACTTGTCTTGGCAGGTCTCATGTCTCTTCCATTTTCTGTCGCGACATGAAACTTCTCTGTCACGACAGAAATCTCTTACTCAAAAACTTTTATTGTCTCGACATAATCTTCTTTTGTCGCGACAGAGATTTATGCCTTCAGTTCTTTATAATGTCGTAACATAAGTTTCTGAGTCGTAACATTCTTCTTGTAATTCTTCTCAACTTCTGTTGTGACAATAGCCATCTTTGTCGCAACAAAGTTCACCTCAACCTCATGTTGTGTTTGTCGCGATATAAAACTTCTCTGTCACGACAAAGTCTTCTTATCTTTCATTGTTGACTTTGAATGTTGTGTCATGACATAATTTTCTTCTATCGTGACAAAAAATCTTCCTTGGTCTTGTCATAAGCTGAAATGTTTGTCGCAACATGGAAAACTTGGTCTCAGGCACATTGTCTTGATTTGTCTCATTGTTTTGCCATTTTCTATTGCAACAGAGCTGTCTTTTGTCGCGACAAAGTTCATATGATATTTTCATTTTTTTATATCACGACATAGTTGGTGAATATTCCATAATTCAGCATTAAAATGAATCATAAACTTCTAAAAATATGACAAAAAAATGGATTAAAAATAGATGAGTTTAGGAATCATCAAATTCCCACAAACTTAAAGTTTTGTTTGTCCCCAAGCAAAGAAAATAAAATTTTGTTTGTCCTCAAACAATTTAGCTTTTATTTTTAAGGACATTTTTCTATTGAATCCACAATTTGGCAGGAAACATAGTTTAGTTGTAAAATTATTTCCAACATGTTTGCAATCTAGAATTAGGAAGATTTTCAATTAAGTTTACTGAAAACCCAAATAATTTCTATAGTGTAAACAATTCAATTATTCAACCCTGATTTGTGAGTGTGTGATGGTCTTCTTTCTTCTTCCTTGGCAGATTAGTTAATCTTCTGGGATATTACTCAGATAGCAAACTTCTCCTTTATTCTTTAAAGTCACATATGCTTGTTTTTCATATTAATCTCCACTAATGTAAGCATATACACCTTCAGAATCAATCAAGTCTTTTAGGCTCATAATGTGAGGCTTAGGTAATTTGGTAGATAATAGGACATTTTAGGCTCAATTTTACCCATATTTCATTTACAACTTAACATACTTGCCTTCATATGCATTCTTAAATTTTTCCATTGATTTCAAGTCTCTAACCTTCTATTTGGTTTGGTGCATCTTTTTGCATACTTTCTGTTGTGGTATTTTTTCTTAACCACATTTAGACTGTAAAATCTCCTTATCTTATAAGCTTTTCCACTTTTCATCTTCTATAAAGGTTTATGGAATAGTACAATGTTTTGTCTTTTTAAGCTTTCTACCACCCTTAACGAACTTTGGGTCAGTAACTCCCATACCAATTGGCATTAGGGTACTAGGTGTTGAAACACCCCTAAGAACTTAATTGTTCAAGGGAGGAAGACTACAAGACCAAACTTATTCCACCTCAATACTTTTCTTTTCATAGCTTCTTTTCTTCAATCTCTTCATGTTTCCTCATCCCAATTGATTTTCCTTTCTCAACCCTTCTTATCCTCTTTTCAAAATTTGAAATAATATTCCCCCAAACTTGTCCTCTTCTATTATTGATGTATTTGTAATGTAATCTTGGCAAATCAGGGTTCTTTACTATAGGATTTTGTTCAAGGGAGGAGATAGGTTTTTCATTTGTTGGTTGATGATGAAATTGGCTATTGGCTCAAATAAGGAACTAGTGTGTATGCTTATGCATATTATAAGGGTAGGCTTTGAAAGACTCAATCTTCCAAGAATGGCCCTATATAAATTTCTTTAATTAGTGGTATTGCTTAGGATTTCACCTTGACTAATAATCCTAACAAGTTACAGGACATTTAGTACTTGTGATAGATCCCGGAAGATGTCCTAATCTTTAGCCTGTTGTTTAAGATATCTTGTTGACCATGTGCGGTGGGCACTGAGTTCATAATAACTAAACTATTTACAAAATATAATTACATGTCTTACTTGTTCCATCAATTGGTTGCAATCTTCCTTATTCTTGAAGTTCAACACATTCATCAATATCCTTACAACTTTCCTCTTTTCAGTTCAATTCATCCTACCCCAATTCATCTATCAAATTCTTGTTTGGTTCCTGGATATGTTGCTATGCCATTTTACAAGTTAACAACTTATTTAAATCAAATCATTCAATTCAAAGAAATGTAACACAACAACTAATTAGTTTCATCAACATTTCAATTCCACCAAACAATTCTCACACATTAAGTAATTCAACCTAGGTAAACTGGCTTCTCCATTATTCATCAAGCCATACACTGAAAGTCATCAAATTTCAATTATTTAAAGTAAAAGAAAGAAAATATAAACAAAACACACAAGAGATGCAAAACGAATGTGGACACCAATTTTTGCAAAGGATTTTTCATTTAAGTTTTTAAGTGTAAGACATCTGGTTACAAAGAGGGAAATGGGGAAGAGACAACAAGGCAAGCTATTTTCTTCTTCTATCATGCCTATGGGAGTGGTGTAGATTCACTGGTTCAAACTTGTAACCAGTTGCAGAATGAGAGAACTCAAGAATCTAGACTTGTGGCTGCTTGGACATGCTGCCTTTTTCAATTCTGTTGAATTCAGACCACTCCATGGAAAAGGCCATTTGTTTGATGAGATCATTTTGTCTCTGCCTAATAGAGTTTACGGTTCCCTCAAACTCACCCTGGGCAGAGTACATTTTGATTAGATTGTTGTTGATCATATCTAGGCTTTCGGTCCAACATTTCTCCCTATAGTTTAGGGTGGCTTCCATTTCCTTATCCCTTTTCTCTGTGAGGAGCCTTATTTCTTTATGATGTTCTTTGTACAAATAACCAAAGGCA
Organism: Tetrastigma voinierianum; assembly: GCA_016808115.1. Classification (NCBI taxonomy): domain Eukaryota; kingdom Viridiplantae; phylum Streptophyta; class Magnoliopsida; order Vitales; family Vitaceae; genus Tetrastigma; species Tetrastigma voinierianum. Next base: position 194,242 of record JAEQBH010002202.1, on the reverse strand, counting down.
TCTGCCTTCTGCAACATATTCTACTCCATGGCATCCTCTCTCCTTCATTATTTTTAGTAGCTCTCTGTCCCTCCTAAGCGATCAGAAAGGAAAGAATCTTCTCTTGCCCTGAGCCCCGCACTCAGTTCTCTCTCTTGTTTCCCATCTACTCTTCCACTCTTCATCTCTCTATTTTAGTGCCTCCTCTAGATTATGATCCCTTCTTCTTAGCATTGCATCCATATATTCATCTCTTAATTGGAGTTAGAGTTGCAATTGTTTATCCCTCTCTTGCATCTCTTGTCTGATAGTCTTTAGCATCTCCATCAATTCAATATTGCTACCCTGATGCTGTGAATGGACTTGTCTCAAATCTAGAGAGAGGGTCAAAAATGGGCTCAAACTGTTTTGCCTCTGTTCTTGATCTTGAGTTGCACTATTGTTTGCCTTTGATTATATAGACTAAAACCCCTCAAAATTAACATAATTACAGGAGCCTTACACTCTTCTTGCATCTATGTTAAAATTGGATAGACTTGCTTTAACGGAATAAAAGTTCCTTAGGGTTGAGTTAAAATTTTTGGGTTTAGTCTATGACAAGTGCAGTCCTCTAGTAGTAAATTGGATATAAGTCCAGATATCACATTCCAGAGATTGTGAGAGTGGAAATCAAATACCCCAACTACTTAAGGTCCTTACTATTTGAACTTAAAATGGATAGAGAGAGTTTAATCTAGGAACTAATAATCATCGATTGTAAATAATTATGTAAACTAGAAGTAAATGATAACGACTAGAAATAAGAACAAAATTACTAGACTGAATCAGTTTCTACGTGAGAAATGGACATCAATCTTGTGAAGCAGTCAATTCCTGCAATTATATGCATTGCTCTGTTCTACTGATGGGTTTGGATTTATCGGGTGCTGCTTGATACAGTGGATTTCTCCATGTTCACTGGTTAAGGATCTCCTGCTTTTCTCAAAGGCAAAAGTTAACTTGACTACTTGTATTTTGAGTTTCTTGCGAATGCAGGTATTTTCTTTCCTCGATATTTCATACCCATTTCCTGAGACTGCAGATCTTTTGCTTCCCTTCTCAGGGTTACTGCAAAATTTCTACCATCTAATTGATGACTCATCGCTAAGCTAATGGTTCTTCCGCTACCCGCCAGTTAGATCTCGGCTAACCTGAGGTTGGGAATTCCTTTAGATTAAGGAGGAAATATCTTATTATTTATATTGATAAATGCTCCCCTCAGCATCAATTGCTGGGTAGAAAAGAATTTGCTCGAAATGAACCCTCGGAAACAATGGTTCATGTGGGTGAGTCTAACATACCCTGCAGTGAATGCTCGAGCTCTCGGGAATCTCAACTCACATTGTCACTTGTGAGGCCTCCTGGAAAATCGAACAAAGCCTCCTTGGGCGGTGACCGAGTACTATCATTGGGAAGCCCAGTCGGTTCAGAACAACATCAATCAAATAAATCCCAATCAAGTATTTCTCTCTAAATTACGTAGAAAGACTTTGCAGTCAAATCCAATCTAGCAAAGTTAGTTTCTAAATCTTTGATTACAACCCACAATAGATCATTGATCGAGATACATCAACATAATTGTAATATCTTGATAAAGCAGATTCAATTTGTCTAGAAATCCATTAATTTCGAAATGACATTTGTATAAAGAAAATCATAAAATTAAATCCAACTTGACATTTCTACACGAGTTCGGATTTAGATTCAAAAGAAAATAAAAAGAAAAAAGAAAAAGAAAAAGAAAAAAATCTACTCTAAAATATACAATGAGTCCTTCTCCTCTCCCAATTCTAGGTATCGAAGACGGAAGCTACTTTACTATTCTCAAAAAGTCTATTTATAACTGTCAAAAGAAAAATGGGCCTAATTCAAAAAGCTCCAGGTGGATTTTACTAAAGAAAAAGCCCAGTCTACTGTCTCATGTCACGACCTGATATTGATGTCGCGACCTGGATTTCTCTCATTGCACCGTTCCGATTACGACGATAACTTTTCGGTTGCGACTTGGTTCACTTACGTTGCTTTGATTGGTAGTATGACATCAATTATAATTCGCGACCTTATTCAGCTCGATTGTTTTAAAAATTGATGTAGCGACCATAGTTCCATGTCGCGACCTCGTTCCTCCTTCCTTTCTACTGCATTCTGCGTCATAACCTCAGTTTTAGGTTGCGACCCTGTTTTTGTTGTCGCCACTTCAATTCTGAGTTAGGACTTCTTTTCCTTGTTGCATTTGTATGTCGCGACCTCGGTTTAGGTCGGCGACCGATACAGTTCTATTGCCTTAACTCTAGGTCATTGATGACTTCCTTTTACAGTTGCGACCTGGTTACTATTTTCGGTACTTCTTTAGGTCCTGACTGAATGATTAGTCGCGACCTCCTTTTTTTGTTTTCTACCTTCACGTAATTTACGAATTTAGTTGGGCCTTAATACTTGGTCGCAACCGCTTTTGATATTCCTTGCCTTTCTTCTGGTCGCAACCTTAACTCTTAATTGCAACTAGTTTCTTCATTCAACCTTCTATTCCAGGTCACAACCTTAAGATGATGTTGCGACCTCATGGTTACTCTGTTTCTGGTTGCATTTGGTCCCAGTTTCTCAAACGTAGAGTTGACTTGTATTTACCTCTTAGTGTTTCTTCAGGTCCCGACTTGAATGATTGGTCGCGACTTCCTTTTATCCTTCAACTCCTTCGTTTAGTTGCAACCTCAAATTTTCTTACAGAGACTTCGTTTGTGGCTCTCAATCCAGTTTCATGTCGCGACCTAAAAAGCACGTCGCGACCTCAAGTTGAGTCCTTCATTTAAGAACTAGTTGCAACTTCAAATTTTCTTACAGAGACTTCGTTTGTGGCTTCGTCAACGTCGCGACCTCAGAGTGGTGTCGCGACCCAAGATTCTACCTTGAATATTTTCGTCGTCTTAGCCACTATTTCTTGGTCGCAACTTCTATTACTGGTTGCCTTGTACTTTTGGTCGTAACCTCAATTTCTAGTCACGACTAGTTTGAATAAGCTTTCTATTTCTCTCTCAAGACTAGTCTTGGTGATTTCGTGACCTGGAAATAACTGAACTGACGAGCTTCTTGTCGCGACTTCAATTTTAATTTGCGACCTCATTTTACCCCTTTGAGAGTTGCTTTCTTAGTTTCTTGGAACCTTTGATTCTGCTGTAATTTTCTACAAAATTGAATTTGAGTAAGATATCCATGTTTCTGCATATGAATCAATACTTATCTTGCAAAATACTTCAAAAAAATGGATTAAAAATCAAATGAGTTTTTGGACTCATTAACTATCAATCTGTATCTGATTGATGTCTATGTTCTCTTCTTCATCTCTTGCAACTTCAGCTTCTCTTTCCCTACCTTTGTTCTTAGGCCCCTTTGTGATTCTTGTTAATGTTAGAGGTGAAGTCCTAAGGTAGGTTTCTTCTTCCTCCCAGTCTCCTTCTACACCACCAAAGATACATAGCCTAGTGATGAGTGCTGGATGAGGTACCAGTCCCCTGTATCCACCTTTTAATAACTCAAAATTGAGTTTTCTATTATCTTTCCAACACTGAACTTGTACCCTTTCAATATGGCATACAATAGTACTGCCTCCTTCTCCCTTACGGTACTCAAATGCTTGGACGGTAAGATAATTGAACAAATGAAATAAAACCACACCTTTGTTTGTTCAGTCAGTGCTCCTCTTGCGATGGACTCATGTGGGTTTTTTCTAGTGGCATTCCACTTTCCTTTGCCCTCAGTCAGCAAATCTACAACCTTCTGGAATTCTGGTTCCTTCACCTATTTCTTAAACTTCGAACCATTCTTCATCTCGTTAAGGTTGTAGGTTTGGTATATTTGCTCCCTGCTGAAAGATATCCATTTACCTCTAACATATATTGTCTTGTCCTTCATTCCCACCATATTCGCGTAGAATTCCTTCATCACATCTATGAATCCAAGAGCCTTGTGCTCACAAAAAAGATTCCATCCCTTGCTCTCAATAACTTCTTGGAAGGGGGAAATCCACTTGTTGAAACCTCTTTTACTTATGAAAGCTCTGTGTTGTAATTTGTCCCTCCAAGCGAAATAGGCTAGCTCTGAAACCCAATCGCTTGCTTTTTCCTTACTGCGCTCAGTTCCAACTTCTTCAACTCCTCTCTTCCTCTTTTTAGTTTCTTCAACTGATTGCTCAACCTTGGCTCTTGCTTGACTCTGCTTCTTTCTGCCACATTTACTTGAGTCGCTTGATGCTTCTTCCTCTCTCTTGGCGCCTCTTCCATCGCCGTTGAGTTAGGAATGAATTTGGCCCGGCTCAAACTTGTGTCAGAGGAGGGCTTTGGGGATCTAGGGATTTCGAAAGGAGGGGTAAATATTTGGTGAAGAAAGGTGAGTGGGTTGATGATTTATAGTAGTGACCTTTAGGTTTTGAATTTATCTGTTATAGGCGAATGTGTTGTTTTGCCTTCATTAAATGTCGCGACAAAAACAACCCTAGGGTTTATTCCCTTTTTAATTTAATGTCGCAACATAGAAAAATAATGTCACGACATATTTTCTGAAATCAATTAAAACTTGGTTAGTCCTTTGTTGCGACAGAGCAAAAATGTCGCGACATAAAAATGTGATGTTCAAGTGTACTTTTGTCCCGACAAAGAGAAAAATTATCGTGACAAAAAACTCTCTTTGCAATATCAGTTTAAAGCTAACTTGGTCGCGACATAGAGAAAAATTGTCGTGACATAGAAAAACATTGTCGTTACACAGTTTGTGCTTCTCCAGTTAAATGATGTTACGACATAAAAATTGTGTCGTGACATAATTTCCTACTGCTTCTAAAAGTCTAACCCAGTCTTTATCGTGACATTATGAAATAATATTGCAACAGAGTTTTGGTAGTTCTGTCGCAACAATGAAAAAAATATTTCTCATAATTGCACAATTCACATTTTTCAATCAAGTAACATTCAAAGCAATGTGCATTCATTTATACCAATCAGAACGTACTTGTGAAAACACAACTAATCATCAAAGAACCTCAATTCAAGTTTGAACAATCACATTTCATTTCTTCACTCAATATGATTCAACGGGATGATATTCAGAGTATTCAAAGAATGAGAACAACAAAGCTACTAATTCATTTTCTACTCTCAACAAAATTACATTCCCCTAAGCTTCAACTATGCATTATCATTAAAGACAAAGTGAGGGAAATGGAAATACTCCCCCTTGTATCATTTTGTGCATAATCAGTTTGAGAGAGTGTGCTTCTTAAGAACATCCATTTCTAATTCAGCTTTACTGTCCTTGAAAAATCAGCAAAAACAACAAATAAACTTTCAAAAGGAATTAAAACTAAACTTCAAACACACCAATTTTAACAAAATTAAGTTAACTATGAAAATTAAAATTTGCTTGGGTTGCCTCCCAAGAAGTTGCTAATTTTAATGTCTTTAGCTCGACATTTGTTGCTAAATGTCTTCTTTTCAGCAAAACTCTTCCTTATCTTCCAACTTTGGTTCAATCTTCATTTATGTTCCCTCCAAGGTAATGCTTCAATTTATGACCGTTCACTTTAAATTCACATCTAGAATAAGTTTTTAGTGTCACTGCTCCAAAGGGTGTACTTGCTACAACTGTGTAAGGACTACTCCATCTTGGCTTCAGTTTTCATGGAAATAGCTTGAGCCTATAATTATATAATAGGACTTGTTCTCCTGCTTTGAATTCCTTTCTCAAAATCTTCTAATCATGCCACTTCTTTGTCTTATCCTTGTAGATTCTGGCATTATCATAAGCTTCATTCCTCAACTCTTCCAGTTCATTTATTTGGAGTAATCTTTCTTCTTTGACAGCTTGAAAGTCAAAAAATTTAGTTTCTTGATGGCCCACATAGCTTTATATTTCAATTCTAGAGGAAGATGATAAGGTTTTCCAAATACAATTCTGTATGGGGACATTCCAATCGGAGTTTTGTAAACAGTTCTATAAGCCCACAATGTATCATCTAGCTTTATAGACCAATCTTTTCTGCTTGTATTCATAGTTTTCTCCATAATTTTCTTTATCTCCCTATTGGAAATTTTTGCCTGCCCATTTGACTAAGGGTGGTAAGCCAATCCCATTACATTTCTGATTCCATATCTACTCATGAGTTTTGAAAAAACTTTATTTGCAAAATGGCTTCCTTAAGTCACTAATAGTTGTTGCAGGTGCTCCAGACACCTTTCAATATTTCTTTGAATAAACCCAACCACCATGCTAGCATCATTTCTGGGATAAGCTATTGCTTCCACCCATTTGGATACATAATCCACAACTAGAAGAATGTATAGATTTCCAAATGATGATGGAAAAGGTCCCATGAAGTCTACCCGCCAAACATCAAAAATTTGCATCACCAAGATTCCTTGCTGGGGCATCTCATTTCTTCTGCTTATGTTGCCCATTATTTGCATCTATCACAATGTTTTACCCATTGAAAACAGTCCTTGAATAGAGTAGGCCAATAAAAACCTAATTGGAAATTTTGTAGACTATTCTATACATTACTACAAAATCTCATATGGTGTTGTGGCATTTATCAATAATTTCACCTTGTTATGATTCTAGTGCACATCTTCTGATAATCATATTTGCTCATCTTCTGAAAAGTAGTGGATCAACCTAAATATAGAATATGCTATCAGTTCTCAACTTTCTTTTCTGCTGGTTGTTGAAATCATATGGCATAATTCCATAGACTAGGTAATCACAATATCAGCATACTAGGGTGTTTGGACTACTAGCAAAAACAACTACTCATCCGAAAAGTTTTTTGTTATTTCACTTCCCTTTTCCTCTTTAGTAGTTTTTTCCAATCTAGACTAGTGATCAGCTATCACATTGTCACTACCCTTCTTGTCTTTGATTTCTAGATCAAATTCTTGCAGTAGTAATACCCATTTAATATGTCTTGGTTTGGCATCTTTCTTTGCCATCAAATATTTAATTCTCGACATGATCGATTAATAATATTATAGGACACAATATGTAGACTTGAATTTTCACAAGAAAAAACCATTGCCAACATATCTTTTTCAATTGTAGAGTAGTTCTCTTGAGCAATATTGAAGGTTTTCCTGGCATAATATACGACCTTGAACATCCTCTTAGTTCATTGTCCCTATAGAGCTCCCATTGCAAAATCACTGACATCACACATAATTTCAAACTCCTTGTTCCAGTCAGGTGTTACCATTATGGGAGATATCACCAATCTAGATTTAATTTCATCAAATGCAGCTTTGCAGGATTCATCAAAATCAAACTTTGCATCTTTTTCCAGTAGTCTGCATAATGGTCTAGAGATTTTTTAGAAGTCCTTTATGAATCTCTTGTAAAAACTACCATGTCCCAAGAAACTTCTTATCCCTTTTACTATTATAGGTGGCGGGAGAATTTTTATGATAGAAACCTTTGCTTAGTCTACTTCTAACCCAACTGTAGAAATTTTGTGCCCCAAGACAAAAATACCCTCCATTACCACGAAATGTCATTTTTCCCAATTTAAGGCTAAATTTTTGACTTGACACCTTTGAAGTACTGTTTCTAAATTTTCCAAACAATTCTCAAAACTGGATCCATATATTGAGAAGTCATCCATGAAGATTTCCATAGCCTATTCCACCAAATCTGAAAACATAAACATCATATGTCTTTGGAAGGTGGCAGGAGCATTACATAATCCAAATGGCATCCTTCTGAAAGAAAACGTGCCATAAGGACATGTAAATGTAGTCTTCTCCTAATCTTCAAGGGCTATATAAATATGGTTATAACAAGAATATCCATCAAGAAAACAGTAATGGGAGTGTCCTGCTAACTTGTCCATCATTTGGTCAATGAAAGGTATAGGATAATGATCCTTTAAATGCTTAATTTTAGTTTTTAAAGCAGTCTATACACACCCTTCGACTACATCCACGAGTTCTTGTAGGAATCCAATTCATTCTTCTCGTTTTTGATTACGATGGAAATCCACCCTTCTTGGGAACCACGTGGCAGGCTACTTGAGGCTATACGAGATTGCATATATGAAGCATGCATTCAGCCATTTCAGAACTTCTTTTCTGACAACTTCTTTCATTATTGGATTCAACCTTCTTTGATGTTCAATAGAGGTCTTTACATTATCCTCTATAAGTATCTTGTGCATGCTGATAGAAGGACTGATTCCTTTCAAATCTTCTATAGACCAGGCAATTGCTTCCTTGTATTTTCTCAGGATCTCCAACAGTTTATGTTCTTCATGCTCAGTTAATCTGTTGAAATAATAAACGAGGTTTGCCTTTCTAGCTACAGAAAGCATACTTTAAATGTCTGGGTAATTCCTTTAAGGTTAACCCTTCTGCACTTGTTTCTGTTTCTTTTGCTTCCTTTTCATTGCTGCTTGTCTTTTCTGTACTATTCTAATTCACACTAAAGACTATTTCCTTTAATTCACAACTAGAATGCAGAAATTCACAATCAAGATCATCAAGATATTGGAAATTCATCTCATTTTCATTGATTGAATCTTGAAAATTACAACCAACAATTAGTTTAGGACTGATGGGAACTATTGTTTCTACAGTCTTACAATCTGGAATTTCACACTCAGACTGTTTCAAGCCTGTGTTCAACTTTAAGTGTACTGCTTCTTCTCCTACTATGAGAGTGAGTTCTCCATTTTTCACATCTATCAAGGCAGCTCCAGCAGTTAGGAGAGGTCTTCAAGCGTGGTGGAACATGTGTGTAACTACCATATCCCATGACTACAAAGTACGGGAAAATGAATTTTCCGCCTTGATGAAACATCTTCAAGGACTCTTCACGGCCCATTGCCATTGTCATATCTTCCATTTGCAAAGTCATAGTTGTGGGAGTAAGCTCCCCCAAACTGAGTTTCTTAACCACTGACAAAGGCATCAAGTTGATGCTAGCTCCTAAGTCACACAGTGCTTTCTTGAATTCAAAATTCTCAATGGTGCAGGGAATTTTGAAGCTGGCAGGATCCTACATCTTCTTTGGTAAGCTCCTTTGGATTACTACACTGCATATAACTGTCAAGTTCACCACTCATTTTTCTGCAAAATTTCTCTTCTTGCTTAGAATGTCCTTCAAAAACTTGGCATAATTAGGCATATGAGTCAATGCCTCTACAAAGGGTATGTTGATCTCTATCTTATTGAAGACATCCAAGAATCTAGAGAACTACTCTTCCATTTTAGCCTTTTGAAGCCTCTAAGGGAAGGGAGCAACAGGTATGTAGACATGTTTATCTTCTTTCTTCTTCAATTCTTCTCTATCCACCTACTGCTCAGTCTACACCTTTTCTTTTTCATTATCTCTAACAAAGTCGGAACTGCTCACGTACCTTTTAACATAGTTTATTACTCTTAGCCTTTTCAGTCTTTTCGCCTATTTTTTTTTTTTACTTTCTATCTCTCTTCCACTTCTTAGAGTTACCACCATACAATCCTTTGGATTCTTCCTTATGTCACTTGGGAAAGCATCCTTTGACTGATTTTGCATTGCTAGGGCGAGTTGCCCTACTTATGTCTCTAGATTTTTCAAATAGACATTTGTGGTGGATTGAAACAAAGTTGTGTTTGCCTGAAATGCTGCTAGATTAGCAAACTTCTGCTCATGAATGTTCAACAGCCTCTTGTTTTCTCCCATGAAAGTTAGCATCTGTTCTTGAAAGGAGGAAGATCTCATTTGTCCCTGATTCTCTGCTCTTTGACTTCCATGTTGCTGTTGTTGTTGTTGTTGTTGTTGTTGGAACCCCGATGGAGCATAATGCTGTTGAAAATTCTACCCAGGTCTTTGGCCTTGTTGTGCTCCTCCCCCATATGAGAAATTCTCATGGTTCCTGAGTGCGGGTGAGTAATGAGTTGGCAAGTTAAGGTTGGGCTTAAGGTATAACTTCCTATTAACTTTGTTGAGATATTGTGCCTCCTCGACTTGATAGGGACCCTCATGGACCAAAGTCCCTCTTCAACACTATTCCTCTTCTCATTTCATCAAGCATTCCCACCATTTCTTGAGTGCATTCTTCTCTGCATGGTTCCCCATCTTGTTCATCAATGCATCAATTTTATACATAGTAGTCATCTGATTTAATCTCTCTGTCAAACCACTTCCGCTTACGATCTGCTCCTTGAAGTCTTAGATGGAGCTTTATAATTGCATTTGGCAAGATCTTCTATCAACTACTTTGCCTCTTCAGCACTTTTTCTCTTGAATGCTCCATAGCAGGTTACATCAATTATACCTTTTGAGGTATAATTCATAGCATGATAAAAAATATCCATCTGAGTGGTCAAATATATTCCATACATTGGGCATCTTTTCAGCATTCTTTTGTATCTTTTTCTTGCATTATAGAGACTTTCATTCTCTCCTTGCTTGAATACTATTATTTTCCCTCTCCTTTCAAAGGTAAAGGCATGAGGGAAGAATTTACTCATGTAAGCCTCCACCAACTCTTCCCAAGTGTTCATTGATCCAACAGGCAGTGACTCAAACAAAGTTGCTACCACATCTCTTCATTGAAAATTGAAATAGTTGTAGCTTGATCACTTCAGGTCTCACCCCATTCAACTTGACTGTATTTGTCATCCTCATAAATCTTTCCTCAGAGGCAGCCAAGTTGGGGTCTTTACCAGATGCCTAGTAAATTAGTGTAGCTACACCATTGTGATCAAAGCTGGCTTAAGTTCAAAATTGTTGTCTTCTATAGCAGGATGTCTCACAGCAGAGTATTCATCTTGAATAATTGGCCTCCAAAAATCCTCAATAGTAGTTTGCTTCTAAGGTGTCTCTATTTCTGCTTCTTTTGGAATAGGTTGCATTCTTTATCTCTGATTTGGCATGGATGTTGATTCAGCACTTTTAACCTTTCTCAGATTCCTCAGTGTTCTTTCCACTTCTGTATCCAAAAGCAGCAGCTCTGCTTCTAGTTTTCTGTGCATGTAAAATCTTCCTGAAATAGAAACACATTGAGATCAAATGAAATCGCTGGAAAACAAATGTATCAATTTAACCTCATAAAATATTTTCAGAAGCTTACTCAGCTACTACAGTTAAGAACTATTTTTGTGATTTTCTAAAATTTATATAAAAAAAAATAGAGAAAAATGTCCAAATTAGCATCTCTCTCTTTGGTTAGAATATTGATAATTAGATTCATATTTTTCTCAACTCAAGTAACTGTAATATAAACTTGCTGATCACTAACATGATTTTATACATGTATCCAATCTAATGAAGTAATTAGCAATTCCATCCAAAAGATTCTTTCACCCTTAACCGGAATGCCATAAAAACTTGTTTGACTAAATTTTTGATAAAAATATATGTTTAGCTCCTTTTTGTGCGGATCCATTAAAATTGATTTTCGTTTAGATCAACAAGTGCAATGTCATACAAATAATAAAAGTGGTTTTAAGTCCGCATAGTTGTTCCTTAACGGTGATCGGGATGATAAATCTAAAGATCAATTACTCCCATCTACTCAAAATCCTTACTATTTGAACTTCAGAATGCAGCTTAGAAAATGATTGGGTTTTAAACTAAAGGAAAAAGTAAAAACTAAAATTCTATGACTACGTGTAAATAATTCAAATAATTAGATTGAAAGTTCATCGGGTAAGTTAATGGGAAATAGATCGCTGGGTATCACCATGAATTTCTGCATCATTTTATAACATAATAAAGCCATTAGTTTTAAATATGAACTTGTCAAAGATGCAAAGTAGTATGGTTTGATTTCTCCATACACTATACATTTCACTAATTGGGATCCATGTCTCTTTTGATACATGAGTCTAATAAGTTACTCGGTAGAATATGTAAACCTCTTATAAGATCTCGGGTATTTTTCTATTTTTAGTACTTCACACTCAAAAGCTTAGATTCGTAGAATTCTTGCCCCTATAGGCAAGATATTAAAAGCCCTCCGGGCCCTAATTGGTAACTCATCCATCGAATTTGATAAGATTCTCTATCTCCTTGATTAGATCTTTGCTAACACTGAATCAAGATCCTCTCATCAGATTGAAGAGAAACCTCTAATCAATTAAATCGATACATCATCCAACTATCCTCACACCATGAGTAAGTTAGTGATCTATCGAAGTGAAAGAGTTCAGTAGTTCCATAATATTAGTCTAACATAACCCCAAGTAACTACTCCATACTCTCAGGAATCTCCATCTCTATGTCACTTCAAAGAGCTTCTTAGAAATCAAAGCAAGATACAGTCCTTTTCTGGGTACACGCTACTGATATTCTGAACAAGTAGCTCAAGAAAAATACCAACTAAATAAATCCAAGATTTCAAACTATGACCTGTTTGGATCGCTGAGCGTAAAATAATAATTAACATCGATCCATTCCCGCATGGAGTCGCCTTTCAAACCAGATCACAAATAATGCTGACTAACTTATTAGGTAAATTAATTGAAATTTGGGTAAACAAATTGAAATAGATGAACCTTTAAAATTTCCAAATTCATTAAATCAGACAAGAATGAAAAAACATACTTTACAAATGAACCCAAACGAAACTACATGCTAGATCACTGTTCAATCCCAAAAAGAGCAAACTAAAATGCTACTCTAAAAAATAAACAAAAGAAAAAAAAATATACAAGTGTCTCCAGCTACCCAAAAGTTCCTGGTTTGGCTGAAGCTGTGAATAGTGCCCTAGATGTTTCTATTTATAGATTTTGAAATGATGGGTCGCACTTCAAGGCACATATTGTGGATCCTTAAAAATTATGGCCCAATTAGTAGCTTTATCGCGACATAAAAAGTTCTATCATGACAAAATTTGACAATGTCGCGACATAGTTCTGCTGAAGTTGTCTAGTTTATGTTGCGACATGAGTGTCTTGTTTTGTGACATAAAAACTTTGTTGCAACACAATTTGTCTTTTTCTGCTGCTCTAAATTCTGTCACGACATAAATTTCTTTGTCGCGACAATCTTCTATTCCCTCCTCTTCATCTTTTGTCGCGACAGAAGTTTCTTCTTCCAGTTTTTCAACTTTATGGCAACATTCTTTTCTATGTTGCGACAGTCTTTTATGGTTCTTTTCAACCTTTGTCACGATAGATTTTCTCATAGTAAAGATGGATTCGCTGGGTCGCGACAGTCTTGTCGTCGCACTATTGGAGAGACTAAATCCTCAGGTCACGACGGACTCTTAAAGATGTTGTGACATATTTTTCTTTCTTTGAGCTTTGTCGCTATTCTGAACTGCTTGTTGCAAACATTAAAAATTATTGTCGCGACAAAACTCGGTCTTGGCTTGCACCATGCTCCTTCCATTTTCTATCGAGACATAAAACTTTCCTGGCCATGATAGAAAATTCCTTACTCGCCATCTTATTATCGCGACATACTTTCTTTTTGTCAGGATGTAGATTTTTGCTTTGGCTTCTTATTATGTGTCAGAACAGAAGTTTCTGTGTCACAACATTCTTGTAATTCTTCTCAACTTCTGTCGCGATAATAACTGTCTTTGTTGCAACAGAGTTCACCTCAACCTCATGTTGTGTTTGTCGAGATATAAAACTTCTTTGTCACAACAGAGTCTTCTTATCTTTCATTGCTTACTCTGAATCTGTGTCACGACATAGTTTTCGTCTATCGTGACATAAATATGCCTTGGTCTTGTCATAAGCTGAAATGTCTTTCGCAACATGGAAAACTTTGTCTCAGGCACATTGTCTTGATTTGTTTCATTGTTTTTCCATTTTCTGTCGCAATAGAGTTGTCTTTTGTTGCGACAAAGTTCATATGATATCTTCATATCTTTATGTCGAGACAGAGTTGTGAGATGTCTTGACAAAAATGCACTGCCATTTGCTTGATCAGTGTCGCGACAGAGTAAGGAATGTCGTGACATTCTTCTCCATGAACTTCTCCAGCTTTGTCGCGACATAAAAATCCATTGTTGCTATAGAAATTAGTCAGTTTACCTAGAATAATGTCTCAAAAATTTTCATTTCTAGCTTGAGTTCAACTTGATCCTTGTTGTGACATAACTTTTGCTTGGTCTATTAGGATTCCGTCGCAACATTCATAAACTATGTCGCGACAGAGAATTCTACACTGTCCAATTTTTCTAGCTTTTCTTGTTGGAATTATCTCTTTCATTTAAAAGCTGCAAAACAAAAAGTTGGTGAATATTCCATAATTCATCATTAAATGAATCATAAACTTCTAAAAATATGCCAGAAAAATGGATAAAAGGCATTTCCTTATAATTTCTCCAACCATCTTCATTCTTCTCTTTACCCTTGGTTTACTCGGGATACTATTTTTCCAATGTTCTAAGCAGACTCACCTCTTCCCTCTCGTTGGAATCGGGGACTGCTCATGCTATCGGGTGATGTGGCTTTTTTTCTCTCTGGCTCCGGCTTTTCTCTCTTTTCCTCTCTCTTTTCCTCTTTCGACGCGTCACGTTAAGACCAATAGAGGCACAAATCTATGACACTACTATCAAAGGACTATTACCTATTCCCCGGTAACGACGCCAAAAACTTGTTAAGACCATTCCTCATAAGTATGAAAAGATGGAATTATTCTTTCTTTTGAAAATGACTTATTTAAAAGTTGTGTTTGTGGTTTAGATCGCTGCAAGTGCACAAGTCGTACAAGTAATAAAAGTGGATATTTAAAGTCCAGATATCCTTCCCACGAGGAAAGATGATAAATCAAAAGACTAACTACCCCAATAACTCAAGATCATTACTATTTGAACTCCACCGGGAATGATGATAAGAGGACTAAAATGTCCTAGATTGAAAACTTAATAAAATTCGGGGTCGAAAATTCACACTGGTGAGGCAAAATGGACATGGATTCGGCTTGAACACAATACTAATGCTCATCATTTCGACCATAGCTCAACCATCAATTGAAAAATGAGTTTGTCAAAAGACTTAAGGTAAAGCATAGTTTAGATTTCTCCCTTAACCATACTTTTCACGATTTGTGCCAGTTCATATTCACTCACAGACATACTTAGAACTCCAGTTTTACTCCTGTAATATTATTATGTTCCTTCCTTTCATCTATAGTCAGGTCTTTAATAACTTGAAGATTCAAATTTTAGACTAAAGAATTCGCCTCTTACGTAATGTGTGATATCAAGAAGCCTTTCTCCTATAATTTGATCGACACCTCATCCTACACCCTGATGAAAATTTCCATCTTCTTGATTAGATCTTTGCTAACACTCCGATCGAATCAATTCATCAGTAGAGAGAATCTTTTTTGAGTGATTTAAGCACATATACTTCATTCAACCTATCTCAACTTATAAGTCAGTTGGTGATCTATTTGAGTAATCCTTCAAAGTTCATTAGTTCCATAGTATTAGTCTACCATACCCACAATGAACTGCTCTACACTCTCAGGATTCTCCATCTCCGTGTCACTCAGAGGGCCTCTTGGAAATCAAAGTGAGATACAAGATCTTAGACAGGCCACGCACTAGCACTCAGAACAAGTACACGATAAACAATACCAATCAAATAAATTAAATAATTCTAATTAAAGCTTTCTTCCACCTTATGCAACAAAATGACTATCATCAATGACCCATTTCCAATGAGCTCAACTTTTCAAAACTGGTTTACTCTTGCCATTGACTAACTGATCAGGAAAATTCATTAAAATCATAATTGAACTGAAATAAATGAACTCTAGGGAACTTTCCAGAATCCATTTAAATCAAATAGTAAATGAAAAGAAGAATTTATAAAGAAATACCAGCTTGAAGCTGCGCTTTAGTACAATACCCAAATCCAGAAAATTGAAGGAAAACTAACAAAATAAAACTATACTAACCTAAATCTACTAAAATGACAAATAAAAGAAAAAAAATAAAATGTACAAGAGTCTTCAACCACCCAGAAATCCTAGAGCTGTCGAAAAGCTGTGCACATTACCTTAGAAGCATGTATTTATAAGCTTTCCAATGTTGGGCCTCACTTCATTAATTTCGTTGTGGATTCCCAGTTCTGGCCTAATTAGTGTCTTTGTCGCAACATAAAAAGGTCTGTCACGACAAAGCTTTCAGTCTTTGTGCTGCCTCTATCGTAGCTTCTTGTATCTGTCGCGACCTGTTCTCTAGGCTTGCTCTTGGATTGAGTCGTGACATACTTTGATAATGTCGCGACATAATTTGTATTCAGCAATCTTGTTCTTATCTTGACAGGAATGCCTTGTGTCGCGACACCAAACCTGTTTGCACCCAGCTTTTCATGTCCTTGTTATGTTGGAGTTTGTCGCGACATAATTTTCTTTGTCGCGACAAACAATTGTTTTTCAGCCTGACAACTCTATCGCGACAGAATTTCTTTAAGTCTAGAGCAATTTTCTATTGCAACAAGAAACTCTTTTGGTCACCTACGTATTCTTTGTCCTTAGCAATTTTCTCATCAGGACAAGAAAATCTTTAGTCATGATTTGTGCATTTTTCTTCTCTCTCGTTCCTTTGCTTACGAGCCGCTTTTATCGTGGACATGTAAAATTATATAGTTGCCACAATAAATGGCCTTGGCCATTCTCAAGTCTTCTTCAATTTTGTCGCGACTCATTTCTTTCTACATCACATTGTAATTTTATCATTCCTTAGCTTTTATCGTCACGATTTAAAAACTTTGTCGCAAATTACGTATTTTGCCTTCAACTTGATCAGTCACACAACAAGAATTTCTTTTGTCGCCATTCTTCTTATGTTGTCTAGCATCTTGTCGCCACAGTGGAATTCACCTCCTCATGTTTTATATTTGTAGTCGCTACGCATATAATCTTTGTCGCGATAGAGATTGTGTTGTTTCTTAGTTATGAATTGCCAGCAGGTTGGGCGACATGATTTTCTTTGCTGCAACAACATTTTTCCTTCCTTGAGTTGGCTTTATGTAGGAAGCTTCTTTATCGCGAACATAAAAACACTTGTCTGACTCTTGCGGTTGTATCTCGAGTACTGGCCATGACAAAATTGTCTTTTGTCACGACAGAGTTCATCTATTAGCCTTCAACTTTTCATGTTGCGACAGAAATTATATTGTCGTGACACAACTTCTTTGCTTTCTGTTTTAGTCTTTGTCGCGACAGAGTAAAGGATTGTCGCGACAAAATTTCTCCTTCAGCCATTGAGTTATGTCTGAGCTTTGTTGCGACGTTTAGTTGCTGGCTGAGACATATTTCCTTTGGCCTGCTTGAATTTTGTGTCGCGACATATAAAAATTGTGTCGCAATACAAACTGTTGATTTTTCCACATTTTTGCTTATTTTCTGCTTGTTTTCCCTCTGTTTTCAATTAACTCCTGTAAAACAAAAAGTTAGTGAATATTCCATAATTAGGCATACAAATAAATCTAAAATTGTTAAAAACATGCCAGAAAAATGGATTAAAAATAGATGAGTTTTACACTCATCAAATTCCCCCAAACTTATAGTTTTGCTTATCCCCAAGCAAAGAAAAGAAATTTTACTGGCTCCCAACAATTCATTTTTTATTTTTAAGGACATTTTTTTTCACATAACTCAATTGGGCAAGAAACATAAGTCGGCTTGTAGAATTACTTTCTAAACATGTTTCCAATCTAGAATCAGAAGATTTTCAATTAAGTTCAATTAAACTAACCAATAATTCATAAATGCGGTAACACTTAATCATTCAACTCGATTTGTGTGTGTGCTGGTTTTTACTCTTTTTCTTTGGTAGATCAGTTCATCTTCTGGGATAATACTCAATTAGCATACTCTCTTTTATTTTTAAAGTCCCATATGTTTGTTTATCATATTAATCTCCACTAATGTAGGCATAATACCACCTTCAAAATCAAATAGATCTTTTTAGCTTCCCGTGAATGTGCGGCTTCGGGGTAATGAGGTAGATAATTAGACATTTTAGGCTCAATTTAACCCAGATTCTTGACAACTTACACTTTTGCCTTTTGATCTATCCTTGATTTCTCTTGATTGTGATTTTCTAACCTTCCTAATAGGTTTAGTGCATCTCTTTGCATATTCTTTAGTCTGGTATCTTTTTCTCTTTTCATTGTTCACACCCAGAAGATAACTTTTCCTCCTTATTTTATAAACTTTGTTACTTTCCATTTCTCATCATGTTTCTTGGAATGGTGCGATGTTGGTCTTTTTAAGCTTTCTACCACCCTTAATGAACTTTGTGTTAGTAACTCCCATACTAGTTGGCATTAGGGTACTAGGTGTTAAACACCCCTAAGCACTTAATTGTTCAAGGAGGAAGGCTGCAAGACCAACTCATTCCTCTTGATGTTTTTCTTTCTTCACAACTTCTTTCATCATTTTCTTTATCTCTTATTATCTATATGCACTTTTCTTTCTCAACCCATTTTCTCTTTTTCTCCATCTCGCACGATATTCCCCAAACTTGTCCCTCCTTCTCACATCGTTGTCTATCTTGCAATCTGGGCAAATAAGGGTTTTTTACTGTAGGATTAGATGTAAGGAAGGGATTGGGCTTCTCTATTGCTGGTTGATAATGAGATTTGGCTTTAGGCTCAAATAAGGAACTAGCGTATATGCTTATGCATATCATAGGGGTATGCTTTGAAAGGTTCAAACTTTCAAGGATGGCCTAAATCATTTCATGTTAGTGGTATTGCCTAGGATTTTGCCTTGACTAATAATTGATGAGTCCAAAAACTCATTAGATTTTTAATCCATTTTTCTGAGTATATTACGAGATAAATGTTAATTTGTTTGCAGAAATGTGGATATTTTACTCAAACTTCATTTTGCAGGAAAATACAGCAGAAACTCAAATTTTAGCAAAAATCAGAAGAAACCAGCTGCAGCAGAATTGAGGCCACAACTGAAAATTTAAGTCGCAATAGGAATGCTCAGTTGCCAGCAAATCCCAAGTCACGACATCAACAGATTCGGCTCTGAAGAAGAAATAGAAAACTTTGAACAATGCGAAGTCGTGACTCAAGAAGGAGGCAAGCCATTTTACAAAGAAAACACGGGTCGAGACTAAAAGGAAATAATCAAGGGAAGAAATCTATGTCGCAACAAATACTTTGATGTCGCGACAATCAACTAAAAGAAATGATGTCGCGACACCACTGGAGGTTGCGGGCGGGCGATCCTTCTATGAAGCCACGCAAGAGTGGTTTTTGCAAAAAAGAAAAAAGGTCGTACGCTTAAAATAAAAGGTTCGCTGTGTCAGCGACATCATTCTGATGTCACGACATACAAACAGGAAGATTCAAAGTGCAACAAAAGATAAAGTTTGAAAGGAGGTTGCAACCTGTAGCCAAATATAATCACTTTTATCGCGAGTCCAACTTGCGACCTTCACAAAGTCAAGATCAAATGACGCCGCGACCACTCCGCTATGGTCGCGACCTGAAGAAAAGAAATGGGAAGCAAAAGAGGTCGCGACATCACCATGAGGTCGCTACATAAAATTAAAAGATATGAAAGCAAGAAGACCACCAACACGATTGCGACCAAGGAATCAAAGTCACCACATGAAGTCATCATACAAACAACAAAGTGGTCGCAACTTAAAACTGATGTCGCAAATCGTGGCTAAGAATAGGAAGACAATGATGTCGCCGTGACGCAGATTGAGGTCGCTGACATCGTCCAACCCACCGGCGAAAACTGAGCAAACGACGTTTCGCGATTACAAACGATGTCGCGACCATCGATCAAAGTAGTTGCAAGACAACCGTGTTGCAACTTTAAAGAAAAGAGGTCGCGACCGACTGCGGAGCAATCACAGGAAATCCATGTCGCGACATCAACCTGAGGTCGCGACATAGACAAAGAGCCGGGCTTTTCTTTCGATTTCCAATCGAAGCATTCAAAGCATCCGGCCCGCTTTCTTACAAGATAAATAGATAGCTTTAGAATAGTAAAGTAAGCTCTCGTCACTACCCAAACAAAATATTATAGTTATGTTAGAATCATAAAGGTCATCCAAGAGTATATCTCACTTTTTTTAATTTTGTTTATCCTTATCTGAATCCGGCGCAACCAGTGCAGACGAGTAATAGTCCCACCGCACCCGGTCCCCATCCCGAAGCACATCCGCCCTGAAAGGCAATTCTATGAAACTTAGACGCACTCGCAATGAACCACTTCCTTCCCGCTTTATTGCAATTACAAAGTGGTCAGGCGTGATCTGCTCCATTTCTAATTCGCAATGCAGTAATCAGAGCGCAGCTATCCTGGATTTGATTTACATTTAGTTACAGTGTTTCCTGCACAATTATGGAGAATTAATTTGGATTCGGTTCTTACTTAATTGGTATCGTTTTGAATGGATAAGTTCCCAATGGTAGTACCTAATACCAGTTGAGGGAGTGTATCTTACTCTGATATCCAGGATGCCCTCTGCGTGACACAAAGATAGAGATTCCTGAGAGTTGAGAACTATTTCTGGTATGTCCGACTACCATTGATCTAATCATCCGTTGAGCTCCTCGAAAGCTCATTTTTGGATAAATCCCATTCGGCCATAATTGAAGTTGGAGGGGTGTATTTAACAATATAAATAATCAGAGAGTTCACCTTAATCTAAAGGTAAGTTCCAATCCCTGTGTTAGCTTAGATCTAATCAAGGGAACGGGATAAACCCATAGATCTGAAGGACGAGCTACCTATATGGTGAAATTCTTTGCAAATCCCGAGAAGGAAAAGCAAAAGTTCTCGTCAACAGAAATGGGCGTGAAGACGAGAAAGAAAATACCCGTATCTTGTAAGAGAATTTGGAATACGTAGCCGGGGTTTGATCTTGTCTTCGAGAGAGCCAACAAGGATATCTAATCGTTGAATATGGAGAGATCCAATTCCAATACCAGGAAATTGTGGACAAAATCCATCCATACATAGAACGTAGCAATGGATTAGTGTCGAATCGGGATCGCTCCATCAGATTCACCGATGCGTTTTCGCTTTCTCACTAATAAACTGATTCAATCCATTCTTTTATATACAATTTATTTTTATTCATTTACTTTTGTTTTAGTTTGGTTTGAATATATTCAATAGTATAGAATTTTCAATTTTAGTTGTTTAGATAAAATTTTCGCTATGAGTTTTCAGTCCAAATAGTATGGAATTTTTAGTAGCTCAGGTAAAGGATTCCACTCGCTATCAATCTCTCGTGGGAATGATACTGGGATTCACATTCATTTACTACTTGTATGACCAGGCACTTGGTGTGCTGTCATATCGAACCCTTTATATTTAAATCATGAACATTAAGAGAAAATTATTTTATCAAGAAACTTATCCAAAGTAACATGGATGCAAGAGAAGTGTAAGGCTCTCGTAGCTATGTTAATTTGAGGGGTTTTAGTCTATATAGAAAAAGGCAAACAAGTTTTTACATACGTC
Organism: Tetrastigma voinierianum; assembly: GCA_016808115.1. Lineage (NCBI taxonomy): Eukaryota > Viridiplantae > Streptophyta > Magnoliopsida > Vitales > Vitaceae > Tetrastigma > Tetrastigma voinierianum. The sequence goes on along the minus strand of JAEQBH010002202.1, from coordinate 172,783 downwards.
ACGACAGTTAATTTAATAGATCAATATTCGACAAAAGAAGTAAAATGATAAATTTGGACATTTTATAAACAAAAGAACAAAAATAAGCTTTAGTAAGCAAAGCAAGTTACATCAGCCACTAATCTTCTACAAGCCATGTTGAAAATATTTGTTTAGTTTGACTAATCCTAATAATCTGAGTGTGTTTTGATTTCAGGAGAACCTTTAATGCATAGGAAATAGGATTCTGACCTGATTCCAGTAGACACTGAATTGGAGAGAAATCACCTCAGAGCTTAAGAAAGACAAAGATGTGTAAAACGCAGCTAGTGCATTTGAGAGACATGACCAAACAATGAACAGAGGACGCAAATCGTAGCGCCTCCCACACGGCCACACAATGGAAGATTTCGGGAGGCCTATTATTATCTCGTGAAGAGTATTCTACAATCGTGACAGCCACTGTGGATGCAAATAATTTTGAACTAAAGCCACTCTTTGATTACAATGGTTCAGCAACACGCTACTAGCTCATCCTAATCGAAGAATTCAAACGAGCACCCCGAAGATTTTTCACAGATGGCGAATACAATGAAGCCGAATGCAGCAGACCAGGTGATAAAATTGCATCTCTTCCCATTTTCTTTGAGAGATATAGCGTACCACATGGTATGAATCATTACCATATGGTTCGTCGATACTGGGAAGAGTTGGTAGAAGCCTACTGGCAAGATAGCCTTTTTCCCCCGATCTCACTCTCGTAGAAGAAGGGAGATAATAGTATTCCAAATGCGGAAAGATGAGAGTCTATATGTAGCATGGGAAAGATTCAAGAGGTTGTCAAGAGGTGCCCCATGCATGGAATAGATTCAAGACCCGTATGGACATAGTGTATCATGCTCTAAATGACATCTGCGGCATTATCGATGCTTCATGTCAGTGGAGCATTCAATCGTAAAAGTGCGTTTAAGGAGGCGTGAGATCCGGGATAGAAGACCCAGAAAAGTAATATGAAAACTCCATCCAGTTTTCAAGGGGAAATAGCGTAGGAAAAGGGGTCATGGAGTCGAGCAAGACGACAGCCTACGAGGCAAAGTCGATGCCATAATGCATAGGGATGGACAACAGCAGAGAAGATGCACACGCTCATGGAAATAGGAGCAAAGTGGAAAGAGTAACTTTATGAGAAGAAGTGCCGAGGTGCCAATGTAGGAAGATTCTTATGGCGCCGAGGAGGTTGGCACGTGAACTTGTCAAGAATTTATCATTTCAAGCCAAATCCTAACCTGCCTCCACACACTACAATCCAACACCGAGGAAACCATGAGAATTTCTCATACGGGCGCGGAGGGCATTGCAAGGCCCAAGGTATGGACAATCCTCAACAAGGATATCAACAACCACTAAGGTTCCAAAGCAGCTGTTGTTGAAGTGGTGAAAGCGTAAATGAATATCGTGGTCAGAGGAGGACTCAACCATTCAAGAACAAATGTTAGTAGCTTCATGGGGACAACAAGAGGCTATTGCAATTCCATGAACAAAAACTATCTCGACTTTTGAAGCTTTTAAGTCTCGATAATTCAACAGCCTTCAGAAGAACACTAGTGCCTCGTTGAAAAATTTAGAGACACAAGTAAAGGTCGGCCCGAATATGCCAAATCGTAGCAAAGGGTACATTCCCAAGGACACTCGTAAGAACCCAAAAAGATCATACGCAATTCAACTAAGAAGTGGGAAGGATTTGAGCAGCAACAGAAGGACAGAAAGGAAAGAAGAGACTGAGGCAGAAAAAGAAAAGATTGAAAAGGAAGGAGAGAAGAGCACCCAGATTGAACATCCGAAAGGAAGTAATGACTAGAAAAAGAAGGAAGGAGTACCAGCTTATAATACTAATGCCATTTCCACTGTGAGACTTTAAGTCAAGAGAGAAGAATAATTTTCTAAATTTTGACATTTTCAAGAAGATAGAAATAAATATCCCATTTGCAAGAGGTAGTCAAATGCCTCTTTATGCAAAATTTTTGAAGGGAGACGCCGAAAGCAGAAAAGGAAGATACCGGTGAGGAATAGTGAACTTCGATCGCTGTCCTGGCAGCGCCATTATCCAAACAAAGCTCCCATCAAAGATGAAAGACCCTTACAGTTTCACCATTCCCTGTTCCATAGGGAAATATGAATTCAAGAAAGCTTTATGTGATTCTGGCGCTAGTATAAATTTGATGCCTCTATTAGTTGTGCTAAGACTTAATTGGGGGAATCTCGCTCTAACAACGACATATACATGTATGGCTTCATAGATCAATGGCACAACCGTAAGGCATACTTAAGATGTACTGTGCCTGGTATCGGGAAATCATCTTCCCGGGATTTTGTTATCATGCAAATGGAGGAAGATACCCAAGTTCCTTTGTTGTTGGGAAGACCTTTCTTAGCAACTGGAGCTGCCTTGATAGATGTACAGAAAGGTGAACTGACACTCAGGGTTGGAAATGAAGCAATGCATTTTAATATTAATAGGAGTTTGGAACATCCTGATGTAGATGCAGACAGTTGTATGGCTGTAGGAAACAATAGCCTTCGATGTTGAATCAATTCTCGATTGTATCCTTCAACACCTATCAATGAAATTGAGATGAATTTTCAGTATCTTGAGAGTCTTATCGCCAGAAGTACGCTTCAAATTTGTTTAACAAGGAGACAGGCCTTTATATAATGAAAATAATAAGATGAAGTAAAATTAAAAACAAAGAAACTTCATGAGTGTGAAACTAAAAAGGTAAGGGTTAACATTGAAAGAATTGCCCATCATTTAAAATATGAGTTTTTAGAACCGCAAAGAGAAAATCGCTCTTATATCACCGCATCGACCGTAAGCCGAAGAACGGTTGCCGGTAATTCTGAGAAAATACAAGGAAGCAATTGCATGGTCAATTGAAGATCTGAAGGGTATCAGCCTCTCCATTTGCATGCACAAAATATTGCTGGATGATAATGCAAAAACTTCTATCAGCATCAAAGTATACCGAATCCAAGCATGAAAGAAGTCATTTAAAAGAAGTTCTCAAATGGTTAAATGTAGGTTTTATATATGCTATATCAAATAGTTTTGCAAGCTCCGCGCATGCGTATGCTCCCAAGAAAGGTGGATTCAATCGACGGTAAATGAAAAGAATGAACCGATTCTCACAAGAACCTATGACAAAGATGGAAGGGGTGTGTTCGACTACGTAAAAATTAACACAAGTAATCCGTAAAGGATCATCACGCCTTCATTGATCGATGTTGGATAAGTTGGTAGGACACCCTCATTTTTTCGATGGATACTCCGATATAACCAAATTGCTGGTTCCACCAAGATCAGAGAAAACTACTTTTATGCCCATTTCGTACTTCGCTTAGGAGAATGCCATTCTGGTTTCAGGTAATGCTCCCGGTACCTTCCAAAGATGATGATGGCTTCCTGATATTTCGACGCAGCGTAAGAAGTTGCGGAGATCTTCATGGATGATTTTACAAAGGTATGGATCCGCTTTGGAACAATGCCTCGCATAACCTGGGATTCAGATTAAAGGTGCGTTCATGATTTGTTAATCCACTGACCGAAAATGTGCCATTTTATGGTTAGCGTATGAATTGTCTTCTGGGGCACATGATTTCTCAAGTAGCAGGCTCGATGCAGACCAGCAAGTTTCAATTATAAGAAATCAATGCCACCCACTGGCTAGCCAAGGGAATTAGAAGTTTCTCAGACATGCTGGTTTTTATAAGATTTATCATGAGACTTCAAAAAATTGTGCTAGACCGCTATGCGTGCATTGTCGAAAAAGATACTAAGTTCCTACTGATGAATCCCGCCATAACGCATTTGAGGAAATCAAATCTAGACTAGTTGAAGCTCCCATCATGGCAAACCGATTCAACGTAGAATTTAAAATCACGCGGTGATGCCATCGATTTGCAACGTGAGCCGTGATTGGGACGTAAAAGAGGAAAAGCTGCTCAAGGCCATCTACTATGCTAAAAACCTTAACGAAGCTTAAGAAAATTACTCTACTACTAAAAAGGAGATAGCCGGCAATAGTATTTGCATGTGAAAAATTTGGTGCCATACATTTTGGGTCCCATGTTGTTATACACACCGATCATGCAAATAATTAAGTATCTAATGGCAAAGAAAGAAGCAAATCCAAGATTGGATCAAGTGGGTATTATTATCGGGCAGAATTTGATTTAGAAATAAAAGACAAGAAGGGTAGTGACAATGTGATAGCCGATCACTTGTCAAGAGTAGAGAAACCCACTTGCAAGAGGAAGAAAGAATGAATCAGCGTAAAAATTTTCGCGATGAGCAAAGATTCCAAACTCGGCCACCCAATCACCCCGGTATGCCGATATTGTGAACTTTAAGCCAGGGAATTATGCCACCGATCTCGCCTACCAATGTGAGAAAGAAGCTAAGGACTGACAAGAAAATTACATCCTGACGACCCATTATCGCTTAAAAGCAGAGCCGATCCGATTATAAGGAGATGTGTACCGTGAAGGTGAGCAAAGCAAGATTTGCCAAGAATGTCATACATCACCATAGGCTGAAAGATGATATTTTTGTAGAGATAAAACAGCCCACAAAATTCTCCGGGCCGATTTAACCGGCCTACTATTTTTAAGGACTGCTTTTGAACGGGTGAAGTTATGTGATCAATGCCAAAAGAATGGGAAATATCACAAAGGCATGAGATGCCCCGCAAGGTATCCCGGTGGTTCACACTACATGTAAGGGGGAATGAATTTTATGGGGCCTTTTCCTGGGGCTTCATTTGGAAATACATGCTGATAGCTCTAGCCGTGGATTATGTATCAAAATTAACAGGCGTGCCAGCCTGTCCAAAGAATGATGCCAATACGCTAGGATTTACAAAAAGAAATATTTCCGCCAGATTTGGGGGACACCTTGTAACTATACTGGTGATGGAGGGAGCCATTTAAATAAGGTGTTTGACAAACCATGAGCGCATATGGTATCAAACACATTTCGCGTGAGCTTCTCGTTTATCATCCTCAAACAAATGGGCAAGCCGAAGTTTCCAATAGGGAGATAAAGAGAATTTCGGGAAAGACTATAAGTCCCGAAAGCATGCTCATTGGTCAAGCCTAAGCCAGATGATGCACCCCGGCATACGTAACTCCGCTTTAAAACTCCCATTGGAATGTCCCCATACAAGCTGTTTTGCAAACCTGTCACCTACCTCCGGAATAAAATATAGGGCAGCACTCACCCACAGGCCACACTAAGATCAAAAAGTCATAAAATAAGCTGATAGTGGCTACTCCGCTAAATGAATTGGAAGAGTTGAGCTTTATAACGTTTCAAGATATCACGAGTAACCCGCTGCGCGATAAAACAAAAACTAAGATGATCAACGACTTCGAGGAGGAATTCGCCGCATGAGATCAGCGGCCCATTTATTTGATCAATCAGACTGAACACCTTCTTCCCGTCCGAGGTCAAATCCAAATGGAGTGGACCATTTACGCGGTGTCAAGCATCACGCTTGGGGCGCGATCAGTAAACCACCCGTCCAATCACAGCGAGCATCGCAATGCCAAATTGTCGTGAGATGTGCCAACGTCCTTCTTGCATGTCGAAATTGGTCACCTGTCCAACTCCTTGTTCTTGAAACTAGCTCATCCCAGTCATTAACAGTAACACTAAGAAAAGTCCAGCTGGGGATCAAAATACCAGCCCACCCATCCGCCACCCGCTGTTTTTAATTTTTCTCTGTTAAAGCCTTCTAAAATTTCCACGTGTTTAAAAACTCCTTCCAATAGTTCACCAAACATTATCACTATTAGATCAAGAGTTATGAAAACAACTATTCTTCTTCTTCGTTTTCACTGTTAATAATGAAGATTGTGCCAAAAAGCCCGAGAGCATTTAACTCAACCCTCCAACCCGCATAAGACCAAAAGTGTCTGCGATATCCTTCCTTCAACCAGACCTCAAAATTGTCCATCCCGATCGTGCTTCCTCGCGATTTTTATCTTCGTCATGGTGCTTAAATTTTTGAATGTGATGCATAGTGGAAGTTGTTGAATTTTTGCATGATGAAGATTAATCGAAGTTGTAAAGGTTTATTGGAATTGAATAAATTGAAAATTGCCGTGGAAGTCGAAAGTGTTTATGTTTTGGTCGCAACATTAATCCAAAAGTTGCAAACAAGAATGTTGGATGTGAAAAATAAAAAGTAGAAAAGAAAGTCAAAATAATAAAACTGAGGTCACGACTGAAATAAAGAAGGGAAAGAACATTTTTATGTTGCAACACCAAAGTCCCTCGCTGCGGACCACATTTTCGTGTCACAACCAAAATTTTGAAGGCGACTTAATAGTCCAAAAGTCAATAAAAGTGGATTTTAAAACCTCTCATTTTGGGGCATTCTAGCAGTTAAAATTAAAATTCATTGAAAATCATTAATTTAGAGGCTCAATACTTACTGTCGCGACTCACATAGTGCAATCATGACATTAAACCCAGCGTCTCTTTCACTTCAATTCCCACTAGACTACAATTCACCCCAACCTTTCAGTTTTGCATCATTCATTCAAAATCTTTGAAATAAATAGTTATTAATGCAGAAACAAAAATCAAAGTCTTGATTGAACAAATTTGTTTAGTATGCTCAGTGAATAATCAGGGGGAATTTAATAACTTCAAGAAAAACTATCAATATTCTCACCAAATTCCCTAAACCTCTGTTGGAAATATAAAAGGAACAAGAATTCGAGAAACTCATTCATATTCATCGAAAATTTAAAGAAAGAATAAATGGCCTTGTATTTCCCAAGAGAGCAAATCAATTATAAAGGATGGGAGAACAAAGGAAAAATAAACAAAGAGAATGGAGAAAAGGAAGAATGAGAGAAAGAGTCTATGTCATGAACATGAAGCGTGGAATGAATGGAATCGGGAACAAACCAATCCCATTCTTATTCCATAAAAATCAAGTGTAAGCAAAAGAGTGGTTGATGGGAAGGGAATTGGAAGAAGGGTTAATTAGAACCCATCAACCTCTCCAAAGAAAAAGGGAGAAAGGGCTCCAATTTGTTGCACAACCTTGTTCACAGCCGAATCACTCTTGGAGTGAGCTCAAGGTCTGGTGAACCAAATTTTGAAGCAGGAGCTACAACCTTCAAAGGGAAGATATAGGATTTTAGATCAAGAAATAGAGAGTTTTTCTCTAATTTAGTTACAGTCTTATTTGTAAGAGCAGACGGCATTAACATCGAAATGTTTTGATATTTGAATAAAATTCACACTCACTTTAAAATGATTATATGAGTAAACTGAAATTTTATTTTTTTTGTGTCATTTTCTGTTTAGCATGATAAATAAATAAATGCCTTTTTGTGCATAAATCAAATAAATAATTCTGTTCTTTTCCAAGAATAGCAATTTCAGGAAGAATCAGGGCGTGAATGATTGAACTGGAAATTAGGAGTATTGCCTGCATTGTTTAAATTCAGTTTAGTTTGCAAAAATTGAAAATTGGTTATTAAGCCTGAACAAAAATACTTGGATGAAATAATGTAAGTAGACAAGAATGTAAATACGAAGCCTTGTAGAAATAATACACTTTTGGTCAACAAAACTTATGAAACTTCGACGAATTAGGAACATCTGGGGAAATTTAGATCGAGTCCACAGTCCCAGAACCTGTTTGATTATTGATTGAAGCTTCTAGCCCTAGGTGAAACAGTCACTGTTGAACAGAATGGAGGCTTCCATCCGCAGACGAGCTGTCACCCCACTATGAAAGTTTGCCATGAATAGTTCGATCAGCCAATAAGTCTTGATCAATGAAACAATAGAATCAAAATCCCAATTCTTCCTTGCAACAATCTCATAGGTGAACTGTGGGCTTCATCCCAGTTTCCGCCTCAAAAGCTTATTATAGAGGCAAGAAATAAGTCAGGCAATATCCAAATTTTAGAATTGAAGAGGCTACAAAGTGAAGGAAGTAAGCTAGCGAAATAAGTGAATGTTGAGTTCGAGGCTCATTTCCTCGTGAACTAGTTTAAACAGGTGTTTGAACGACCAGGCACCTAATATCGAACTGTATGGAGTTGTTAGCCCAAAGCCTCATGAAGAGTGGCTTAAAGCCTGATGAAGATGCAACAAAATGATTGCACTGTCTCCAATCCCAGAGTAAACAAAGCCAAAAGAGCCTCAAGGAAACAAAAGTGAATCCTTAAGTCCCAATATATGATACGCAGAGCTCGAGGCTCCCCGTTGAATTCATCATAAAAGGTTTTAACGTCGGTTAGCTTCGAGGAGGACTCCGCAAGAACAGCCAGCTGGCTGATTAGGAAAGTTGAGCAACAGTATAGGAGTGTTGTGGAAACTGGTGGGATTACCACACTTAAAATCCTCCCATTATCCCACCACAATACCTAAGCCCGCATCCAGCAAGTCCGAAGATCTCTATTGATTTCAAGGTTGAATTTACCTTACATTATGGGAGATCAATATGACAATCGTCTGGGTGGGACTTTGACAATCAGTCCAAGAAAATTTTAAGATTATCTCAAATTCAATATGAAGATGAAAGGACTTGAAGACCTGCACACACACAATGGACAAGACTTATTGAATAAACTCCGTTTAAATACAGTTCATCGGTTAAACAGATAGAAGTATACCATGTCTTATTTTTTGAATCAAAACTGAAATTTAAAATGATGTCGGGTATCTCTTAATTCCATATGTCATGTGGAGTGAGAAAGACTGTGGTATGAATCAGAAAAATGTCCTTAAAAATTTTCTAAGCCTATTTGCTTGATATCAATTCTTTTCTTTTCTTGTCGAGACAAGCAAAATTTTAAATTCTCAAATTCGATGAGTCCAAAACTCATTAGATTTTTAATCCATTTTTTCAGTATATTACTTGAGATAAATGTTAATTTGCTTTATAAATGTGGATATTTTACTCCAAACTTCATTTCAGAATGACAAAGACAGTAAACTTAAATTCGCGTACCAAGAAACCAGTTTGAAATCAGGTCACAACTGAAAATTTAAGCTCCACACAGTGAATGCTCGCTGTAAAGCAAATCCTCAAGCCCATTGATCAACAGATTCTGCCTCCAAGAAGAAATATATCTGAACAAGTGAAGTCGTGACTTGAAGAATGAGGTTACGACAAAGAAAACATGGTCGAGACTAAAGGAAATGCAATCTGGGTGAAGAAATTCACGTCGCTGAACACTACTTTGATGTCGTGACACCAACTGAAAAGAAATGATGCTCACATCACTCCTGGTGGTCACAAGGATCCGAATTATGAAGCCGGCCAAGAGAGGTTTTTGCAAAAGAAAAAGGTTGCAACCAGCTTTAAAATAAAAGCCGAAAGCCAGGTCGCGACATTCATTATGATGTCGACACAAACAGAAGATTCAAAGTGCAACAAAAGATGTAGTTTGAAACAGGTCGCAACCTCGTGAGCCAAATAGAATACTTGCCAGAACTCAACTCGCGACCTTTCTCTACGTTCGCAAATGATCCAAAATGACTGTCGCGACCACTCATTAAGGTCGCGACCAAGAAAAGCAGAAATGGAAGTTAAAGAGGCTCTGCCAGTACATCACCATGAGGTCGCGACATATGCAACTGAAAGATATGAAAGCAAGATGCAATCACACTTAACGATCGATTCATCAACAGCGGAATCAAAAAGTCACCACATGAAGTCATCATACAAACAAGCAAAGTGGTCGCAACCTGCAAAACGATGCCGCAACCGTGAAGTTGCGCGAATAGGAAGACAATGATGTCGCTGGAGCAGACTGAGGTCGCGATTATCAACACCGGCGGAAAACCGAGTAAACGACGCCGTATTTCCACAAACGATGTCGTGACCACCGATCGTGCAAGCCAAGACAAACCGGGCTTCGCAACTTAAAGAAAGAGGTCGCGACCGATCATGAGCAATCACAGCAAAGTCCATGTCGCGCATCAACCAGGTCGACATAGACGTTGAGCCGGGCTTTTTCTTTCGATTTCCTCCGAGCATCCAGGATCCCACTGCATTCTTTTACAAGAGTAAATAGATAGCTTTAGAATAGTAAAAAGTAGTTTTTCCCGCTCTCACTACCCGTAAAAGTGGAGAAGAGAACTCAAAGGTATATCTTAAAGTAGATTTTAAATTTTTTTTTAATTTTTTAATTTTTATTTTATTTTTTTGAATCTGCGAACTGTGCAGAGACGAGTAGAGCTGGATTTTTAGATCTATTCTTTTTCTAAGACATCGTCTCAAAATTTTATGAAATCTAGACAAATTTCGAATTCATTTCTTCTCGCTTTATTGCAATTACAAGGTTTATGATCTAAAGGTTCTTGTTTCTAATTCGCAATGCAAGAATCGTAGCTACAATGTATCCCGGGATTTGGATTTATTTAAGCACAAAGAGCCTCTCGCACAATTATGGAGAATTTCACTCAAATTCTGCTCTACTTAATCTGTATCGCTTTTGAATGGATAAGTTCTCAAACGGTAAAATTTTAATACCAAATGAGGAGTGTATCTCACTGAGCATCCGTGGATGCCCTCTCGCACAAAGATGTAGATTCCCCGAGAGTTGAGAACATTCTTTTCTGGGTATGTTCGACTACCATTGACGAACCGTTGAAGCCCCAAAGTTCATTTTGATAAATCCCCCATTCGTCATAATCAAGTCGAGGGGTGTATTTAACAATATAATAATCGTGAGAGTTCACCTTAATCTAAAGGTAAGTTCCAATCCCTCAGAGTATTAGGATCTAATCAAGGGAACTGGATAAAACCCATAGATCCAAGGACTGAGCTACCAATATGGTAGAAATTTTTGAAAAATCTTATAAAGTGAAAAGCAAAAGTTCCCGCTGTCACCGGGGTGAAATAGGTGTGTGCGGGTCAGAAAGAAAATGCCCAGATTCGCAAGAGAATTCGAATATGTGTAGTCGGTTTCGATCTTGTCTTCGAGAAGCAAGGATATCTAATCGTTGAATATGGAGAGATCAATGGATTTAAAGTTTGGAATCGACCTCCATTGTATTTCACTCGATATGCCGTCACAAGAACCGATTCATAATCCATTCTTTATATACACCTTATTTTTATTCATTTACTATTTAGTTTTGGTTTAATATATCCAATAGTATAGAATTTTCAATTTTAGTCATTTAGATAAAATTTTCGCTATGAGTTTGAAGTCCAAATAGTATGGAATTTTAGTTTAGTTTGACTGTAATTCGCTATCAACTTATGGGAATGATACCCTCGACTTACATTCGATTACTACTAGATGACCTGCAGAATCTGCGTGTCATAGACTGAACCCTTATTTTTAAATCATGAACATTAAGAGAAAATTATTTTATCAAGCAAACTTATCCAAAGTAACATGGATGCAAGAGAAGTGTAAGGCTCTCGTAGCTATGTTAATTTGAGGGGTTTTAGTCTATATAGAAAAAGGCAAACACTAATCTAATAAGTTCTAGGACATTGGAGAGTCTTCTGTGATGGATCCCAGAAGATATTCCCAGTCTTTGAACAATTTCCTTTAGAGTTGTTGTTGACCATGTGCAAAGATACTAGGATTTTATGATCAAACTGTTTACATCAAACAAAATTATAAGTTTTATCTGTTCCATCAATTTAGTAAAACCTTCCTTATTCTTGAAGTTCAACACATTTATTCAAAATCTTACAATTATGCATTTCCATTCATTTCATCCTACCTCAATGCATCTATCAATGGTTTGTTTGGGTTTTGAGATTTGTTGTTGTGTTGTTTTTAATCAAGTCAAGAAGTTCATTTTGATCATGCATTCAACTCAAAACAATCCAACACAACCACAATTTCATCAATTCATTTCAACCAAACATGCTGCAGCAATTAGACATTTTGATTCAGGTAGTTTCTTTCTTCTTTATTCAACTAAGTAATTACCAATCATGAATCAAAGAAAATCAAGCAAAACAACACCAAACAATCAAAAACACAAATGAACACAGAATTTGCAAAGAATTCTTTATTTTCTTGACTATTTTGATAAATGGACATTAAGTACAGAGAGAGAGAGAGATATGAAAGAGTAGGGTGAGCTATTTTCTTTTTCTATCATGCCTATGGGAAGAGAGTAGGTTAACTGGGTCTAGTTTATATCTAGCTGCAAAAAGTGAGAATTGTGTGATTTGGACTCTCAGGGTCGTTTTGATTTACTACCTTTCTCCACTTCTGCTCTCAAGATAGACCACTCCATGGTTAGGGGTTAGCTAAGCTGATCATATCATTTATCTATGCCCAATAAAATTTAGTGGTCTCTCAAACTCACCCCGGCAGTACATCTTAATTAGGCTTGCTGATCATATCTAAGCTTTCATTTCCACTTCTCCCTCGTAATTCGTGGTGCCTCTAATTCCTTATCCATTTTTTCAATCAAATCTTTGATCTCCTTCTGATGTTCCTTGTATAGATACCCAAAGGCATCTACCTTCTGCAACATGTTCTTCTCCATAGCATCATCCATTTCCTTCATTATTTTGAATAACTCACTTTCTCTTTTTAGCTGCTCAAAGATGAAGGCATCTTCTCTTGTCTTTAGTTCTACATTGAGAACCTGTTCCCTTTGTTCCCATCTACTTCTCCATTCTTCATCTCTCTGTTTTAGATCCTTTTCTAAGTTATGGTCCCTTCTTCTGAGCTCTGCCTCCATGTACTCATCTTTAAGTTGCAAATGGAGCTTAAGCTGGTTGTCCCTTTCTTCCATTCCTTGCTTCATGGCATTAAGCATTTCAAGGACTATAGAGTTATTCCCTAGAGGTTCAAAGCCTTCAGCATGCCTCTGTCGGACTTGTCTCACCCTACGGGAGAAAGGCCCACTCGGGCTTGCACTCTCCGCCTCGTGGAGCTTTCAGGAGTTTCACCAGCCGTAGCTGCTCGTAGTTTTGCTAGTTCTTCTTCTTCTTCTCTAACAACTTCCACCCGACTCCCTCTACCTCTATTTTTAGGTCCTTTTGTGATTCCAGTGAGTGTTAGGGGAGATGTTTTAGGGCAGTTCTCTTCTTCTTCCTACTTCTCGATTACCTCACCCAAAATACACAGCCTCGATATCAGCCCTGGGGCGTGGATTAACCTTGTATCCTCCTCTCGTAGTAGCTCGCGATCGAGTTTTCAATCAACTCTACCCACACCAAATTTGTATCCCTCCTTAAGGATGGCATAGAGCATAACCCAAGCCTTTCCCTTCTCCCTAATCGTACAAATGTTTGGAGGCGTAATGACTTAACTCAAGAAGTAAAACCAAACCTTTGCTTGCTTAGGTGGCATTCCACTTCCCTTTGCCATTAGTTAGCAGATCTACAATCTTCTGAAAGTTAGGTGCTTCAACCAGTCTTTTGAATTTAGATCCATCATTCCTCTCCTAAAGATTGAATGTTTGATTTATCTGCTCTCTGCTGAAGGATACCCATCTCCCTTTGACATAAACCGTCTTGTCCTTAGTTCCCATCATGTTAGCGTAGAACTCTTTAACCACATCTACGAACCCGGAAGCCTTATGCTCTCATAAAAAATGCCATCCTTTGCTTGATATCAACTCTTGAAAGGGGGAAATCCACTTGCTAAAACCTCTATCCCCAATGAAGTCTCTGTGTTGTATCTTGTCTCTCCAAGCAATATACGCCATGTCAGAGACCCAGTCGCTAGCCTTTTGTTTGCCAATCTCTATTTCTTCCTTTCTTCTTTTTCTCTTTTGAGAATTTTCCACTATATGCTCAGGATCTTCGTCTTCATCAACCCTCTCCTTAGCTTGCTCAGCCACTGTCTGAGTGGTTTGAACTACCTGATCTTTCAACTCCGCGTACTCCTCCATGATTTCGTTTAGGTTTGGAATCAGGGTTGTGGGCTCAGACATCGTGAGAGGTTGGTTTAGAGATCTAGGGTTTCGAACGAGTAAGAGAATTGGTGAGAGAGGCTAAAAGGTTTGATTATGATGAGGTAGGATGGACTCTTCGCCTTTGAACTTTTCATTTATAAGCCAAGAATCAGGTGCTTCTTAATTCTGTCGCAACAAATTAATTCTATTGTTATGCCCTTTTTAAATTTTTGTATTGACATAGAAAATCACTGTCGCGACATAAATTTTTCATTTAATTCTTAAATTTGGGCAATTCTTTGTCGTGACATAGACAAATCTTGTCGCGACGTAAATTCTAAGGTTCATGTTGCTATTTGTCGTGACATAGAGAAAATATGTTGCGACACAATCTCTTGCCAATTCCATTTTAACATTGACAAACCTTGTCGCGACAATAACTAATGTTGCTACAAAGTTCAATTAGTGTCGCGACATAACTTATTTTGTCGCAACAAAATTCTGTTATGCCTCTAAATTTTTCTCATTTTCATACTTTTAACCATTCAACCCACTCAATCATCATTCAATAAGTCCTTCCCCTTAGATCATACTTGTGAAAACACATGTTAAACATCAAATAACCTCAATTCAAGTATGAACAACAAATCTCTTTCTAACATCAACATCATTCATCAAAATTTTCAACAAGGCATTCAAGCAATTGACATCAAACTCCCCCAAACTTCAGATATGCATTATCATTAAAAACAAGTTGAGGGAATTAGAAATACTCCACCTTGTAGTTATTCATTGCATAATTCAGTTTGAGATATTCTGCTTTCTAATGACCTCCAATTCCAATTCCTCTTCCCTGTTCTTGAAAAAAGAAAATTCAGCAAATTATCTAATTACATAAATATACTTCTAACAATTTTAAACTAAAACCTTAAATTTATAAAAGTAATCATCAATAATCAAACAATCCAAATTAACTTCGGCCATCTTTCCTAAGAATACAATGTCCTTAATTAGCTGAGTTGATGTAAATTATCTTTTTTCAAGAGAACTCTTTTCCCCTTTTAAAATCTGATTCACTTCATTTACGCTTCTCCATAAAAGGTTTTCGCCACCATTTATACTTTGAATTCATTTCCAAATTCATCTTTTAGTGTCACTGCTCGAAAAGGTGTACTGGTTATCACTATGTAGGGACCACTCCATCTTGATTTCAATTTCCCTAAAAATAGCTTAAGCCCCTGAGTTGTATACAGTAATCCCGTTCGCTCGACTCTCTCCTTAGGGATCTTTGATCGTGCCACCTCTCGTCTTTTCTTTGTGATTCCGCATTGTCATAAGCTTCATTTCTCAAATTTCTTCAAGTTCATTCATTCGGGAGTAGTCTCTCTTTTCATTTGCAAACTTGAAAGTCAATTCGCTGATGGCCCACATAGCTTTGTATTCCAGCCTAGCTTCATAAGGCATCATCTAGCTTCATGTAATTCAATCTTTTTCGCCAGATAATCGTTTTCCTGTAATTTTCTTTTATCTCCCTATTGTAATTTCAGCTTGCCCATTTGATTGAGGGTGATAAGCCAATCCCATCATATGTTTGATTCCATATCTGCTCATGAGTTTTTCAAATACTTTATTTGCAAAATGGCTTCCCTCATCACTAATAATGGTTATGGGTGCTCCAAATATGCTCAAGATATTTCTTTGTATAAACCCTACCACTATTATGGCATCATTTTTAGGACAAGCTATTGCTTCCACCCATGTGGATACATAATCCACAACTAGGAGAATGTATATATTACCAAATGATGGAGGGAAGGGTCCCATGAAGTCTATTCCCCAAACATCAAAAATCTGCACCACCAAAATTCCTTACAGGGGCATTTCATTTCTTCTGCTTATGTTGCCCATTCTCTGACAATTATCACAATGTTTTACCCACTCAAAACAGTCTTTGAATAGGGTAGGTCAATAAAAACCTGATTGCAGAATTTTCTGGGTTGTTTTATCTTCTGCAAAGTGTCCTCCATATGGTGATGCATGACATCTTACAATACCACCTTGTTCTGCTTCGAACACATCTCCCATGATCATATCTACTCCTCTTCTATAAAGTAATGGGCCATCCTAAATATAGAATCAGACCATCAATTTTTCTTCGTCGGGTAGTCAATCTCAAAGGGGGCACAACTCCACAAGCTAATCGGGACACAATATCAAGATACCAGTGGTGCTTGGACTAACAACAAAATAGGGATGCTCATTAGGAAAATTTTGTATATTTCGGGTCCTTTTTCATGTCCAAATAGATTTCCAATCTAGACAAATGGGACTGGCCATTACATCAAGTCACCACTCTTCTTGTATCTCGATCTCAAGATCACTCTCTCTCGTAGCAAAGAATACCCATCTGATCAATCTTGGTTTGGCCTCCTTCTTTGCCATTAGGTATCCAATTGCAGCATGATCAGTGTGTATTATGACATGAGACCCCAATATGTAAGGCTTAAATTTTTCACAAGCAAACACCATTGCCAGCATCTCCTTTTCTGTGGTGGAGTAGTTTTCTTGTTCTTCATTAAAGGTTTTGTTGGCATAGTATATGACCTTGAATATCTTTTAGTTCTCGTCCTTACCCCATTGCATAATCACCGGCATCACACATAATTTCATAAGCATTTGTTCCAAATGTGTCGCACGATGGGAGTCAAGCCACACATGACTTGATTTCATCAAATGCAAATTTGCATGATTCATCAAAATCAAAATTTGAATCTTTTTCCAGTAGTCTACATAATGGTCTAGAGATTTTTAAGAAGTCCTTTATGAATCTTCTGTAAAAACCAACATGTCCAAGGAAGCATCTTATCCCCTGATCGCCGTAGTGGCCCGAGAGTTTTATAACAACAACTTTTGCTCGGTCTACTCAACCTAAGAGCGTAAATCTTATGTCCTAAGCATACCTTCAGGACCATAAATGGCATTTCTCCCAATTCAGATTTTGTCTCGACATCTCAAGTAATGTTTCAAATTTTACACAATGCTCAAAAACTCGATCCATATACCGAGAAGTCGCCTCATAAAGATTTCTGCAGCCCCTTCCCCACCAAATCAAAACATAAAACATCATACATCTTTGAAAGGTGACAGGAGCATTACATAATCCAAAAGGCATCCTTCTAAAAGCAAAGGTGCCATAAGGACATGTAAAGGTAGTTTTCTCCTGATCCTTTGGAGCTATAGAAATCTAGTTATAACCAGAATATCTATCAAGAAAACAATAATGGGAGTGCCTTGTAACCTGTCTAGCATTTGGTCAATGAAAGGTAAGGGATAATGGTCCTTCCTGGTAGCAGTGTTCGATTTTCTGTAGTCTATACACACTCTCCATCTCAGAATAGCTTCAGATAGTGGGACCAATTCATTCTTCTCATTCCCGATCACGTAGAATCCTCCCTTCTTAGGAACCACATGAACCGGGCTTACCCAAGGGCTATCCTCGAGATCGTATATATATGAAGCTCCGTAGCCGCTCTTTCCTCCGATCCGACCCGATTGCCGGGTCCGAACCGAATCCAGGATGCTCTGATACCTACTAATTGTGACGCTCCCAACCTGGCACTCGGTGTCAAGCATGGGTGTCATTTTTTTTATTTTTTTTTTATTTTTTTATTTACTATAGACTTATAAACTCTAAGCTTGTTCATTCATATAATGTTAAACGTTTCACTGTATTAGAGATTACAGCAAAGGATTTACAAACTATATACAAGTCTATATATGAAAGTGTTCAACATTTACTTACTTTACATTGTTTTACAAAATAAACAAAATTTTCAACACACAATAGACCAAAAGGTCTTCTAAGGTTCCAACACGTGGGTCTCGACCGCTGATGATCAGTCCTACTCCGGTTTCCTCTTTTCATACCACACCCGGATGAAAACAATCGTGCAAAGCTTTATGCTTAGTGGGAATTACTACCGCATGGATGAATTCACACTTCTATACAAATGCATATACTTATCATTTATCATATTTCATCTACTATCGTCATCTCAGACTTTACTGGGTTTTGTAACTATGTACCATCCTCGTGATAGCAATGTGTTGTGCTTCTCATATCATGTCATATATTCTATACATTTCATTTGCATATACTTTGTCATTTTACTTAGGGTTTCATGTCCAGAATACCTTAAAAGCTCAGATACAAAGAAATGAACCGTATGTACCAGTTGTACTATCACTCCGTACGAGATGTTGATCTCATCTGAGTATACTGAGTGTATCACCGACGAGACAAAGACTCATGCCATGAAATATGTGGTTCAATGGCTCGATATACTGAAGGTATCATCACTGTACGAGACAGTGACCTATGCCTGTAATGATCCAAACGGGATCTATGTCATCGACCCAAACTCAGCTCGATATCGTGAACCTCCAGATGTCAGCAAAGAATCTGTCCCCATAGGTATGTTTCATTCCATCCTTCTACCAAAGTTCTAAGTAGACAACTGTATATTTTATATGTTCAGTACATATCTCATATTCCCGAATAATTATAGTGTCATCCTAAGAATCATACGTAATATGTATACTCATTTATTCGAATCTTTTCATTTTTCATATCTCTGCTTAATGCATGAATAAATCTCTATGTCACTCAATGTCCCATCGTTTACATTTCTAGACCTAATATGATTTCCAATTTTTATCAAGCTATATATGGATGTATTCTTGACTCCATGGGCTTTTCATAGAGTCCAAGAACACCCTAATCGGAGTTCGGACAAAGAAGTTATGACCTTCCGAAGTTGGAGGTCTCACATGAATAACACGCCTTGCCCGGCTAGCACTACCCGACCAGTCTTTCCAAACCACTCCTTTCCAGCTGGTTCCAGTACCCAATGTCCTCCTAAGGCATATGTGGATGAAACTTTGACCATCGAGATTTGATAGAGTCCAAGAACACCCTAATTCCGAAAGTTCACGAAGAAGTTATGGAATCCTCCAAAGCTGGAGGTCTCACATGAACCAGCCTTACCCGGCTGGGGCTCCTACCCGACCACTCCTTTACGGCCGCTCTGTTCCAATGCCATCTACAGTGTTATGGCTGTAATCTTTGACTCAATGGGTCATAGAGTCCAAGAACACCCGACCATATTCTATTGCACAGCCATGTATCCCAAAGTTGGAGGTCTCACATATCAACCAGCCTCTGCCTGCCACTACCCGACCAGTCTTGCCAAACCACTTCTTTCCAGACTGTTCCAGTACCCAATTCCCTCCTAAGGAATATGGATATAATCTTGACTCAATGAGCTTTCCATACAGTCCAAGAACACCCTAATCGGAGTTCGGACGAAGAAGTTATGACCTTCCGAAGTTAGAGGTCTCACATGAATAACCAGCCTTGCTCGGCTAAAGACTACCCAACCGCTCTCGCTTCGCCACCCTTTCCAGCCGCCTCCGGGCACTCCAATGCAAACTAGGATATGGCTATAATGTGACTCACCGGGCTTTCCACAGAGTCCAATCTTCGACCTGAGTTCTGACGGCTAGTTATGACCTTCAAGTCGAGGTCACACATGAATCCAAACGCCGAATTTAATCGCAATGGTCGGGTTCTAACCGCATTTGAATAGCCTTAACTCGGCCTGATGTCCCAACCGCCCTATCAACCCTAGCTCGGCTGGCCCAACTCGCCCCAAATGCTCACTCTAGCCTGGCCGTCTTCCATTTATACTGCTCTCGTGGTACATGGACCATAACTTAGGCTATAGAGGTCGACCGGAAATTCAAAAGCCTAACATCAAGTTCACCGGGCTGGCTACACTTACCCAAAGGACTCACTACCAGATTCCCTTTCTTGTTATCCCAAAACCAATCCTAAGACCGCTTAACGCATAGGATCAAGATAGGGTAGCTTCCCTTAGCTCAAAATGCAACCAAATATTTCAAACATATATATGAGTCTGCAGAAATTCTTCTCTCAACCTCAACCCTAACAAGAAATGAGTTTGGGAGTTTCCAAACCCAACCATACAAAATAGAGGGTTCCAAACCATGTATCCATACTTTCTATACCAAAACTAGACAATTCCATACTCAAATTCCATACCTGTGATCTTCTTTTTCCCTTCCTTCTTTCTTCTCTTCTCTTCTTTTTCTTCCTCTCATTTTTCTTTTCTCTTTCTCCAAGACCAAAATGAGATATTTCTTTTGGTTTTATCTAGATTTGATCTTATCCTTCTCGGTGCCAGTCATGTTCGCTTTACTCATTTACTTTTAGGTCCCTCCATTTCTCTCTTGTCTTACTTAACTTACGATATTCCTACTTGCATATGACATTATTAAATTACGCACTGGTCCTCGATTAGTAAATCATTAATTTACCCTTTACTTTTTGTATTAATTCCTGCTTTCTTGCTTATATTATTTTTATCTTTATTTTATTTCCTAAAAATACTTTTATTTCTTTATTATACCCTAAACATGTTAAAAAACAGTTAAGGCATAATTTGGGGTGTTACAAAGCCTGCATTTAGCCACTTCAGTACTTCCTTTATGACTACTTCTTTCATGACTGGATTCATCCTTCTCTGATGTTCTATATAGGTTTTAGCATTCTCCTCCAACAGGATCTTGTGCATACAAATATAAGGACTGATTCCTTTCAAATATTCTATAATCGCCAAGTTATTGCCTCTTTCAAGGATAATTTTTGAGAATTTCCTGCATAGCTTGTTAATGCCTCAAATAATTCTAATGAAATGACGGGTTTTCCTTTTTTCAAGTTGCAAGAAAGCATACTTAAATTCCTCGTGTAATTTTTAGAATTAAACCCTCTGAACTGGTTGCTTACATTACAACCTCCTCATAACTCGTTGATTTTTCTGTATTATCTTCTTCAACACTGAGTACTGCCTTTTTCAATTTAACATTGGAGTCCAGAAATTCAAATTCCAGAGCATCAAGATACTAGGAATTCATCTCATTCTCATTCATTGAATTCTGAAAAATACAATCATTATTCAATTCAGAACTGATGGGAAGTTTTGTTTCTAAAATCTCATAATCTGCGTCACTTAATTTAGGCTGTTTCAAGCTGTGATTGAGATTGAAATGCACTACTTCATCTCCAACCTTGATAGTTAATTATCCTTTCTTCACATCAATCAAAGCTGCTCCTGTTGCTAAGAAAGGTTTTCCTAAAAGTGGTGGGACTTGTTTTTCTTCCTTTATGTCAATGGCGTAGTCCACTAGGAAACGACTTTCCCACTTTTTAATCAACACATCTCTTAAAAATGCCCTTAATGGGCTTGTTTTGTCCGCCATTTGCAGGCTCAGCGGCTGTGGGGAGTAAGATCCCCCAAACTTAGTCTTTTTGCTACAGACAAAGGCATTAAGTTGATACTGGCTCCAGAATCACATAGTGTTTTTCCCACATTAGCATGCCCAATTTTGCAAGGTATTGTGAAGCTACTAGGATTCAGATCTTTTCTCAGAAGAATTTCGACCGGTTTCAGACCAAGTTAGTCATTGCTCACTATTCCTTCTTCAGCAATTTTTCTTTTTTGCTCAATATCTCCTTCATAAATTTTGCATAAAGAGGCTTTTAAGTCAATGCTTTTGAGAAAGGAATGTTTATCTCTATCTTCTTAAAAAGGTCTAAGAATCTAAAGAATTTCTCTTCAAGCATTGCCTTCTGCAGCATTTGAGGGAATGGAACTTGAGGATCATAATCCTTAACCTCTTCCTTTTTCCTTGGATTTTCTTCTTCCACATTTTTCTCTGGCTGCATCTTTGTTGTTTTCTCTTCCTCTGTAGTTTCTGAATTATGCTGCTTAAGTTCTTCTCCAAAATCAGCATACTTCTCTTCCTTAGTGTTCTTATTTTCAACTCTTCTCTCATCCAATTTTCTACCACTTCTCAGAAGTATTGTCATACATTCCCTTGGATCCTTCCTTATGTCATTTGGAACTAAATCCTTGGACTGTTTATGCATATTTAGAGCCAACTGCCCTATCTGAGTCTCCAGATTCTTCAAAGAGGCATTTGTGTTGCCCCGGAACATAGTTGTGTTTGCTTGGAATGTTGCTAGCTCATCAAACTTTGTTCATGTATGTTTAGCAAAATTTTTTGAGTCTTTCCCAATGAACCCATAAAGCAGACTCCACTTCCTCTCAAAGATTGAGTCATTTTCTGACCCTGATATTCTCCTCTATTGTCCCTCTATTGCTGCTATTGTTGCTATTGGAACCCAAGCCGAGCATAAGCCTGATGGTAATTCTATCCATGTCTGGGGCCCTGTTGTGCTTCTCCATCATATGAAAATCTTTCTACGGTTCCTCAAGTGCCTGTGTATAAGCAGGTCATGTGTCAGTTAGGCTTAAAGGTAAATTGCCAGATTGGTGGTACCGTGCCTCCTCAACCTGATATGGCTCTTATTCTACATGTCCCTCAAAGCACTTGTTTCTCATTCCTTCTTTTATCAAGCCCCACTTCATAAAAAGTGCATGCATTCTTTTCTCATTGCTCCCAATTTGTTCATAACTCCGTATCCATTCGCTTCAGGAATGCCAATCTATCTAGCCCAATAAGACCACTTCCCCTCGTCACGCTGTCTACGAAGCTTCAATGAGCCTAGGAAGTTGCAATTGGCAAGGTCTTCAATCGCTTGCCTTGCTTCTCTCGCATTTCTTTTCTTTAAAGTCTTTACGCCAGGATGTATCAACATACCTGAGTGCATAATTCATAGCATGATAGAAAATATCCATCTGAGTGGTCAAATCTATTCCATTCATAGGACATCTTTTCAGCAATCTCTTGAATCTCTCCCATGCATTGTAGAGACTCTCATCTTCTCCCTGCTTGAAAATAATTATTTCTTCTCTTCTCTTAGCAGCTAGAGCTGGAGGAAAAAATCTGCTCATATAGGCCTCCATCAACTCTTCCCAAGTGTTCACTGATCCCACTGGCAATGAATCAAACCATGTTGCTGCCACATCTCTCGTGCTGAAAAGGAAGAGCCGTAGGTCGGGATACTGGCCTAACCCATTTAGCTTTGACTATAGTGCCGACCATCCTCATGAATCTCCCCATATGCTCACTGAGATCTTCGTGAGGTGCCCATGGAACAAGCCGCTGGTAATTCATAGTAATCAATGCCGGATTCGGGCCAAATCGTTTCGTCTAATCAGGTTTTCTTACCGCAGTACCTCTCTTGATAATAGGCCTCCAAAAGTCCTCCATAGTATTAGGCCTCTGATTTCTTTCTACTTCTTCTTCTTCTTCTTCTAGAATAGCATGCAATCTTTCGCTTTGATTTGTCATATTACTGGATTTGGCAACTGTGATCTTCCTCAGATTCTGTAGTGTTCTCTCAATTTCAGTGTCTAAAGGCAGCATATCTGCTTCTAGTTTTCTATGCATTTAAATCTTCCTGAAATAGAAACACACTAAGATCAAATGATTTATGTGGGAAACAGTTATATCTATTTAAGCTCATAAAAAAATGTAAGTAGCTTCTTGGGCTACTGCTATTAAAATTGTTTTTGTGATTTTCTGAAAAAATAATATTGAAAAGAAAAATGTCCAAATTAGTAAATCTTTGTTTGGTTAGAATATTGATCTTTAAATTTATCATTTCTTTCCCCGACAATGGTGTCAAAAACTTGTTAAGACCAAATGATATATACAAATCTATGACAGTACTACCAAATGACTATTACCTATTCCCCGGCAACAACGCCAAAAACTTGTTAAGACCATTTCTCATAAATATGAAAAGATGGAATTGTTTCTTCTTTTGAAAATGACTTATTTAAAATTTGTGTTTGTGGTCTAGATCGCTGCTAGTGCACAGGTCGTAGAAGTAAAAAAGTGGATATTTAAAGAATTATTGCCCCCATAGACAGGATATTGCAAGCCTTCTCTAATTTGATTGACACCTCATCCTACACTTATGATGAAAATTTCCATCTCCTTGATTAGATCTTTGCTAACACGGGATCATAATCAATTCATTAGAAAGAGGAGAGACCTCTAAGTGATTAAACGATAATTATCTGGTCCTGTCTCAACATAAGCTTCAAGCTGTTATCTATCTCAGTAATCCTTCAAAGCTCATTACCCCATAATATTAGTCTAACATACCCACAATGAACCCGCTCTACACTCCTGTGATTCTCCATCTATGTGTCACCTCGAGCTCTTGAAACGAGGGGAGATACGCACTCATATCAAGTAACACGATACCAGTGTCGAGAACAAACTAAATTTATAAACAATACCAATCAAATAAATTAAACAATTCTAATTAAAGTTTTCTTCCACCTTATGTAGCAAAATGATTATCACCAATGACCCATTTCAAGTGAACTCAACTTTTCAAAACCGTTTACTTTATCAATTAACCGATCGAAAATTGTTCACAAACAACTTAAATAAATGAACTCTAGAAACTTTCCAAAGATCCATTTAAATAAAAATCGTGAATGAAAAGAAGAATTTATAAAGAAATACCAAATAAGTCGCACTTCAAGACAATACCCAAATCCGTAAAATTAAAGGAAAACTAACAAAATAAAACTATACTAAGCTAAATCTACTAAATGAAAAAAATAAAAGAAAAAAATAAATGTACAAGGGTCTTCTTCAACCACCCGTAAACTCCGGAGTTGTCGAAAAGCTGCGCACATCGCCCCAGAAGCGTGTATTTATAGGCTGCTCCAATGTCGGGCCTCACTTCACACTATGCTAGGGACCTCGTACCCCAGCCCAATTGTGTCTTTGGCTCGAACATAAAAAGATAAGGCCGCGACAAAGCTTTCTGGCCAGGTCGCTCGTCAGAGTTTCAGATTCTATCGTGACCTGTTCTCTAGGCTTGCTCTTGAATTGTGTCGTGAAATACTTTGATAATTTCGCGACATAATTTGTATTCAACAGTCTTGTTGTTGTTGCGACAGGAATGCCTTGTATCGCGACACCAAACCTATTGGCACTCAGCTTCTCATGTCCTTATTCTACTGGAGTTTGTCATGACATAATTTTCCTTGTCACGACAATCATTTGTTTTTCAGCCTTGCAACTCTGTCACGACAGAGTTTTCTCTATCATGACAGGATTTCTTTAAGTCCGTAGCACTTTTATGTTGCGACAAGAAACTCTTTGGTCGCGACAGATTCTTTAAGTCCTTAGCAATTTTCTGTCATGACAAGAAACTCTTTGTCATGATGTATTTCTTTCTTCTTCGGTTCTTTTGCCGCTGTTGCTTCGCTTCTTCGTGACATAAAATTATATGTTGTGACACAATGGCCTCGCCATTCTCAAGTCTTCTTCAATTTGCCGTAAGAACCTACTTTTCTCTGTCATGATAATTTTATCATTCCTTAGTTTTTATCAGAATGACGTAAAATTCTTTGCCATGACACAGGTTTTACCTTCAACTCTTGATTATGTCGCAACAAGAATTTCTTTGTCGCCATTCTTATTGTGTTGCTCTTCAGCATCTTGTCACGACAAGGAATTCACCTCCCTTATGTTTTTTTTGTCGCGATAGAAATAATCTTTGCCTTCATGACAGATCAGGTTGCTCTTGGTTTGTGAATTTAACCATTATATGTCAGCGACATGATTTTGTTTCGTTATGAACAAAGATTTCTTCCTCGAATGGGCTTCGATGTAGGAAGCTTTATCGCAACATAAAAACACTTGTCTAAGTTTACTTGTGTTGTAATTTGAGCAATTTCTATCGCTACAGAATTGTCTTTTATCGCGACAGAGTTCATCTGTTAGCCTTTAACTTTTCATGTTGCGACATAAATTATATTGTCGCGACACAGCTTCTTTACTCTATGTTTTAGTCTTTGTCGTGACAGAGTAAAGGATTGTCGCAACAAAATTTCTTCTTCAGCCATTGAGTTCTGTCTGAGCGTTGTTGCGACATTTAGTTGATAGCTACTCCATATTTCCTTTGGCTTGCTTGTATTTTGTGTCGCGACATATAAAAATTGTGCCACGACACAAGCTATTGCTTTTTCCACCTTTTTGCTTCTTTTCTGCTTATTTTCTCTTTGTTTCAATTAACTCCTGCAAAACAAAAAGTTTGTGAATATTCCATAATTGGGCATACAAATAGATCTAAAATTATTAAAAACATGCCAGAAAAATGGATTAAAAATAGATATGTTTTACACTCATCAGTCGCCATCAGAGATACTTCTTGAAAAAGAACTTGAAACTATTTCTCTACTAGCTAAGTCATGGCTTAGGGCATATGAGGATTAGATAACCTGGGTAGACAAACTATCTCCTCACTTCCATAGACACTGGGAATCCCAGTATCGCCTCAATCCATTAAGCTACTACAGAGTATAACCCTTGATTTGGATTTGAAGAGTACTGCCTTGAGGTTTTGGTCTAAGGATTTGAATTCATTTATCTTCCCTTTCGACCCTGCATCCATTACCTTGAGGGACATTTCTATCTTTACTGATTACCCGTTGGAGTGTTCTGTGAGGTCGATGTCTCAAGGCAAGATGACCCACGTTTCCTCATCTTGAAGTTTCTTCCCACTTCCCAAACTTTATTCATCCCCATAATAGAAAGTGGCGAACTTCTACTCTTCTTCTACCACATAACACACATAGAGTCTTTAGTCTTCTTTGTTTTTTTTGTCTTTTTCCTCATCTGTGTAAGCATTGCATGGAGTATTTTCTCTAGCTAGGCTTCTTACATCGCGCTTACGCTGGGTACCATTCTTCGCCTGCATAAATCCAATGGGCAAATATGTGAGTGAGATGCCTTACTAAAGGGTTGGAGGATCCCTTTGGTTTGTACAGATTTGGCTTTTTGCTTATTTCCCTTAGCTATCAGGTGTTGACTCTTTTCCCTTTATGTCTTTACGTCTTATTACGGCTCGATCCATTAGGACTATATCTTCAGACTCTCTTTCTTCTTTTTTTCCTTAGCTTATCAGAACATTCTTTGTCTCAACTGTACCTGACACCTAACATTATTTACACCCCAACCTGGCAACAGAATTCTTCCACCCCTTACTTGCTGGATTTTAAATATTCATCAACATTCCTTAGCACATTTGGTAGGGTCTTGATCTCTGGAGGTTGTTATGATTTTTCCCCTCAACTGTCTTCCTTTTTTGCAGTTTTCTTACCCTACTTGCCATGCTTATGGGCTCGCCAATTCGGATTTACTCAGTTTATCCCTTCTTTCCCTTCCTTACCCTAAAGACCACCTACTACAGCATTAGTAAAGCAACTGACCCAATCCTATCAGACTCCTACTTATGGCCTGAAGGCCATTATGCTATCAGATGTATAATCCTTCTCCTCTTGGTGGTTCCTTAGATTTGATGATCTTATCAGCTCCCGCCCTTCTTCCTCAGGTACATGAAATTTTATTCATTGTTTCCAGTTCTTTGAATTTCACCTCAACCTCTAACTTTGCCTTGTGCTATACGGGTTTTACTTCCTCTTCCACCAAGCCTATTGCAAAATTGAAGAAAGGGGTTGGGCAATCTAAGCCTCCTGCTACTAAACTAGCTATAGTGAAGCATACCTTTTCCAAACTCAAGTGAAGATCTCATAAGATAGATTCCAAGCTTGAATTTTCTAACACACAAGACAATCCTATAGATATTGAAGAAGCTGAAGAGGAAGTATCAATGCACAGGGAAGAGATAGTCTTTACCAATGAATCCAAAAATCAAGGTAGTTCAGCTACCTTTAAGGGAGGTCATTCCTTCAATGATCTTTCAGAATCGGAAAATGGCCATTTTTCAACTGGTCAAGGCTCCATTGGGTAAACTCCTCAAACTCTTTTACTTTCAATTCCTTAGGTGAAAACTTTACCTCTCATTTCCCTTATATTTGTCAATTTTTATTTTCCTTACCTTTGTCTTTCACAAGTCTCTCCTTTGTCTACCTTGCGTCTTAAAGCAGGAGCAGTTCCTTCCTTGAATATTTCCTTTCTCGACCAAGCCACTCTTCATGTTGAGCCACCATCCAGACCTCCTACCGAACTGGATGTAGCTATTGCCCAATCCACTATTAGTCATCTGATGAGCTATGACCTTCTCTCCCTATCCACTATCCAAAAATATGCTTTTCATGTCGTTATGGTAGTATTACAATCCCCTCCTCTTGATCTTAAGGCAGGGAATTTCCTTTCTGAAGTTACACACCATGCTTCTGAAGTATTTTCTTCCATTGAGCATGTAGTAAAGAAGAATACTCAAGTGACATATGAGTTGGAGAAATTAATGGAGAAAAATCGAGATGAGCAATCCAATCTTACTCACTCGACCAATGCATCCGAAGATCGATAGTAAAAATGAGACATGCCTGTGAAGAGTAAATTAGACCGTCAAGGTCGGCGGGGGAAAATGGAGCGAGAGTTAAGCCAAGTCCAATTTACACCTGAGGAAGAACCTGTCACTTGGTGTCATGATGTAACAAGTCCAATTCTTTAGAGAAATCTTGTATAGTGGCTATAATGCCCACCTTCCTTTACTATAATTCATCATAAGAGCTTATTTCCTCGAGAATGATTACGATAATTTCCGAACTTATCTAGGTGCTCGCTTTGGGAAAATGAAAATCTAGTGCCTAGAGGCTTACCTTTTTCACTCGGATATTTTCGCTCCTATATCCTCAATCTTGATGTGATCAAGAAGTCTTCCTTGTGGAATCATTAGGGAATCTAGAAGAATTTTGTGTTTTTGAGGCGAAGTGGCCAAAGGCTAACTTTACTACCTCAAATCCTATCTTGGAACTGCAATTCATATCTATTTTTCTAATAACCTTAATAATCTTGGGACCTATCCAGAGAGGGAACAAGAACGCCCTTGGAGAAATTAATGTGTTGATGAATGCAATGGCCAAGAAGCCACTTTATCACTAAGTCATCCCATATTTCTCCAATTTTAAAGTGGTCAAGGAACTTGGAGAATTGATGAGAGAACAAGCACATTCCTGGGAAAAAGCCTTTATTTAAGATCAATAGAGATTGTAAGGCCTACGTTAACCTTCCAATCAAAGATCAGTATCTACTTCCCTAGGTTTAAAGTGGTCATGGGACCTACTTTATTTATTCATAAAACAATTGAGAGTATAACAAGTATGACATTAAGGGATACAAAAGGTTTGAGTAGTGATTGGCCAAAATAGCCTACTTTATCACTCAAAGTAACTACTAAGAATAGTTTCCCCAATACAAAATGGTCAATGAGACCTCTTTTTGCTTGTTATTCCTTCATTCCCCATCTTAGTTTTTCTTAGAAGTATCTAGCATTTCCCACATTGTGGGAAAGTATTTCTTGAGGTACTTCCCATTGATGAATATTTTGTGTGGCTCTCCTTCAAGGCTTGATAGCCAATAGGCATTTCCAGGCAATACTTGGTGAACTTTGAATGGTCCCTCCCAATTAGGAGACCATTTCCCCAATTCTCTTTCTTTAGCACCGATGGGCAGCACTACCTTCCAAATGAGCTTCCTTTCTTCAAAACTGTTTCATCTAACCTGCTTGTTGTATGCCCTATCCACCTTCTTTTTTTGGATCATGATGTGGTCAAGTGCTTGTAATCTTTTCCCATCCAATGCCTCGAGTTCCATCATCATGGTCTCACTGTATTCTTGAGGATTAAGGCCATTCTGCCTGGATACTCATAGAGAAGGAACTACCACCTCCATTGGAAGCACTGCATCCTATCCATATTTTAGAGAGTAAGGACTTACCCCTGTAAAATCTCTTTTATAACTTCTATAAGCCCATAAGGTCTCAGATAAAATTCTGAGCCAATCTCTGGGATTGTCCTCTAGCATCTTCTCTAGGATATTTATCAACACTTTATTAGAAGATTATGTCTGCCCATTTGCTTGGGCATAAAAGGGAGTAGATCTGATGAGTTGAATATCATAGTCCTTGGAAAAATAAGTCATCTTATCCCTAATGAACATGATCCCTTAGTCGGTTGTGTCCCTTCGATGAAGCTGGGTAGATTTTCCCAAGTAAGTCCATGGCCCATCCTCTAAAAGGCCACGACCTCACAATTAAGTGGAGTTCCACAACAGGTATCCTTTGTATGTTGCCATATTTTTGACACTACTGGAAACACTTGGAGTAATTGATGCAATCACTTAGGATAGTTGGCCAGGAATAGCCATATCTCTTAATTAGCCATCGCATTTTTATCCTGACTTGATGGGCTCCATAAACCCCTTCATGAACTTACTTCATCACTTCCATGCTGTCTGGGAAGGATATGCATCTAAGCAGTAACCCATCAAGTCCTTTTTTGTATAATTCCCCTTCAATTAGGGACGGCTCGCTGATCAGCTTTCATCTTGCATGGGAACCCGTCTGTTAGGATCTTCTATATACTCTATGATCTTAATTCTCCAGTCTCCTGTAACATTTGCATCCATATTAACGACTTCTAATTTGATTCCCCTTTCATAAATTGAGGGGTGATTCTTCTTTCCTATCATAATGAGCTTATGAGTTAATTCTTCGCTCATCTTCACACCTGAGGCTACATGTGCGAGCTCATCCGCCTCCCAATAAGATTCCTTAGGCACATATTCAAACTCCACAGAATGAAAAGAATCTAACAATTGAGTGGAAGCAGTATAATAAGGAGCCAACAACACGCTGTTGTGTAATGCCCTTTGTTAGTAATAGTGCTCTAGGCCTATTGTATGGACATGGTATTTTGACTATTTATGAGAATTAATTATTATGATGATTTGCATGTTTATTATATATAATGTCCTTGAATAATATTAATTATTCTAAATGTCCCTAATCTGCTATCAGCATGGGAATAACAATGAATTAAGATTAGTATAAAGTTCGACCGATATTCATGGGACGTAATATGTGTATGAGATACAAATCATTTATATTCATTTGTTGAGAAATAAATATCGATGCACTGGGTCTCGAGATTAATACATGGATCAAAGTCATAAGTTAATCTCTAATAGTTGTGTCATTAAATCCTTGACTTGAGATCGCTATAGTTCTCAACATAAAGAATATCAGGTTTTGATATAATCAAACGTTGTCTTTAATCTAGATGACTATAAAGGTTATACTTGAACATAATAAGAATTATGTAGTGAGATATGAGGATTAAGATGGAATTTGTCCCTCTATTATAAGAGAGATATCTTCGGGTCCCCTCTACAATCGAGACTGAGAAATGCATGGTTTGCAGTTTCAAATGAATTGATGGAGATCACGTCATTTGTTTAGTCATCAATGGGTTTCAGTAATCAAAGATAGGAACAATATAAGGTTTACTTTGTCCATGCCTTATATTCTATCAAGATATCATGAGATTGGGTGTCATTAAACTATATTAAGGTCAGTTCCCTGATCATGAGCTTTTCATTTAACTCGTAGTCATAATGTCTTCGCTAGAGGCCACTTATGACTTGAAGGATCAAAATGTGATTTAGGCCTACCGCCAATGTTAATTAAATCCTATAGGTCGACATTAAGAACTTAATAATAACGGCTATGGTTTTTCACTTCTCAGCAGAGTAATTTAAATGATGAGATTATTTTAAATTACAAATAATAATTAAATTGTTATTTAAATTCTAATTTAATTTTGAGAAAATTTAAATTCGTGAAACGGTTATGTCTTGAACGGTTATGTTTTGTGAATTTAAAACAACAATTAGTTGTTTAAATTCGAATTTAAATTGGGTGGAAACGGTTATGAAATGCAGTTTTCAGGAATTCTGCATCAACAATTATTGTTATTTAAATTCGTGAAACTATGTCTTGAATATTATGTTTTGTGAATTTGTTATTATTTAAAAGAGTTTTAAATATATAATAATATAAAAATTGCTTTTGACAAAAAACCCTAGCGACTTATATAGGATATATATATGTGAGACATATATATATTTTGTAGTAGTCGTTTTTCCGAGAACAACAAAACGTAGAGAAAGAAAAAAAACCCCACTGCTTTTGAGAAGACAAATCAACTAGTATTCAACAAGATTGCTTATTATATGTCAGGTGTAGCATTGGTAGGGTCTTTAGAAAGGCGCCATCTTCAAGATCCGAATAAACCAAGATCGACTAAGGTTCGACGAATCGATCTACAAGAGGTAAGTTTCCTCGCACCCTCTTTCTGGTTTTTTCATGAAACGCATGTGATCCTTGGTGGGTTAAGGGATAAAAAAATTTTACTTTAAATTCAGCTGCATTTGTTCAATCGTATTGATATTTCGCCCCAACACCCTTCCAACCGCCAAGTGAGGGATGCCATACAAGATAGGGACTTCTAACCGATTTTCTTCATTATTGAAGGGTCACTTTAATCATACCATAATGACATAAAACTTGTAAAACTAACACCATAGTTGTGATTAAATCGTCTCCGAACATATATGTTCAGTCCAACTACTAGAGACATTTATACAAGTCTTAATTATTACAAAATATTGCATTTACATTTCAAAAACAAAATAAAAAACCTACATAGCAGTCCTAATGCCGTGTTGGCCCCGGGTGGAAGTGGATGGCTTTTGATGACCCTCTTTCGCACCTACACTATCAAAACACCCGTGCTGGCCAGAGTTTAGCTGGAAAACAATGAACATATAGCGACCACTCCTCGTGGGTCCTCAATTATAGTATACATGTAAAATAATCCGCATATCAGAATATTCATATCTCCCGTAGGAGTTACAAATGTGCCAGTACAGAAGGTACTGCTCTTTTCATGGTCTTGTTGCTCATTACTCTCATAACACATATATATTTTCTCAGAAGCACTTGCATGCACTCGTTATTCATTATTATTTTTATCTATATTTTTGCAGTGTTTGCGCAACCGGCCATATGCCTACATCTTCAATGGAAATGGATAACTGAATAAGTACCAACATGGCAAGACGCAAGCGCGTAGTATGACCAAAACTAGGGGCCCGCGTAATGACCCGGCCTACATAATGGTGCATCGAGATCCCTACAGCATGCCTGCACCATCCACTACCCTGACATAAGCAGCACGCTATTTATGTTTCCGCATTAGTCGCCGCATCCTTAACATAGGTTCTTTCACATATTTATCATGATCATTCATCGGACTAAGCATTCACCATGTAAAACACGCCCATCGTGCATCATCTAAGAAGGTTAGACAAATGCCCACATTATAAACCAATTATGTCTTAATAGTACGAGGTAAATCCCAAGTCCATTTTCAACTACAATTTCGACTAGGAAATGATGCTTTTAGACAAAGTTATCTTACAAAATGTTCACCTATGTCTTAAGTTTCCAAAGGATAATGAATCGGGTCATTTGGATCTTTAAATTATGAGGTATGGCCTAAACCCAAACTCCGCTTCCCGACGCTTTCTAGAACAAAATCTAATTGTGTCCATTAAATTTTTTGCTAGAATGATGTGTGGACATAATTTGAACATACTTTTCTTCATGAAAGTTACTATCCATAGGTGTCTAGTTTGGCAGTAGAATTCACCCAAGATTAACTCAAGATATGTCCCCACTCCGCCTCCGAGACAAGTTTCTTCTCGGATGTAATTGTTCCCTTACTGGTCATCGTTCTGCAACAATAAATTTAGCTATACTTTCTTTATGAAATTTGTTCTCCCAGATGTTGAGTTTGTACATAAATTTTAATCACACTATGGATCAACAAAACTCAAGTTGTGATTCAAACAATCAGAATTACTCCAGTTAAAGGGACTATTCCGATAACCTGACTTCAAACTCAATTTTAGGGGTCGTAGAACAAGAATTCGATCTAGGTCTCTTCTAGAACAATGTAGCCATGGGCCTTAAGTTTCCTTAAAAACTAGAATCATTCAGTTTAGAGGTCGGTGGGCCAAGTTATGGCCAAAACAATAACATAGGGACTGAGGAAAATTTGACAAAGATCTCCCCCCTAAATCCCACTTACCTTTTTTCACACAATTGTCCTCATTAGAGGTCACAACCAAAAAAACAAAAACTGACTTTTAAACCAACCACCTTTAGAATGAGTGCTACAATAGTTTTTAACACCAACATAGATAAGTCAAAGTTAGATAGTTTCCTAACCTTAATTTCTTCGACACTTCCAACTTGCTTTCTTTCTTTCTTCCTTCCTAAGCAGAAAGATAAATAAAACCATAGAGAGGAAAAAACCAAAATGGGTTATTCTCCCACAAGAACCGGATACCCTAGCTCCAAAACCAACCAAAATGGGAAATTCCCAATTCTAAGACAAGTTTGTTATCTTAAGGTAAATTTTTGCTCAAATTTTTCCTTTTTTCTACTTAGTCCTTCTTCTTCACTCTATTTACAAGTCAAATTATCAAAATTCCATCTTAACATATAATCTTCTTATTTTATGTCTTGGGTCTTAATTGCAATACCATTTGTCCTTTTCAATGAGTACCAAAATTTATGAAATGCAATTACTACATTATCTCTCAAAGCAGTGTTACTGGGTGTAACAACTCTCCTACCTTAAAATACTATCCTCTAAATAATACCTTAATTGAAGAGTCAAGGTTATTATGCCCTCATCTCCTGCTCAATGCCTCTTTACATCTGCAGATGCCAAAGAATCTTTACCGTAGGAACTTGTTCTCAATACAAATGACTCGGTTCTTCATCATAAGTGAAGTCTGCACTTTACATCTTGTACCGGCAAGATGTGATTCATCATAACTACGCCGGGGCATTATGTTACAAACACAGATGTGGTCTTGGCCAACTCCCAGGGATACCAAACGAGCAAGCTGGTCCATTCCTTTCTAAAATCTCGTGTCCCATAGACTCAATTTTTTGTTTTCTTTCGACCGAAGTATCTTCCTCCACGGGGATAATTTCAAGAAGACCTTATCTCCAACTGCATTTCATATGTCTTCTTTCTTTCTTTCTTTTTCATATCTCGAGATACCGACTTGGTCTATCACTAGCAGCTTTTAACCTTTGTTAAATGACCCGAACTTTTTTTGTCCCTTCACTATGTGTCATCAAGACCACTATCATGCTCATTCCTAATTTACTAACATACATGTTCTGCTTCTCAAGGACATATGTGCTTTATGGGGCCATGTACCAATGTTTGTCCGCTGCTATAGGAAAACTCCAGGAAATATATCCTGGGTTTCAAGAAAATTCAAGACACAACCTCGGTTATCGCCCGAATCACTTTTCAGATTATCCATATGTTTATGGATGAAAGCAAGTCACGTACTAAAAATTCAAACAAGTAACCAAGGCTAGCTTTAATTCTTCCAAAAACCAAGTGAACCGTGGATCGTGTCTTCCACCATATTGATAAGTGGGAATCCATGCAATCGACAATCTCATTCACATGCTGCTAAC
Organism: Tetrastigma voinierianum; assembly: GCA_016808115.1. Taxonomy (NCBI): domain Eukaryota; kingdom Viridiplantae; phylum Streptophyta; class Magnoliopsida; order Vitales; family Vitaceae; genus Tetrastigma; species Tetrastigma voinierianum. The sequence continues at coordinate 137,492 of JAEQBH010002202.1, read as the reverse complement.
CAATCCATAAATCCAACCTCCGGGATTGGTAAGAAGTGAGCAAGCCAAATCAGTTTTCACCAATACCCAAACCAAATATGTTTCTTTTAGGCGAGGGAACCAACACAAAATTCATAGTAATGTTATCCCATTTCCATTATGGAATTGAATGGATTTAAACGCACCGCATACTACTTGATGTTCGCTTTACTACTGACAAGTCGACATTTAGACACATACTAATTATATCCCTTCCATCCCGCCAACCAATAGTATTGTTTCAAATCCCGTACATCTTGTTACCTCCAGATGCATGGTGAATATGTATATTGTGTTTTCATACATCAACTTTTTTCAATTCATGACATCCTGCACAACACAATCTAATACTTTTGCATAGACCTCCATCTTCTCTTCTCTATGGCTAGTTGGCCTTATCTCTCCATTTTTGACCAATTGCATCTTGTTGTGTACTCTGACATCATTTTTCTGCTGCATCAATCATCATCTGCCTCAACCAGGCAATCTCCGACCAGCTAACAAGGCTCCATTAGATACAAATCTCTATGCACAGTGTTTCAAGGACAAAACAGAGATCGTTTTTCTACTTAAGGCATCTACTACCACATTAGCTTTTCCTGGGTAGTAATCAACTATGCAATCATAATCTTTGAACAACTCTAGCCATCGATCGCCACCAAGCTCCGCTTCGTTAACAGATACTTAAGACTCTTATGATCTCGTAAATATTCTTACAGACACCATATAGCAGAGTCATCATAGGCCAAACGCAATCTTTCTTCTACGCCGCAATTCCAAATCATGATAATTTCGTCATGTGGTTTCTCAATCGCGAAAAGCATAATTCAATCAATACCAAACCAACTTTCGGCTATCACTCATAGTTACGGCATACTCTCTACTCTAGTAGTCTAGTCAACACCGGTAAGTCGTAACCCAAGATTTTCTTTAATTGATCAAAACTCTGATATTCAAACTTCACACCCCTTTTCTGAAATAACTTAGTAAGTGTGAGGCTACGACGAGAATCTTTACAAACCACGTTAACACCCACTAAAACCCATAACTTCTCACCTCTCGTTACTGAGGCAAGCTCAACTTATAATCGCTAATCTTAGTAAGGCCCAACTCTAATACCCTACATACACAATATGGCCTAGGACACTTAAGCCAAAAATCACACTTAATCCTTGCAAACAATTACCGAATCGGCAACACTATATTCAAATGTTGTTCATGTTCTTGTGCATCCTTAGAATACACCAGAATGTCATCAATGAATACCACTACAAACTGGTCCAAATAAGGGTGGAATACCTTATTCATCAAGTTCATGAATGCGGTCGATGCATTAGTCAACCCAAATGGCATTACTAAAAACTCATAATGACCATACCAGGTTCTAAAGGCTATTTTCGGAACATCAACATCTTTCACCCAAAGTTTATAATATACCAATCGTAGGTCTATCTTTGAAAAGACAATTGCTCATTTCAACGAATCGAAAAGATCTTAAATTCTCGGTAACGGATATTTATTTATTATGGTTACCTTATTTATTTGCCGATAATCAATGCACATCTGAATAGTGCCATTTTTTTTTTTTTTTTTACAAACAAAACTGGCACACCCCATGGCGAAACACTAGGTTGGACGAATCTCTTGTCCAATAGCTCATGTAGTTGAGTCTTTAACTCTTTTGTTCAGCTGGAGCCGGCGTACCTGCAGCTCCCAGAAATAGAAATCGCTTCCGTAAAACTTCAATAACTAGGTCTCGCTTCGTGGTAGCTCGCACTCCCTGGGAAAACACATTGTGGAAATCGTTATCACCTGAATATCTTTCTAGATTCAATTGCCCTCTCTTAGAGTCAAGCACCAAAGCCAAAGGTCTAATAACCTAAGAAAATGTCTAGCTACAGTAGATTACATTTGGACACTAATTCCATTGAATACCATATACACTGACAGTCAGAACATTTAAGCACCAATGCTTTTCTTATCACAATCACATAGCCTGATGTTTACAACTAATCCATCCCCAAAATCAAATCAAACTCATGAAAAGACATCAAAGAAATTAGATCAAAGGAAAATTCTCATCATGGACCACATAAAGATTTATACACTCTGGCTGACGAACACTATGCCCTTGTGGGACTGTAACATGCATGTCACGCAGCGTTTATTGAGGGCTAATTTATCACTCAATTGTCAATGCACATAAGAATGTGTAGAGCTAGATCTATTAAAGCATGCATTTCATTGTTATAAAGAGTGAAATTACCCGCAATAATCCCTCAGGCGCCCCGATTCGTGAACTCTCATAAGATAAGTCGGCCGACCGTAGCCACAGCAAGGCAATTTACTATTTCTAATTCCATACTTCTTTTACGCCCTGAACCACACGCCTCGCCTCTACCCTACCGAGTTGATGGAGGGTACATCGGATCCTCCTCTACTTCCCTCGAGGATTTCTAGAACTCCCGATCCTCCCGAACACCACTATAAGATGGTTCATGCTTTCCACATCGTAAACAACCCCGGTTACCATCCGCAAAGTACACCATAATGATATTTATGATGGTGTGACTCAGGTTCCTCTCAGTCCCACCCACAATCCCTACCAAAACTCAGTGTCATTGTAGGTCCCTGCCATCTACCTCTAGTAGCAGCGCTATGTACTAATTCAACTTGAGACTCTCTCGTTCTTTTACCTGAGGAGGAACCACCTCTGGAGAAATTTCTCTCAATTTTTCTTTCCCAACTCATCATTTCATATTTCTCATTTTTCATAGCCGCTTGCACCAACTGATAAAAATTTACCACTTGCAATGATGTAACATTCGTGAGGTACCTTTTTATAAACTCCTTTAGGCCATCCTCAAACTATCTTCATCAGAAAGCTTTAGTAAGAACTAGTTTTAGTAAACACTTACTGAGGCGGCTAAACTCTTTCTCATACTCGGCCACTGCTAGATTCCCCTATTTCATATTCAAGAATTGCTTCCACTTGGTCTCTCTATAGTTATCGGTGACATACTTCGTCTGAAACTCTTGGACAAAGAAGTCTCATGAAATTGGGTCTGGAAGCATTGGATTTCTTAGAACTAGCTTCCACTAATCATAAGTCGCACCCAGAGAACGGACATTTGGGCCATATGTTCAGCACTTGTCCAGCCCTTTTCACTTCTCAAGCCAAAACTCGCCTTATCGAGGCTCGTCCACCATGTAATTCTTCTACTCCATGCTTTCTTATCAAATCAATCGAAGCTTTAGGGGTCATGAATCGATCTAAGACCCTTGCCATATCCTGAGAAATCTTGAACAACGCTTGTCGACACGGAACATGTTCACCTCTCTACCGACTTTGCAGACCAATTCAAGAACCGTTGATCCCTCGATCTTTGCACAACACTTTCAGCACTTTCCTATGTCTTAGATCGCTCCATTTTATTCACTATATAAAAACAAGGCATCCGCATTAGCCAACACATCATATACACGCAGTATTTCTAACTTATGAGCTAACTGCACTGCTCAAACCTAGGCTCGATATCACTAATCGTGACGCCCTTCCCCCAATCGTGTCAAGCGAGGGACGCCACATGTGACATGGACTTCTAACCTGATTTTCTCGCTGCTTAGCGGGCCCATTTCAATCATAACATTCATGTAGCCGACATAAAACTTGTGTAAACGCCCACAATGTATTGCCTTTAAATTGTCCCGAACATAGTATGCCTCGAGTCCAACTACTTGTATTTGTGTTCCGTTACAAAATATGCCATTTACATTTCAAATACATAAGGTGGAGTCTTAATGTTGTGTTGGCCCCGCGACGCGACACCCACCTCTTTCAGCACTCACACCCGATGAAACACCGCCGTGCTGGGCTCATCGCTTAGTGGGAAACATATAACATATATGACCACCTATAGAACTCACTATAAGACATGTAAAATACCATATCGTAATATTCATATCTCCGCAGAGTACATAACGTAAATCTGTAACAAGGTACCCATCTTGCATGCTCTTGTTGGTCATTACACATAACACATATTTCAGAAGCACTTGCATGCACTTGTTATTCATTATTATTATTATTATTATTATTTTTATAACCGAAGCCTTATGCCTGAATCTTCCAATGGAAATGGATAACAGAAAATAAAACAATAAGTACTCGTATATACATCACTGTACATGATAGTGATAATAGAGCAGAGTATGACCCAAACGGAGCCAAAGTAATGACCTAAACGGGGCTTATAGACGAGAAGCTGCGGCATCAGAGATCCTTATAGGCATGCCTATCTATCCTCTACCCGGACATAAGCAAGCATTTAGTAATTTATGTTTCCAAATTAGTCATATCAGTATCCTTAACATAGGTTCTTTCACATATTTATCATGATTGTTTTAATGGACTTGCACTATTCATGTAACATTATTGCCTTAATTTACATCAGGCATCATCTAAGAAGGTTACGTTCACATTATAAACCACTGTCTAAATAGTACCGAGGCAAACTCAAGTCCATTTCTCAACTATAATTTCTAATCATGGAAATGAGGTTTTTAAAGTGAGTTTGCCACACCACCTATGTCTTAAGTGTCCAAAGGCCCATGAATCAGGTCATTTGGACCCTAGGATGTATGGCCTGTACTCCAAATCGCTTCCTAGACGCTTAGAAATCAATCTGTATTTCATGCCTAGTATGAAAAATTTTCTCGAATGATGTGACATAATTTGACCATACTTACGCAAGTTACTATACTAGGTGTTCAGTTTAAGTATACTCTGATTCACTTCATTTGGATCAACACAAAGAGGCAAAGCAAAGATATGGATCCAACATCACCACTCCGAGATAGGTTTCAAGGACAAAATTCACACTCACTTTGAAATTTTGCAACAATGTGGACTACTGCCATACTCCTTCAGACGCTGTTGTTCTCCCAGATGTCTAGTTTGTACAAAAATTTTAATCACACTATTTGGATCAACAAAACTTAAGTTATAATTCAAACAATCGGAATTACTTTAGTTCATGGGACTGTTCCAATAACCTAACTTCAAACTAAATTTCAGGGTCTTAGGACAAGAATTACCCAGCTTCAGAAAATGTAAGCCGTGGGTCTTCAGATTTCCTTACAAACTGTGGAATCATTCATTGAGGTCTGGTAATAGGTTATGTAGAAAACAATAACATAATATCCGGGGAAACTTGACTCCATCTCCCCCTTAAACCCTACTTTTACCTTTTCACACAAATTTCTCTTGCTGCTCACAACCAAAATAACTTCACAAACTCCACTTAAACAAACCAAAACACCTTTAGAATGAGTGTTAGGGTTTTCCTAACACCAACATTGACAAGTGTGGGAGCAGATAGCTTCCTAACCTTAATTAATACCTCCAACTGCTTTCTTCTTTCTTTCCTTCCTGGTTGATACAAACCATAGAGAGGAAGAACCAAAATGGGTTATTTCCTCCCGGAAGAACCGCGATGCCTTAGCTCCAAAACCGTCTCAAATGGAAATCCCACCCTGCAGACAAGTTTGTTGTCTTAAGGTGAATTTTTGCTCAAATTTTTCCTGCTACTTAAATCCTTTCTTCACTCTATTTATAAGTCAACTTATCAGTGTTCCGATCTTGTGTGGCGCCCTTTTCGGCCCGATACCCCATTATCAACACATTTCATTAACAAGCATTTTCATTCTCAAATCTTGCGAAGTTGCTTCACTCAGCAAGCCCATAAACATTTACAAATTCAATGCACAAAATATGTATTTGAGCCTGAAAATGGATTTATGCCGCTACAACATAATATGCACATTTCAATTCTAAGAGTTCATAAACATTTATATATTTTAACAAAATGATATTAATGAAGTATTCCATGCCTTATCAAAATGATTTACAAAATGGATGTTCGTAGTTCGTTGTTTTTACAAAATATTAATGTTCAAAAGAAGTAATCATATAAGCTGTTATTCGCACTTTTTCATGACTCGACGCCCTCGATTCCGCCTCAGTCCGTTTCAATCACACGCATTGATAAACAATATGCTAAGCATTTTCATGCTTAGTGGTTCTATATTACCCAGCTTCCATTTCTGCTTAGTCAAATCATGCAATTTCAAACAATAGTTTCAGTCTTTTTAGGTGATCAATGTCAATGCCAATACATACTTATTTCATACAACTGTTAGTGGTTCATTGATCATCCCAATATACACTTTCATGAAATCACTGAGGTCCACCATGCCTTTCACAATGCTCTTTTCATTTCACTTGCAATCATGCTTTTCAATTCTAATATGTCAATAATCTCAACCAATTCAGTTTTCGCTTCTGCAATCAAATTTAACCTTGTTTTCGATATGCCAGGATACCTGGCCCCACGGCACCTGTCCCGCTGGGTTGTAGACTAGTATAAAAACATTTGTTTTATAACAAAGTACGGTCCCGCTAGGTTGCTGACTGGTTATTAAAAATCAATATGTGAACACTACTGATATTGTCCCACCGGGTCGCTGACGAAAGTGACCACACATCATGTATTTGTTCGCAAAGATCGCATCACCTCTATCGTATACCAATCTATCCTTAATAAATACACGATAATTACTTATTAATATGCTCAAATCCTTAGCAAAAATACAGCGATACAATATGTACCTTTGTATAAACAACATTAATATCATGCACATATGCAAACATCAATCATTTGCCTCCCAAATCAATTAAAACAAATCAATAGCAAAGCTTGTCTTATAAATTTAGAACATTTCAAATATTGAAACAAGAATAGGAGAAGATAGAACAAACCAATCTATCTCTTTCTTTTGCCTTGTCGCCAATCTCTGGCCTGTTAGGTGATCCCTCACCCCAGCTCCCAGAAACTCACACACACATTAAGATGGTGAATCCACTCAATCACACTTAACGAATATCGCTGCAATGGTCATCGGCAAGGTACGGCATACGTTTTCACTTAGTTTCATTCTTATTTGAACCAATAGTCATTTATTAGGGTCCTTAAACTACTACAAACAATGTTACAGGTGCTCAAAACAAAGTCCAAGCCTCCTCTGTGAATAAGAAGTTCACACGCAACAGAAAACATCATACCACGCCGCCGCGTAGCAAAGCTACGTCGTATGTAGCCGAGGGGAGGAGAACTCACCTTTCTGCCGTCGCCAAGGCAACCCTCGTGGACGCAGGTTGCCACGCCGCAAGGGTGCCACGAAGGGTCTCAGGTTTGCCCATTATTTTTCCTCATGTTTTTTCAAAAAATCACTCAAAAACCCAAAACAAATTATGGAAAACTTTCCTAGCAGCATATTTTAATACTGGTCCCAAACCAACCATAGCAAACCCATGGATGGATTAGGTTTTTCTAACTCAAACATCTTTTAAAAGGTAAAATTCTGTGGTTTATTCTTTTACCTTTAAATCCTTCGCGTTTGATCATTTAGAAGCAAGAAATGAGAAGAAATCACACCAAAATCACTTTTTCTTGCACAACCCTAGCTTATCCTCTCACTCTTGTCTCCAAAATGTTTTTGCTCCAATGAGCATTCTAAGACCAAAAATGTCTTAAGTCATGTTTTCACCCTAATATAAGTACTGCTTGCTCATTAAACTACTTCTCATTTGGTTCCTTTTTTGGTCTTCATTTGGATTTCCATTTATCATTTAATTCACTTTAGACATTTAAGTTGGTTTGCTCCTGACCTCATAGTCCTATTTTGCCAAATTCCAAATTAGCCCTACACTAGGTTACTGGTCCAATCACCTCTCATTTAGCATATAATATTTGCATTTGCCTAGCCATATACTTAATCAATATTCATTTAAAAATTTCCTAGTCACCTTAGTGGGCTCAATTTATACCCGGAATATATAATAATTTTTATTATAAAAATTCTAGGGTATTTTTGGGGCATTACACTTAACATATAATCTTCTTATCTTATGTCCTTTGGGTCTTTAATTGGCTAATTACCATTTTACCCTTTTTCATACTTAGCACTAAATTTCCGAAAAATGAAAATTTAACTTATATTATACCCTAAACATGTCATAAAACTACTAGGGTATAATTTTGGGTGTTACATGTTGCATTTATATTCCCCTGTTAGTTGTCAAAGTACTAATTGAGAGTCCCCAATAATGTGTACCTCTTGTGCTCTAAGTTCCATCAAGATCTCCAAGTCGATCAATTAAAATTCATATTCAACATTGTTGGTGCACTTGAAGGCCGCTGAAAGATAAGGTAGTCTGCTTGGTATCGATTACCATCTCAGTTCAAACCCATTCGTGCTAGAGCCATCAAACCCTAAGAACTACACGCTTCTACTTCATATATATATATATCCCCAATTCCACATCTTTTTATGGTTGGATTTCTAATGAAGGATGATCAGCCATAAAGTTAACTAAAGCTTGTCCCTTGACTGATTTCTGTGGAAAATAGACCATGGTGAACTCTAACAAAGCAAGGACCATTGTCTGATTCGTCCAATGATTATAGGTCGACTTAGCATGTATTTCATCAAGTCGGTTGAGAACCACATACACTTGAGACTTGAACAAGTAATGTCTCACTTCGTATTACGCAAAGTATAAGGCCATTTCTGGTGTATACCTTGTCTCTCGTTGAATTTAGACTCAAATAGTAAATCGCCTATTATGTATTATTCATTATTTTGTTCTAGAAGGTATCCTATAGACTCTTTTGTAGTTGATAGATAAAGTTTAAGTGGCCAACCCTTCAAAGGTGGCATTAAAACAGGGGGTTTAGAAAGGTAACCTTTGATTCCATCAAAAGATGTTTGGTGCTGCATGTTTCTTCCATTTAAACTCTTCCACTTTTGCCAGCTTTACAGTCGTATAGTCTTCCTCGCCATATTAGAGATGAACCTCCTTAAATAGTTCACTCGACTCCAAGAACTTCTAAAGTTCTTCTATTTCCAAGAGCTCGTCAAATGATGGCCTGCTTCACTGGTCTACTCCAACTTCTTTGGTGAACCGTGTTTGTAGCTTAACTCAACTCAAAGCACACCGAGTGGATCAGTTTCAATTGAGAAGTCCTTTCAAAACTTTCCTTCCTTAAATGATTCACATGTTCTCGTGTTGGGCCATATTAGATTTAACCACAATATCGCCGATATAGACTTCCATGTGGTGGCCTAACATATCATGACGGTATCTATAGCCCTTTTTGGTGGTGTCGGACCAGCATTCTTCAAACCAGCAGATGACCACAGTACACTAAATTCCTGAAGAACCAGACACTGGTTAGCTGCCTTAGATAGCATCATCAACAACTATTAGATTTGGTTATAATGAGAAACCGTCCTTATTAGCGACACACACTATTATTTGCAAGGGACAACCAATGACAATAGTAATTACATACATGTCTTGGGAGTAGCAGCATTTAACCCTAAAGTCTACACAAACCCTAAGTTTCCCATTTCATCACAAGGACAATATTTGTTAACCACGCACATACCTTGTAAATCCGATGAATTTATTTAAAAGCTTTTCCTCTTCTTCTTTCACCTTCAACTCTTACCTCCTGGGGACATTTTTTCAGGTGGTTGCTACAAGGGGTGAAATTCGACTACAGCAAGCTGTTCACTGCTTCTATCCAATCTCCTAATATCAGAATTCCAAGAAAAGTTGTCTTTGAACTCTTGTAGTATTGCAATAATCCCTTTCTTCAAGTCAAAAGGCAACAAGGAACTAATATAAGCAATCCTCTGCTTCAAAGTGTTGAGGTTCACTCCCCATAAGGTCAAATTGAGGTTTGGTATCTTGGAACTTCTTGTAGGAGGGGCTTGCTCCAAATCCTCCATCCCAGATTTTCATTTTCTTCATATGCATCCTCTTCAAAAAATTATCTCACTCCATAGGTATTCCTCTAAAGGTACTCTTCAATCCTTTTCCACATCATCCTGCTCATACTCATGCGCTACAACTATTGTATGTTTGTCTTTTCTCGAGAGTAATTAGTCATCATCGATCTCCTTAATGATCGGGGCCACTTAACGCTATAAGGCATGATCAGATGCCACCTTAGGTGTCATCGCCCTTTAGATTTTCACGTAACCACTGAAACCATGTATGCTTTTCGGGACCCACCTAATTCTCGATCATCATAATACCTGGTTGCAGCCTCAGAGTCGCCATGAAGGTTGTTTAATTTTCACAACCACTTCCACTTCATTACCTTTCCAAAACAAGAAGAATTGATGCAGAAGAGAGAGGACAACACATCAATTGCATAGAATCCGCCTCCTTAACAAAAAATGTTGTAATTTGCAATAGAGTTCATCACAAAAAAGTAAAATAGTAGTAGTGCTTGTCGCCACGGTGACATCTATAGGTAGTATCCCCAAGGCCTTGGATACTTCTCTAGTAAAGAAGCGCACACAAATAATCCCTCAAGCTTATCAAATCATTAATGCTTCCTAAAGTTTCCTCAACATTCTCAATGGTACATTTACCATTGATCCATTATCTATCGCATCGATACTCAACATTTGAGATGAGTCTTATGTACAAAGGTTTTATATGCCTTGTCATTTCCACATAAGGTTTCCTCAAGTATCACCTTCTCGAGTCTCGCTTTCAAAGGATTCTATGGTAACTCCAACGTGGCCCATAGATTCTCCTTCCAGGTCGAGTGCTTCCTTCTACCCCCCACTCAGGTCTTCTCTCTCGCCTTTTTTACTTGAAAATAGTTGGCAATGTTAGAGAAACAATAGAACAATTTAATAAATAGATTTCACCTAAGCATTAAGGCCTCCAAGTCCATCACTATCTACACCGCTCATTAACCCATATCCCGCAGTTTTCTCCTCCCAAACTTTGTTTTTTCCGCTAGGAACCATTCCTTCCTTCTCACTTCTAACTCCATGCATCTTCATTTTGGATTTCCAGTACATCAATGAGCTACCTTCTAGCTGCTTCTTCCTCTACATCCTCCCCTCTTCTAGGTCCCTGGATACTTTGAAAAATAAATTTTGTGTTGTAGCACATGCCACCTCGACCGAGAAACACAAGACAAATGATACACCTCACATGTGTTTTCCTCTCAACCTCCTCCCTTGGAGAACTGGTTCACCAAAAACTAGGAACCGCCAAAAACATGTCTTTTCCTGCCAAATTCCTCGAGAAGTAAAGTCGTTCGCAATCTTCTTCTGTAGAGGAAAAGAATTACCTCTTGAGAAGTGAAGTCGTCCCCAGAACTTCATATTCTATACCTGAGAAATTGGTCCACCTTTGGTGATAGGCTCAAGTGATAAACATGCCTTTCCTTATCTTTTTCCCGGAGGGACTTTCTCGCAACCCGTCATTTAGAGGAGTGAACTTACCCCTCGGGGGAAAAGCTTTGAGGCTCTCTCGAACCCAAGTTTATCTCCTTCCGGGAAATGGACCCACCCCATGAGGTCGTCAACCCTTCTAAGAGGAACGACCATCTCTGTGTGGAATTCGCTCGTCTGGGTGAAAATTCTATTTTTTCGAGAATTGGTTATGCCGCCTATTCCACAAAGTCCCGCCGGTCTCTCTTCTTAAAGGAAGATCTATACAAACTGGGTGCTCATTCATATTTTTCCAAGTCCACATCCAGTTTCTGAACGTGAGGCCAGCTGCCCAGAACCACAAAATCTTTCTTGTATAGAGTTTTTCCCGCCTTCTCGATGTATCAATACTCTAGATCGTGGTTAAGTAAGAGCACCGAGGTGGAAAAGGATCCCTTATCGATTGTCATAGCCTATTTTTTGTCAGGGAATTTGAGTATCCATTTGTTGATCCTGTCTTATATGACATTTCTGAAACCTCAACATGCATTAGTAGTATGGTTCCATGAATTGTGGTACTTATAGTAAGCCTTTCCTCTTAGTTCGTCCTTGTTGGGACACCGGTCTTGGTGAACATAGTAGGAATTCTTCACCATGAAATCAAATATTTCCTATGTCTTTGCTACCTCAAAAGTGTAATGGACCCGGTGTAACAATTTGTGCGCCTTTTTCCACACACGTGTCTTTTTTCTACCACGCAGGACATGAGTAGTGAATGTCCTTTGCGCATAGATTTGCCACTTCTACCTTCTAGTTCACCTCTTGACAATAGGTTCCCATGGACTTCTTCCTTCGGTAACTTTATTCCTTGAGAAGCTCTTCCTTCTGGTTCACCCTGGAATTTCTTCCTCAACTCAATGTCCAAACCTATTTAGGCAATTTTCACATACTTTGTCTCTGGAAGATGGATCTTGCATCTATTTCTCATCTTCTTGAAATGGGAGATGACCAAATCAATGCCTCCCATTTCTGAGTAATCCCAGATGCTATGCGATGCACACTTCAACTCAACCCTAAAGAATCAGTGTGGAACTCGGTTTTCTACAACTCAGGTATGGAGTTCTTGGTAATGTTGCTGCGAATGTTACCCCTATCAAAGAGTTAGGTTCGAATCTAAGTCAAATGATAGAAACTCTCATGTTGGCAAGGGCCAAATGATGCATAAGGAAAATACGGCCAAGGGAGTGAATGTGGTAAGTACCAAAAACTCGATTCAAACAAAAGTAAGTGTACAAAAAACTAAAATGAAAAGTACACAATTACATCCTCTTTCGCAGCGTGCACGAGTTGCACAAGGATAGTGGACTGAAGTCCGAATATCGCACTCCAATAAGATTGATGTTCTAATTAGAATTTAAGCACTGAAAATAAGGGTTTCAATTATCTAGATGACCAAATATGATGATAATTAAAATCAATTTAATCCAAAGTAAAACCTTATTTAAACTAATCAACTAATCTCAAAATCTACCAAGCAAACAACTACTAAAGTCTAAAATGTATGAAAAGAAGCACTAGGAATGGGGATAATTATTTACAAATAAGTTTGCATTTCTTTGACAATGCAACATTTGTGAGTTGAATGTTGCATTTGTCCAAGAGCAAAGTAGTACAGCCTTAGATTCCTCCTGACACTATACATTTCACTAATTAGATGACCATATTCCTAAACCAAGTCAATGGGTCTAAATAGCTACTTTTGGATTTTATCCTGTTTAAGATCTGATTGATTTTCTTTTCCAATACTTCACAACCATTTCTAGATCGAGATCTCTGCCCCAGACACATAACACAAGCCTTTCTTAATGCACGGCACTTCAATCTACAATTCAGAATTGTTTCTGCGCCCGACAGAATCTAGCACACTCCGATTAAGACTGTTATGTCAAATTGAGATGAAACATCTAAGGGTGAAAACGTGTTTAGCACGTCCCACTCGTGAAACATTTATGAAGCAACATAATTAAGCTTGGGAAGTACACAGTTCATGGAATATCAATGAAAATACCTCAGTGACTGCTTCTTGCTCAGAATCTCCATCTCGTGTCACTTAGAGGGCCTCTCCTAGAAATTAGAGCATAGATACAACACTCGGGTATAAAATAAATTCAAGAACGCTTATTACATGAACATCACCGGACAGATAACCAATTTTTCAAACCCATAAAATAATCCATAAATCTACAAATCTGAATGTTCAACAATTAATCCCCACCCTTAGAGGGGGTTTAATGTTCCATTACTCGATTCCAATCATCACAAACCAAGCAACAAGTAGACAAATGAAGAAAGAAATCAAAGATAAGGAGTGAGAGAACAAACCGTGATTAGAGCTTCAAACTTTGTCTCAATAGTAATGAAATCTGAATCTTTAATGTACATCACCGAAATCTCTTCAATACAAATAAAAATTTGCTCTAAAATGACTCTAAGATCTACTAAAAATCAAAATCGGCAAAGAAAACTAAAAAATGGACGCTTTAGAGAGTAGAAACCCTCGTGAGGTTGCTCCACCTCTATGTTGCCCTAAACCCAAAAACAAATGGTTATTATAGTCCTGGGGGTGAAATACCAAAAAGTCCAAAACAGCAATTTTCAGGCCTAGTTCACTCCCACAATGTCGCGACATTAAGCCAAGTGTTTTAGAGGTTTTATTCTCCAACTTGTCAAAGCCATAACTTCTTCATTTCACCCTGATTAAGGTAGAGGTGTTTCTATGATATTTAATGCAGAACCACTATGAGACTAGAAACCACTTTAAATCTACAATTAATGAAATTCTTCACCTCCCATTTATACATCTCAGAAGATATCCAGTTAACTCATTTTCAAGAAACATTTGTATCCTTTCTGTCAAATCACTGGCTTCTTACCCAACCCAAAACCCAAGATTGTGAGAAGAGAAATTTTATGATTTTTACATGAATTTTGGATATATAAAATACCTCCAAAGTTGCGTGGTGCAATGGACTCAAACATAGACTGTTTTTACACCCCTCATCTGTTAGCCACTATTGCACAATGAATCTAGCAACATGCTCCAAGGTGGATTAGCCATCTTCTCTAGAGAACAAGGAGAAATCAGGGATCCTATACCCCCTTGGTAGGGGTTTTCCCTATCTATCATCTCTGGATAAGGTTTGTAGAACTCCGAAAGGCCAATTTTCTTGAGGCCCAACCCATATAATTCTTGTACCGCCTATCTGATTGCCCCTAAATCTGGTACTGCAGCTAGTTACACAAAAGGTTGTTGAGGAACTTGTTGAACCTACTGAACCTGAGGAATTTGTTGAGGAACCTAAGGAACTTGTTGTATTTGTCCCTAGTTTCCATTTACCCCGCAAGTGGCTTTTCGTATTTAGAGGCCCTCGAGCTTCTAGTATTGAAAGAAAGCTCGTCAAAACCCAAGTTGTGTAATTGGATTAGTCTGAGAAAAAATCCTCTGAGGGGTTGTGGTTCTAGCTGCATTAGGTCTTTCCCCCGCTACGTTTCTCCATACCTCCCTTCTCCTCGTAAGGAAGGTATCTAACCTCGCCTATAGGTGAGTGGTGAATTCACCAGCCTTCACATATGCTCTCGTAATGTCGCCCGAGTCCATTGTGAGTTTCCTTCTCGTGCTTAGAAGTAACTTTCTGTCTTTGATTGCCCTCTCTCTAATGTACTTCATTTCTTCCATAATGGCAGTCATGATCACTCGTTGGCTCTTTATTTCTTGCATGAAAGCTTGAAATTCATTAGAATTATTAAAGAAAAGAATAGGCACGTCCATACTACTTGCACCTCTTCCTTCCACTTATTCAATCAAGCTGAAATGAGGATTCCCTTTTGTCAGACCGGGGAATTTATCAAGTTCTCTATAGTTACACCAAGGTTGTCCTTTCCTTCCTATGTTAAGCTCGCGTGATCCTAAGTCCGGGGAGACTTATACTGCTCTTACTCCTCAATTTTGGTGGCATTCTTCAGCAAAAAGCGTGTCCCACCATGGAATATGCACAACTGAACATACAAACAAAGGATGTATCAAGAAACACAAAGACGTATGTCCCACCTAGCATGCCAAAAATATGTTTCCCATGGATTTTGGTCCAACACAAAAGCACTCCGAATGGATGGATTGCTAAGGCATGCCGTGACCAGGCAGATCTGAACCAAATTCATGTCGAAATCTACCTTGCTCGTTTAAAAATAGATTCCCTAGATCCCTTGACAGTTCCCTAAAATCTAAGCGGAAAATGCTTTGAAAATTGGATTGTATTGAAAGTTAGAGAAAATTTGTACGAATAGTTTAAAGATGTACTCCTTATCAGAATAGACTTAAATGAAATAATGAAATGATAAAGCTTCATAACGTATGCTAGCGAGGAAAACATGTAACTAAACTAAAGATCCGGGAAAGACTGATGAACCATAGAAACATAAGAGAAATGCTTAAATTTATTTAGAGTGTCGGTCGATGATTACTGGGGTCTGCTTCCGAAGTCAGCCTCCTTTATACCATTATGAATAACTACTCCAATAACTGGTCACGTACCAACTACAGTCTTGTTCTCCAAGTCATTTATCCACTAACAACTTGTTCTCCAAGTCATTTATCCACTAGAAATAACTGCTTACGTTCTACCATGTCATAACTTGAGTTGGAGAAAAGCTCCTCCCACTGCTTTATATCGCCACCATTTTGACCCAGCCATTTTCACAACCGAAAAAGAAGAAATGTCCTCGAACCCTTTCATGGGCCGACATGACTGGGTTTTCCGCGAACCTGGTCAGTCTGCGAGCTTTCTGATATATCCATTCGGCCTATTCCAATATCCTTTGGGCCGAATAATTATTCACATTAGCCCAAAAATTCACTTTTAGTGTAAAACGTAATCATTTAATATACTATTTATAAATTCACGCACTAACACATAGAGTGTTGTAAGACTAATAAACAAAATAAAAACTAATTATTCAAAACTTAAATATTCTTTTTTAACTTTTTAAAAACTAAATATAATATTGAAAAAGTTTATACTTAAGTTTACTTTTCAATCAAAATATGAAAAGAAAAAAAAAGTATGAAGTTTGACCTCTTTAAGTTAACTTTGTTGTATTCATCCTACATCATCCACCGATGATAATAAGGGTCAACACACACCACAATTCATAAACACACACACAAGATCCGTCTTGACTTGGTATTCGTGGACAGATACAGTCACCCCAATACAATGAAATAAAAAGGAATGAGTCAATAAACTGTACTAGATATGATATTAGAATACTTATCAAATTCCTAATTAATATTAATTCTGTTTTTAGATAATATTATAGGATATCATGCTTGTTATTTTAATATTAGGTTTTAGAATAAGCGAAAGTTATCAAAAATATTCTATAAAAATACTCGCTTAAGTTATTAGGGAAAAAGCGAGAGACATGAACTTTAAAGGTTATTTGATGTAAGAAGAGAGATATGAGGGTTTTAAGGATTAAAAGTTTTGTGAGGTATTTTCTCGGTATTATGGGCGGATAGGGTTTTATGATTTTTCCTACTCGTCGCAATACTTTGATACTTCAATCTTGTACTCTTGTACTCTGTGTTTTTAAGAATAATGGAAAGATTCTCTCATTCGTGGATATAGGCATAATTAATCGAACCATGTTAAAACCCTATGCATTTTTAATGCTGATTTCTTTATTACTTTGTGTTCTAAATTATATTCTTCGTCCACCAAAGTCCAAGTAATTCATGGCATATGACATATTAACAAATCAGGAACAAGGAATATGACTTTCAAGAGATATAGAACCTATTTTGTTTCCTTTTTTGAACATTGTTTTTAAGAATGTTTTTTAAAAATATAAAAAATATTATTTCGGTATTTTTTGAAAACTATTCTTCTCTAAATTTTATGTTTTTTTGTGTTCTTCATGTTTTTCAAAACAAAAGAAAAATGAGAAACCAAACAAGTTCTTCGTGTTTTTTTTATTATTTTTGTTGTTTAGATAAAATAAAAAAAACCAAACAGCCCATAGCCTCCTTAGATGGAACCCTTAGAGAAAATTTAGGATATTTATCATTGGTTTTTTTGTTTTTTTATTTTATTAAATAATATAGTTTAAAGGTGCATATGTCAGTATTTCCATGAAGCTATGAATTTAATAATGTTATTAAAAATATTTCTAAAACGTTTTAGTAGAGTTGGTCTCATTAATCACCTTCATGGCTTCATCAATTGAAGTGATTGGTGATGTGATTTTTTTTTATAATCATACATTGAAAGTGTGCTTTAGTAGTGTTGATCTCATTAATCACCTTCATCGCTTCATTGATTGAAGTGATTGGTGATGTGATTTTTTTTATAATCAATAGATACATTGAACGTGTGCTTATTTTACCAAGTTAATTAATAGTAATAACAATAATAAAGTGATTGGTGATTGGTGATATGATTAGTGAACCGTATGCACTTGTTTTCATCTTCTTTCCACCTTCCATCACATTTGGCCAAGGTGATTGCTGATATGATTATTGCTATGATATGTATAGAAAGTAGTTATCCAAAAAATATTATAATAATTTAAAGCTTAAACGTTTTAGTAGTATTAGATTTAGGCCTTCAGTATTTTTATCATTATCTTGCACTATCCTTCATATTTGTCATGAATGAGATTGATGAATAATCATCGTTTCTATTTAGAGACATACAGAGAGATATATTAGTGCTTATACACTTTGAGCAAACAAAGTGAGAGGTATAAGTGTGCAGCCAGGTCATCATAGTCCTAATATTCGATTTGTGATTTTGTTCAGACTATACTCATTATCCTGCTTCAAATTCTCCTTTAGAACTTAGTGTGTATAGAGCAAATATAAATAATTACAATAAAATGCTAACACACAGAAGCAGCGTGGTTCAACAACTACTTATGTCTACTCATTATGCCAAATGCTAGATTTGACCGATATGATTCAAGATTACAATCCATTTTGGTATGACACTCCCTCTCTCTACCCATGACCTTTCAGACCACTATAGTGGATGAATGGACTCTCCATTCTCTCACTACATTACACACCCATTCCCATAATGCATCAAAATAAAATTAAGAATATCGGCACCATCACATTTCACCATAGGTGAAAGGCTTTAACGTAATACCTAAGAGTATCTACACTCGCACCTTAGCACATCCTGTGTAATGACTCGACCGATGAATGATCAACGGTGTTTAGGTAAAGCTAGTAGTTAAGTGGGTGAACTTTGATTTTCGCAAGGGATATGTATGGTCTCATAGGTTAGAACTAGCTTAGGGTTTATTTACAGATGAAATTAGGTTTAGAACGGCGAAGTTTGAAAGGTTCAGGTTTACCATGCTAAACAACTTAATTTTTGAGCTAGTTTACGGTTTTCAGGTTTTTCATAAAGTTAGGGTCAGGTAATCTAATTTTAGGTTTTAAGGTTAGGGAGATGCAGGCTTATGGTTTCTAGAGTGAAACAAAGTATATGAAAATGTTTTATAATTATGGAACAGGATTTGGAAAGTTTTGGGTTGAGGTTGAAAATTTGGTTATGAAAAGGTGAAAGAGAATTTGATGAAATGAGTAGATGTTTAGGAGGATAGGTACTTACATCACAACTCAAGGAATCCACCAAGAGATAAGTAGCCATGAACTCGCCACTCAAGGGAATCCACCCAGATTAATATATTATAACAAGAGATAATTTCGCCACCTTAGAATCCACCTAGGGATAAGAAGCACCGAACTCGCCACTCAAGGGAATCCACCCAAGAGATAAGAGAGAACAAGAGAGAACTTCTTAAAAGAGAAATCGAAATATTATTAAACTTGATAGTCAAAATACAGATATACACACCCAAATAAGGTTATTTTACACCCCCAATACGTGTTTGAGCACTTTTGTGTAGTACTGCCCTACTAACCCAATTGGCAATTGGCATGTTAAGGACCTAGCAAGGCTACTAATCAAATTTTATGGCAAGTTTTGTTGTTTTTACAGGCTATTTATATCGTAGATAAGGATTCAGCTCAACCATGGAGAATCGAGTTCGAAAAGCTCAGGCTGCGAGATCATAAACTAGAAGAAGAATTGACATGGAATCGAGCACCACTGGCAATTTCGCAAGATTACAGTTTACAACCACTGCGAAATTTAAACCCCGTGCCAATTTTCGTAACCTGAACTTGTTCACACCAGTTTGACTTTTCTGTTACAATTTTCATTTTTTCCTGAATTGTCCCTCATGTAATAGTGGCCAATTCATACTCTTTTGTAATTTTTCTTGGCTTTGGGTGGTATTTAAGTCCCAAGCTGCACTGTAACAGGAGACTTTTTTTATTATTAATAAAGTTTTTGGGCGGGAAGCTTTCAGCAGTTCCCGTTCTTTCTCATTTTCTCTCATTTTCCCTCACTTTCTCTCCGCTTTCTCCTTTGGCGAGCACCCTGCGAGGATGACAACTCGGAGATGGGGCGGCTAAAACCCTTCTTTCCTTGGAGGAGAAGGCTACTGGGCAATGGATGCGTAGTAGGCGGGGTTCTCATGTTCTCAATGCATGTATTCACTGCTATTCATGTTTCTCCTTTTAACTATAGGTTTAAATCCCTTCGATGCACCTTGAATGATCCGTATTTGGTAATCTTTTAGGGTTTAGTGGATGCTTATTTCTTGATCCACTGAGATTCATCCGTTACCATCTATTAGTCATTGTTGGAAGGTGGTCAGGAGACTTGTTTTCAACGTAAAGACCCGCGTGCTTTCGGTGAATACCATTTTCAAAGGATAGTTATTAAGGTTAGGTTTATAGCTAAATGAAGATCCGAGTTCGGGAGATGACTATAGGTCATCCTCCCCGGCAGAAAAGACAGAAACCCCATTTGCCTTAGGAACCTAAGCTCAGTGACCTAACACTTCAAGGAATTCTCTTTTACATTTTAACTTATTTTATTTTCAGTTTTTCAACCATCAAACCCCTTGTTTTTATCAAACCTTAAAATCCAAATTGAATTCACCATTTTGAACTTCATTGCAAGCCATTTGTGTGAAGAAAACTCATCCCTATGTTCGACCCTAGAGCCACTATCTTGTAGTAATGTACTCGTGTAACATCCGAAATACCCTAGCGAGTTTCGGACTTGTTTAGGAGTATATTAAAAGTTAAATAATAAATTTTAAAATAAAATAAGAAGACAGAAATTAATAATGGAGCGAGGTAAATATGTAATTTACCACTTGGGGACAGAGGCATAAATCAAGTTTGTATGCCATTATGAGATTTGAGAAAGTTGGAATAGAAATAAGAGAGAAATGGGGAGCTAAGATTGCAATTAGAAACTTAAGGGCAAAAATGAGAAAAGTGTTAAAAAAATGGGTTTTCTTGTCTTGGCGAACATGGCCTTAAACAAATATGGATAAGACCAAACATTTGGCCTCATTTTGAGAGAGAGAACCGTAGAGAGAAGGAGGAAAAGAGAGAAGAAGAGGAAGAGGAAGAAGAAGAAGAGAAGAAGAGGAAGGAAGGAAATCAAGCAAGCCAAGATCAAGAGGTATGGAACTAACCTTGGATATGTATTCTATTATGGATCATATGGATTTTGTATGGAATCCTAGAAAAGATTATGAGTTCCAAACCTAGGGTTTGTTAGGATTTCATCCTAACCAAATATATATTGAAATTAAGGTTGGTAAAAACTCTAAATCCTCAAGAAAAGTAGGGAATCCTCCCTTTGAGGTTGGATTCAGGGTTAAATGACAAGCAATTGAGTTAGGGTTTAGAATAAACCCTAACAAATCCTTGGGTTTAGCTTGTGTATGGGTTAAGACCCATATTAGAGTGGTTTTGAGAGAAAATCATGAAAGGTTTTGATGAAGGATATGGATTGAATGATAAATTGAGTAGAAAAGAGATCATAAGATGAATTTGAAGTGGTCTTGAAGTAGTTACAAAGTATAGAGTTGATTTGGGTATCAAAGATATGAAAAAAGGGGAGAAAACACACATTCTGGACATTTTGGGTGTATTGCAGTACACCTTGAATGTGTACGTGTACCGGTACACCATCAAATCAAAGTGTACGGTACTTTAGGGGTGTCACCAGTATTTTCTTCGCTCTGTTTTCCAGTTTCGACCAGTTTTTGTATTTTGACCATAACTTGCTCATTTCTTATCCGATTTGAGTGATTCAAGTGGCCAATTAAAATATACTTCAAGGAGAACCATCCATATAGAAATAGACATCGTCAAAATATGACTCGTGGCCCAAAATCCACTCGAAGTGGGACCATGTGCCAGACAAATTCTGGTTTGATGTTGAACATAGAAGTCCGGGTTATTTGGACGTAACGAGTTCAGGCCAACACCGGGTGGGTGATTCAGTTGGAATAGAACCCTTAGAACCCATAGATTAAATGATTATAAGGACATATTGTCAAAATATAAAGTTAAGACCCTGGAAAAATGAAGTAATACAAACTGTCTAGAAAAATCGGTAAAATGACTAGTTGGCATGAAAATGCCATAACTTTAGTTTGGATGATCCGATTGGATTGATTCCAATTTCTAAATAAAGTAGATTCATAGAGGAATAAGAATACATAGGTTGCATAATGTACAAGTTTAGAAAGGTATAAGAATATGTCATAAGATATGATAGGTATAAGTCATAAAATATGATAAGATATGATAGAACATGTCATAAGATATGATAGTCTAAAGTACACGAATGATAGGCACATATGCATATAAGATTAAATGATATGAATATAAGCGTGTATGATAGGATTATATGATAGATATACTTAAATGAATAGATAGAACATGCTAAGAACAAATGATAGGAATACGTAAAGATATGAGTATAAGATAGACATCACTAGAAAAGAATAAGATGGAACACGCTAGGAATATATGATAAAATGAGAACTAAATGATGAGAAAAAGATACTTGAATATATGTATTATAGATATATGAGAATCGAAATGTGAAACTACGAGTTATGAGAACTAATCTGAGTAAAGTAATGATAGTATATGCATAAGCCAATTCTTATTAACAATAGTTATTCACTTCTTATGAAATATGTCTGAAAATATAATAAAGGCGATTGTTTGCTTAGAACTGGTAGAGGATAGATGGCGTACTATAGGGAGAATACAGTTGCTACGGTATATTCATAGACCAAGTGTGAGGCCCAGTTTGGGTCGATGATATGAACCCTAGTTTGGATCGAATTGTATGAGTGCCTGATAGGCAGAAATCTTTGTCTAAATGCGGTGATAGTACCTTCAGTACACATAGACGAGATCAACATCTGCTACGTTGATAGTACAGCCAGTACACATAGTTTCCGTAACTCGCTTCTAAGGTATTTGCGAGACATGAAACCAAAGAAAGGAAGCGTATATATAGAGATATGAACGCTTGATATAGAAGCATAGCCTTTGCTATACGATGAAAGTCTGAATAATTAAAACGAAGTAATGCAATTATAAATTGATATAAAAATAAGTATATGAACAAGAAGTAATGAAAGTATCACGAAAGCACAAAGTATATGATAGATAGAATACGAGATATGCGCGATAGTACAAGTATGAATATGTATGTATGAAAAGGAAATATAGATATAACATATGCAGACATAGAATAGAGACATGACTTCTGACATAAGAGAAAAAGAAGACTAGAGCAATTAAAAGACATATGAAAGAAACGATATATGAAAAGAGCCTTAGAGGCTGTAGATAAACGTGCGAGGATAGTATAAGATAGGTTATATGAAATTATACGAGACATGAAAGCATAGGAAACTTGCAAAGAACATAATCTGAAATAAGATAAAAATAGATCAGAGTATACGATATAAGCAAGTGTGAAGAAATAAGAAAAGTATTTGTGATAGATAAGGAATGATATGATACTACATTAATGAGTACAAGAATGCAATAAAAGACATAGAACAGAAAGATGAAAAAGACATAGACTAGAGACATGATAAGTATAGGAATATGTAAAGTACTCAAATAGGAATACGAGAAAATTATAAATGCGGACTTTGAAGATATAGACCGTATGTGCAGAAAAAGTTTATTTGTAATAGGAATATCGGATGATAAGGAATTACGTTATAGAAAAATGTTTAGATATATATGTACTGTAAACATGGCCAGGTCGCCATTGGTGGTTGTCCATGTATTCCCACTAAACGATAAAACATGCAGTCATTCAGTAAAGTGTAGATACAAGCAGAAGTAAGATTGGAAGGAAGGACGACCTAAAATCAGCAAGCGACTGGAATGGGTTATCCTTATTTACTTCATAGTCTCACGATGTTTTGTAATAAGAAAGAATTTTCACATGGCATATACAGTGACCAGGTTCTTAATGGCGCCAGTTGATGGACTACGCTCAGATGTTGTGTGCGCATCATACAAATGATTTTTGTTGTCTGCCCCGAAATTGTTTGTCGCGATAGGCTCTGTCTGACTCACGGCAATTCGATAGAGTCCCAATATATAGTATAGATAGTATCGCACCCCGGACTTCGATTCGGATCGCGATCGGGTGAGGCGGGATCGGGGGGCGTGACACTGCGGCCGGTAAAAGTGGGCAGTTTTGTTTGATTAGGATACCCCCCTGGATGCAAATCAAAATATAGCCCATACTTTCTAAATCGATAAAGAAACTTCTACTTTGACTTGGAAAACAAGGACTTTCTAATTAAATAAAGCAGCTCTGAACAAATACTTGAAGCTCTACCCAGGAAAACCAAAACTTTCCAATTAAATAATGACTAGTACTTTGACTTGGAGAACAAATCTTTCTAAAATAAAACAACTCAAATCAAAATAGTAACAAGACTCAAATACTTAGATTTAGAAACATATTCGGTGTCTCCAAGGTTTCACAGCCTCCCGAATCTAAATTTTCCATAATTAAGATAGAATTCCCAATGTATTTTATAGAAGTGATGAGTATCTTAAATACTCATTTTATCCCCATGTTTTTCTTAGGCTTTAGTAGTTTTACGAGATAAATAACGGTTTTAAGGATTAAAGTTTTGCTAGAAGTCTTTGCCGATATTATGAAGTGAGATTAGGGTTTTTATTTTCTACTCGTGCCATTAATACTTTGATACTTCAATCTTGCCACTCTTGTACTCTGTGTTTAAGAGCCAATGGAAAGATTATCTCATTCATGGATATAGGCATAATGCTTGACCCGTTAAAACCAGTGCATCTTTACGGCACGTGTTTATTGAGTTCATATTCTCGTTCATCAAAGCCACTTGAATTCATGGCATATGACATATTTAAGAATAGGAATATAAGGTAACTCAAGAACAAGGAATATGACTTTCAAGAGATATAGGACCTATTTGGTTTCCTTTTTTGAAATTTGGTTTTTAAGAATATTTTTGGAAAATTGTTTTTAAGAATATTTTTTAAAAATATAAAAAAATATTATTTTGGTGTTTTTTGAAAACTATTCTTCTCTAACTTGTATGTTTTTTTGTGTTCTTCATGTTTTTCAAAACAAAAAAATAGAAAGCCAAACAAGTTCTTTGTGTTTCATTCATTCTTTGTTTTTTGAAAAAAACAAACAGCCATAGCCACCTTAGATGGAACCCTTAGAGAAAATTTGGATATTTGTCATGGTTTGTTTTATTTTATTAGTAATATAGTTTAGTGCATGATCAAATATCATATGATTTCCATGAAGCTATGAATTTAACCAATGTTATTAAAAATATTTCTAAAACGTTTTAGTAGAGTTGGTCTCATTAATCTCCTTCATTGCTTCATCAATTGAAGTGATTGGTGATGTGATTTTTTTTTATAATCATACATTGATAGTGTGCTTCAATAGTGTTGCTCTTATTAATCACCTTTATGGCGTTATTGATTGAAGTGATTGGTGATGTGATTTTTTTTATAATCAATAGATACATTGAACATGTGCTTATTTTACCAAGTTAATTAATAATAATAATAATAATAAAGTGATTGGTGATTGGTGATATGATTGTTGATATGATTGGTGAACCGTACGCACTTGTTTTCATCTTCTTTCCACCTTCCATCACGTTTATTTTCCAAGGTGATTGGTGATATGATTTTTGCTATGATATGTATAGAAAGTAGTTATCCAAAAAAATATAATAATAATTTAAAACTTAAACGTTTTTGTAGTAATAGGATTTAGGCCTTCAATGTGTGTTATCATTATCTTTACTATCATTATATTTATCATGAATGGTGATTGATGAATGATCATCGTTTCTATTTAGAGACATATTAGAGATATCTTGGCCCTTGTGATATGAAAGATTGATCATTTTGAGCAAACAAAGTGAGATATAGTGTGCAGTCTGGGTCATAGTGCTTAATATTCGGATTGTGATTTGTTTGAACTATACTATTACAGTTCCGACATATTAAGGACTTAGTGTGTACATAGAAAATATACACATTGCAATAAAATAAACTTTTAAACTTTTTAAATTAGTTCAACAGCTTCACTTATGTCTAGGACTATGCCAAATGCTCTGGATTTCCACTGATGATTCAAGATTACAATTAGTCTTATAGTATGACCTCCCTCCTCTGCCCGGCCCTTCTTCACTGTGCTCACCACAGTGATTTAGAATGGACTCCTCCATTCCCCCTCTCAATTACGTTACACCCATTCCATAATGCATCAAAATAAAATTAAAATATCATAACCATCACCTTTCACCATAGGTGAAAGGCACTATCATACAATACCTAAGAGAATATCTACCTCCACTCCTTGTACGTCTTGATGCAGAGCGGGGACCATGATGGATGATCTAACGGTTTAGAAGTAAGTTAAGTTTATAGGATAGAGGCTTTGGTGGGTAAAGGGATAGGTGTGGTCTCCCAACAGGTCTTAGGACTAATTTAGGGTTTATTTATGATGAAATTAAGTTTAGATGAGTTCATGTTGAGAAATGTTGGGGTTGGGTTAGTGCTAAACAACTTAGTTTTGGCAGCCTGATTCCCAAAAGGTTTCGGGTTTTTCTAAGGTAAGCTAGGGCTGTGCACGAATTTGGGGTTACTCTAAGGTTAAGGGATGGTATTTATGGTTTCTAGAGTGAAACAGAGTATATGAAAAAGTTTTATAATTATGGAACGGGGATTTGGAAAGTTTTTGGGTTGAGGTTGAAATTTGGTTATGGAAAGGTGAAGAGAGATTTGATGGATGGTAGATGTGTTGAATGGTGCTTGCCCCACAACTCAAGGAATCCACCAAGAGATAAGCCATGAACTCGCCACTCAAGGGAATCCACCCAGAGATTGAGAGCAGAGTATATAGCCTCAGGAATCCACTGGGTAGAAGCCTTGAACTTCGCCACTCGAGAATCCACCGAGATAAGAGAACAAAAGAGAACTCTTAAAAAATGAAAATATTATTAAACTTGAGCGATAGTCAAAGACTACATTATAAGGGTATATAGCCCCATTACTTTCTAAATCAATAAAGAAACTTCTACTTTGATTTTGAAAACAAAGACTTTCTAATTTAATAAACCAACCACAAAATGAAATAGCAGCTTCTATGAAACAACTTCAAGTCAATAGTAACTACTTTGACTTGGAAACAAATCTCTAAAATAAAACAACAAATAAAAATAGTAACAAGACTCAAATACTTATA
This sequence comes from Tetrastigma voinierianum, assembly GCA_016808115.1. NCBI lineage: Eukaryota > Viridiplantae > Streptophyta > Magnoliopsida > Vitales > Vitaceae > Tetrastigma > Tetrastigma voinierianum. The sequence goes on along the minus strand of JAEQBH010002202.1, from coordinate 110,418 downwards.
TTTGAAACATATTAAAGTGTTTACAAGGTTTCATTTATGTTTCACAAATTCTCCCGAATCTAAATTTTCCATAACTAAGATCGAATTCCCAATGTATTTTATAGAAGTGATGAGTATCTTAAATTTTTATTTTATCCCCATGTTTTTCTTGTGGTAGGGCTTTAGTAGTTTTAATGTAGATAAATATGCCTAATTATATATTCAATTTTGTGATCAGCCAACTATTGAGTAGAAACGAGGGAAATCGAAGAAAAATCGGCAAACCCATCATGTCGTCTCAACAAACATGTGATCATTTCGCATGTGTGATGTCCTTCTATGGCTCAGTCATTGGCATGGGCAAATTCAGACTCGTGGCCTCAGAGATACCAGATCACATGCGAGCATACTTATCAAATTCATTTCTCCAAAGTATAGCTGGCCTGAGGGATGTACCTTTCCATATTATTAATTTCTTTCCCCTCTCGATCGGTATATTATTAACATAATTCCCCTTAATTTATTAATTGTTAGACAAACCACATACGTCTTCAAGCTCCATCATCACCACAAGTCCTCTAAGCATCAATATCTTGACGTACAAATGACAAGTTCATTAACATGTCCTTCAAATTCTTTAGAGCCACTCAAACTCTAATTCTACTTTATTCTAATTGGATATGATAATTAATTCACACTTAAAGTGATAACATTTCCTAAACCTAGCAAAATTTGACATTTTTGTGAAGCTGATATTTTAAATCGATATCATTTTTGTATAATTGGATTGAGTAGAATCGTGTTTTGGTTAAATTTATGTTGATCTGCATAATCCGTTTAATAAACATGTTATATTCATGTCAATCGACATAACAAGAAATTGACCCATTTAATTATTATATAAATTAATATTTAACCCAAATTAGCTCGTTTAATATGTTATTTATGTTAAATATTGATGGATTAGTTATAAATTATATTAATTTAAATGACCAAATTAATAAACGGGTTATGCATGTTGTGTTAATTATTAATTGAGTTGTATTTGAATTTGTTAATTTTGACACGATTATTGTTTGTGTCATGTTTGGATTAACGAATACAATAAAATACCTGTATGTTAACATGACACGCGAACATGAATTATCACCCCTAACATTTACCACGAGCTCAACTGGTCCACAGAGCGTATTATCGCTGATGAACTCATTGAAAGAAGTTTTGTGGACTGCTGAAGGATATGATTTATGTTAGTTTCTATACATATAGAGAACTATTCAAAATCTATATGACAATCTTAATTGCATTATAAAGAATTGGACGCTAGATCCTGTACATGGAGAAGTTGTCCAAAATCTATATGACAATCTTTAATTTGCATTAGCAAAGAAGCCGACCCATTCAAAATCTATAAACATTGGCGTGCACTATTAAAAATCCCCTTGATTTTGAGAGAATATTATGTATAAGAATCTGCTTGGTGTGAGCTGTGAGAGGGTATTTATGTTGAGTGATCTCGTGTCTTCAGCCATTGGAATCTAAGTGTACAATCACAGTACAAACACCTTCTAATCTGTTTGGATGATAAAAAAACTGATCAGGATGAAAGGTCTTTTCTTTGAATGAACTGAACCAGAGGGAGAATAAAATTTTATATTTATAATTCTGATACAAACCCTTTCTTGCAGACACATTCCTTAGATGTTGTCTTATAGGACTCAGATTAGGGCTAAGCCCCTTTGGGTGACCCATATATACCCATTACCTAAATGAAATCTTTATGTATTAATATTCTAAGTTAATATTGTATCTCTTATGGACTTCAGGACCTTGAGTTTAGGTGAAAGAAATATTTTTGGTGTTCGTGTTCTAGGAACCATATTCCTGAAAAGTCTAAAATACCAATTTCCCCCCTTTTTTAAAGCATTCAAAAGCTTTATGGAATTTAAGGCAGAGACACCTGGGAAGGCAAACGGGCCACCTAATCTATACCCTATTACAATCATTTAAAATAATTCTCATCTTCATCACATTCCAAAAAAAAGTGTATGGATCCATTGAACTTTTTTTTTCTTTTTAGAAAATTTTAAAGTTATTTATTTTCTAAATAATATTAAAACAAATATATCTGATGAATAATTAATATTATAAATTTTACAACTTATTATATTAAAAAGTATTATCATATCATTCCTGTGTACATTGTCATCATTAGTGTTGTATATAAATTTTAAAAATATTAAAAATAAAATAAATAAAAATTTTAAATTATTTTATATACAAGCAATACCCGAATCCGAACCAACCAATCCTAAACTCATTTCGATCGAACCCATCCATATTTAAAAAATTACAAACTCATCTCGATTGTGCTTAAGGTTTGTTGGATCCTTAATCAAATATTTTGCCACCTTTATTAAATATTTTTTAAATCAGGTGATCTGACCTTAGTTTAAGGTATTTTGTTTCTAATTTTTTAAATAAATTGGAATGAGGACCCATAACATAGTTTTTCCCCAATAATTGCAGTGCACCAAATACCATCCTATAAATATTGAAGAACATTGCAAGCTATCATATTCATCTATTGAGTTACAGTTCTCTTTACCAGCAACATGTCTACCGATCAATCAGCATCTTCTCCAGCCCCAGAGACCAACCGTCGGGCTGCAAATTATCACCCTAGCATTTGGGCCAATAGTTTCATCGTGAGCAACTCTCCTGATGATGAGGTAAGTTTATGATATGTAAGTTGCATAGCAATTATGTCTTGACCATCTAAAGATTTTCTCAAATTTTGTTCTGGCAATTTATTGATACAGAAAATTCTGGTCCATAAAGACCAGCAGCTGGAAGATCTAAAGGAGGAGGTCAGAAGAGAGCTACAATGCAGCTAGCAAACTCTTCCAGAACAGCTGAAGTTTATTGATGCAGTTCAACGGCTTGGGGTGGCATACCACTTCGAAAAGCAGGAGATAGAAGTACATTAGGACCTTGATAATTATCATGACACCGATGATATAAATGATGATTCTATGATGTTGCACTCGAGAGCCACCAAGCAGACAACAAGGATTCAATATTTCATGTGGTAAGTGTAGGGTTCCATATCGTCTAGGGAGTGAAAGGTGAAAGTCCATATATGGATGGCTCGAACTCAACACTATCAGCGCTTTTTCTTGAGGCCGTAAGCCCCATAGAGAAGCAAAATCAGAGAAGGCTCGTGGTTAGCCATATGTGCCCCACTATAGCCTTGAACCAAACAATATTGGGTAAAGAGTTGTGTTGATTTATGACCCGAATTTGGTTTTGTACTTATGTCCGACCCAAAGGCCCGTGGTGTGACTTTTGTGAAAAGAAAAAGTTGAGAGAAAAAAAAGGGATTTGTTGTGGTATGTGGGGGCTTGCCCCCGCGGTATGGACCTTTCTATTCGAAAGTGTTTTGTCAAGTATCAACATTGGCAGTTTATTCTCTATTTTAACACTTTGAAATTTTCTCAGAACATAGTAAAACTTTCTCCTGAGCCCGTGGTTTTTTCCCAAGGGTTTAACAAACTAAGCTGCTTTGTTTTGTTTTTCATTATTATGTCATTGATTTCAACAAGTTGGATAGGTGAAATGTTATCAAAGCATAATCTTTGATTAGAAGTGTGTTAGTGAGAACCCTAGGCCCCAAGAGGGGTGGATTGTAGTGTCACACATCGTTTGGGTAGTGAGAGGTGAAAGTTCATATATCCAGGGTTTGAACTCAACACTATTAAGACATTTTCTTGAAGGCATATGTCCAAAAGAGAAGCAAAACAAAGGTGGGCTAATGGCAAACCATGTATGAGCCGTTGTAGTCTTGAATCGGACAATATGGGATAAAAAGTTGGGTCGATTGATTGTGGCATTGTAAACAATGCTTCATTGAATATTATCTAGAAAGCTCACACGTAACATTATATGTTTCGTGATGGCAGATATTCAACAGGTACAAAGATGAAAAGGGAAGGTTTGAGGAATCTTTGTTGAATGATGCATGGGGGCTACTAGGGTTGTATGAAGCTACACATCTCAGGGTGCGGGGAGAAGATATTCTAAATGAAGCGCTTGCTTTCACAACCACTCATCTCAAGTCTCAGGTGGGACATTTAGAATACCCTCTTTCAGCACAAGTAAGTCACGCCCTATACCGGCCCTTTAGGAGAGGCTTGGAGAGGCTAGAGGCAAGGCCGTACATGTCTATCTACCAAGATGATGCTTCGCATAGTAAAGCTTTACTGACGCTTGCAAAGTTAGACTTTAACATGCTGCAGTCATTGTATAAAAAAGAGCTAAAAGATATCTTGAGGTTAGTTTTAAAAAGAGATGGTACACAAATACCCCAATGTTTGGCCACATATCTAACTTGACCTTTAAACTTTTTTTGGGTCCAATGCTGTCATAACGTCTGTTTTGTAGGTCAAATATGTCCCTATTGCCAACGGAGTGAACAGATGAGCAAACAAGCGTCTAACACCACTGACGTGTCACTCATACGTGGCATAATTTGCTGACATGGAGGCCCATCTGTGAATGACATGTCAATAAAGATTAGACACCAATGATCACTGTTCACTCCATTGATGGTGGAAAGGGATATTTTGTTACAATTAATTTTTAGGGTACATTGACTCAGAAAATTTATACCAATTTGGAAGAGTATGGTCAAAACATCAAAGGTATTTATATAACTTTATCCCGATTTTAAAAATCAGTGCATTAACTTTTTAAAGTTAATTAAAGCATTGACTTATGAATTAATGTATCTTCTCGTGGTGGAGCACTAGATTTTTTCTCAAAGCCACTTTTTGCAAGGGATAGATTGGTGGAAGGGTACTTTTGGGTAGCACACCTGTTTCAGCCCAAGATTCATATGCTAGAAGAACATACCAAATTATATGCTCGTGACAATCATAGACAGATATATTTGATACATGAACACTTTGAAGAACTAGAGCTCTTTACAGAGGCAATTGGGAGGTTTGATATAAGCAAGTAAAATTTACCCATAATCAGTAAATTGATGGGTCATTTGATTAAAATACTATTTGAAAACTAAATTTCGGAAATATATAATAACCTTTCATTAATTTTTTACATTATTTTGACAAAAATACCCTCATTGTTTTGTTTTAAAAATAACTTCTTTTAAAAGTTATAAGTAAATACATAAAAGGACATGCAATTTATGTCGAAAATGAGTTATTTTTCAAGGAAAAAAAATATAGGGAGCATAATTAGATATGCAAATATTGGGTTACTTGAGGTTTTTTAATCAAATATTGCTAAATTGATTTATAGGTGGGATACCGACAGCACACATCAGCTTCCTGAATATTATATGAAGACTTACCAGGTGCCTAGATGTCTATACAGAGAAATTGAGAGATGGAAAAACATAGAAAGACAATTCCCAAAGTCCACTATGCAAAAGATGCAGTAGGATTCTATGTAAACTCTATTGTGTTTGTGATATGTCCTATACTTGTAAAAGGTTAAGAAGATATATAACACTAGCATGATATATTTACTAATTGGCTGAATTTTATCATATTTTAAAAGTTTGGTCCAAACTTACTTGGTTGAAGCCAGATGGTTGTACGAAAAATACATCTTCAAATAGTAGAGGAGCACACGCGTGTGGCATTGGTAAATAGCTCTCCTGTGCTGACTATCATCTCTTTATTTGCATGGGGTGAGGTTGCAACCAAGGAGTCTTTGGGACAAAAGCACAAACCCTAAGATGGTTAGAGCTACCGCAACAGTCTATAGACTAATGGATGACATGGCTTCCCACAAGGTACAATGAAATAACACTTCCTAGCTAGTTCTGGTTCTTGGATTTCAATCCCATAAAGAAAATGGTAATTTGATTATAAGACCTTTTGAAAACCCAATTTTGAAAATCTTGGGTTTGTTTGTTTATAGTTTTTGAAAGTTTTTTTTTGTTCTTAAAAGCAAGGAGAACGGAGAGAAAACACGGAGAACATGTTCGGTTCTTTTTTTTTTCTTTTGAAAAACACGGACAATACAAAAAACACTTTTCAGAAATAGGCCCCTAACCTTTCATTACATTTTGACAAAAATGTCTTTTTTGTTTTCTCGTAAAAATAACAATTTCTTTTAAGTGATCGATATATGTAACTACATGAAATAGAAAAAGATATTTTTGTCCGAAATGTGTTATTTTTCAAGAAAAAACATCAGGAAGGTTACAGCTTGTTTGGTTCCTATTGTTGAAAATTGTTATTGAGAACAATTTTTGAAAACATTACAGAACATCATTTTGGTGAACTGTTCTTATTCTCTAAATTTAGTGTTTTTGTGTTCTATGTGTTTTTTAAAATAAAAAAATGGGAATCAAACATGTTCTATGTGTTTTCGTGTTCTCCTTGTTTTTTAGAACAAAAAACAATTTTAAAAAATGGCAACCAAACAAGCTCTTAGATTTATAAACTTTAGATTATTTGAGGTTTTTTAACCAAATATTTCTAAAGAAAATCTAGTATATATCAATTTTTTTTTGTAACACCTTATATTACTTTCTGCAGTTTGAGCAAGAGAGAGGGCATATTCCATCAAGCATCGAATGCTATTTGAATCAACATGGTGTCTCGGAGCAACAAGCATATGATGAGTTTCACAAGCAAATTGAGAATGCATGGAAGGATATGAATGAAGAGTGTCTCAAACCTACTGCAGTTCCAATGCTTCTCCTTAGTCGTCTTCTCAACTTTGCTCGAGCAGCAGATGTGATGTACAAGGACCAGAAAGATATGTTCACACATCCTGGAGAAGTAATGAAAACTAATATTAGAATGCTGCTCATAGACCCTATGCCAATATGAGAGTGGAGATATGTTACACAAATAAAGATGGGATAAGGTATACAAATGCCCTTGAGTTTTGCTCTTATGTCCCATTTTGCACCAAAACTTTTTAACAGGATAGGCATGTGTGAGCTATGGTACACCTCACCAAATAAAGATAGTGTATTCTAGCTAGCTTTTGTTTCATTTTCCAGAGTATAACAGGCCTGGGAATCAATGCTTTGTTGTTTCTTCCATTGCTGCTTAGTGGCTTTGGTCTATTGAGGTTTGTTTGCCTCTGTTAGATATTGTCTTTTGGTATGTAATTATATGAGTGTGGAGATATATGTTCCCCAGATGGAGATGCTATGTTTTGGAGTTGACTGACTTGATTTTTTCTTTCCTTCTTTTTGGTCTGGTGAGGTTTGTTTTCCTCTTCTTTAAGCTTCACATGATGAATGCATAAAATTTCCCAATATAAAAAAAATTATTATCGCAATATGAATTATGTCTTATTAATCTCATCAGTCTCATGAGAAATTTGAAATTTGTTTAGATTTGGAATTTGGGACCTCGGGGATTCGCGGGCGAGCCAGATTTTTGTTTAGCTAGAGGGCATCATATATTATGCAATGTTTTTAAATACAATTTTTTCTTATATATGTGTATCGTTTTAATATACAATATATCATATAAAAATGCTCGTTAAAACGCCGGTTAAACACCTCACATTTGTTAGAGTTTCTAGTTTGATTATAACCTTTTTTAATTGGATGGAGATGAGTGATTACGGGAAGTAACATTTGAGGGTATTTTTAACCCAAAAGTTGAGATAAGAAACAGACATACACCTTTGTACACCTTATCCCCAATAACTATTGATGGTGATGGACAATATTGCCGGTAGATGTGCGAGATGTTGATGTTGTTGAACTTGAGGGCAAGGAATCTATTCATTAAAAATTAGTATCAGATATGTTATAACATGTCGTCACGAAATAATTATCCTATAAAATATTCTTTACAAAAAGGAATTAATACGAATTAGGAATTTGAGACATATTCTAACAATCTCCAACTTGGATCAAATTGCATCAATTTAATCATATCTTGATAAGAGAGCAATTGATTCCACTTTGAACTGAAATTTCTTTTATCTTCATCTTGTGTGCTCTGAAATCTTTTGTTCCTTCCAAATATCTTCAACTTGAAGCTCTGATACCATTTGTTATAAAGTGGAAGCTAAAACTTTTAGAGTTCAACTTCCCTTCCCTTGTAAATGTCTAAGCACAAAAAATGGGTAACATCCCAAAAGATGTTGGAGATGAAGGGGATAAGGAGATAGACTGACTGCGAGAGGTAAGGGAACAAAGCGAGAGCTGTTAGGGCCTCATAGATTTGAGTTTTGAAAGGAAAATAGAGATTTTTTTTTTTTTTTTTTAGATTTCAGGGTTCAATAGAGATATGAGAGCATTTTGGGAAAACACGGTTGCAATTTTGGATATTTTTGCCAAGAAATCAAGTTTCTATTTAGTTTTTCTCTTGGATTTTATGGCAACTGTGAAGGACAAACTTTTGGGTTGGATTTCTATTTTTTTTTTTTTTAAATCTTCTGCCCTCACGTATTTCCTTCCTTATGCACTCTTTATTAAAAAATTTTAAATCAACATCCTTTTGTTTGGCATCTCTTGTTCACTCTTTATCAAATATAATGAAATTGGCATATCATGACATGGTTATCCCTCCACCAAAGGCTTAGCTCGTCCACGGAGCTCATAATTTCCCACTATATGTACGGTTGAGATGATGAAAGGAATCCCAATTTTAAAAAATATGTGGAAGAAGTTGAACATGACGTATGATAGTTCCTATACATATATAGAAAAGTTGTCCAAAATCTATATGAGAATCTTAATTGCATTGGTAAAGAAGCACTCAAGGCATTCAAAATCTATAAACATTGGTTTGCAATTTAAAGAAATTTCCTGAAGTTTGGTGAAGTATTAATTATTCAAACTATATAAAATAGGAAAAGGTATGTATGATACAAAAATAATGGGACCTAAGTGATCAAGAATGAGAAATAGGTGATTCAATGCATGTCCTCAAAAAATAATTGCCTTTTAGATCAAAAAGTGATTCTTGGCCTTAAAGTTCTGAAAATGCCCCTCTTCATCGCTTACATTTGACAGTTGGATTATATTCAAAAAAAGAAAAAACACAAACCAAAAGTGAAGATGAAGAACAAAAATAGGAAGATTTGAAGAATAAAACTCCCCCTTTTTGTTTTAATATAAGTGTTGTTCGATTTAAATGGAAATGGTGGAAATGTAATTCCTTAATTGGATTTTCCTTTGTACGCATTGTTCGAAAATGAGGGAAAAGTAGGATTACAATTGTAGGAAATTGAAGTTAGATAACATTTAGGATTATGAAAAATGAAAATTGGTTCCAATTCATATATATTATACAATAGACAATATATACTAATCGTAATATATTACAGATATTATCATAACCGGTGTATGTATTACTAAATCCGAGTAATTCCTAGAACCACTACAATTAAGGATTCTAAGTAGTTGTAATTTCATTATTGAGTGATAAATCCATATAAGGTAGGACACCCCTCAATAGAAAACCCACAATAAGCACATATATGAAAGTTTAGCTTAAATTCTATCATAATACTCTAGATACTACCATAATATACTATAAATACTATCATAAATTGTATCTATACTATCATACTGAAAAGCCTCATTTTTTGCTTAAATACTACTATAATATATTATAGATACTATTGTAACATATACTACCATGACTGCTTTATATTAATTGATGTAAAATGTTACTTAGGTATAGCCCTCAATATTTGAATTTCACACTTTTAAGATATATTCACAATCCTCACAATTTTATCATTTAATACTTTTTCTATTAAATATTAATTTTCTTGCTCGTCCTCTTCTCTCCTCAGTGTGATATAATGAATATTTATAAACTCTCTATGATTGAAAAATAACATTTGTGCGGTTAAGAGTTGCGCATTGCCCTTTCTGGCAGATTCTCTCTTGCTCTCTTTTCTATGCCTCTACTTTCTCTGGGGTACAGTACTTCCTTCTCCTCAGAATGCCTATTTATAGGCAAAAGGGGGAAGGGAGAAGTTGGCATCGAAAGAAAGAAAATTTTCTTACAAAATATGATGCGCTACTGCAGGTTCCAGCAGACAATTTTGACTGTGGCAGTCATTGGCATAAAGTAGGCAGCATTAGAAAAACACTTCCCTTTTGTCGACAAAGGTAAATTGTTGTTGAAGCCATTATTCATGGGGCTGGATTCATATCAGATGGCTATGCCTTGGATAGTTACAAACCACGTCTTCAATTGATCCCGAACTCATCGGCAGGCTAGTTAGGCAATACCCTCAAAATTTAAAAAATAAAGAATAAAATAAAACAAAATAAATATAAGGTGGTTTAAATAAAGAACTAAACATATATCTTCAACGTGGTTTAAATATAAGGTGATCTTGAATGCCGTATCAATAAATATTTCACACAGTGGGCCCCAAAATTATACAAAATTCCACATACTTTTCAACTACATACAGCTTCTGAATGTCAGAGCTGTCCTATAAATAATATGGAGCTTTTGCCAAGTTATTGTATATTTTTCTCATACCTACCAATATATAATTCTAGTGTTCCCACGAAACTAAGATGTCTACTCAAGTCTCAGCATGTACTTGTCCAGCCAAGATTCAAACACCAAATATTCACGGGGTTTTTAGACATCTAGTTTAAAAAAAATAAAAAAATCCTTCAAATATAATAGGTTTAAAAATATTTCTAAATCTAATATAATTGAGTCATGTGAAAAGTGTTTTTTGAAAAGACACTTTTAAAAAATGTCTCTTTAAAAGACACTTTCTAAAATTTTGAAATTTCTAATTTACACTAAAAGTGTCTTTTGAAATGATATTTGTCCACTATTTCATTGAAAAAGTCTTTTGAATAGACATCTTCATAATTATGAAAATTTTGAATTTACACTGAAAGTGTCTTTTAAAAATACACATTTACACTATTTCCTTGAAAGTGTCTTTTGAAGAGACACCTTCATAATTTTGAAAATTTTCAATTCACACTGAAAGTGTCTTTTGAAGAGACTCTTTTGCAATATTTTATTGAAAGTGTCTTTTGAATAGACACCTTCATAATTATGAAAATTTTGAATTTACACTGAAAATGTCTTTTAAAAAGACACTTTTGCACTATTTCTTTGAAAGTGTCTTTTGAAGAAATACCTTCATAATTTTGAAAATTTTCAATTTACACTAAAAGTGTCTTTTGAAAAGACACTTTTTCAATATTTCATTGAAAGTGTCTTTTGAATAGACACCTTCATAATTCTGAAAATTTTGAATTTACACTGAAAGTGTCTTTTAAAGAGACACCTTTACACTATTTCCTTGAAAGTGTCTTTTGAAGAGACACCTTCATAATTTTGAAAATTTTCAATTTACACTGAAAGTGTCTTTTGAGGAGACACCTTCATAATTTCGAAATTTTTAATTTACATTGAAGTATACTGAAGAGACACTTACACATATTTATTAAAAGTGTCTTTTGAATAGACACTTTCATAGTACAGAAAATTTTCAATTTACACCTTGAAGTGTCTTTTGAAAGACACCTTACGCAAGACCAGAAAAATTCCAATTTTTTACGAAAAATGGCAAAATTGTAATTTTGGTAAAATCAAAATTTTCTAGATCTCCCGGAGTGATGAAACGGACTTCACCGTTGGAATCATCTCGTGAAATCTGGCTACCAGTCTAGTCGAATTTGAGGCAGGTGGAATTTCACGTTTCGAAGCCTTTAGGTGTCGCGTCTTGGTAAAGCGGGTTTGAGAGCTTGTGTGATATAGTGAAATCACTTTACCCACATACTCTTGTGACACATGTTGCAAGATTAGAGAGATGATGGAAATGGATGGCTTAGATTAAACCAAGTGTCCAAATCCAACACTTAAAGGGACATGATGGGAATTTTGCAAAAGTTTAATGAGAAAAAGACAAAAATATGCAATAGTGCCATCTTCTCCATTTTGAAGACCAAAAAAAATGACAGTGGGCTGGAAATGAGATGCATTGAGCTTAGGTTTTGAGTTTTAGAGAGAGAAGGTGTGCCTTCTCTCTAGGTTTTCGGCCATTCGAACTGTCGGTTCTCGATAGAGCAAGAAGAAGCAAAGTTGCTCTACGCGGTGAGGGCTACGCGTGGGCGCCGTTTGAGTGGAGTTCGACAACTCCAAGAGGTAGAGATCTTTTCCTAGCAGGTTATTCTTTGGCTAAGAGCAGAGTGTAAATGGTTAGGAATGTTAAAGGCTTGTTTTAATGTAAGTCGGTCCAAAAGCTTTTGAGCCCAGGAGTGGGAGAATCACTATTTGTGTGGCGTGAGCGGTGCCACCGAGGTTTCAACTGTTCACGTGAATAGTGACATGAATTTTGGTGTGAATTTTTATGATGTTGAGTGATTCAAAATGATTGTGTTTTGATTAGCCCGTGGCCCAATTTTGGTGTTATTAGTTTGTGAATTTGCATAACATGATTTATGTGAATTAATTATGTTAATATATATGCATGTGAATATATTAGCGTAAGGTTTGTTAGATTGGCATCATGCATTCCATACTAGGGCACCACTAGAATATTAGGAGTAGTGCATGACAGGTGAAACAAAAGCGAGGAAATGTTTGTGAAAGGAATTTCAGGAAGATTTCACAGAAGAATTGCTGTGGAGAGTTGTCCAACGGTTCATCTCGGAGGGCGGACCCATGACTATTTCGGATATCCGACCCAATTCGCCTCGAAGGTAGTCAATGTATTCTGCGGTCGGTAGTGAGTTTTCAAAAAGGACAAAAACTTTTATTTTGGCCCCGGATATTTTTCTCGCATTCGGTTCTTAGGCATATGTGAGGGAGTCGGTGAGGACTCGGGACATGAGATTAGTCATGTAGACATTCGAGTAGGTTCATGAAATTGCTTGAAGGTGATTGTTTGTAGCGCATGGCGCATAGGTGAGGAAGTAGCCCATGTAGGAAATTATCCTCTTGGGCTTTGCTCCTGCAATCGAGGATCACTATTTCAGGTATAGGGAGTGTGCACGAGGACGGCGCTCACTAGAGGCCGCGTTTAGAAGAAAGCCATATTGTGGCTTTGGTATTGATTTTGTATAACATGTATTGAAATTGTACATTTTGATATATGTTTGGTAAAGAGTAATTTATTAACTCTTGAACTATTGTATATAGTTGATGTATTTTGTGAGTATTAATGTAGGGGCCCAAGTGGCCATTATTTTACTCGCATATGGACCTGTGGTCATTATGCATTATTTAAGACGGGTTGTATTTGGGTAGAGCTCCGTCTGAAGGGCTACACTCGATTTTCAAGTGGTGTCGGTTCATAGACATCCACGATGTTCGCATGTTGACGGGTTCATCCCAGCGGGACCTGAGAATGGGGTGTCACAACTTGGTATCAGAGCCTAGGTTTATAAATACCTAGAGCTTACTGTTAATAAGTTAGGTATGCGATTACCTAGGACTTGATGGGCACGGGTTAGATCACGCATTCCTTGTGCACTCTGATGATTGTTGTGTGATGTGTGATTGTGTGTTTTGAATTGTGTGATTTGTGTGCTTGGTGAATAGCACATAGGAAAAAAAATGTTGAACACTAGGGTTTAGTGTGAGAACAAGTTGTTTGAGAAATTTTGGGCAAATAGTCGAGGAGTGAAAAAAAATGATGTGAAGAATTTTTTTCTAAGGTTTTCTGATGTGTAAAGCTGGAAAAAATGGATAAAATAAATTTTAATAAATTTATTTGGTTCTTTGGAAAATGAAAAAAAATTAATTTTGGTTGTAGTTTCAATCATTTGGAATGAAAAAAAAAAATTGGTGTGTTGAGGAGAAAAAATTTTATGGGTTTTACAGTGTGTAAAACAGGAAAAAAAAATATTTAAAATAAATATTTTTTGTTCTACTGGAAAAGGAAAAAAATATATAAAATAATTTTTTTAAAAAAATAAAATAAAATAAAGTAAAATTTTATAAAATAAAATTTTTTTATTTATATATGATGATTTAAAATATGAAATTATTGTCTTGCATTACCTATGAATGGACTGCAATGTATAAAATTTTCGGTATGTGAATAGTGTCACCGAGGTACGTGTTTACGCTAGAATCGCATTAGAACAGCGCCATTTGACATGTGATGGCTGAGTCGGCGAGCGTGAGGCATCCACGAGGTGCTGTGACACGATGGCCCGGCGGGCCGCTGTTGAGATTTGTAGGGTTCGCATTTCGCTGCGATTGCACGAGGCTAGTGCGGTAGCCGAGAGGTCGAGGTAATCGGAGGTTTAGGGCACATCATCCTCCGACATTCACGGGAATCCAGATAATTGGCGAGGCCAGATTTGGTTCATCTTGGTCGAGAAGTGTTATAGGCTATGGAATTACCTCGACACGGTCGAGTCGGACTAAATGCATTTCGGCTAAATTTGAGGCCCAAGTATGGTGGAACTAGGCAAAGACCTCACAGAGACTTAGAAGCGATGACATGGCCCAGTTCGGGAGCTCTTCCTTAGGTAAGTATTTTCCGGATCTTTCGTCACGAAGGCTTAGGAGTTCTAGAGTGCAGACGGGGCGATGACTAGTGCAGCGGCCGGACATATCGGGAGAATTGCCCCCCCAGACGGGGATCCGGGGTTTCGGGGCCGGCCTGAGTCTGGTCAATGGTAGGACGGAGAGGATCTGATATATTCCTCCGCATCCCGGTATAGGCCCAGGCAGTGTCGGTTGAGCTACGGGCGCACTCCCATTAAATAGCGGACGGAGAGGCCGGGTTATGGCGAGCGAGAGGGCCAGGCCATAGGCGGAGCGTCGAGGGGAGTTCGAGGGTGTGTCTAGCCATGCTACCGGTGAGTCAGTGGATCTGACCCGATCCTCCTGAATGTCTTTTGCTATCTCGCACATGGGTAGAGTGTTATTGGTCCCAGTGCCCTTCATTTATCGTTGCATCGGTTGTGATGGGGATTGGGCTTAGGAGTTGAGGCCTTGGATGAGCCACTTGTATGTGAGTTCTCTCTGGCGGGTTAGGGGCGAGAATAGGGATGATATGTCGTGGTTGCGAGTTAGGATCTCGGGGATTCTGTTCCACGGTGGACACGAGGGTCATGGACATGTCGGAGTTCGACGTCATCACAGGGATGGATTGGTGATGGTTCACGAGTCGTTGCTCAGTTATGGCGTGGGATTTACCTTCCACGCCGGAGACTGTTTCGTGTTGTGTTTCGAGACAAGCATGATATTTTGCCAGGGCGATTATGCAGTCAGGTGTCGAGAGACAGGTTAGCGGGTTGTTGTAAGTCTTACCACACAGAGACGAGGTGGGGCCGGACTTAGATCTACCTCGGTACAGTGCGCAGAGTGCGAGGATGTTTTTAAGGATGACTCAGGGATTGCCTCCCTTGAGGAAGAGTTGTCATTAACGCCAAAAATACCACAAATTTTTATAATAATTTTATTATATATTAAGGTATGAATTGAGTCGAAACTTAGGCTTTAGGGTAATTTGATAAATTGATAAATTGTAAAATGTAAATTGAAAGAGTAGGCATATAATTGAATATTATATCTTAAATGAAAATTGATTGAACACAGGAAATAAACCCAGTGAAAAAGAAATGTAAATTTGTAAAAATAAGGACCTAGGGGTCAAATGATAGCTTAAATACTAAGGGGAAATAAATGATAAATGATAAGGAAAGTGAAATAAAGAGTTAGAATGTCAAAAATAGGAAAAGGGATTAATTGGGTAGTGAAGCAAGGCCTTATATAGATTAAGTGACAAGACCAAAAGGTGGAAAAATTAGAAGGATAATAAGTGTGTAGGCCCAGAGCAAGGCCTTACACTTAAGGAATATAAAGGCGAAATGTGGTCTTAGGGCTCATTATATGAGCAATCTAGTTTTGAGGGAAGAAAGAGGGGAGAGAAAAAAAGGGGAAAAGCTAGGGTTTCGCAAGAGATCAAGTTTTGTTTGGCTTTGCTTCCCATTTCTTGCTCCTATGAGACCAAGCAACATACAAGAGGAGATTTGAAGAGGTAAGGTAAGAAAAATCAAAACCCTAACCTCATTCTTTTTTATTTGGATTTGGGTGAAAAGCCCTAGCTTGAGGAAAATGAATTTTTATTGATTCTAAACCACATTTGGAGTTGTTTTGGGTAGATTCCATGGTGAATTTTTTATATGGGACGAATTGGAGAAGATTGGTGGATGAAAAATGAGTGAAAATACCAAAAATTAAACATTTATGGCGAAAACCGTAGATAATAGGTCTTAGGTTGAAGTGCCGATACGAGGATGCGTGGGCAATCGGTACGGTGCCGCTCAGAGCACATGCTGCGTCTTACGTGCCGATGGTCTTTGTCTTAGGTGCGGTCGATGAATGCCGTGCTAGATGGTTCGGCGCCCCGTTTTGCTTATTTTGCCTTGTTAAGTCAGTATTCATTATCTGGATGTTTAGGGACCCTAAGAAATGAATAATAGGGGTTCAAATAAGGATAGAACTAAGTGAAAAACGTACCGTACCTCGCCGCCTCGGTGAAGCGATATTCGTTTAGTATGATTATTTGCTTAACCACTAAGAGTGAAGAATTGGTATTTGACTAGGTACGGGAGAAGACGACAACCTGACCTAGGATTGATATCGAAAGAGAAAAGGAATCGATAATTGGTTTGTTCTATGTTCTCTGTTCTTCGTCAGTTTATTTTAGGTTTGTTCTTTGTTCCCTATTTGTTCTCAGTTCGTTCTTAATTGTGAAATATACATATTTATATATATATATATATATATATATATATATATATATATATATATATATATATATATATATATATATATATATATATATATATATATATATATATATATATCGATTTGAATCATTAGTATTTGAAATGCTTGTCAAATATGCGCAATGTATGCGTGTATTTGATTTATAAGTGAAGTTATTGCATAAAAGTAAATTGATTTGAAGTGTAATATTGAATGACCAACGTGGCCAGGTTCCTGGCGAGTTCGTCGTAGAAGTACCGTAATTGTTGGATGTGGAATCACGTACGCAGATGACAAACATGGCGGGGATTCTGGCTGGATATATATCGTGAATGTTCGGCTTCTATAGCCATATGTGAAATGGTAAAATTGAATGTGAAACCACATTGCCTCTTGGACTAATAAACGGGACGGGATTCACGGCGAATCGCCATTGAATGTTGACTTCGATAGTCATATGTGACATCCGCAATGAAAGCAAAAATGATATCAAAAGTGTATTTGTATAAGTATCTTTTTACATTACATAGACATTACTATAAAGGCATTATTTTGATAAATGCATGATATATATATTGAGCGAAATGGAATGAGGGCGTATAGAACCGCTCAAGCAGAAATGCTAGCGTATTGTTGCTCCCGATGCGCGGTGCAGGAGTGATAGACGGTGAAGCAAGACTCCCAGATCGAGGCTGAGGAGTCATAGAGAAAGAATTGCGGAGTATGCTTCATCATATGCATTCACTCCATTTCTTTCGAACATTGATATTTTGTAAAAACAATTTGAACTCTGGACTTCTATTTTGTAAATGCATTTTGTTAAATGTAAATATAATGGGTCTTTTGAATTTGTAAATGTTTATGGGTTTGCCCAAAATGAAGTGCTTCCGCGTAATTAAAAAGTCAAAAATGGAATAACACAAACAACATGTTTTGAAGATAAGTGAAAATGTCGAGATAAATAGGGCTCAGGCTTGGATCCATGACCGGTCGAGTCGGGGATTCGGTCGCGACACTTTTGAAAGCGAAAATTTAATAGCGCGCTAAAAGAAGAATTAAGCGGGCGTCGGGATTACGGTTGGATCATGGCCGGTCTGTTTGGGCTCGAGGGTTGCTCGATTTAGACTTCCGGTGTCGAGTTACACCTGGTACGCCGCCCGATCTATGATCATAGGATGACACGGTGGATTCACGAGACTGAGTCCATTCTGAGGGAGTTATTGGACAAGGGTTCATTCGCCAGAGCACTTCACCATGGGGTGCTCGGTTCCCCATTGCCAAGAAAAGAATTGAGGCCAGCCGACTATGCATTAACTATAGGCAGTTGAACGGGGGTTACAATCGAATCGGGTACCCATTCTTAGGATTGATGACTTATTTGATCGATTGAGAGGAGCGCGAGTCTACTCCAGATGAACCTTCATCACCGTTACCGTGGTTGAGGTTAGGGAGACAGATATCCCTAAGACAGCGTTTACAACGCGTTATGGGCACTTTGAGTTTACAGTGATGCCCTTTGGATTGACAAATGCACGGCATTCATGGACCTCATGCATAGGGTATTCCAACCCTATCTAGATCAGTTTGTCATAGTCTTTATGGATGACATTTTGATCATACCGATCGAGTGGGAGCATGGTATCATTTGAGGATTAATGTTACGATTGTTGAGACATCGGTTGTACGCGAGTTCGATAAGTGCGAGTTTGGCTTCTTGGGGTGAGATTTTTTAAGAATGTGAATTAGTGACATCGGGCGTGTCGGTGGACCCAAGAAGGTCGGCGTGATGAGTTAGGAGAGGCGGAAGTCGGTCTTCGAGATCGTGGTTCTTGGGTTGGCTGGGTACTCACGTAGGATTCATTGAGGATTTGTCCCCGTTAGGCGGCACACATGACGAGATTGACCGGAAGGAGGTTAAGCAGTTGGGATGGCCGTGCGAGGAGGCATTCTAGGAGTTGAAGGAGGCACCGGCTCCTATCTTGATCTCCCGGACGGGGCAATTTTCGTGTATTGTGATGCCTTGAGGGTTGGACTGGGATGCGTTTTGATGCAGTCCTGGAGGGTAGTAGCTTATGGTTCCGTCGGTTAATCATGAAGCGAATTACCCCACACCACGACATGGAGTTAGCGGCGGGTTGTCTTCACAGAAGATCACGCGCCACTACTTATATGGTGAGGAGTTCGAGGTGTGCTCGAGACAGTCCCGAGTATATTTTCACCTGACGGGACCTAAATGTGAGGCAACCTGAATGGATGCGAGTTCCTGAGGATTATGACTGCTTTGCATTACCATCTGGTAGGGCGAATGTGGTGAGCGATGCACTCGGTCGAGAATCACGGGAGTATTGGCTAGTATAAGCTTCCGGGAATGGCGGATGCTTTCGGTACAATGGGACGAGTTTGGCTACAATCACCGCCAAGCGAGGCTCGGGTTGGGTTAGGGAGTTTGGTGGGCCTGCAGGTCTTTGTTGAAGCCCAGTGGCCAGGAGTCCTGGGACGGGGCCAGCGGAGATGAGTGTCCATCGGGGACCGGGCCACGGTCGAATGGGTGGCCGAGATTTAGGCAGTCCACATAGATGGTAGTCTTCGGTATAGAGGGACGGATAGTGGTTCCCCGGTTGGCCAGGTTTGAGAGAGGAGATTCTCGGGGGAGTTTCACTACTCGTTCCATGCATCAAGTGCAGATGTATCGGAGATCTTCGTCGTCGATGCGGGCGGAATGAAGAGACACGTAGGGACTTTGTTCAATGATGTCTCACGTCGGCGGAGTTAAGTGAGCATCGAGAGGCCGGGCTACTTCAGCCATTAGAGGTGGGCGAGGTGGGAAGTGGGAGCACGTCACGATGGATTTTGTGACCCACCTTACGAACACGCGAGACATGATGCGGTATGGGTGATAGTGGACCGGCTCACGAAGTCGGCACATTTTCTAGCCGTGCGGATGACTTCACATTGGAGAGATTTTGCCGGTTGTATATTCGAGAGATAGTATGGCTACATGGAGTACCAGTATCCATAGTATCGGATAGAGACCCGAGGTTTACGACTCACTTTTAGAAGAGTTTCCAAAAGGCTATGGGCACACGGCTGACCATGAGTATAGCTTTCCACCCACAGACAGATGGTCAGTCAGAGAGGACTATACAGGTGTTAGAGACATGCTGCTTGACATGCGTCTACGAGATCATAAGGGTAGCTGGGAAGGCACTTTGCCCTTAGTGGAATTCGCACCTGTGACAATTATCGAGACGAGTATACGGATGGCACCATGTGAGGCATTGTATGGGAGGCCATGCGGGATCCTTAGATATGTTGGACCGAGGTGGAGAGGCTCAATCAGCGGGTCTGATCTAATTAGAGACACCTCAGAAGGTGAACTTGATCACTGACGCGTCTTCTCACGCACGACTGAGTCGGCAGAAGAGCTATGTTGATGTGTTACGTCGACCCTTAGAGTTCGAGGTTGGAGATCATGTCTTCTTGAAGGTAATTCCTAAGAGAGGAGTGGTTAGGTTCGACAAGCGCGGAAGGTTTATGCGCCCAGGGTTTATTGGGCCGCTGAGATGCACCGAGAGGGTAGGCCTTTGTAGCGTCTTGGTTGGCGTTACCACCCAGGTATGTCGGGTGTCCACGGGTATTTCATGTCTCCATGCTCGGTACACTCCGGATCGACTCATGTAGTGGATTGGGGAGATAGAGGTTGACACGGATGGGATGCCGAGGAGGGACCGGTGTGCGTGTGGATAGCGGGATCGGGGTTTACGATGCGAGGCCAGGTGAGGCTAGTGAGGGTGTTATGGCGACCTTAGTGGAGTGGAGGAATCGCGTGGGAGGCGCGGACCGCGATGCGGGCCACCTATCCTTCTTGTTTAGGGATGAAGGTGCGTGGTTTTAGTCGTTTAATACTTAAATGACTAGTTTACATGCATGGTATGATGCCGCGTTGCGCCATGAGTTGTTTAATAGATTGTCAAAATTTCGGGGCCAGAAATTCCTTTTAGAGGAGAATGAAGACAGCAGCTTGGAAAGAAACGGTGGTGGAGAAATTCGATTTTCTAAAAAATGGCTAAATCATAATTTCGGTAAAAATCCAAAATTTTTCTAGATCTCGGATGACGAAACGGACTTCACCGTTGGAATCGTCTTGCGAAATCTAGCTACCACATCGAATTTCGTCGAATTCAGACAGTCGGAATTTCACATTTTGAGAGCCGCACGAATTATCGGGTCTTTGTAAAACGAGTTTAGAGACATGTGATGTGACAAAAGTCACCTATTACATACTCTTGTGACACATGTTGCAAGATTAGAGAGATGATGGAAATGGATGGCTTAGATTAAGCCAAGTGTCAAAATCCAACACTTAAAGGGACATGATGGGAATTTTGCAAAAGTTTAATGAGAAAAAGACAAAAAATGTAATAGCGCCATCTTCTCCATTTTGAAGACCAAAAAAAACGACAGTGGGCTGGAAATGAGATGTAGTGAGCTTGGGTTTTGAGTTTTAGAGAGAGAAGGTGTGCCTTCTCTCTAGGTTACGGCCGTACGGACCAATGGTTCTACGCCGGTGCAGCCAAAGTGCTCTACACGGTGAGGCTATGCATAGGCCGCCGATTTGATGGAGTCCAGGCAACTCCAAGAGGTACGGGATCTTTTCCTACTTGCGTTATTCTTTAGCTAAGAAGCCGTGTAAATGGTTAGGAATGTTACGAGGCTTGTTTTAGGCACGTAAATTCGGTCTCTCAAGCTTTGAGCTAGGAGTGGAAAATTCCTATTTGTGTGGCTAGTGAACAATGCCACCCAGGGTTTTCTTTGTTCATGAATAGTGACATGAATTTTGGTGTGATTTTATGATGTTGAGTGGATTCGAGAAATGAATTCTTTGTGTTTGTCAAATTATTAGCCCGTATGAGCTAATTTTGGTGTTAATGGTTGTGAATTGCATAACTTATGATTTATGTGAATTAATTATGTTAATATATATGCATGTGAATATAGCATGAGTTTGTTGGAATTAGGCATCATGCATTCCATATACCTTGGGCACCACTAGAATATTAGGGGTGATGCATGACATGAAATTGAAAGAAAAAGCGAAAATGTTTGTGAAAGGAATTTAGGAAGATTTTAAAGAATTCTGCATTGGAGAGTTGTCCAGTTCATCTCGGAGGCGGACCCATGACATTTGGGAGGAAATATCCGACTAATTAAGCCTCGAAGGAGTAGTCAATGCCTTCTGAAATTCGGTAGTGAGTTTCGAGAAATAGCTTTGTTTTGAAAGCTGGGATATTTTACTCGCATTCGAACGACATATGTGAGGAGTTGAGTGAGGACTCGGGACATGGGATTAGTCATGTAGACATTCAAGAAGGTTCCTTGTGAAATTACTTGAAGGTGATTGTTTGCCACGCATGTGCCGTGAGGAGTAGCCCATGTAGGAAATTATCGCACTCGCGGGACTTGCTCCTGCAATCGAGGATCACTATTTCGGGTACGAGGGAGTGCCGGGACGGGCGCTCACTGGGGCCGCGGTGAAGAAAGCCATATTGTGGCTTTGGTATTGATTTTGTATAACATGTATTGAAATTGTACATTTTGATATATGTTTGGTAAAGAGTAATTTATTAACTCTTGAACTATTGTATATAGTTGATGTATTTTGTGAGTATTGATGCAGGGGCCTAAGTGGCCATTATTTTACTCGCATATGGACCTTGTGTGGTCATTGTATTTGTTTGGGACGGGTTATGCAGGTAGAGCTCCGTATAAGGAGGCTCGACCGATTTCATGAGTGGTGTCGGTTCACGACATCTACGATATTCGATGGGATTGACGGGTTGTCAGCAGGACCCCGAGAATGGGGCGTCACACCTTCATAATTTTCGAAAATTTTAATTTACATTGAAAGTGTCTTTTGAAGAGACACTTTTACACTATTTTGTTAAAAATGTCTTTTTAATAGACACTTTCATAATTTTGAAAATTTTCAATTTACACTGAAAGTGTCTATTGAAGAGACACCTTTATACTATTTCGTTGAAAGTGTCTTTTGAAGAACCACTTTCATATTTTTGAAAATTTTTAATTCACACTAAAAGTGTCTTTTGAAGAGACACCTTCATAATTTGGAAAATTTTCAAGCTCAATGTAGTGGTTTGATGATGTGGGGCTTACATTATATGTAGAATTATTTTTCAAACTGCATTTTTTTTAAGATTTATTTTAAAAAATTTTATTATTTTTCAAAAATTTCCAAATATTCGCCTAGTAGCAAATTTTCACCCTAACATATGGGGTGACCAATTTATTAACTACACTCCCGAAGACAAGGTAATTCAATTCAAACATGTATCAAGCTTTTAATGTTTTGTATGTCTATTTTAATAATATTTTGTGAGATTAAAATCATTATGTGAAAACTATCACACAAACAGGAACATTCATATTGAATCATCAAGAATCAAAATCTTTTGGATTTCAGGAGCGTGCACAGATCTACTAACAAAATATTGAAATATTTGAATCTGAGTTTGAGGCTTTATGATCTTCTAGATCCCATCTTTAGTTTTACGTCTAATATTTCTCTCTGAAAATGATGGGAATCAAAAAGAATTGAAAAACATAGTGTGATCGGGGACCATGACCACATTTATAAACAATGGAGTAATACTTGTTTATGAGCGATTACCGTTTGTTAAATGTTCTATTTTAACCCATCATAAATAGAAATTAAGCTATCTACATTAATGCCCCACACTTTATAATATATTAGTGGGCCCGAAACTTAAATTAATCACTTTAATTAGCAACCTAACATTTGATAGCCTATAATTCACATTTATTTAATATATCATTCCATATATTTGATTTTACTCAACAATCTCCCATGGGCTATATAACTTTATAAACGTGAATTATACTTTATGAGCTCATGAGTTTTGCTATCAAAACTTTATATATTTTAACAATCTTGTCCATTAACCACACCAATATAGAACCAAAGCGATTGTCATTGCATATTTCGTAACTAAACCCATCAATGATCACATATATCAATGCAACTAATGACAAAGATCAAGTGTGGATGTGTAGCATGGAAATTTCATGCAATGTGATCTTAGCATGCCTTATTTCCAACTGGTCCTCCTTAAACCTTAGTGAGATCAAACCATACAAAATCAAAGTGAATGAAAACTGAATACTTTACTACAGTAAATAACCTTAAAATCCATAATATCCATAACAAATGTATCTATATATAAAAGCATCTAAAATACAAACTCCCACTAAAAATGACATATCACGAGAGAGAAACCACACCCGTATAGGCGGTGTGCTCATGGGCTGTAGGTGGTAATCCTTGATCAGTGGATGCCAATCATGGAGTTTGTCCCGATGTACTCTATAGATATAAGTCCCGATAAGACCCTTTCTTTGACAATTAGAATTTGATGTCTATAAATTTTTGCCCATTCGAACTCACATTGTTAATAGGAATATAAGTACTACTAATTTATCGTCACAAAATAGCAAGTGGTCTTTGTGCCATCCATAATATGACCAGGTAATGAGAATTGCAACCATATTCCACATGATTGGATACCTCGTAACAAGTACGAGCTTCGGTATCATAGTGGAAGAAGCTCTGATAGACAGTTTAACACTCTTCCCGAGATATAGCACCTCCGGTAGTAAGTAGATATAGCACAGTAGATTTCATGCTATCTGGCATCAATGAATCGGTCGGAATATCCGATGATCTCAAGCGATCGACTTTCAATAAGTGAGCATGTAGTCTTTGTTCTCTATAAGTACCTCATGACTTGCTTGTTTGCTATCAATGGTCACTGAGATTGCTTAAGTATCATGACATGCCAACAATGTATGCAATATCAGGCCAGCGTACATACTTGAGAATACATCAGACTTCCTATTCTTTGGAAGCATAAGGAATTTGTTGCACATCTCCACGAGATCTGAAATTATTCTTGGGGCATTGATTGAGACTAAATTTGTCTCGCCAACCCACGGGGTGTCACCTGAACTTGCAATCATGCAGCGAGCCTTAGGAGCCTCTCGATATATCTCTTTTGTAATAAACCAAAGTATACCCAGAGAGCGATCCGGAGTGTATCCTTATACCTAACCTGAAAAGTATCACCAAGATCTTTCATCTAAAATTTCTTTAATAGAAATCTCTTGGTTTCATGCAACATGCCTATATCGTTGGTGGCAAGCAATATGTCATTAACATATAAAACCAAGTAAATATTCTTACTCCCATTGAACTAATGGTATATACAATCATTAACCATATTCATCTCAAAACCAGACAAAATGATAACTTGATCGAGCATAATACCATTGTGGCTGTAAGCCCATAGATGGATTTCTTTAACTTGCAAACCTCTTCAAAAATTATCTCGACCCCACGGGTGATACAGAATACTTATTCTTCGTCTTTCCACGGTCTGCTGCACTTTCATTTTGAATATGGCAGTTGCAGCTACTGTCTTTTCTTCTTCAGAGTAATCAGTCATCATCGATCTCCTCGATGATTGGGCCACTCATCGGCCTATAAGGCATGATAGTAGTCACCTTGAGGAGTTTGGCCGCCTCCTTTTGGATTTTCACAGAACCCTTTGAGTTATGCTTTTCTTGGGACCCCATCATTCCTTTTGTTAGTGAACTTGATAGGATCGAATTCTTGATCATAATACCTGCCTTCCACAGAGCCTGTAGCCGCCATGAAGGGTTGTTTATATGCCCACACCACTTCCACTTCATTACCTTTCCAAAACAATAAGAACTAATGAAAAGAGGACAACACACACCAATTAGCATGAATCCAGTCCCTCCCTAACAGAATGTTGTAATTTACAATAGAGTATATCACAAAAAAGGAAAATAATGCAGTTTTGCTACCAATGGTGATATCTATAGGTATTATCCCTAAGGTCTTGGATACTTCTCCAGTAAAGGGAAGACAATACCTATTTCTATCAAATCATTAATGCTCCTTGCAGGCTCGACATTCTCAATGGCATTACATTTACTGTTGATCAATTATCTATTAGTACCTTGGATATCGGTCTACCATTAAGATGAGCTCTTACGTACAAAGGCGTTATATGCCTTATCATTTCCACATAGGGTTTCTCAAGTATCACCTTTTGAGGTCTGCTTTCTTTAGAGGATTCTATGGTAACTCCACCGTGGCCTACATCTTCCTCTGTGGTCGGGTGCTTCCGCCCCTGCCTCGGCTAGGTCTTTCTCACGTATTTTTGATTTGAAAATAGTTGTATTAGAGAAACAATAGAGACAATTTAAAGAAATAGGGATTTCCTTTATCATTAAGGCCTCGATCCGTCATTTCATACCTGCTTTGCTCATTGACTCCATAGCCTCTGTAGTTTTCCTCCCAAACTTTGTTTCAAACTAGGAACCATTCCTTGCCGCTCTCTAACTCCATGGCATCTTCATTTTGGATTTCCACAGGTACATCAATGAGCTACCTTCTATCAGCTGCTCTTTGCCTCTACATCCTCCTCTTCTGGGTCTTGGATAGCCTTTAGGAAAAAAATTTGTGTTGTAGCACATGCCACCTTTGACCAGGAGAAACCACAAGACAAATGATACACCTCACATGCTTTTTCCCCTCTGCAACCTCCTCCCTTGGAGAACTGGGTCTACCTCTTGGAAAAATAGGTCTGGCTAGAGAAACATGTCTTTTCCTTGCCAAATTCCTTGGAGAAGTAAAGTTGTCTACAATCTTCTTTCTAGAGGAAAAGAATCTACCTCTTGGAGAAGTAAAGTTGTCCCTGGTGAACTTCATTCTATACCTTGGACAAATTAGTCCACCTTTTGGAAACATAGGCCTGAGGGGATAAACATGTCTTTCCCTTGCATTTTTCCATGGAGAGTTGACTTTCCATGCAATCCTGTCATATAGAGGAGTGAACTTACCCCTTGGGGAAAAATATTTTTTTCTTGAGGAACATTCTCTGAACGCATGCATCATTCTCCCTTGGGAGATGAACTACCCGTGGAGAGGTAGTCACTCTATAACCTTTTCTCTAAGAGAAACGAATTCATCTTCTGGGGAATTCATCTTGCCTTTTGGTGAAAATTTCATTTTTTTTGGAGAATTGGTTATGCCGCTCTGTTCCCTCTTGTGTCCCCGCTGAATTTCTTCTTAAAGGAAGATATGTACAAACTGTAGCCCATTCATTTTTCAACCTATCAACATAAACTAGACAATATTTAGGGACCCATACCTTTCTTAGAGAGAGTTTTCCTGCCTTCTTGGATACTATAAATGCTCTTATATCGAAGCTAGTAGTGTTGACTGAGGCCACTGATGGGAAAGGATCCTCATCGAGTGTCATATCCTCTTTTTTGTCAGGGAATTTGAGTATCCATTTGTTGATCCTGTCTTGTATGACATTTACGAAACCCAGTATGCATTAGTAGTATGGTTCCATGGTGTGATACTTACGGTAAGCCTTTCCCCTTAGTTGGAGTCGCTGGCTGAGGTCCAGAGTGGTCTTTAGGGAAGGTAATGAATTTTTCTTTCACTAGGAAATCAA
Source organism: Tetrastigma voinierianum (assembly GCA_016808115.1). Taxonomy (NCBI): domain Eukaryota; kingdom Viridiplantae; phylum Streptophyta; class Magnoliopsida; order Vitales; family Vitaceae; genus Tetrastigma; species Tetrastigma voinierianum. The sequence continues at coordinate 83,111 of JAEQBH010002202.1, read as the reverse complement.
ATATTTCCTCTGTCGTTGATACCTCAAAAGTATATTGGACCTGTGTATCAACAATTTGTGCCTTTTTCCACACATCGAGTGTCTTTTCTACCCGATAGAGGGCAATTGAATGTCGCATGCGAGATAGATACGCTATACCACTATACAGTTCCTTCTTGACAATAGGTTCCCATGGACTTCTTCCTCTGATAACTTTCTTCCTTGAGTAGCTCTTCATATTTTGTCACCTTAGCTACAAGTTCATAAAAATATCTAAATTCCATACCATGGAATTTCTTCCTCAACTCAATGTCCAAACCTATTTAGGCCATTTTCACATACTTTGTCTCTTGAATATGGATCTTGCATATGTTTCTCATCTTCTTCAAAAGGAAGATGAACAAATCAGCCATCTCCCCATTTCATTGAGTGACTCTGAAGCAGAGTTCTGCGATGCACCTTGAAGCTCGTACGAAGAATTGAGTGTGAAGCGCCTTTCCATTTCACACTTGACTTTCTATGGAGTTCCTTAGTAATGTTGTACACTAAGTGATTGCTGCCCCTATCAAAGAGTTAGGAAACAATCTAAGCTTGAAATGATAGAAACTCTCATAGTTAGTGTAAGGGCCAAATGATGTGTATATGAAAATATGGCGAAATTGAATGTGGTAAATACAGAAACTGATTTGAAACAAAGAAACAGTGCTCAAAAACTAAAATGAAAGTATTACCAACACTCATCCCCTTTCCCTGAGTGCGGGTCATCAAAGTAATAAAGTGGAATCTAGAAGTCTAGATATCATACACAGAGAAAGTTGGAGTTCTCCTTTAATTAGAATTTAAGCACTTTCTGAATTACAAGGGCTCTTCCTTATCTAGATGATGACCAAATATGATGAGATTAAAATCAATTTAACTAAAGTAAAACTGATTTAAACTAATCAGCTAATCCTAAAATCTACAAAGCAAACAACTACTAAAGTCTAAAATGTATGAAAAGAAGCACTAGGAATGGGGATAATTATTTACAAATCAGTTTGCATTTCTTTGACAGTGCAATATTTGTGAGTTGAATGCTGGATTTGTCTAAGAGCAAAGTAGTATAGCCTTGGATTGCTCTTGACACTATACATTTCACTAATTAGATGACCATGTTTCCTAAATCGAATTCGATAGGTCTAAATAACTACTTTTGGATTTTATCCTCTTTAAGATCTTATTGTTTATCTTTTCCAATACTTCACAACCATTTCTTAGGACTGAGATTTGCTTGTCCCCATAGACAGGATAACACAAGCCTTTCTCAATGCAATCGGTACCTCAATCTACAATTCATTAGAATGTTCTTTCTCCTTGATTAGAATCTAGCTAACGGGATTAAGATCATTATGTGAAATTGAGATGAAACATCTAAGGGTGAAAAACGTGTCTTAGCAACAGTCCTAATTCCTCAGGAAAGACATTTGTGAAGCAACATAATTAAGCTTAGAGTACATTAGTTCATGAATATCAATGAAAAATACCCTCAGGTGACTGCTCTTTGCTCTCAGGAATCTCCTTCTTTGTGTCACTCAGAGGGCCACCTAGAAATTAGAGCATAGATACAACACTTTTTGGGTATAAAATAGTGAAATTCAAGAACAGTTTATTACATGAACATCACTGATTGTATAAATTCAATTTTCAAACCCATAAAAATAATCCATAAATCACCATCTGAATGTTCAGCAATTAATCCCCACCCCCACACAGAGGGGTTCAATGTTCCATTACTAGATTCCAATCATCACAAACCAAGCAACAAGCAGAAAAATGAAGAAAGAAATCAAAAGATAAGGAGTAAGAGAACAAATCGTGATTTGAGCTTCAAACTTTGTCTCAACAGTAACGAAATTTGAATCTCTAATGTACAGCACCAAAATCTCTTTAGTACAAATAAGCATTGGCTCTAAAATGACTCTAAGATCTACTAAAAATCAAAATCTGTAGCAAAACTGAAGAAATGGACAGTTTTAGAGAGAGAAACCCCATGAAAGGCGTTCTCCCACCTCCTATGTTATACAAAACCTAAAAAGCGAGTATTTACTGAATGCCCAGGGTGAAATGGAAACTGAACAGTCCAAAACATCAATTTTCAAGCCTTTTTGGTCTACCCCGGCGTCAATGTTGTGACATTACACTGCAATGTCGCGACATTGCTTTCTACTCAACGACATGTTTTATTCTCCAACTTGTCGGGGCCATAACTTCTTTGTTTCAACTCAAATTTGGGTGTGTGAGGTGTCGTTGGAAATATCTTTGAATGTAGAATGCAACCATGAGTGGAGTTGAACCATTTAATGCTCTAGATGATACATAAAAATTCATATTCCCAAATGATACGCTATGAGACATTCTATTAACTCTCTTTTTGGAAACATTTTGAATCTTATCTTACTAAATAACTTGCTTTCCATCAAGAATCCTAAAAAACCAATTTTAGAGGAAATGTTATGAGTTTTACATGAATTTGGATATAAAATACTCAAAAATAGCACGTGAAATGGACTCAAAACATAGATGAGTTTTACACTCATCGGTTGTGACTCCTTACATTGCCTGATGAATCTAGCAAACATACTTCCAGGGTGGATTAGCCATCTTCTCCTACAGAAGAACAAGAATCAAGGATCACAGCACGTTGGATAGGGGTTTTCCACACATTATCATCTCTGGATAAGGTTTGTAGAACTCCGAGTTGCCAATTTCTTGAGGTGACCAGTATAATTCTTGTCTGCTTTATCGATTGCCGCCCAAATCTAGTCTTTGCGGCTAGTTACACACAAAAGGTTGTTGAGGAACTTGTTGAACCTATTGAGGAACCTGAGGAATTTGTTGAGGAACCTAAGGAACTTGTTGTACTTGTTGTCCCCAGTTGCCATTTACTCCTCCAAGTGGCTGCATGATGCCCCTCAGGCCTCTATTGAAAGAAAAGCTTCCTTCATAAAACCCAAGTTGTGTAATTGGATTAGTTTGAGCAAAAATCCTTTGAGGGGTTGTGGTTCTAGCTGCATTAGGTCTTTTCCTTACTACGTTCTCCATAATACCTTCCTCTATCCTGTGGGTAGGAAGGTATCTAACCTCTGCCTGTATAGGTGAGCGATGAAATTCACCAGCTTCATGTAGGTTCTAAGAATGATGCCCCCTGAGTCCAATAGAAAATTGCCTTTCAGACTTAGAAGCAACTTATTGCCTTGATTGCCCCCTCTCTCTAAAGTACTTCATTTCCTCTATAATGGCAATCATGACCACTCATTGGCTCTTTATTTCTTGCCTGAAAGCTTGAAATACATTAGAATTATTAAAGAAAAGAATAGGGACGTCCATGTGCACCTACTTCCTTGGCTTATTGATTGGGTTGTTGTATGGATTCCTGTCGCACTAGAAATTTATCAAGTTCTGCATATGTTACTTGAGTTGGAACTCTTCCTTCTATCTTTGCTTCTGATGTCGGATCACAAGGATTCGGAGACTATAGTTGTCTTACTCCTCGCTTTTGGTGGCATTCTTGACAAAAAACGTGTCCCTTCATAGAATATGCCGCCGATTCAACATACAAAACAAAGGATGTATTGGTGTTGCCTGAGCGTGTCCGCTGGGGCGTGCCAAAAATATGTTTCCTATTGGATTTTGGTGCAGAACATACAAAAGCATGGGAATTGATGGGTGCCCGGGAGTGCCAGGAAATTATAATATTTTCAAACTAAAACTGTGCCGAAATCTAACTTCTATTCAAGCGAAAAATGGATTCCCTAGTTCTCTTGACAGTTCCCTAGAATCTAAGTGGAAAATGCTTTGAAAATCGGACTGTATTGAAAGCTAAAAGAAAAATTGTACTGAATAGCTTGAATGATAAAAAATTTCATTATATAATAGACTGAAAATGAAATACCGAAACAGTAAAGCTTGTAGTAACAAATATTGGTAAGGAAAAACATGTAACTAAACTAAAGATCTGGAAAATACGATTGATAAACTAGTAGAAACATAAGAGAAATGCTTAAATTCTCTGTTTAGAGTGTTGGTTGATGATTGATTTGGCGGTCTTTTGCTCTGAAGTTAGATCTTCTTTTGGGCACATTATGAATAAGCTGCTCCGACCCACCTTCTCCGATGGCGGTCATGTACGACTCTGCAGTCTTGTTCTCGAGTCAGAACACATCCCTTAACGACTTGTTCTCCAAATCATTTATCCACTAGCAATAACTGCTTACGTTCTACCTTGTCATAACTTGAGTTGGAGAAAAAGTCTCCTCCACTTGCTTTTGAGACAAAGTCTCACAATTTTGACCCAACTACTTTGACAAACTGAAAAATTCAAGAAAAGTCTTTAAACCATTTCATGGGCTGATTATCATGGACTTTGGGTTTTGTCGAACTGGGTTGGGCTCGGTTTAGGCTTGATATATCCATTCGGCCTATTCCATTATCCTTTGGGCCGAATAATTATTCAAATACCATTTGAGTCCAAAAATTCAATTTTTAGTGTAAACGGAATCATTTAACTTGTACTATTTATAAATTCACGTACCTAACGCAGAAAGTTTGTAGGACTCATAAATAAAAAATAAAAACTAAAATAATTATTCAAAAACAAAATATTCCTTTAAATTTTAAAAAACTAAATATAATATTGAAAAAGTTTATAATTTAAGTTTACTTTTCAATCAGAATATGGAAAAAAAAGTATGAGTTTGACCTCTTTTAAGTTAACTTTGTTTTGTAGCTCCATCCTATTATAATCATCCACGATGATAACGTATTAATAACACACAACCATTCACAATTCACAAACATCATTAGTCACAAGATCCGTCTTGAATTTGGTATCTATGACATGATATGTCACCTCAATACAATGAAATAAGGAGGAATGAGTCAATAAACTGTACTAGATATGATATTAGAATACGTATCAAATTCATAATTAATATTAATTCTGTTTTTAGATAATATTTATAGGATAATTCATGCTTGTTATATTATTTTAATATTAGGTTTTCTTATAGAATAAGAAAATTTGTCAAAAATATCTCTATAAATATTTTTGGTTATTAGGGGAAAAAGTTATGAGAGAGACATGGATTTTAAAGGCAATTCGATGTAAGAAGAGAGATATAAGGGTTTTAAGGATTAAAAGTTTTGTTAGGTATTTTCTTGGTATTATGGGCGGATAGGGTTTTGTGATTTTTCCTACTCATCGTATGATAGGGTGAAAGCGTGATGTGTAAATTGTATAAACTAGGTAAAGCGCCTATGTGCGCAAGTGCACGTGTCATTTCAAGTAATGTACCTAAGTACAGATATTGATGAGTGCCCAAAAACACTCAAACCTAGTGATAAAGAGAGGTTAAATGACCTTGGGAAAGGCTTTAATTACATTAGATAAGAGCCGCCTTGGAAAACACTATATTAGATAATGGAATGGAATCGCAACATTACATAGTAAGTTGTCGACAACACGACACCCCAACCTTTTAGCATCAGTGATCAATTTTGCATCTAAAGTAAACAATTACTTTAGTAATGGCAATTTACTTTTAGTTACCTTAGCCATCAGGGTGCTAGTTTGGATATTAAAGAATATTGTAATTTTGGTACTTATCACTACGATTAGTTTTTCTGTGGATGATGTCAGGTACTTAGATTACGTTTTATTGCTTAATGAGCGTATCTTTGCCTTGAAATAAACTGCACTTCTATTTGCATGCCCACAGCTCTGATCACGCAAACGCCTATCAAATATCACGATCCATAGTGAGAGAATGTGTTGAATCTTGGAATTGGCTCTGATATTATACGGACTTAGACTTAATGAATTTCTAATTAATGTAATTTCGGAACTAAGGCTAAATGCAAATAGCTTGCAGTGCTTTATGAAAACTAAGGTTTGCCTCCCTATACATTTGATGGATTTTTACCTAGAGGAATTATTCATTCCCGGTATATTAATGAATTCTGGATTGTGGGTTATCGTGCCTACGAGATATCCTCTCTCGAGTATATTGCCTATCTGTCGGTAGGGTTAAGAAACGCGTCTGCCCTAGACCACAGTTTCAAGAACATTTAAATCTTTCGAGCCACTAATCATGTACTTAGGCAGGGATATCTACAGTCTCTTGTGTGAAGTGTCGCTCTACTCATATCCCTGGGAGTCCTTATCTCTCGATCTCGGATACCCAACAAGATCATGTCAATGTTGGCCAAACATTACCATCAAAATAAACCACAGACATAGAGCAATTCGATATAACTCATGAATAATTTGAACAAAATAGAATTAAACCCTAATCCATGCAACTGTAACAGGATTCAACCATACCCTAGAAATAAAATCTAGAACATAATGAAAGTTATTACAAACATTATTCTATAAATCATTGATAGTTCGAGAAGAGAAATACAAAGATACGAGTTTTTACGATCTCTTAGGTCACTTTTACTTTGTGTTCCGCTCCTCGTCCGTACTTTGCTCGATCCCTCGAAAATTGGATCACCCGTGCTTTTTATAATTTTGATGCATGAATCGTGGAAACGTCACAACGTTGCGCTGCTCTTTGGCTTTGACTTTTGTTGACCAAACGTCGTGACGTTGTAACGTCGCGATGTTGGTGTTAGGTCTTCACTTCTTCTTCTTCATATCTTCACAATGCTTCTGAAAACCACCATATTCACCTGTAATGCACAAAAGACCCAAAAAATCAGATATAGGGCAATAATGCTCTTATTAATATATAAAATAGAACTAAAACAAAGTAAAGACGCAGGTATGACATGAGTGTTTGGACACTAAATCACCCCAACCAGCTTCTTACTTGTCGAAGCGAGAAACATACTATAAAGCCGGAGACCTGAGAAAATAACATACTAAAACTCAACGACAGTGTGATGCACATGTTCCAAAAGAAAGACAAAATGAACCAGACTCACAAATCTTGCCCTTGTCTTTAAATTCGAGAGGATCCTTAAGGTTGTTTTGACTTGAAGGAATTTAGCTAAACCTTTGTTCGATTAATAGTGATTGACCTCTAGGCTTTGATGGCCTTTCCTAAGAAGTCTAGGTGCATTTGATGCATGATATCTAACATATAACTCAGTTCCGGTACCCCTAAACTTGAATTCAACTTGCTTATTTGGGAGAGTATAACTACGGAGGAGACATACTTTTATTCCTTATAACTTTACCTACTCATGAAAGAAATATTAGTGCCCATAAGTTTTAGTTGAGTGTTCCTATAGCGGGGATTCGTTGGTGACTCCCCACCAGTTAGTTAAGGGCACCAGGCATTCAGTTACCCTCGAACTTCACCGAACATCAGCCAAACCCTAAGGCCCTAGGTTGTGGGAAACTTCCATCCTCTATCCCATGTAACGGGTAGTGAAGCCAATGGCTCCCGGCCAGTTGGCTCAGGGCATTAGGCTTTGAAAACCCCTCAAACTGTGCCCGGGATTCCGACTATAAGATCTCACTTATTCTATTCACACTTTCTTTTTTATCTTGCTCTTTTCATCTTCTCCTTTTATTTTATTTTTTTATTTTTTATTATTATTATTTTTTTTAAACTAGGGCTCGATGGAAATCCTCTTTTTCTAAGGTGTCCCATCACTTAGGTGTTTAGAAACCCCCAAGGTTCATTGAACGTTAATGCTTGGTTCGGAGACAAGGCATACCCTAGAATCACATTTGTGTAGGTGTGGTAGACTAATCGGGGTGGTTCTTGAACACGAGGAGGTGACTCAACTATGTCTTTACCTATCCATACATGTAATTCTCGAGCATCTAATAACCCAAGAATCCTTTCTTGTGACTTGCACTGTGTTTTTTGAAAAGATTTGAAGAGATCAAAAGGATCCTTGATTAGCAATCATGGCATCACTCACACATACTGCCTAACACAACCCTAAAACATGAAATAAGCGAGACATCCTAAAACAAATCGAAACAAAACTATAAGAATATGAACATAAACATAAACAAAATAGCCAAACATATCATACGACGAATTAAGCACATGATGTCAGCGATCCACCCACACCCCCGAATGTAAATGGACAATGTCTAAATGTCGAAAATAGAAGAAGGGTGCCGAGGAAACTCCCACCAGTGGCCTTTCGGATCACTACGGTGGTGCGGAGGTGGCATGTGAAGGCGAAGGAGCAGTGGCCCGCTCCTGAATGGGTGATGGTTCGCGAGGATGGTCGCTGGTTGTGTATGGCGTGCACATGTCGACCACAGGTGCATCCATATCACGGTTGATGATGACCTGTGCTCCGGTCGTCGTCGCGTAAATCGGGTGGGTGAGGTCACGTACCTTGTTCTTGATGTAATTAGGAATGGTGGCGGGTCCTCCTCCTACGATGGCTGTGGTAGTGGGGGTTGGGTGGATGACTGCCCGACCTCTCCCTAGGTACCTACAGGGATCCTAAACCTAGACTGGTACTTTCTAAGCTCATCCTCATTAGGAGCTCATTCTTGTGAAGTCGTATACCTCATACGGCCTTGTTGTAACCGGTTTGTCTTTCTTAACCATGATCGCGCCCGGTCAGTGTATCAAGCCTCATTATCCTCTAAGGGCACCACAGGCTTGCTTGCATAAATGTGGAGCAAAGGCTTGGGTGCCTAGGTTCATCTTTGCATCTTTTTTATAGAGGATTTCATCCTCTATAACCTGCCCAACATCAAATGGAATGTCCTGGATAATGGCATAGTTGAGCATGGCCCTCTTGGCAGTCACTTTACACACATTAGTCATCAAAATGAGAAGCGATGTGATGAAGTGATGCCATACCTTAGGAATGTAGGCCAAGTGTTTGGCCTTGAAGTGCGCTGCGTGCCACCGTTGTTAAATTTCCATACTTTGCGGGTTTGTTAACATCTAATGACCACGGGTAGTTGGGAGTTTTATTAAGCTATCATAGGCCTTGAGGTTAAGCGCGCCAGTTATATCTGCAGATTGATAAAATTCGCGCGTGAAGTTTACCAACACCTCATGCACCCGGACCCTTTTCAATATGTGGGAGGTGAGATTGGCGTAGAACTCTCGCACCACACTTATGGCAGCTGGACTCGGAGGTTGGCAAAGTGCCCGCCATCCCTTGTTCGCAATGGTTTTACGAAAGAAATCATCAGGATGGTGAAACCCCTTCTCATTGATGAAGGACCTATTCTTTGAGATGAGGCCGAATTTCTCGGTCACGCTCTCATTGAAAAATTTGTTATGATCGTAACCATGAGTAGGCTCTTCCTTGCGAGCTCTTTTTTCGAGCTCGGTTTTGTTTTCAGAGCATTGGATGCCCAGTAAGATTGGTTAGGATGGTTACAAGCTGCGATTACACTCCTCTTGGCCTCCTAGGCCTCCTAACACCAGTGTGATGAAGCTCAACCAAAGTGCCCAATGAAGCTTCACAAAACTCACTTAGGAAAAATGTCGAACACCTAGTTTGCACTCAGTGAGATGGTGTTCGTGGATCTATCCTATGGCTTCTATGATCACCAACCACTCCTAAGGTCCCTTCTCTAGCACAAGCAACCCCAACAACAACAATACAATTTGAATTTGGACTTAATATTACCCGAAACCCAAACCGTAAGGAGGATCTCCAAATGAAGGTGAACACTAGTGATTTTGGATCTAGGAATGTGCTTAGGCTTTAGGGGTTTCTAGGATCAGTTGGGACGAGCTTAGATGAGGTTTCCTGGGTACCTGCAAAAAATCGGAGCACTATTAGGGTTCCTCAAGGTTTCGGATATGAGAAGAATGAACGTTTATGTTCATAAAAAGCGAGGGACAGCGTCGCGCGTTCCCGAGAGTTAAGTATCGGCGTCACGGCGTTGGGATCAATATCGTGATGTTCACGAGCATGGCAATCCAACATCGCGACATTGAGTTCAACGCGGCGTTACGAGAGGCGCCAATTTTTTCAACGTCGCGCGGCGTTCGAAACTCCAAAATGTGGTATGCCAGCGTCGCGGCGTTGAGACCCAACTTGTCCGGGATATTCTGGAAGCTGTTTTCAAATTCTTTCAAGCATCATAACTTTGGAATATGTGATGCAGAGAGATCATTCAAATTTTTTACAAAATTTTCAGTCTCAGAAAACTCAGATGAAACAACCTTCGTACTCCTATAATGAGTTTCTCGAACTACCTCTCTACTGCCACTTCTTTCTTAGATCCTGAAAACAAACAAACAAACATTTTTTATTAGGCTTTATGTCTGAGGAAAATGTGCTTTTTAAGAGAAAGATACAGAAAAACATGTAAAAACAAAAAACACTCAAAACTACACTACGGAAAGAAAAACATCAAAAGGCTTGGGTTGCCTCCCAAGTAGCACTTTGTTTAATGTTGTTAGCTTGACTTTCCTGAATCTCAATGTTCCCAAGACTACGGGACTGCACGAACTCCCTATGACACTATTGTCGGTGTGCTTAGATGCATGACCTGCTTGCATGAAACTCGCCCCCAAAGTACGGCTTCAATCGTTGTGCGTTAACTTTAAAGGTTCCTTTCTCTAGGTGCATAATTTTCTCTCCTCCATACAAAAAAACCTAAGTCACAGTAAATGGTCCAGACCACCTTGACTTTAATTTCCCTGGGAAAAGTTTGAGTCAAGAGTTAAATAGGTTGACCCTTTGACCCGGCTCAAACTCTTTCCTTGCAATATGCTTATCGTGCCAGGCTTTCGTCTTTTCTTTATATATCTTCGCATTCTCTATCACTCATTTATTGGGACTCCTCTAATTCAGCGGCTGCTTGATCTTATTTCTCTTGGCCGTCTTACATATCTATGTTATTTGCCTAGTTGCCTAGTACATGCTCACATGTTTCAATTCTACCAGCAAGTGACCGCACCCGAACACTAACCAGATGGTGACATTCCTAATGGTGTCTTGAATGCTATTCTATATGCCCAGAGAGCATCATCTATCTTTTTTGCCCAATATTCCTTCGAGCTATTGACCGTTTTCTCTAAGATAGATTTGATTTCTCTGTTTGACACTTCTGATTACCCATTAGTCTATGGGTGGTATGCAAGTGCAGTCCGATGCCAGACACCATAATTCCTCAACATGTTGTCAACAAGTTTGTTATAGAAATATTATCATCTTGTGATCAATGCCCTTGGAGTTGAGCCAGGGTGAATATAGATTTGTAGAGAAAGCTTGCTACCACTTTGGCATCATTAGTTCGAGTAGGTATGGCCTCCACCCATTTAGAAATGTAATCTACGACCAGGAGAATGTATAGGTTGTTGAAAGATGAAGGAAAAGGACCTATAAAATCCATCCCCCATATATCAAACAACTCTACCTCTAAAATGGGTTTTAACAGCGACTCATCTCGTTTTGATATGCTCCCCATTCTTTGGCATTTGTCACAAGTGGAAACAAACTGGTGTGCATCCTTGAATAAGGTGGGGCAATAGAATCCCGATTGAAGTACCTTTGCGGGTTGTCCTATTTCCCAAGATTGCCCCCACATTGCTAAGCGCATGAGCGGTGATTTAGGATACTTTCCATTTCCTCCTTTGGGACACATCTCCTTATCACCTGATCGGCATAATGCTTGTACAGGATGGGCTCTACCATGTAGTAGTGCTTCAACTGTGCAAAAAATCTCTTCTTCTACTAATAACTAAATTCTGGTGGGAGCACTCTGGCCACTAAGTAGTTCACAAAATCTGCAAACCAAGGTACTGGCTCTTTGTCTTCAATTGCGAGTTGTTCATCAGGGAAATCATCGTTGATCTAAATTTCTTTATAAACTCTTTGATATTGAAAGATGGTGGCTACTAAATTTTCGATCCCTTTCTTATCTTTAATTTCTAGAAGTAGAACTCTTGGGTAAGTAACACCTTATGGTCTGATTTCGCATCCTTCTTAGTCATCTCGGGTTCTTTATGGGCGGATGGTCGGTGTGCCTTATTACCACAGTACGATAGTATGGTCGGAACTTGTCAAACGCAAACACAATAGCCAGAAGTTCTTTTTCAGTTGTTGAATAGTTGAGTTACGCATCATTCATCGTCCGGCTCGCATAATAGATAGCCTGAAATGTTCTTTCCCCTTTTTGCCCTAGTCTTTGCCCCTGTGCGTAGTCACTTTCGCATCACGCATTAGTTGAAAGGAAGATTCGATTCGGTCCCTGCAATGGGTGTTTGAGACCAATTTCTCTTTGAGAAACAAGAACGCTTTCAAACACTGATCATCAAACTCAAAGGGCGCTCCTTGAACAAGCAGATTCGATAGGGGCTTAGCTATTTTGTAGAAATCCTTTATGAATCTCTTGTAGAATCCTATGTGACCTAGAAAGCTTTTTATGCCTTTCACTGAAGATAGGGGCAGTAGCTTCTCTATTATTTTAATTTTGGCTTTATCTACCTCAATTCCCTTTTTTGAAGTCCGGTGCCCCAGTACAATGCCTTCCTTTACCATGGTGACACTTTTCCCCGATTCGGCTGAGTTAGTTTCCTCCCGTCTCTCATCGGGTGCCTGTCGGGTTCTCAGGCAATTATCAAAGGATTCCCTAGCACAGAGAAATCATCCATGAACACCTTAATTGTTCTCTCGACCATGTCTTAGTATATGGCCATCATGCAGCGCAAAAACATGCCCGGTGCGTTACATAGCCCAAAAAGCATTCGCCTAAAAGCAAACGTACCATACGAGCACGTAAATGTTGTTTTCTCTTGGTCCTCTAGTGATGTAGTGATCTGATTATAACCCAAATACCCATCAAGCGATGTCTCATGCCTACCAGCGAGTCAGCATTGAAAATCCCGAGGCAGGGAATGGGAAATGATCTTTTAAAGTTTGCCTTATTTAATTTTTAATTGATACATACCAAATTCTCCACCTACATGCTTTGAGGAAGATGGCGTTGTGTTATTCTCAATCCGTATCACTGTGGTCCCTCCTTTTTTTGGGACAACTTGTACTAGGCTTACCCACAAACTATCTGAGATGGTGTAGATCACTGCTGTATCTAACCACTTCAATACCTCTTTTCTTACCACTTCCTTTTGAGTCTCCTCTAAGCCTCGGCGACGATTTATTGCCGTACTCTAATAGGATCGATGCATACACATGGAGGGGCGAATCCCTTTCAAATCAATTAGAGACCACTCGATAGCATCCTTATGATCTCGAAGCACTCTCAAAATTTTGCTATTTTCCATTGCTATCAAAGATCTTGATATGATAAGCCCAGTGAGTTGAGGATTCCCTAGTAAGCATACCTCAGTATTAGGGAGTGGCTTTTGCTCAATGTGGTGGTCGTTCAGCGAAGGCGAAGTTTGAGTGTTCTCTCCCAACGACTCATAATACTTCCTCTTGTTCGATTGGAAGGAGTCCATCCACTTCACATACTCTTCGGCCTCTTCACTTAATTCCTCCTTAGCATTCTGCACAAGGCTAACCTTCAAAGGGTCAGTCAAACCACTTTGGCTAGGCACTATAGCCTCCACTGCCTCTATCATAAAACATCCATCACTCTCTACTGGATGCCTCTCTGCATTGAATACACTAAATCTGACCTCATTATCCTACACTCTTAGTTTTAGTTCTCCATACGCGTCCCGATCTAACCCTTTATGAAATCAGTGGGGAGATAAACTTGTCTGCATACACTATCATCTTTTATCGCTCCTAGGGATGTTTCAATGATCTGTTGCCGGCTGCGGGGTGTGCGTAGTAGATCTAGCTTCCCAACCTAGTCGAATGGATAAAGGCATGGGGTTAATCTTAAATCTCAAGTCACATAGGGCTCTCGAAGATCGAGTTTATCTTTACAGTTAATGAAGCTACGGATCCTTCGGTTTACATGCCAGATTCCTGCGAAGTATATGATGCGCTCATTAATAAGATTCAACATCTTAAATTAAATTAACCTTTTTTTTTTCCTAAGACCAGTATATCTTTCATGAATGTGACATAGCTGGGCATCTATTCTAATACATCTGTGAATGGAATGTTGATGTGCAGTTTCTTAAACACTTCCATGAATTTGGTAAACTGCTAATCTAGTTTATTCTTCTTTAAACGTTGGGGATATGGTACTGGTGCATAGGGTTCAACTGTAATTGCCTATTTCTCATTCTCTTTCCTCTCATCTGATCTCTCTGCTGGCTTCTCCTCTTGGGGCTGCTCCCCTTGCATTTGATCTTCCGGGTTGAACTAGTCCACTACCTCAGTTTCCTCTTCTCTTACTACTAGTGGTTGCCCCCGTGTAGCTAACTCTCTACCACTTCCTAACGTGATAGCCTTAACATGTTCCTTACCTTCACCCCTCGGGTTTTTCTTTGAATTGCTTAGCAAGGAACCTTGCTGCCTCTCAGTCAATTTATTGCCATGAAAATGGTTTTGGTGTGGTGAGGCCGGAAATGGCCAAGGATTTTGTTTCCAAAGAAATGGAGCGGAGTGATTAATGAGTCATTGAATGACCCGTGGTGACATGGGGCTATTAAAGTAGTCCGGATTGCGCCTTGTTGGATCAAAATTATCCATGTGGATTTGCTTGCATGTGGTTGCTTGACATGAGAAGCATGAATGATGTGTGGAGGATAAAACTGTTATTGTTTTAATTGAATGGCTTGAAATGTGTATGGAAAATGATATGTTAATGCATGCTAATTGATGTGTTAACATGACTATTTGAATTATATGATATATAATTGTGTATGAGCCATTGGAATTGGATATATGAATTGGCATCATTGCATTCATGTGCACAGTGACATCGCGTCGAGTCGGTGTGGGTGCACGGTATGGTCATTCACCACTCTTGATGAGTGTGGGTTGAGTTTGTCTTTGGGACTACGTCCAATGAAGACTCATAGTTCAAATCAGAAAATGAAAAGTAATTAATGTGTGTTGGGCGAGAAACCCAAGAGGGCCATTAATCACTGGGTGAAAAGCCTAGAATTTGGGTGAAGGAGACCCGCGGTAATATCTGAAAGGTCCTGTATGGGTGAAGGAGACCCGCAATAATATCCGAAAGATCCTATATGGGTGTGAGAGACCCGTGGTGCTATCCGAAAGTTCAGTGTGGGTGTTAGAGACCCGCGATGAAATCCGAAAAGTTATGTTGCCCAAAAGAGAACACACGGTCATGTTTATCACTTAGACCTAGAGTTGAGTGATAGAGTCGGAATTGACTCGGGATGGTTTTCCCATTGGCAAATTGCATTAGGCGTTGGTGAGCCGACAAAGGCTCGGTATTTGGGTGTCATTATTACCAGTGACGATTTCCACACTTGGCATAGGCATGTGTGAGGGAGTCGATGAGTGACTCGGGGTATAGGCATGGAAACATTTCATGCATGATATAAATCATTCCATGTATGCATTGTAAATTGTATGGAATGAGTGTAGTTTATTGTGTGTATTGCATGTGCATTTTTTAGACAGAGTACCTGCATTAGGTGAATTTAAGCTAACTGGCGTTCTTTCATGTCGTGGAATCCCCCTTTCGGGTACAGGGAGTATTCGGAAGACGGCGCTCACTTGAGGCCGCTTTTGAGAAGGAGGCCGACATGTGGCCTTGATTTATATTTTGTGTATATATTAGAACAAACTAGTTTTAATATATGTTTTGTATTAAGAGTGATGTAATAACTCTTGAAACTATTGTGATATAGTTGATTATGTTTTGGTGAGTATGGATGTGTGGGCCAACGTGACCATTTTTACTCATGTATGGGTCTCATGGTTCATGACCTTGAGGAGTTCATGAGGTTGTGATGGTCAGCGAGACACCAGGATTGAGACCATCACAAATATCATATTATTTTCCTAACTAAGGTTCATAAATAAATTGGGGAAGGAATGGAAAGACTAAATAATTGTTTAAAGGCGCAAGACAACACTTTTTGGTTATGGCCAGTGGGTGTTACACTACTTATGGAAAGATTTTACACGAGAGTGGCATCTTCGCACAATAGAAACTTGCGAGAGTTTTAAGATTGAAATACTTTATTTGAAAAAAAATATAAAATTATAAAATTAGTAAGCGTAGCAACAAGACGGTGAAAAATTCGGTCGTTATACGAAATGACACAATCACATCTTTGGCTTAATTGAATGATAAAATTACAAAAAAACAAATTCAAAATTCAAATCTGTGTGAAAGAGCCACTTTACTGAGAAAGATGATGATAGAAAGATACATAAATTGATGATTTAAGGCTAAGAATGATAAAAAAAAAAAATTAACCCTCCTTAACGGAAAAGGGGCTTAGAAGAGAGAGCACATAAGAAAAAATAGAAGAGGCTAGGGTTTCAACTTGAAATTATTATTTTTTAACTATTACTTGGAAAAAATAAAAGAGGAGGAAATATATAATTATATAAAAATACATAATATTATTTTATATTTAGATAAATAAGTAGACAAAGTAGACATGTGTAGATATCTCTGTTTCTTTTGTATGGATTGGTATGTGTTTTTCTACTTATTAAATTAAAAATATATAATAAAAATCAATTAATATGTTAAAAAATAGAAACAGATTAATCTTTGTTCTATATATAAAAAGATAAAAGAATAAATAAATTAACAATATGGGGAGAGTAGGAAAGATTCTTGAAACTGGAAGACCTCCATTGCTAAGAATATGGAAGGTTCAAAAAGTTTCAAAGAAGTCCACATGTACATAGTAGAGAATTCTAGAACTCTCTTGATTTGTAAGAAACCTTCAAAGGTTCTACACACTTCCATAGGTGGCTATAAATATAGATGGTGGCCTCATTTTCCAAACTACCAAAGTTGAGAGCTTCTCAAAGCGTTGTATAGAGTTCTTCTTTCAATAGAGTTTGTAGAACCCCGTAAAATTTAAAATTTTCTAAAGTATAAAATTAAATAATTTTGACGGCATGGATTCGGGAAGCTTAGAAAATTCCTAGAATTTCGGATAATGAAAGCAATTTACTTACTTAGTTGAGTCGATCTCTGCAAATGAGTAACTTAGAAAAGTTTCGCTAAATTCCTAGATAGTGAGAATTCTTTATGAATTTTTGAAGTTAGGTATCTAATAACCCCAAGAACGAAAGTTTCTTAAAAATCTCGAGAGTCAGGAAATGATTTGAGTTAAATTCATTTAAAATAAATTGGTAAAGACAAAATAAATTGTTCGGGAATGAAATAGGAGCCGAGGATGGAGCAGTGGTGCGTGGGCGCAAAGTGGAATTTACGTCCTAACTTGTGCTTAAATGGACGAGGAAAGGAAGGAAAAAAATCCAGTTTCTCTATTCTTTTGGCATTGGGGCGTGAGAGTGGAGGAGAGAATCAGTCGAGCCAAGATTTAAACTATCTACTCGGCAGAGGAGCTGCGCATGGACACTTGAGTGGTACCGTGAATTCTCCATTCTTAGGACGTGTCGAGCTGAACTGTCTGAACTTTGCATGACTCATTACCTTTTGAGATAAAGGATCAAATGCTTTGCCTTTCGCTTCGCAGAATCTTCTCTACACAGCTATAGGAGGCCTCCATGGAGTGGAAGCTGAGGTTAAGTCAGTGATAGCGACTTCATGTCGACTGTTCTTGGAGGCACAGGCAGGAATCTTAGTGCATATTCCACGTCGATCCCATCCGAGGAGGTCAGAATCAACCCTGCACCACTTCCTTGAGCTTTGGTGGCCTCATCTATGAACAACCTCCAGATGGGGAGGTCGGACGAGAGTTGGGTGGTTTCGATAGGCTCTATCGAGGCAAATTCCATGATGAAATCTGCCAAAACTTGTCCTTTGATTGTTGTTCTTGGCTTGTACCTAATGTTGAACTCACTCAAATTTATGACCCATTTTACCAGTCTTCCTGAGGTTTCTGGTTTATGCAATATTTGCTTCATTGGGTGTTCTGTCGGAATCTCGATGGTGTGGGCTTGGAAGTATGGTCGGGAATCTCTGGAGTGGTCACCAATGCTGAGCTGGCTTTTCCATCTTTGGATGCCTTTCCTCTGCTTCTCATACCCAGAAGCTAATTTGTAGTAATAGAACGGTTGTTGCGCTCACATCACTCTCACATTGAGGCGATACTAGTCGAGAAATCGAAGCCAACTAGAGTAGGCGTAAGGGTTCCCCATGGACACGGAATAGGGAGCTTGAGTAGGTTTTTAAGCGCTATGGCGCCAATTTGCACCTCGAGTTTCTCGACTATGTTGCACAATTGTACAGCCCCAGGTGGCTGGTTTTACATATTCGCCTTTGTCTTATTCATAAGGCGGTATGGGAAAATAAGCATTTGAAACGAGTCTTGTTCAGTCACTTTTTCTCGATGGCGGTTCACTCACTTGGGGTGGTGGCATATTTGTTACGATTATTCCTCCGTCCATAGTGCAGTTTGCCTTACGGATTTATTCGCCACCCTTGGCCTTGGTCCCGGTCGATAATTGTTGCTCCATGCGACCACATTGTGGCTAATTAAACCTCGACCACCTGGCATGCCTCTGCGTTTGCTATCGAATGACATTACGCCTTTATTGTGCTCTCACTCCACTTTGTTCGCATAACTCCACATGGAACATCTGAGCGACATTGTTTATACTATTTGGTGTTGTTTAGTGAGGAGTACACTTGTGACATGATTAAACAAATTGTTGTGGACCTCGTTATCTGTGTCTCTAACAACTTTTCCCAGTGTAAGCTATCCCTGGGCCACTGATTGCTACTAGTAGCCATATCCTCCAGGATTTCATATGCTTGGTCCGTAGTTTTCTTCATTAGTGCACCCCCTACTGAGGCATCTATAACTGTTCTGGTCGCATCCCTTAAACCGCTATGAAAAGTGTGGACTTGCATCCATCTGGTCAGCTTGTGGTGTGGACACCTCCTTAAAAATTCATGAAATCTCTCCCATGCTTCAGCTAAGTTCTCTCCCTCTAGTTGTCTAAAAGTATTTATCTCTTCCACCAGCTGTGCAATCTTCGAAGGCGGGAAGAACTTTGTCATGAACTTTTGCACCAAGTCGTTCCATGAGGTAATGGAATGCATTGTTGACTCATCAACGGTGTTTAGCTACATCTAGTGAGAGCGAAACAATCTCGGTTGGCGCTATACGTCACCCCATTGTACTTGATCGTGTCACATACTTCGATGAAGTTTTTAAGATGCATGTTCGGATTCTCGCCTTGGCGGTCAGGTGGAACCATATGTTGAAGCATTTTAAGGGATTCTTATCTCTGTGTAGGCTCCGAAGTTGTTTGCCTTAATAGGTGGTCTTTGGATAGCGAATTTGAGCAATGTGGCGATAAGCGAACTCTTCTAGCAACGCCGATGGATCATGCATTTGTATAAGCGACTACGGGCGCATAGATTCCTACCATTATTCCCATTCGACCCCCTTATATTTCGTTTGCTCTTGACCCTGATCTTGTTCTTCATTGTTCTACATAGTTTCTGAATCTCTTTGATGTGCTTCTCTTTGTTCTCTACGTAATCGGTGTAAGGTTCTTTCTTGTTCAGGATCTAACGGAAGTAGTTCAACTTGACCCGTCTTCGCATACACTCGCGGTAACCTTCACTTGCAATCCCTGCCTTGCAAGCCTTGTTGGCTTAATTACAAGCACTTGTATAAACAAAATAAAATGAAAAGAAAAAATTCGAGAGTAATATCTAATTGCACTATTTCAATATCAACAAAAACTTTTCACACAGCGCGGTGCCAAAAAACGATAGAGGCGAAAGCGTGATGTAAATTAGTATAAACTAGGTAAAAGAGCTATATGCCTTGAGTGCATCGTATCAAGTAATCACGATTAATACTTTAGGACAAATATCGATGCATAAGGAGAGAAGTGTGTTGAATACTGGAATTGGTTGTACGATATTATTTGGACTTAGACTTTTAATGAATTTCTAATTAATGTAGAGAACTAAAACTAAATCTAAATAACTTGTAAAATTACTTTTATGAAAACTAGGGTTTTGCCTCCCCCTACCACATTTGATGGATTTTTACCTAGAGTAATTATTCATTCAGTATATTAATGAATTCCTCGTTGTGAATTGATCGTGCACATGAGATATCCTCTCTGAGTACTTCACCTATCTCCTTGATAGGGTTGGGCGCATCTACGCACGACCATGGACTCTAAGGCTTAAATGCTTTCGAGCCACACAATCGCCACATGAGGCAAAGTTATCTACAGTCCCGATTGACCCAGAGTGTCACTCTCTCATATCCACAGAGTCCATATCTCTCGAATCTGAGATACCCCGGCAAGATCATGTCCAATGTTAGCGAGACATTACCATGAAAATAAACCCTGAAACATAGAAGCGATTCAATATAACTCATGAATAAAGTGAACGAGTAAATTAAAAACCTTAATCCGTCTGGTATAACGAGGTTCAACAAAACCACAAAGTAATTCTAGAACATAATGAAAGTTATTACAAACATTTTTTGTAAATCATTTGATAGTTCGAAGAGAGAAATAAAGACACGAGTTTTACGATCTCTCAGGAATTTAGCTCCTGCTTCATGTTCACTCCTCTTACGTACGTTGCTCATTGCAGAATTGGATCTCAGTACTTTTATGAATTCGATCTGGGAATCATGGAAGCGTCATGTGTCGTGAAGTTGAGCACTCGCAATGTTGCGCTGCTCTTTGGCTTTGACTTTTGTTGACCAAACGTCGCGACGTTGGTGTTTCGTCTTCACTTCTTCTTCTTCATATTCCACAAAGCTTCCGAAAACCACCATATTCACCTGTAATGCACAAAAGACCCAAAAATAAGATATAGTGCAATAATGCACTTATTAATATATAAAATAGAACTAAAACGAAGTAAAGACGCGGGTATAACATGAGTGTTTTGGACACTCATCATCGCAATACTTTGATACTTCAATCTTTTACTCTTGTACTCTGTGTTTTTAAGAATAATGGAAAATTTCTATCATTCGTGGATATAGGCATAATTAATCGAACCAAGTTAAAACCCCGTGCATCTTTACGTTGATTTCTTTACCTTTGTGTTCTTAAATTCATATTCTCGTCCATCAAAGCTTTTGCAATTCATGGCATATGACATATTTAAGAATAGGAATATAAAATGGCGAGGCAAGGGAATATGACTTTCAAGAGATATAGGACCTATTTGGTTTCCTTTTTAAGAATATTGTTTAAAAATATAAAAAATATTATTTCTCTGTTTTTTGAAAACTATTCTTCTCTAATTTTTATGTTTTTTTGTGTTCTTCATGTTTTTCAAAACAAAAAAAAAATGAGAAACCAAACAAGTTCTTTGTGTTATTTTTATTCTTTTTGTTTTTTAGAAAAAAAAAAAAACCAAACGGCCCATAGCCTCCTTAGATGGAACCCTTAGAGAAAAATTAGGATATTTATCATTGGTTTTTGTTTTTTATTTTATTAAATAATATAGTTTAAAGGAATTTTAATAATGTCTATGATTTCCATGAAGCTATGAATTTAATAATGTTATTAAAAATATTTCTAAAACGTTTTAGTAGAGTTGGTCTCATTAATCACCATCATATATGGCTTCATTAATTGAAGTGATTGGTGATGTGATTTTTTTTTATAATCAATAGATGATACATTGAACATGCATGTGCTTATTTTACCAAGTTAATTAACAATAATAATAACAAAGTGATTGGTGATTGGTGATATAATTGGTGAACCGTATGCACTTGTTTTCATCTTCTTTCCACCTTCCATCACATTTATTGACCAAGGTGATTGGTGATATGATTATTGCTAATATATGTATAGAAAGTAGTTATCCAAAAAATATAATAATAATTTAAAGCTTAAACGTTTTAGTAGTCTTAGGATTTAGGCCTTCCAATGTGCATTTGTCATCATTATCTTTGCACTATCCTTCATATTTGTCATGAATGGTGATTGATGAATGATCATCGTTTCTACCCCAAGTCATATTAGAGATATATTATGCTTATGACTATAAGAAAGTTTATCATTTTGAGCAAACAAGGTGAGAGATATAAGTGTGCAATCCAGGTCATAGTCCTTAATATTCGGATTGTGATTTTGTTCAGATTATACTATTATGCGTTCAAACTCTCCTTTAAGGACTTAGTGTGTACAGAGAAAATATAAATAATTACAATAAAAATCGGGCACACCTGAGCTTTTCGTGGTTGACCTTCTTATGTCTACGGTTCCTTCAAAATCTGGGATTTCTAGTCCTTATGATTCAAGATTACAATTAGTCTTATGTGGTATAGACTCCCTCTCTACCCCGATTTTTCACACCTAATCACTCATAGTGGAATTTAAGTCCCTCCATTCCTCTCAATTACATTACACCCATTCCCATAATACATCAAAATAAAATTAAGAATATCATAACCATCACCTTTACCATAGGTGAAAGGCTTTTAATAATGCAATACCTAAGAGTATTTACTCATATCCTTTAGCACATCTGATGCAAGGGCGGAATGTGATGGGCTGATCTAACGGTTTAGGTAAGTTAGCGTTATGGGGTAGAACTTTGATGGGTAAGGGATAGGTATGGTCTCATAGGTTTTAGGACTAGTTTAGGGTTTATTTATGATGAAATTAAGTTTTAGAATGAAGGATTTTAGTTGTGGAAAGGTTCGGGTTTGATTTGATGCAAAATGACTTGGGTTTGACTAGTTCATGAGTTTGGTTTTTCTAAGGTAGGCTAAGGTTGTGCACTAATTTGAGGCTTCTCTAAGGTTAAGGAAGATGGTATTTATGGTTTCTAGAGTGAAACAAAGTATATGGAAAATTTTTATAATTATGGAGCAGGATTTGGAAAGTTTTGAGTTAAGGTTGAAAATTTGGTTATGGAAAGGTGAAAGAGAATTTGATGAGATGAGTAGATGTATAGGAGGATAGGTACTTACTTCACAACTCAAGGAATCCACCAGAGATGAAGCCCCAGTGGAGCTCATTTCAGGGAATCGAGATTGAAACAGGGATATACTTCACCACTTAAGGGGAATCCACACAGGGATGAAGCGGCTGAACTCCCCACTAAAGAGATCCACACAGAAATAAGACAACGAGAGAGAAGCTCTTGAGAAATCTGAAAATATTATTAAACTTGGTAGTAGTGAGAAGACTACATTATGAGTATATATATTTATACTTTCTAAATCCAATAAAGAAACTTCTACTTTGACTTTCTAATTTAAATAAAGCAACTCCTAAAATGAAATAGCAACTTCTACTAGGAAAACAAACTTTCCAAATTAAATAAAGCAACTACTACTTTGACTTGGAGAACAAATCTTTCTAAAATAAAACAACTCAAATCAAAATAGTAACAAGACTCAAACACTTAGATTTAGAAACATATTCGGTGTCTCGAGTTTCTGACCTCCACGAATCTGAATTTTCCATAATTGAATTCCAATTCTAATGTATTTTATGAAGTGATGAGTATCTTAAATACTCATTTTATCCATATTTTGCTTAGGTTTGAGTATTTTTCACCGAGATAAATATAAATTAATCTGTGCTATATTTTCCCAATTTTGTGAGTAGGCCAACTATTGAGCAAAAACGAGTGAAATCGAAGAAAAATCGGCAAAGCCATCATGCCATTGCTGCAAACATGTGATCATTTTGCCTATGTGATGTCCTTTTATGGCTCCCTCATTAGCATAGGCAGATTCTAGACTCCGAGGGCTTTCCGTAGACACTAGGATCACATGATTTGGAGTCCAAATGAGCAAGATGCAACATCACGAAGTGACAGGGCAAAATTCTGAGCTAAAACGTGAGTTGCTTACGCTTTGGCATGAGCTGCTCACGCTTTAGCATGAGTAGCACTCACGCTTTAGCGTGAGATCTTGCTATAGCATGGGTATTTTCATGCTTCAGCGTGGTTTAGCTTCAAGTCTTCCAATAGCTCCCATCTTTTCGCCACGTCGTAGCGCTAAATTCATCACCCTACAGCGTGATGCCGAGGCCCATGTTTTTGCCAAAGCCCATTTCTTCCACTCTCTTGGTTTTGGCATAAAGGGGATCAAATTAGGGCATTTATGAGGAGGACAGTTCAAGGGAGAGAGGAGTTCTCTCGGCGGTAGAGAAAAAATCCCTTAGGGTTTCCAAACCCTAGGGCACAAGGACGAAGAAGAAGATTGAAGAAGATGAAGGTTTGAAGAGGAGATTGAGCATCACATCTTCCATATAGGCTATTTCTTCTTCTCTTTATGTTTTCTCTTTTCTTTGGTTGTTTTTCTCTTCTCCATGAACTAATCCCATTTTCTAGGGTTTTAGATGTAGTTTAGTTAGGATTTATGTATTTGGGATTTGATTTACTCTCCATTTAATGTTTGGATTATAGTTCTATTAAATGTTCTAGTCTATTTCCTTTATACTTGTTGATGATTAATCACCATTGATGAGTTGTGGTTCACTTTGAGACTAAGAAGTGAGAGTTGAATTAGACCATGATTAGAACATCACAATTCACCATTGATAAGCGATTCTCATGGGTTTTGTGTGGTAATTAAGGTTTCTCGGGTTTAATGCTCTCTTAAGACTTTGGGATTGAGTAGAGATGCAAAATACCTAAGCTCTAAAGACGGTTGTGGGTTCTCAGGAATATTGTATGAAATAGTGGACTTTGATATTAGCGTTGAATATTGTTGGATGAATTGAACTAATACATAATGATTACCTAAATGGAAATCTAAACCTAGGCTTTCCATTTTATTTCTTATCAGTGCATGTTAGTTTAGGATTTTAGTTTATTAGTTTTCCTTTTTATTCTCATGTTTTCCACCATCCAAATAAAGTTAGGATTACCTAATTTCAGTACTTAATAACCCAATCCCCATGGGAACTGTTATAATTTTACTTTTCACACTATATTACTAATTAAGGCGACGCGTGAACTTGTGCACATAGGTGTATACATTTTATAGCACACATTTTAAGCACAAAAAATCACGCATCAATCCCCATAGTTGAGAAAAAAGGCTTGCCCCTTAGGTCTCTTCCTGTGATAAAACTGATAAATCCTTGACATTGAATGTAGGTAAGATATTGTTGTCATCGGGCAATTCCAACTTGCAAGTATTCTTTCCTATCTTCTTAATAATCTTGAAACACCTCTCTTTTATCATGTGTAACTGAATCCATCCTCCTGGATCAAATACTAGCCTTTGATAACATTCATTTCCTTGTTTTTCATATTGCTTCACTCTTTGCCCTATGTTGAATCTTACTTCCTCATGAATAAAAAAGTTGTTGAAAGCTTGCCAATTAAAACACATTCTCCAAGATCCATTTTTCCATGCACCAACATAGTGGGAACCACATAAGTACTTTCACTCTCTTGAACAAGCCCTTTGTCAAGCAAATCATCAACTTGTGTTTTAAGTTCTTCATACTTCTTAGGGCTCATTATAAAGGCTAGCTTATTAGGAAAAACCAAACCTGGTATGAGGTGTATCTGATGTTGAATATCCCTCATAGGTGGCAAACCATGTGGTATTTATTTAAGTATTACATCAACAAATTCTAGAATCGATTTCACTTCTTGTGAGAATTCCTTTTCACTTTCGGTTTCTTCAACAACCAAAGTCGTCACATCTGAAACATCTTTGATTTCCAAATCCAAATTTGACGGTAGTGAACTCTTGTAACACCCCAAATTATGCCCTAGTAGTTTATTACAGTTTAGAGGTGTAATAAAAGTAAAAGTTTGTATTTTTCCGGAATTTAAGTGCTAAGAGTGAAAAATGATAAACCCGGAATTTATCCAAGAGTCAAGGGTATAATGGTCAATTACAAAATAAGGACTCAAAGGACATTATGTACGAAGATTATATGCTATTATGGAATAATGATAAGTGACTTGCAAATAGAATGAACTTTGAGGACTAAATAGCAAAGGGGAAAAACTTAAGCCAAAAATGAGATTTTTGACAAACATGCCTTAAGTTAAGTTATAACGATCAAAATGAGATGATTTCGATTTCTACTAAAAATATACTCATAGAATTACAACTTTCATGAAAGAAGTTTAGGTAAAATGTGTCTCGTTTGTTCCCAAAAAACTATGCAAATGAAGGTAAAAAATCTGTTTCTAGGTGGGAAGAACATTTCCCATAATTTGACCTCTCTAGCTAAAATGCATTGTTAATGCATGATAGTTATGACTTGAACATGTTGATATGCATGAAGAAATAATTTGGCCTCTTTGGAAAAATACATTGTTAATGCATGATAGTAATATGACTTGAACATGTTGATATGCATGAAGAAATTACGATCACAAGAATTGACTTTGAAAATAATATGAATGAGATTAAACCTCTGTAAAATGTTTTGAATCACATATAATTATATGCTTGCTTAAGATCGTATCATGAATAAATAGGGACTAGTGCTACGACACTCCTGATTAGTGCTACCGCACTCTCACGATTAGTGCTCTGACACTCTTGATTGCTCACGACACTCTGTACTATCTTGCATCTTGTACCTCACGGTACCTCTTTGTGCGGAGTGTACACATTATTCATTCTTACTAATCTGTGAGACATACATTTATATAGAAAAGTACATGAATAAGGACCGGTATGCATATGAAATAGAATTTATGATGCATCGACATATACGTACCATACTATAGTGTACCCCTTGGGTACCTTCTGTCAGGTATGATATGTACTCTATGGGAGAGATAAGATATGATGACCCATAAAGGATACGTACATGTGTGTATATATATATATATATATATATATGTTATATATATATATATATGAACCTAATAAGCATGAAAATGGTTAAATGTAATTACCTAAAATAATATTGCATGCTTGTTTATTATATTTGAGAATAGTTATAAGTGGTTTTGTTTTTATGTATTTTCCTTACTAAGCTATAAGCTAAGCATGAGTGTTTGTAGGTGCTGAAGAAGTTGTCAAGGACACCCCGTGTTCGTCAAGGCCAACACAGCTTTAGGAGTTTCCTTTTGTAGGACCTTATTCTTTTTGTAATAGAAGTGGTTGTGTAATTTTATTTTTTTATTTTTGTTATAGTGAAACTTGTATTGATACAAGTAATTTTTTTGAGACTCAAGCGTATGTAGAGGAATTTTTAAACACCACTATGGTAGTAGTTTTACTTGGTTATATTTTGTAGTCTTGAATTTTTATAATTCTAACTTTTGAAGTAAGATTATGTCATTTTTTTGTTTTGCTTGAGTTTTTCTCAATTATTTGCCAAAGGCCGGTTTACAGGTCTCAGCTCTATGTGGCGTCCCCTCACTTACCATAGTTATGAGGTAAGGTGTCACAACTCTTCTCCACATCTTCTTGGACATAGTTAAATTCGACTACTTCCTCAACATCCAACTTAGATTTTGATAGCAATGAATTCTTCTCCTCATCTTCTTGGACATAGTTAGATTCAATTACTTGTTCAACATCTTCTTCCTTGGCTTCATCTTCCTCAATTAGGGCAATCACATTTTGGTTAGGACATTCAAAATCAATATGTCGCAATCCTTGGCACTTAAAACACATCTTTAACATAGAAGTTGATTCTTGTTGCACTTCACTCTTTACTTGAGTGGGGGTAGTTTTAGTACCACTAGGATTCCAAGAAGTAAAACCCTCAAAAAACCCTTCATTAGCCATTAGTTGTAGTAGAATTTCCATGTTTTTTTTAGCCCTAACCTTCAAAGCAAGTTTCATCACATCTTGAAGACTATGATATGGTTTCAAAAAAATAACTCTAGCAATATCATATCTCGAACCAACAATGTAGTGGGCTATGCATATTTCCTTGGCCTCTTGAAAATCTCCTTTGATAATCAAGTTTACAAACTTAGCTGAATACTCCTCCACACTCAAATCTTGTTGCTTAAATTTTTGAATTTTGAGGTAGATGTCTTAGCGATAGTTAAAGGAAAGGTACTTCATTTTTAGTTCTTTCTTCATCTTTGGATCTTCTTTTTACCATATGCTTCAGTACATACTCTTCATTTTCCACGAATAAAGCATTCTTGCACATCTTAATAGCTACCAACTTCACATTTTTATGCTCATGAGGGTCATAATACCAAAAGGACATGCTCCACCATATTAAGCAAATCCAAAAATTCACCAGCATCCATTCTTCCATCAAATTCTGGAATGTTAAGTTTTGAATTGAATATTAACCCATCATCGTAGTTACCATGCCTCTCATTGTAATCATCATTCCAATAGTAGCCATCATACCTCCCATGATAATCATAGTTTTGTGTATACATATCTTTAGGTTTCTTGTGCCACAAGAAACCTTGAAGTTGACTAGGCTATAAATTCTCTTCATAAAAATTATATTTTTCCTCCTTAATCTTGTACTTGCCTATGCCTTCCATCAAGTTCTCCATAGAATTATGATCTTCATAAAGCCTCAAACGTTATTGTAGATGTTGAGCAAGAGTCTCAAGATTAGCAATATGCTTTTGCTAACTCAAACCATAATTATAACTCTTTGTATTTTACAAGAGCCAACAGTACCTCTTAGTTGTCGACCGTGAACCATGAGCTCTAATACCACTTTGATGCAAGGTCACCGCAGACTAATGCCACTCGCAATAAGATACTATCTCGAATCGTTCTATAATCAGGTTCGAAGGGGAAAAGTGAAGACGCTACAATCAATTATGGAATGATTAATTGATTGATAAGTCGATGGGATGAAGACGTCACAATCAACTATGGATGGGTTGATTGATAAGTCGATGGGATGAAGACGCCACAATCAACTATGGAAAGGTTGATTGATAAGTCGGGAATAGTGAAGACGCCACAATCAACTATGAAAGGGTTCATTGATAAGTCGATGGAATGAAGACGCCACAATCAACTATGGAAAGGTGATTGATAAGTTAATGGAATGAAGACGCCACAATCAACTATGGAATGGTTGATTGATAAGTCGATAAGATGAATGCCACAGAAAAATCAAATCAGTTCAAAAGTTCTTTGGAGAACTAAAGAGGAGAAGACTCACAATTTTAAATTCATATTCTTCTGTATAATTACATTATAAACATGCTTTTATATAGGCTACAAACTATAACAGAAATAGAAACAAAATATCTATTGCAATCTTATCTCTTGGTGGATTCCTTGAGTTGTGAAGTAACTATCTATCACTCATCTCATCATCTTCTCTTTCACCTTTCCATAACCAAATTTTCAACCTAACCAAAGCACCAAATCTTGTTTCCATAATTACAAAACTTTTCCATATATTTTGTTTCACCCTAGAAACCATAAATACCATCTTCCTTAACCTTAGAGAAACCCCAAATTCATGCACAACCCTAGCCTACCTTAGAAAACCCGAAAACCTCAAACTAGCTTAAAACTAAGTTGTTTTGCTTCAAATCAAACACGAACCTTTCCAAACATAAAATCCTTCACTCTAAACCTTAATTTAATCATAAATAAACCCTAAACTAGCCCTAAAACCTATGAGACCAGATCTATCCCTTACCCATCAAATTTCTAGCCCATAACCCTAACTAACCTAAACTGTTAGATCATCCATCACGGTCCCATCCTTGCATCAAATTGGTATCGGAGCTAGTTCTCGTTAGGTTTTCTTATCTTTTAAAGTTTTATTTTAAAAAAATCAAAATTTCAAAAAAAGAAAATAAAATAAAATAAAAGAATCCATTTGAGGTCAATGAATATTTGAAGACAAATCTTTTTTTTTTTAAGAGAAGGAGAATGATGCAAAGTCAAGACATGACTTCTAAGATTGCAATTAAAGTTCAAAAAAGGCAGGTTTTGAGAGTAGAAGGAAAGAAGATCAAGGATGCACTCAATATGCTAATTCAAGTTCTAGAAGAATCTAAACGTATTTGGGATGTTTTATAGATTAGATTGTATGACTTGCATGCCAAGTTATTTACTTTCCTTTCAGTTTTTTTTTATTTATTATTTATTTTCCTTAGTTTATTTTTATTTAGATTTGTTTCATTTTCTTGTTTTAGGTGTGATTTAGGTTAAAGATTGCAGTAGATATTTTGTTTCTATTTCCGTTCTAGTTTGTAGCCTATATAAAGGCATGTTTATAATGTAATTATACGAGGAGAAGAATGAATTAAAAATTATGAAGTCTTCTCTATGAAATATACAAGAACTTTTGAACTTATTGGATTTTTCGTGATGTTCATCCTATCGACTTATTAATCAACCATTACATAGTTGATTATGGCATCTTCATTCCATTGACTTATCAATCAACCTTCACATAGTTGATTGTGGCGTCTTCATTCAATCGACTTATCAATTAGCCCTTCCATAGTTGATTGTGGCATCTTTACTAATCCTGACTTATCATTCAACATTTCCATAGTTGATTGTGGCGTCTTCATCCCATCAACTTATCAATCAATCCATCCATAGTTGATTATGACGTCTTCATCCCATTGACTTATCAATCATTCCTTCCATAGTTGATTATGGTGTCTTCAGTCCATTGACTTATCAATCAATCATTTCATAGTTGATTATGTCGTCTTCACATTTCCGCCCCAGACACGATCGTAGGAACAATCGAAGATAGTATCACATTGCAGTGGCGTCGTCGCGTTGACCTTGCATCACATCTAGACTTCGCTTGTTCTTTTTCAAGCTTTGCTCCTAAAATCTGTGTTGAGCATCTTCCAAAGTCCTAAATATATAGCCTTGTATATTTGGTTATGGAAGAACAGATAAGATTGGATCATTATCCTAATACGACTCCAAACCTACTTTGAATCATCCGAACTTTCCTTTAAGCTATCACTGCGGTAAAAAGAAACTTGTTGCCTAAGAATCCTCTTCAGAATATAATCCTTATTTGATTCAAATTATGGTTTGATAGCTTAGAGGATCCAACCTTCTTGATTTGATCAACATCCACTTACCGAAATGATCTTTATTCGCTTGCATAAATGATCTTAGGCCCATATAGATTACTTTCTCCCCAAGTTCCTTGGCCTCTAAGCTAGCAGACTCACGTACATTCTGCGACTGCTCTTCTTCTAGTCCAAACTTCTCATATCTAGCACGTCCCTACAATACAAGTTTACCTTAGTCTGAACTACTTCCTGGTCCTACTAAGGACTTCAAGCTTGATCCTTCAAAACTTCATCAATTATGATCTTCGAAGCAATCTTCTCCTTGAAAAACATCAGGGCCGAAGATATGGACAATCTCAAACCGTAACACAAGGTTTGCTTGGTGAATAGAAAACAAGATAATTGGATTTTATGAGCATTAGGTTTACATTTAGTGCAATTGTTCACAAAACTAGAGGTGATTTGGATTACATCCATTTGGGTTTTTAGTGACCTTCTCTAAGTTTTATTATGGTGAAAGATAAATGATAACCTTCATCGATCATTACCTTGGAAATATTTAGTATGTATCTTGAAATATAACAATGATAGCTTTCCGAAGTCTGAGTAATATAAAACTATGATTGAGAAGATACAAAATGGATCAAGAGCTTGAGAACTAACAACAATGTGAGTTTCTATAAATGGAAACTAGTTCAATTGGTTTTACAAAGACAAAATTACTATGAGATATTGCATAGTCAAAGATATTTGTTAAAGACATGATATTCATATTAAACTCAAATCCTAAAAACTTGAGCTTTTAAGAGAGTTAGTCGTTTAACATGGTATCAGAGTCTGGTTTGACAGGAGGTCCTAGGTTTGAACAATATATTTGCAATTTATTCTTCATTTGTTGATTTGAAAAGTCCATAAAGGACTCTATTTAGTTTATTTAACTCTCCACGCACGGGTATAGGGTTGCACGTTAGAGAGGATGTTAAAGACATGATATTCATATTAAACCTAAATCATAAAAGATTGAGTTTTTAGGAGAGTCGATCGTTTAACAATACTATGCAATTGACGATAGGGTTGCTAATGAATAAAATAGAACCTCTTTTTTTTTTTTTTTGTAGAGATTATGGTGTATTCTTTCAAATATAATTCCATATTTGAAATTTTCAATTAAAGTACAACGACTTATTAGCTGTAATCTCGTTTAATATGTATCAACTGTAGGTCTTTGAAGTTATGGATTGCCAATCTACTAATAATGCAAATTGTTATAAATATTGGATTTGAATGACTATACGACACACTCGATTACTTATCACTTATTATATATGCCGACATAATGTCATTCATTATGTACATCAATTAATGTATCATTTATGTAAAGGATTTTGGCTCTTCTCAATTATAAGCCTATAAATAGGCCTAATCAAGATGAAATGATCATCAATTCTCCGAATTTCTTTGTCTCTTCCTTATTTCTCTCTAATTTTGATTTACAATATCAAGTATCGCACGCCATTTAAGCTATAGTTAGTTTCCTAAATATTTGCCCAACTCGCTTCCACTCCATGTACTACGACTTTTCGCCCAAATTATGTTTATTGTTACTTTTCACGTGGATTTGAAACTCAACAACTTCCATCATACTGTTGAGTTACACTCCATCATTGTGCTACTTTATTTTTTTGTTATTTTATTCTATTTCTGCGGTATCATTTTTAAGCATTTGATACCCATTTTTCACCCACATGAATTTGTGTAGAATTTATTCAGCAATTATAACTCACCATCATACACTTTGAATTCCCGAAGAATTCCATTTTGCAATAATTATAGATGAATTTTAACAAAATCTTTGAACTCTAGAAGAATTCTTCTTAAATTCCTGCATAATTTTTACAAAATTATAATACCAAGAAAATGGTGTCATTTATTTTAGATTCCTGAAGAATCTATATTTATTTATTTATTCTTGTTAAATTTTGATAATTTTTTTTTACAAATTTTCTTAATTTATTATTTCTATTATTTTCAGAATATGTCTAACCTCACAAAATTAGAATTTGTTGCCCTTGATATTTCGGGCAACAACTACTTATCCTGGATTTTGGATGCGGAAATACACTTAGATGCTTCAAACCTGGGAGAAACCATCAAAGAAAATAATAGTGCATCCCTGCAGAATCGCGCTAAAGCTTTAATTTTCCTTCGCCATCATCTTGATGAGAGTCTCAAGAATGAATACCTTACAGTAAAAGACCCATCGGGTCCTCCTAAGAGTTTAAAGACCGACATGACCACCTTAAAACAGCTGATACCCCCAAAGCAAGATATGATTGGCTGCATTTATGGCTTCAAGACTTTAAGAGCCCGTTAGCGAATACACTAAGGATTTCGTATTAGTTCGCAGCTAAAGCTTTGTGGGGAGAATATCATCGATCAGATATTCGAAAAAAACTTTTTACTACTTTTCACGCCTAACGTACTCCCGCAAAGTTAAATATGAGAGCGCCGGGTTTACTAAATATTCTGAATTGATTGCATGTCTCCTTGTGGCTGAAAAGAATAACTAGCTTTTGCTTCAAAATCATCAATCTCGTCCTACAGGGTTTAAAGCATTTCCTGAAGCAAATGCTACTTTTGCCTCACCCCATAGCAATAGACAAGGGCACAGAAATGGGCCGCCTAGTGGAAAGGACGAGACGTGTGGTGGGCGAGGGCGTGGCCGTGGTGATAATGCTAGAAATCGTAACAATGGTCCCTTCAAAAATAAGAAAAGCAATTCCAATAAAGAGAAGCTCCTAAACTACGTGCAACCACGACCGTAATATCACCAACGCTAACAAGATAATGCTTGCTATAGATGGCATGACGGTCATTGGTCACAGACTGCTGTGACGCCAAACATTTGGTTGATCTTCACCAAGCATCAATCAAAGGCAAAGGCAAGGATATTGGAAGTCACCCCTTTGATGGTAATGGTGATAGTGGCATGGATTTGCCTCACTTTGATGTTTCGAATTTTCTGAGGACTTAATGGAAATATTTCCTGTATCTAATCGGGTGATGCGGGCATGTCAATTTCGATTAGTCTTTCTTTCTTTTCTTATGTACTCCATTTCCACAGGTCTTCAATGTTTCAATAATATTATTTTCACTTCAAACCTTATTTTTCTATAACTTTGAAGCAACATGGGATGCCTCCCAAACTTGCCACCGAAATAATATCACCGAGATATTTGTCTCCAAGTGCATCGTGCTACAACTCATTCTATTTACAAAAAGAAGTATTTTCCTAATTAACATTAGCCCTTCTAACGTTACTTACTATTTCCGATCTTTGTCAACTTTAATTGATGGGTCTTAAAGACTATTATTCTACCAGGTGGTACTATTCTCCACCTTCAAGATGCCCTTTTATTCCACCTAATCCATACGCAATTTGCTTAGTTTTAAGGATATCCGCTTTGAATGGATACCATCTAGAAACAATGAGTGATGACACTTAGTGAATTTCTCTCATTACTCGCTTACATGATGGCACAAAATGTATTCCTGAAAATTGCGATCACAGAATGTGGTTTATATCTCCAACTTCACCATTACTCATTAATCTTATGCAATTAACCAAGTTCAATAATTCACCACTCATTGTTCTATGGCATGAACGACTTGGTCATCCAGGAACCTCTATGCTTAGGCGTATACTTCACCAATCTAATGGTCATTCCTTGACCAATGGTCATATATCGAGTCACAATCATTACAACTGTATTGTCGTACTGGGCGGGAAGTTTATCAACTGACCTTCTTCTAAAAGTCGATTCTGATCCACCTCAATTCTCGAACGTATTCAAGGAGAAATTTGTGGACCTATTGACCCACCTAGTGGACCATTTCGTTATTTTATGGTTTTGATTGATGCATCAACTCGTTGGTCTCATGTTTGCCTTCTTTCTACTTGCACAAATTATCAAACTCTGAGCACATTTTCCTGATCATCCTATTAAAACTATCTGTTAGGATAATGTCAGAATTTTCTAGCTTATCATGACTATTGCATGTCATCAGTATAGAGGATTCAATATCCTGCTGCTCTCATACATTACAATTACATAATGGACTAAATGACCTTTCATTACATTTGCAATGGATTGCTGTATCCATTACTCTTAAGAACCAAATTACCTTTATCTCGCTAAAGCTCACTACATGGTCGGTAACTTGATACGTCTCTCGCCCTATTGGTGATCATGATTTCTCTCCTTTACAAATTGTTTCAGGTCCCAACCAAAATATCATTTACGTGTGTCAGTTAAAAGGGCTATGTCCCTATTCCTCCAAACCAATGCTTGAAAATGGTCCTCAACGAGATCGGGTATTTATGTAGGTTTTGTTCTACATCATTATACAATACCTCGAGCCTTTAACAGTGGAATCTTTTACTCCATTCGCTTTTGGTGTGATTGTCATTTTGATGAATCTCGTTTCCCGCCATTAGGGGCGAGTAAAACCAATTTATAATAAATGGCGTGAAATTACTGGAATACACCATCTGGCCGTGATCTTGATCCTCAGACAAACAACTTCGAATCTGTAGTTCAAAGAATCCTTTCATTTACGTAGATCTGGCATCAATTACCGTGGCGCTTTACTAATCCGGTCAAAGTGATAAAGTCATATATCTCCAAATTAAGTAATACACCACACATTACTAAATCCCGCTGTGGGATTCGAAATGCTATTGCTAGTACATCCAACCACGCTCAAACGTGGAAGACCTATCGATCTAAAGATTCTTTCCAAGGAAAAGAAAATCATGTTGTTACTCCGTAAAGTACGCTTTGATGAAATTACTTCCTCGAAGAGCCTATTACGATACAACTGCATCATTGAGTTAAACACATAAGGGAAGAAGGAAACAAGCATAAGAGTAGTCAGAATCGACCACCATTCCCATGAATGAAGAGATCTCTATAATTATATGAATCAAGGAGAAATATGGAATCAGAAATACTCTTGTTAGCAATGCTTTTCTTCTCAAGTGGGCTGGCGGCATTATGCAAAATAACCACGATCAGAGCCACAAACTATAAATGAATGTCGAATCGACAAGATCGGGAAAATGGAAAGAAGCAAATCGTTAACTCGAATTGTTTAGCTAAAAGAGTGTATTGGACTAATAGTTCCAAACACCCGAAATGTTAAGCCCGTTGGATATAGATGGGTCTTTGTAATGGCTAGAAGAATTGAAAGAATGTGAAATTATTAGAGTAGCTTCATTGTTGCACAAGGTTTTCTACAAAGACCCGTGATTTACCATGCAGGACATATTCACCAAGCATTGATGCAATCACTTTTAGATATTTAATACATTATGCCCTCGTATGCACTTAGAAATGTATCGATGTGATGTTATTACAAAGATATTTGTATGGATCCAGATAATGACATATACATGAAAATCCTCGAAGGATTTACATTGCCTCGAAGCAAAATTCTTCTAAAACCACGTGGTATGTATTCAATAAAGTTGCAACTATCTTTGTATGGACTTAAACAACTGCAGAATGTGGTACAATCGTCAGAGTACATACTTATTAAGAGAAGGATATGTAAATAATTCAATCGCCCATGTATTTATCAAGAAACGTAAGTTTCCATTGACAATTATAGCAGATATGTGATGATTCAATCAATATAACTTTGAAGGGGCTCCTAGAAACTAATATTTAAAGAAAGAATTTGAGACAGAAAGATCTAGGTAAGATCTTTTCAGATATTGCCTCGGCCTGCAGATCGAGTATTTTTCAAATGGGATTTTTGTCCGTCAATCAACATACATTGAAAAAGTCCTGAAGCGCTTTTACATGGACAAAGCCCATCCCCTTAACTCCCCTATGATTGTAAGATCACTTGAAGTGAATAAAGACCCATTTCGTCCTAAAGAAGAGAATGAGAAACCTTGGTCCGTATACCATACTTAAGGTCATTGGTTAATAATGCATTCTTGTAAATTATACAAGGCTGTGACATAGCCTTTTCAAGTGAACTTGCTTGCAAGATATAGCTCAAATACTTGCCTAGGCATTGAACGGAGTAAACATTTGTTGAGATACCTTCGTGGGACAAGTGATATGGGGCCTTTTATTCTAAAGTACCAAAACCAGAATTACTTTGGTTATATCGATGCAGGATACCTTTCGATTCCCATAAAGCCTCGAGATCACAATCAGATATGTATTTACTTCAGGCACATCGCCATATCTTGAGATCCGTTGCAAACCATGGGTGGCAACCTCCTCCAATCATTCAGAGTTGGCTAGCAATACATGAGGCAAAGGTGGAGCGATGTGGTTGCATCCATGATCCAACATATTCGTGACTCTAATGGTCTTCCTCCTATTTCAAACACAACAAAGAACATTATATGAAGATAATGTCAGTCAGACAGTACAACTCAAAGGCGGATACACTAAAGGAGAGACCCCAACAAAGGCTATTTCTCCAAGTTCTTTTACACGCATGAGCTTCAAAACAATGGTGTGATTGATATACAACAAATCAGTCTTAGTGGATAATCCCAGATTTATTCACTATAAGCATTACCCGCTACGACCTTCAAAAAATTTCTACGCTAAATTGGAATGAGGAGACTCAAGATCTCCACACTGAGATATTAAGACATCAGGGGGAGCGTTAAATACTCAAAGTATACTGTACTCTTTTTCCTTCACTAGGTTTTTGTCCCACCGGGTTTTTCCTAGTAAGGTTTTAATGAGACAGTTATACTTTCAAAGTACATGTACTCTTTTTCCTTCACTAGGTTTTGTCCCACTGGGTTTTTCCTAGTGTTTTAACGAGGCATGCCTTTGGACGTTATGGTCATTCAAGGGGAGTGTTATAAATATTGGATTTGAATGACCATAATGACACACTCCGACACGAGATCACTTATTATATATGTTGATTACAATGTCATTCATTATGTAACATCAATTAATGTATCATTTATGTAAAGGCTTTGGCCTTTCCACTATAAAGTTCTACAACAGCCTAATCAGCATGAAATGTGATCATCGAATTCTCCACTCTTTGTCTCTTCCTTATTTCTCTCTAATTCTTTTGATTTACAACATTTAAAAATTATTTGTTATCTTGCTTATGCTAGTGCAATTAGCGTACTAAGAATTGAAACTTATATGAGAAAAACACGTATTTTTTATGAGTTTAAAATTCTAGTGTCCTAAAAAGAGCAATTCAATATAGCAAACAACCATGGTCAAATAGTATTGTCAAGTAATTTTATCGTAATTATCAATTTTGAAGTTAAAATTTTCTCGAACCACATGTCTCACTCAGTTGGTTAGAGTGTTCAACGTTCAAAGGTAGGACATGAGAAGATGAGGGGTTCGAGTCTTAGACACATCGAAACTTGAATATTTAGGTATAATTAAGTTTTAGTTTAAGAAAATAGATGGATGTTAGAGAAGTAGATGTATCTAACAATTTTCTTTTAACTTATTCCTTTAAGTACTTACACTTATCAAATTTCTTAATTTTATATTTTATTAAAACTGGATAAATGTTGTACTAAGAGAAAAAGAAAAGAATGGATAGAAAAATGAAAATGAGGATAGAAGGATTTGTTTGGAGGTCATGTTAATGAAAAGGATGTTATTTTTATGGTTTAAAAACTGAATTGATGATTAAATTGAAAAAGTTATTGATTAACAGTTTATGATTGAATCAGTGGTTGAACCAAATCAGAATTGGATCAAAAGGGTCATAGATTGATGACTTGATCGATCAATCCAGTTCGGTTTTTAAAACATTAATTATTTTTATAAATTTATATAAAAATTATTGAAAAAATATGTTTAAAAATAATAATTGATATATTTAACCTCTTTGATTGGAAAAAATTTAATGATTTGATTTTTTTAAAAGTATTTTGGTATCACTACAAATTATCATAATAATTTTTTTTCAAATAAACAATAAAATGATGAAAACTTAGTAGAATTTTTTTGTTGTAATTACAAATAAGTTGAACTTATTCGCATACACTAAATACACTTTTAAACCATACACACTCTCAAACTAATCTCTTAATAATCGAGAGGGACCACGAGGACAATAAAGCTTTACGATAAAACACAATTACATTCTTAAAGCTCAAACTTGAGACAACAAATTAAAATAAATAATAAAATAATTTTTTTTAAAATTTTGAAAAAAATATTTTTGGTTAATATTCACAAAACTTTATTTTACCGAGAAAAAAAATATTTTCAAAAACTCCTTTACAAATAATTAAAAATTTATTTTTGACATCTATTCAATTCATGCTGCATCATGGAAATCTGGTACCACACTGGAACCCTAAGCCCCTCCCCTCCGTATGTCTCCGTGAGCTATTATCTACTTAGAGCTAGATAATAGAGGTGTGATTGTTTTCTGTGAATTTCTGTGAATTTTTTCGTTTTACCCAACGTACGGCTTAATCTGTAGTGATTGTTTTCGTGCCGAACAGGACAGAGACAAGAACTGTTGATATCCGAAGCCGTGGTTTGTGGATTAGATAGCGCTAAAGGGATTTGGCGACCACATCACCGCCAATCGCCGCTGCTCACTGCCGCCGTCGCCAATCCCATAAGTAACGCACCATTTCTAGGTTATTTATGCCTCTGTTTTTTCTTCTTCTTCTTCTTATTTCTATAAATGGAATGAATGTGGATGTCTGAGAGAGCGATAGAAAAGGGATTTGGATCTGGACCATGGCCGTTTTGGAGGTCGAAGGGCAAAACCCTCTTCCTAACCATGTTTGGCTTGATCTCAGTTTTACCATTTGATTTTATGACGGCGGCCCCCTGATATGACGAATTTTAAACTCAATAAAGTCATGCGCGATTTTTGAGAAATTTAGTGGTTTATCAATGATTGTAATTGCATCCCTTTTCATTTTAGGGGAAATCATCTGGTTGACATCTGATTTTTTTACTCTGAAAACAGTGATTTTAACGATAAATTGAAACTCCAACAAATGATGAGTGATTTTGAAGAAATGTGATTCTTTAATATTTTATTTGATGATAACCCTTTTGCTTATATTATGAATCAATGATGGGTTTTGTTGATAAAGGATATGATAAGGATGAAAACAGGATGAATGAGTCGAGTTTGAAATTGGTTAATGGTAATGATTTTGATTATACTGAGAACAATGGAAGGTTTCTGATGATTTAGGATGTGATCAATTAAAACAGTATCTTTGTGATGAGCTGCAGCCATTTTCTTTTGACAAATGTTGTAGCTAATTAGTATGTTTAATTTATTGTCTAATCGATTCACTTGTAATTGAGATGATGTTTGGTGAATTACATGATGTGGATACTCAAAATGTATTCCAAGCATGCCTTTGGGGGTTGATATACATTGTAACTGGTCTTGTTCTGCTCTCTACCTCCCTTAATTTTTAAATTTTCTTTTGTTTTTGCTTCCTTTCTTTCTTATGCTACTTGAACTTGTTAAGCTTTCATGTTTTGTACTTAATTAAGTTTTGATTTAGGCCACCTTGATCCTTGAAGATCCTAGCTTGAGCCCATTAAACAATGGCCTATTGATGAATGAAATCTATCTTTTTTCAGTTACGAAATAAGAGGGGAAAGGGAAAAATAGGAAGGAAACTAAGTTTGTTGCTTGTTTGATTATTTTTAAATTTTTGCTTATGATCTTCTTTTAAGCTCCGCCTGCATTTCTTAATTTATTAAAGTTCTTTTTCTGAAAATTGACAAATGTAATTTTCATTGTTAATTTACAGCAGAAGTTGAAATTGGCTGAGGTTCCTGCTTGCGCTTGAAAATTCTTTTTGAAAAGCATATTGGTTCATTGACGGGAATCAGATGCAATGGGAGCATCCCGTGGGCCAAGATTGTCTGGAATGCAGAAGCAAGTTCTGGCACTATACAGAGGATTCTACTGAGCAGCATGTCTCTAAATCTCCCCAAGATCGATAATCGAATTGAATCATTTGTTTCAGCTGAATCTACTGTTCTAAGTTTGTTGATCGTAAGAATTTTCTATACATTAGCATTTGTTTCGCTTCGAGGTAAAAACAGCTTGAACAAATTAACAGTGCAGCTACTCTTGGATTGTCATCCTTGAATCTGAGATTCTGTGAGAACCGAAAACCTTAAGCTCTGTCTGGAATTCAAATCTTTAGTTTTAATCCTTTGATGGATTTGCAAGGGTTACAATACATGAATAACATGTATGCTGGTAGTTGCCAATAATATTAGATCTTGCTATCAGTTGCTTTTTCATGCCCTTTTTCTTTGTTTTATTTTTTAAGTTAAAAGCCTTCTCTTCTCAACCAAAAAATAAACAAGGACATAAAGAGAGAGAGAGAGTGAGAGGGAGGGAGAAATGAAATAGTATTTTGAATGGGGTAGTTCACAATACAAAGCACTTGATTTCAAGAGGGAACTACGGTATTTAATCCTAACACTTCTTAAAACTCTGTTTGGTTTGTGTAATCGAAAGTATAAGCATTGAAAATTGATTTTGGGAATGATATTAAAGACTAAAATATTGGTTTGTTGCTGAGATACCAGAGATGAAATATTAATGTAAAATTTGATCCTGAAAGATAGTTAGATGTTTGACCACTAAGACATAGACATTAATATTTGATAATTTATAGATAGACCTAGATATTATAAGTGTTGGCAAATGCACAAATAATAAGTGTCATGCTTTGTAGCTTTTCAATTACCCGCCCTCTGGTGTTGTGATCTGAGTAATTCTTTAGGAACATTTATGAACTGCACAGCTAATTATAGGTTGTTTTGGTGTACCCTGTAAATGAATATTTGTTTTTTGGGTCATAGCTCTGTTAATGATGGCTGTGTTTTCCGATATTCCATAAATTATACTGGTTCAATCAGAGTCAAGGTGCACTTTGGAGTCAGCTTCCTGTCAAGAAGAAGAGCAGAAAGCTTTGGTGGGCAGCCCCCTTAGCATCTTTTGGGCAATATGGGAAGAAAGGAATAGAGTGGTATTCAAAGATGCTTCTTTTTCCCACATTAGATTGAAACACTCTATCATAAGCCCCTTTTTGTATTGGGTTGGGATAATTCCTAATGTGGATATTTCTTTTGTTAGAACACTTCGAGTTTGTACATGACAGGTCCTAGAAGCTAGCTTTTTGTTGGGGCGGTTTGCTTGTTGCTTGGCCCTTTTTTTTTTTTTGTTTAGGCTGGCAGCCTCACTTGGTTTACTCTTTGTAGACTTCGGGTTGACCCTTTGTGGTTCTATTAATGAAATTTTCTGTTTGCCTATCAAAAAATAAACAAAAAAAATAAAAAAATCAGAGTCTAGTTGCAATGGGTGCTTCAAACATCTGCGAAAGAGGTTGTGGTTCATCATTGAATTGATTCAGAAAGTACTTCTGAAACTTTAGGAAAGGCAGGGAAGAAAAATAACAGAGTTTTGAAAATTCTATTTAGATTTTTCTCAAGGTGGGATGGAACCCACAGTAGCAACCTAACTGACCTAGAATCTTTGTTGTGGATAGCAAATACCATGATAAAGCTATACATGTCTTGGTACCCATGCTTCTAATTTTGTTTATTTATTTATTTTAAAATTTTAAAATTTAAACCTAATTAGGTTTTTCTCTAGAGGTGATCTCATGATCATTATAATGGATTCTTTGAGGGGATTTCAGCTTGCAAGTAGATCCTTCTTTGTAAAAATGACGAGGAGAGCATAGTCTATCTCCTGCTTCATTGCCCATCAGTTTAGGGCCTTTGGGTAGTCCTCATCTCCCTGCCAAGTGTGGTTTGGGCTTGTCCTCCCTTGGTAAAAGATTTGATGTTCGACTCAACTACCTTCCCTATTAGAAAGAAAGTAAGAAAATTGTGGAAGGCAACCCTTCCTAGTCTCTTATGGGCAATATAGTAGGAAAGAAGTAGGTGTAGTATTTGATAATGATAGTTTCTCTCTAATCAGGTTAAACATTCTTTTATAATTTCCCTCACTTCTTGGGCAAGGTTAATTTACGAGGATGAGTACTTTATTGTAAGCTTGTTAATGTGCATTCTCTAGTGCTCCTAGCTTTTTTGTTTGTGTTGATAGGGTTGTGCATGGTTTGTCGGTTGGTTTTGATAACAAGATCTAATGTCGGGTTTAATTTAAACTAGACTTAGAAACCGGCGGTTTGAATATAAAAATTTAATTGAGTTTTAATTTATTAAGACCGAAACCGATAATTTGAAATATAAAACTGATAAAGTAGGTTCAATTCGGTTTATATAAAACCGATAAAATCGATTCAATTCGGTTTATAGATGATAACCTAATGAAGTAATTTAAATGAGTTGGATTCAGTTCGTTTTAAAAACTAAATAAAAAATTAAGAGTACAATATATAAAGAAAATATAAAAATAAACTAATATATTTAATGTTATCCAAAAAAAAATCCATAATTTATAAAAAATTATAAAATATAATATAAAAAAGTAACGGAAATAATGAAAAAAACAAGCTAGAATTAAAATTTATCCTAATATTTAAAAAAAATCTAAAAATATATATTTCTTCTAAAAGATATTGTAAATTTATAAAGCTACCACATACCATTCCAAAATTACAACTAAATTATCAAAATAAATATTTAAAATATAATATTACAAAAAACACCATTCCAAATTTACAACCAAATTATCAAAATAAATATTAAAACAAATATTATATTGCAGAAAAACTTAGAAGCAACTTCCTAAAAATTAACTAGAAACAAAATATTATGAAAGACTTAAAACACTTCCTAAAAATCATGAAATCATTTTTCTATCATTATCCAAATCAATTTGATTTTCAAATAGTCAAATAAATTATTAAGAAATTATCAGAATTTCTGAAAATTGATTAAATTAAAATTTTATCCCGAGAGTTCCAAAATCCAATCCTAAAAATAGAATAAAAGTTTAAAAGATAATATTTATTCTCTATTCGGTTATTTTTAAATTGGCATTGTCTTGATTTTAAATTTTTATAACTGACTTTTAAAAAAATAATTTCAAATATTTCAAAATCAGTTCGGTTCAATTCAGTTTGGTCGGGTTTATCTGTTTAATCGGTTTTATGCACACCTATGTGATAGGCTGAGCAGCTTAGAAAGTCTCTATTATGAAATGTATTTTCCATTTAGTTGATGTAAGTGCTGTAAGAGTATGAAATGTATGTAGAAAAGTCTATCAGTTAGTGATAGCATTGTCATTTATAGTTTGTATCAAAGCTCTGCTGTTTATTTTTGTTTGGTCACTGCCTTGAAAACTCCATCTTCCCTGAACATCTTCTATCCAGATTCTGAAAGAAGTTTCAGGAGTTTCTTAGATCTGGAAGGGTATTCCTATTTACTGGAGTTTTCTCAAAAATAGTTCATCAATTCAATCAAAGGTATTTGAAATTATGAAAAAGATGAAGGTGAGAGTATATCAAAAAAAATTTGTGTTGTGTGTGTTGCGCGGAACGTCCTGCCTCAGGGCATCAGGCGCAATGCAAGCCTGTCAGGCGGCGGGAGGTCGTTTGCTACTCCAATGGATGAGCAATCGAAGAAAAAGGGGAAAAAGTTCGCGCGGTTGGAATTTAAATCCACTCTGCATGGGGTCTGGCCGATTTATAGATGTGATTTGTCCAAATCTACCAGCATCTTGGGAAGGAAATC
Source organism: Tetrastigma voinierianum (assembly GCA_016808115.1). Lineage (NCBI taxonomy): Eukaryota > Viridiplantae > Streptophyta > Magnoliopsida > Vitales > Vitaceae > Tetrastigma > Tetrastigma voinierianum. The sequence continues at coordinate 38,531 of JAEQBH010002202.1, read as the reverse complement.
TCATCTTTTTAGTGATAAATATGATTTTCCTTATCTAGAACTGATTTTCCCTTATCAAATATTCTTAGAAGTGGGATTGGAAAAGCGAAATTTAAAGGATAATATCCTTTGCGTATTTCGATCTTTATTTATTTATCAATAACGTCTTGTCGTGTGCGAAGGATGGCTGGTTGGGGACCCAAAACTGGAGTGAGCGACACGAAGTTGGCCTTTGGGGAGACACCACGGCACCCGCAGGATGAGCTTTCAGATTCTCCCGTCTAAGTAGTGCCCCCTTAAGAACCAAATATAAATACAGTGGCATACCCAAAAAATAAGTTGAGGGAAGGTAAAAACACTAGGTTGTGAAAGTATTAGGAAGAAAATACTTAAGAAAATAATTTTTCATATTTAATTGTCTAATAAAAAAATTTAAGTGTCAATGCGACATCACTCAATGGTTAAGGTTGAGAGGGGCATAGGGAAGAGCCAAACAAATATTTAGTTATAATTCCATGTGAATAAATATAAAAAAAAAAGTTATGTTTGGCTCTCAAAAAATATTAAGAAAAGAAAAAAATGAAATAATTTTCTTATATTTGATTGTCTTCTAAATTTTTCTAAAGAAGATCATATATAAATAAAATTTTAGATCTCTTGTGGATGTACTTGTGTGCTCTTCATCACTTTTGTGAATTCAAAAATTCGAGAGCACTTTCCTCCTTGGAGATGGCAATTAAGAAGTAATGTATGTGAAATGAATAATAAAAGTACTTGAGAAAAAGAATACCTCAAATCGCTCAATAGTAAAGTAGAAGGAATAAAGAGAACGCTAAAATCCCGTGACTGATGAAATTGACTCGGCAGATGTGTTTAGTTGTTCACATATTAAATATTATTCAGAAACGAAACAGTCTAACAGATAAAATGGAGTTTTGGACTAATATACATATTTAAAAAAAAAAGAAGTCGAAAATCAAAATAATGTCCAAACTAGTGCGTCCTAATCACGTCGGCATACATATTAGCAATGTTGTAGTCACTAACTGTAGCATTATAATTTTTTAAATTAACTGTGTCATTGAACTTTAAAAAAATTACAATGCCCGCAACTTATGTCGCGACATTATTTTTATTGTCGCGACCTTCCTTTTCAATCTTTAGTTTTCAAGGTCGGGCGTGACACTGCCCTCTTGATGTACAACTGTCGACCTTTGGAATGAATGTCGCAACACTAATACGCTTGTCGCGACACAATGTGTTGTTAGTTGGTCTTTAAGGGTGTCGTGATATTGTCGTGACATTCACCGCTGCAGAGACTCCTTTTGGATGAATGTCACGACAAGTTTGTAGTGTCCACGACATTCATCTTTGTGGTTGGTTTCCGCGTTTGTGTAGCGACATGGTTTCAATGTAGACATAAGTTCTGACTGCTTGTAATTTTTTAAGTCATTGACCTCGGCATTGAACTTTAAAAAAATTACAATGCCGTAGATATTGACTGCGGCATTATCGTTTTAAAAACTAGGGCTTCTTCTTCTTCTCTCCCCATTTGTTGTTTCTTTCTTTCTCTCTTCCTCCGCTCCTCTCCAGCGATTGGTTAATTTTGAGCTCCAATACACTGCATTCATCTTGCATAACAAGTAACCTACTTGAGTTCATTGGTTTTGAGCATTTTTTTTAATTCTTATGTGTGTTTCACCTTTTTCTTTATTTACAACTTTTTATATATAGTAAGTATAATAGATAGATATCCTAGAAACCATACAGAATCTAGGAAATTATAGTATATGATGGGGATAAAGAAATGGGCCCAATATCCTCATGACGAGGAATGGTGGGCTGGAGTGCCGCACCAGAGCCCCTCCATATCAATTGAAAGCGAGAGGCAGGCTCATTGGGCCGGCCACGAATCTGGATAAGTGGAAGGTCCATACCCGAGCCCGATCAACCCATATTCCAATACAAAAATAGAATATTCAGCAGCGATATATACTTACATCCAACCAAATCCCATTAAAAGGAAAGAAAGAATAATAGATCCTTGCCAGGTTGGACATCCCTCGATAAGGAAGGAAGATTATCCCAAATGGCCCAATTCATCTATCTTGTACCAAAATCCGATATGGTATAATAGAAGTATCGATCGATGGGAAGGACTCCCTGATACCCATCAGCTGGTTGAACATCTCACTATAATCTGAGGCCACCATCGGTGAAAGGTACTTTCTAATACTCATGCGCATTCTTACACACATTCTTAGACACATATTCATATGACCCCATTGCCTACAGCGGTCTCTTTCTTTTAGAAAAATTGACTTAGGCATCAGGCGTGAAATGAAGAAAAACCCCTTTTATTCTCGTTTTTGCGGAGGAGTGCGACCAGTTTGCGATCGGTATTGCGGCGGTCGCCATTGACGATTCAAAAGCACGCGATACGCCGACAATCAGGGTCGACCGACCCACACTCGCTCCGGCCGATTCCGGATTGAAAAGCATCATCGAGTTGGCGCCCGTGCGGCAAGAACGGCGGTTCTGGCCACAAATGCTAGCGATTTCGATTCGCGATGGTATCAACGAACACAGCGGGAAGCGGCGCCCGATCCACCAGGATGCGGATCCGCACGGCGATGGGAGCCTCACGGGGCGGTGAAACCGATGCGGGCGATACGAGCGAGTGGAAGCACTGCAGCCTTGTCCAGCGGCGCGATAGAAGAGTTAGAAGCGACGCCGAGACCGTCGCGGCATCCACGGGAGACACGGCCAGACCGGGAAGGTGCGCATGTTCCCGCTTCGAAGGGCGGCGCGTGAAGCTTCGAGGTGCGACGGCGATCGGTCGAGCCCGGAAGGCGTGGACCACGTTAACCGCGAGGAAGAAGAAAGCGAGCGATGCCCGGGAGATGCCGGGGAGCGAAGAACCACATCATCCCCACACAGGACGGAAGAGCGATCATGGGAGGCGGTTTGGGTCTTCAACGGGCTCGACGTGTGAAGAGGAGGTGGTTAAGGGGCGTGCCGGACACTATGGATACCTTAATTTCTGGCTGAATCACCCTTCCTGGGTCGAGGTGTTACGCTATTAGCTTCCTGACAAAATTCGAGAATGCCTGAGTGGAAACTTTCGATGGAGCCAAAGATCGGTCGACCATCTCAATACTTACAAAGAATCAAATGGAGTTATGGGTTATCAAGACCACATGCGGTCGCGAGGGCTTCGCGGCTTACACTAAAGGCCCGACCTTAGCACGGTTTAATAGAATCCCCCTTCATCAATCTCTTCATTCGAGAACGCTATCCATTGCATTCGTCTCCGGCTTCATGAACCGGGATGATCGAGCCCAGGATTACCATCTATTGACCGATAGCGGGTTTCGCGGGGAAAGCACAGTCATACGTCTGCAAGACCAGCCTTAGAGTCCTGGCGAATGAAGCGTGCGGGTGAAAAATTCGCCATCCACGGCATTCATTGCGGGGTTAGGAGTGCGGTCAAAGTCTAATGTTTTCCATCTCCGAGAAGAACCCCCAAGCAAGCATAAGCGGTACTCATAAGCGAGAAATATATATATAAACGGCGAGGAAGCCCTCATATCAGAGGAAACTGCTCCACGTAAGAAATCTGACAGAGACAAGCGGTGAAGCCCTAAAAGACAAGGCGACGGGAAAATCCCCAAGAAAGATAAAGCGATCCCACAAAGCGGGAATCTCGAAGTGCGTCACGGGCCTACAATCACGAAAAACGGCGGCGTTACTCGCCTGGCGGCTTCACTCCCTGCGGCCTACGGTGCCGAGGTCGCATGAAGTACCCAGCGGCGGTTCACGAGATAGCGACTTAGATATGGCGAATCGCGCAAGGGATGACACAAATATTGCGGTTCCATAGGGATACGGGCATCGCAGGACAATTTGTATACCTGGCCCGAAAGAGAAATAGAATACTGTCTCTGGCGGATACCTCCCAGGCGTTTCCTTATCTCGGGGACAAACCCGAATCAGCCCCGAGTCGGAGGCCCAAGTCGAGGCCCGGAGTCGGAGGCAGGGCCCAGGCTCAGCAATAGCCGCCTCGGCAGGCACGCGACTTCGGCACCGGCAGCCCCTTGGAGAAATCCACGTGATCTCTCGGGAGGATTCGCGGGAGGAGAATCTCGTTGACTCGGAAGGCACAGCCCAACATCGAGATCGGCGATGGAAATACAAGCGTGTCTAAAGCTGCGGCTGACCACTACCATGCGTTCTCGACTTCGAGACACGGAGGGATACCAACACCCCGTAGCGACCCATTGTTAGTTACGCGCGACCGTAACCAATACGGCGGTTCATCGGGTTTTGGTGATAGCGGGAGTTGGTGACATCATTTGCGTCGACCTTTACGACAAAAAATGGGCATTGGGAGAGAAAAGCTGAAACCACGTCAACACACATTTGCGGGCTTTCGGGAAAGGTATTACCGGTAAGGCTCGGTCGGCCCGGTGCTCACCGATGACCCCGCACGGCGACGACAAACAAGGTTCCTTGCTCGTGGCGCCCCGTCGACATAACATGTTGCTAAGTGAGACCCTCTCGATGCAATAAAAAGCCACCATCCCTCGTACGTGTCACATGATAATCAATTCCCGACCATACATGGAGTAGGGATGGTCCGAGGAGATCGGCGGGTGGCCGGGGAATGCTGACCTCCATGAAACAAAAGCGGGTTGACAAGCGTGAATGTAGGCGAGCTTGACATGGGCGCGAGGTGCTCACGGGCAGAGCCTCGGAGGAACTAGAGCCCGGTATCGTTTGGATGACGACCCGAACATCTCGCTACCTTGACCAGGCTAGCGAGAGACCTCAAAAAGCCTCCACCAGCTCGGTTTTAAAGACCCGAGTGAGACGTTTTCGCATGGAAGCCCAGGCCGAGACATGGGAGGAATGGGCCCTACGTGTCACTCATAGGTGAACACCAGCCCATTCGCTTCAAGCGATTGGCGAAAAGCGCGGAGCTTGTGTAGGAAAGTAACCATCCGAGGAGATCGGCAAAAGCTGCCTCAGCGGGCGACGAGGAAGTAGAATATCGAATGGTTGGCCCAACGTTGTACTCGTCAAAAAGCAAATGGCAGTGGCGACTACGTATGACTTCGCGACCGCGAAAGCGAAGCATGCGCCTGAAGGGCGACGCTGCGAGATCGACCTCATCGTGGAGCGCCACGGTGAGCCCGCGAACTTCTCGGATGCATTTCAGTTTCTTGATTGACGCGGACCCGGAGTATTGAAAAGACGCCGTTCGTCCGCGGCCTGGGGAACTATTGTTGCTCCGGTAATGCGTTTTAGACTGAGAAACGTGGGAAGCATTTTTGCCGAGAGGTTAATGTAGGATGTTCCCGAGAAGCGAATGGCGCAACTATGGAGGTATACGTAGGCGACATGCGGTAAAATCCCACCACGACCTGATCTCCACGCTGCTTCGTCTCTGCAGAGGCGTTCGGATCTGAGGTCTGACATGAAAGCTGAACCCGGCGAATGTGCCTTAGGCGTGTGGTAGGAAAATTCTAAGGTTCATAGTCAGCTCTGAGAGTGAAGCCAAATCAGGTCAAATAAAGGTGAGTCTTTCTGACATCTGTCACCATCGGAATAAAGAGTCCGGCGGCGCGGAAGGATCGCGGCTTGGCGGGTTGGTATCCGAGAGGCAGTGATAAATGTCGGCCTTTCTTCCAAGTTACGAAGAAAGCCTTTGATGGGACCGAGTGCGAAGAAGCATTCACGACATTGAAGACATGGGGTTCCACCTATTCTAGTAAGCCCTATCGAAGAGACTCCTCACTATCTTAGCCGTGCTCCGGACTTTTCAACTGATCTTTGTCCTCGTCGAGGAGAGATAAAGAGCGGATTCGGTATCAGTTTAATGCGTGAGCTTCTAAGAGGAATGGAGAGGTACCTAAGAATGGAAAATTAATTATGGCTCCTAGTGACCGCCCGACTGGAGAGCTCGCCCCAGTATTTCAAGCTCATACTATAAAAGTCAGACAGGTACCAATGAAGCAAGTATTACAACATAAAACCGTATACCTCCCAAGTAGATCATGAAGTGGGCCATGAGCCGAGCGAAAGTTCGAGACACATGCTAAAACCGCAATAAAAGGGTAGCCTGCCGACTCATACAGTTTGCATCACGAACTCTGCTAGGATGCCCAAGCCACGACCGGCCTCCACTGGAAACTCTCTCGTAGACGGAGCCCTCGAATGCGCAGGCGGAGTGAGCAGTCTTATCCTAACCTCCCCATAAGGAATAGACATTGAGTATGCACTCAGATTTGGATTCCATACATCTAACAACGAAGCCGAGTATGAGGCCATCATACAGCCTCAACCCGCCCATTCACAGAGTGGCTCACCAACAGAGAATCTCACGGGAAGGACTCCCAACCAGTGGTCGACAAATAAGACACCTCCATGAGGCCAAAAGTGAAAGGATGATCTTATACCCAAAAGGTCCACGATGATAAAGAAATTTCAGGTTGGTGACAGGCCAAAGACAACCCCAAAGGTAGAATTCCGAGCAGACGCCCTCGTGTTAGCCACACCTCACCTAAGACCCTACAGTCGACGCCCGTCACTCGCGGAACCCTCACGATCCTTATAGCATGGTGGTCGCCCTTGTGAGAGTCCGTGGCCGCTCGGATGGACCCCATTTGGAATTATATATCGTGACTTAAGCCTACCGCACGACCCAGCATAAATAAAAATAAGGGCGAGGTCACTGTGTTCACTAATCATAAAGGAAGCCCTCATGCGAGGATTTTTCACACCCTTCCTTAAATGTATCGCGGAGAGGACAATTGGCACGTGGCCGAGAGGGGTACACTCCAGGTATATGCGGGAATCATATCTGAGCCTGGCATTAGCAGTGAAAGTCTTACGCGTGGATACTACTAGCCAACCATACTCAAGGATGCAACCGACCTAGTCAAGAAATGTAGGATCTGCCAGGAGCACGCCAAGATCTCACGCCTCCCGTCAGAGCCCTTAACATTGATCACAAGTCCCCCGGCCTTTCAACAACGGGTTCGGGACATATCACTGGGACCCCACTACTGGTAAAGGTCGCTGCAAATTCATAATCGGCCGCAGCGATTACTTCATAAGCTGTAGTTTAGCCTTAGCCACAAAATATCGTGAGCAAAGATATGCAATTTCATGTGGCGAGCCATCATACGCAGGTTCGCATCTCAAGAGCCCCGTGACGTATAACGGAAAACAGCCTCGACAACGCTAAATTCAGAGATTTTGCGTCGAGCCTGAATTAAAATTATTACCTGGCCCCAAAGACACCTCGCGAATCAAATGGACAGTCATCACTATCGTAACCCTTAAAGTCGCCTCAAGACCAAGACGGAAGACCTTAAGGGAAATTGGGTAGAATACCTCCCGAGGTACTATGGGCCTACAGGACAACACGTAAGTCGCCAACTCTGTGAAACCCCGTCATTTCTAAATTTCGCACTAAGGCGTGAGTCTCGCGGAGGCCTAATAAGTCTCCTGGGTGATCGAGCCAAGATCGAGAGCATAACGATCGCAGGCCCTTCATTCAAACTTAGAACTCCTAGATGAAAAGCACGAGTGTGTTCAAAGCGCGCACTGAGGAGTATTAAAGGAAAACAAAGAAGGTACTATAAAAGTCAAGCCTAGGAGCTCACACGTCAATACTTAGTCTTAAAGAAGCCCCCACAAATGAGGAAGAATCCTGCAGGCTGGAAAACTAGGCCCCAATTGGGAAGGTCCTTACATCATATCCCTAGTCGGCCGACTAAAAATCATGAAACCCCAAATGCAAGAGGGAAAAATTTGCAAAGATACATGGAATGCGAATCTTAAGCCGTTTACCAACAAGTGTCGGTTTGTGAAGATAGCCTCATGCCAACGATAGACATAATGAGTATTTGCTGATTACGTTGTCGACACCCCCATACAAAGATATACGAAAAACCTAAAAGGCATAATAAGAAGATTCATGGGACATGAAAGAAAGTCTCATTACAATCTGACATAATCTGTTACAATCGCTGTATCATCTCCTACATCTTGAAAGCACACAATACAAGCAGTTCCCTTAATTAAAAAAAAAAAAAAAAAGTAGAGTAAGGAAGCAAAAAGACAAAATAGAGAAAGACACGAAGCGGAAAAGAAAGAAAGGAAAGAGATGAAAAAGAAGGAGAAGGAGAAGGGAGAAAAGAGAAGAGGAGAGGGAGAAAAGAGAAGAGGAGGAAGAAGAAGAATAAAAACAGAGAGAGCAGTGCAAGAGATGCACCGCCTCCGGCACATTCCTACCGGAAGCTGGGTGGAATAATGCGCACTCTATAAATGGGAGACTAGGAAACACAACTCCCACAGCAGAGATCCAGAAAAGCCTGATCTTGGTGCCAGGAACCCCAAGAAAGACTGAGCTGAACATCCATCCATGAACTTCATTCACCCACCATAAAAGGCAGAATCTTTCAAAGCGTAGGATGGCGGGCAAATGTAACCTACCATTTATAAGAAGGCCAAAGCAATCGAAAATTCGCGCAAACGTTCCAAATTCTCCATAAACCCGCATTAAAAGACGCCGCCTCTTCCCTAAGAATTGAGTGCTAATCCAAGAACACGAAGCGCTTCAAGACACCAGCTTCATCTACTTTCAGATGTGCCACGCCCTCGTGAGTCGTGGACTACCAAAGTTACATCGCTATTCCCATTAACGCCACCAAGGCCACGCCACAGGAGCCCGGGGCTAAGTTCACTTTGACGAGCTCATCTTACTCGCATGTGCCACGCCCTCGTGAGTCGACTAGCTCTCGTGCCATCGCTTATTCGTCAACGCCACCAAGTATTGCCGCCAGGAGCTTCCAATAGCTTGCTCACTTCGACGAGCTTCATCTACTCGCATTGCGCCACGCCTCTCGTGACGCACTACCAGCCATCGCCATCTCGGCCGCTAACGCCACCAAGGCCACGCCGCTTGGGAGCCCAGCTTGCTCACTTTCTGGACGAGCCTATATATTTCAGATGTGCCACGCCGCTCTCGTGAGTCGCACTGCGCTCTCGGGGCTACATCGCCATTCCGCCAACGCCACCAAGGCCACAAAGCGTCGAGCCCGCTTATTCACATCAACGGAAGCTCTTTCTCCCATCGCCACTCGACGAAGCTCTACTCAACTATTCACCCGACGAGCTCTTCCCATCAAGCCACTGACGAAGCTCTACTCAACCGTTCACTCTAACGTTTCTTCTCGCTCATGGACAGCTCCCGCCGCCATTCATCACCCGCAGCCTTCCCACCGCCACTGGACGAAGGCTCTACTCAACCTGCTTCCTCACTCCGATGCTTCCTTCCCCGCCACACGGACGAGCCCCTCGCCCATTCACATCGACGAGCCTCCCATCGCCTTGCTCGACGAGCCCCACTCAATCGCTCACCGACGAGCCTTCCCTCGCTCATTACGGACGAGCCCTCGCCACCCATTCACATTGACGAAGCTCTTCCCATCGGGCTCACTCGACGTAGCTCTATTAAACTATTCACCCGACAGCTCTTCTCATCACCACTGACGAGCCCAATCTAACCGCTCACTGACGAGCTCTTCCCTCGCCTCACGGACGAGCCCCCTCGCCACCATTCACATTGACAAGCCTCTTCCATCGCTTACTGACGAAGCTCTACTCAACCGCTCACTCGACGAGCTCTTCCCCTCGGGCTCATGGACGAAGCTCCCGCCACCATTCACATTGACGTGCTCTTCCCATCGCTTTACTGGACGCTCTACTCAACCGGTTTCACTCGGATTGAAGCGCTCTTCCTCCCGCCTCACACGGACGAGCCCCCAAACACCATTACTGACGAAGCCCCTTCCCACGCTCACTCGACGGCCGACTCAACTATTCACTCGACGAGCTCTCCCACTCAGCTCACTCGACGAGCCCCCACTAACCCGGCTCACCGACGAGCTCTTCCTCTCGCCACATGGGACGAGCCCTCGCCAAAGAATTCACATCGACGAGCTCTTCCCATCGCTCACTGGACGAGCCTCTACTAAACTATTCACCCTACCAGCTCTTCCCATCACCACTCGACGAGCTCTACTCAACTCGTTCACTCCGACGAGCTCTTCCCCTCGCCCCACATGGACGAGCTCCTGCCAAAAATTCACATTGACGAGCTCTTCCCACGCTTACTCGACGAGTGCCTACTCAACTCGTTCACTCGACGGAGCCTCCTCCCGCCCACATAGACGGCCCGCCGCCACCATTGACGAAGCCCTTCCCATCGCTCACTTGGACGAGCCTCACTCAACCATTCACTCCGACGAGCTCTTCCCATCGCCTCACTGACGAGCCTACTAAACCGCTCACTCCGACGAGCCTTCCCTCGCCCACGGATGAGCCCCGCGCCCATTCACATCGACGAGCTCTTCCCATCGCTACTTGATGAGCTCTACTCAACCGCTCACTCGACGAGCTCTTCCTCTCGGGCCCACATGGACGAGCCCACCAGCACCACATTGACAAGCTCTTCCATCACCACTTGAACGAGCGCTCTACTCAACCATTCACCTCGTATCGAGCTCTCCCATCATTTCCTCACTCGACGAGCCCACCAACTATTCACTCGACGAGCTCTTCCCATCGCTACTCTTGGACGAGCTCTACTAACCTGCTCACTCTACGAGCTCTTCCGCCCACATGGACGAGCTCCCGCCAAAGAATTCATCGACGAAGCTCTACCCACCTACTGCATTGATCGACTCAACCAAAAGGTGTCACAAGAACCTAGGAGATCAGTTCGACTCACACAAGTTAGCCGATGGAAGTCAGCAACTCGCATTGACGACCTCAGCCACAAACAGGACGTGCAGCCTAAGGAACCAGGTCAACTCATGCCAGATAGCCGACGAAGGCTAGAGGCTCAATTTGAAGAGCTCCACCATGACCGACCGTACAATCCCAGGAACCGGCCAAACTTTCAAGCAAAATAGCAAACGAGGCCTCAATGACTCAGTTTGACGAGCCTGATTGCTCAGACCCTCAATCCGAGCTATATAATTCAAGGAGAAAAGTAAAAATATCCCAATAAGAACGCAAATCTTTAAAAAATGAGTATTTATTAAAAGGAGGGCTACATAGGTCTCAGTCCCAGTTCGACAAAAGAAAAAACGGTAGATAAAATATATATATATATATATATATATATATATATATATATATATATATATATATATAGTGTTTCCACATCGTGCAAACAAAGGATAGCACAGTAGTCAGCGCCGCCAGAGGAACGACGACGAAGATGGGACCCGCCCCAATAGAGTACCAAGATCTTGAGAATAGTCTCGTAGAAAAAGATTCCTCCTGCCTCTTCGCCGCTGGGTTCGGTTGAAGTCCAGATCCGAGTACGCGCGGGAACGCCGCTGAAAAGCCGAGCCACCTAGAGGCCCACCGAGCACCGGCTCGTCCCCGCCTGTCTAATAACCTCATCTCTCCGAGAAACCAAACTAACCTACCGATGAAGATCTGCAACTGGGCTACACTTCTCATTCCAGCCCATTCCGGGCCAAGTTTGCGCTTCGGAGGACTCACGACGCAGCGCCTCTAGCAAAGATTCGACTTCGGGGCTTCGCGACGGCCGCTTCGAGTCAGGTTTTTATCGTCAGACACTCATTGGTCGCGCCGTAGCTCCACTTGAAGATCCCGCAGCCGCTCCCGGGGACGTGATGATTCTCCCTAACCATTTGAAGTTCACACTGCGCACTTCAACCCTCCTGTCCTATCTCAACCATTCACACGCCTGAGCGCATCTCGAACCCTCCCGAAGCCCGCCTTCACGTCACGCTACTTCCGGACCTCATCTTCTCTACTTTCGCCCGAAGAGCGAAATGACGTGGTATGTTTTAGATCGATTTAAGTCGCCTCCACTTCTTCATTCATATCCTCAACGCTTCCTACAAATGGCCAGACGCGAGCAACGTCTCGCCTTATAAACTGCACTCACGTGCTTATTTAGTTTGGCTTTTTCGGCCAGGCCCTTCAAATGAGTGGATATCAAACATGAAGTTAACGCTCAACACGGAATCAGCATGGGAGTAAGCACGATTGGAAACTTAACATGCAACCCCGGGGTGATAAAGCCGTGAGCCTGCCAACAGTAACGCTCGACTCCTGGGCCGAATCCCGAGGATGATGAGATCGCACTCGCCGCTATTCGGCATTAGGAGAGCAAAGAGTCCATGTTTTCGCCAACTTTGGTTTCGCTTCTTTCTTTCGCCTTCGCCACGCTGGGACTACCCGATCCACTGACCATGCCACGCTTTTAAATTAAGGAAAAATATGAAAAGAAAATGTGGGTTGATTTTCGAGTTTTGGAAAATCCGTCCCTCAAGGAGGAACAGCTGCTTTGGAGTCTGCTAATTACTTACTTACTACAGAAACCGCAAGAACAAAAAACACTCAACTGACCCAAGATTAAAAATATTCTGGCGAAAAACTACTCGTATCCGGGGATCGGGATACCTATCTAGAAGGTAATTCATATGAGGTAGGCACCTCTAAGCCCGGAACTCAGGTCTCTACTAGTGAATCAAAAGTGTAGGAGCATATGGGCTTCAAAAAACCCATATACAACTTAGATCGACCAACTCTAATCGGGCATCAAGCAGCTTTAAAACACTCAACCAAAAGCGAAATGGTGCGCACTCGTCCCCGGCCACGCCATTACATCAAAGGTTAGCCAACAACATAGCAAGATGTACGTAGACTCAAACAAAGCATCCATGTGGAAATTCATTACCTAACACTAAAGCATACCGGGTCCCCAAATAAGCAATGATAAGAGGTCACTAACGCCATATCGGCTTCAAAATTAAATATAAAAAGCAAAGCAAGCTGTGAGAAACCATACATTGCATCTCAGTCACTCATCGATGCTACAACACTGGCCCAAATATATAAACACGCCTATTTATCTCAAGAATCGGTCTCGATAAACACTAGATTATCGTGCTTAACTAATCACCTCGACTCAAGATATCCCGATTCTCAAGAATCCAAAATGGAACCACATTAATCGAAATAAACCCCATTTCAGACTCCTAAACATAGCCCTACTACTTTCTGATTTTAGGCGAATGGGCCGGACTCATAAAGGTCATGGCTTCAATTAAACTCGAAATCGAAGGACTTACGAACCCCAACAAATCGACCGATCTAGTTCCCCAACCGGTTCGCCGGTTGAGGAGGGCTCCAAAATTTTGTAAGAACCCTCAAAGATTCATGAAATCCAACAAGACAAAGGAGTTCAATTCGATCTCGAAAGTAACCAAGAACCAACACAAACAAATCAAACCACCCAAACTGTCGTTCTAGCAAACTGAACCAAATGAATCGGCTGGTTTGGTTTCCCAACCGGTCCAGATGGTTGAAAAAATATTTCAAAAATCTTCAGAACCTTCCTTACAAAGTCAGGAATCCAACAAGACAAACGGAGTTCAATTCTGACTCCGAATAACCAAGAACCAACACAAACAAATCAAACCACCCTAAACTGCCGCTCCAGCAACTGAAACCAAATGAACCGGCAGGTTTACTTCCAACCGGTCCAGATGGTTGAAAAATATTTCAAAAATCTTCAGAACCTTCCTTACAAAGTCAAGAACCCAACAAGACAAACGTGAGTTCAATTCACCGACAACCAAGAACCAACACAAACAAATCAAACCACCCAAACTCGCTCCAGCAAACTGAACCAAATGAGCCGGTTGGTTTGGTTTTCCAACCGGTCCAGATGGTTGACAAAATATTTCAAAATATCTTAACCTTCCTTTCCTTACAAAGTCAGGAATCCAATACACGTGGAGTTCAATTCGACCAATAAACAAGAACCAACACAAACAACCAAATCACCTAAACTGCAAAGTTCCAGCAAACTGAACCAAATGAACCGGCTGGTTTGGTTTCCCCAACCGGGTCCAGATGGTTGACAAAATATTTCAAAACTTCAGAACCTTTCTTAAAAAGTCAGGAATCCAACAAAGACAAACGGAGTCTCAATCTACCCGACAACCAAGAACCAACACAAACAAATCAAACCACCCAAACTGCCGTTCCAGCAAACTGAACCAAATGAACCGGTTGGTTCAGTTTTCCAACCGGTCTGGACGGTTGAGAAAATATTTGAAAAATTGTCATAATCTTCTTTAAGGAGTCAGGATTCCAAAACAACGGTGATTGATTCTCAGCCCGGATGTGAGTGGAGAACCAACCAAAACAAATCAAATTGCCGAAACTGCCGTGAATAGAAGTCGTTCGCTAAACTAAACCAAATGGACCGTTGGTTCAGTTTTCCAACCGCCTGACGGTTGAGAAAATATTTGAAAAATTGTTAGAATCTTCTTTAAGGAGTCAGGAATCCAAAAACAAACGTGATTACCCTCAGCTCGATGAGTGAGAACCAACCAAACAAATCAAATTGCCGGGTCCGCCAGAATAGCCGCTCCAGCAAACCAAACCAAATGGACCGGTTGGTTCAGTTTTCCAACCGGTCTGGACGGTTGAGAAAAATATTTGAAAATTGCTGTAATCTTCTTAAGGAGTCAGAACTAAAATGAACGGTGATTGATTCTCAGCTCGGATGAGTGAGAACCAACCAAACAAATCAAACTGGCCAAACTGCCGTTTCCAGCAGAAACCATTAACCCATCTCTATGAGCGTGGAAACCGTTCAAATGGCTGAGGTAAAATCTAAAATTTGGTCAGAATATCCTGTATAGAACAGAGGAGCCAGGTTCCATTTCTTACCTCTCTTCACATAAAACGCTGAATGCAAACCGCCAAAGCATCCCGGAAAATTTTAGCAAACGTGTGTCCCAGCCCTAAGTGTGTGCCCTCCAAAGGTCCTTCCAATCTGATCTCTATGTCCTTTTTGTGCAATTCCCACCTCCAGCCATCAAAGCTCTTCGTTTTTCTCCAAGCTTTGAAAGGCCCTAATCAATCTCTAAATAGCTTCCCATTCACTTCTCATTTCCCATGCAAGCCGAATCACTGCTTTAGCTTGCTTCACCACCAAGTATCCACATGTCTGCGGCGGGCTGTATGTAACCTAAGACAAGGCCCAAAATAGACCCACAATACTTCCCAAGGTCGAAGCTGAGTTTATG
The DNA here is from genome assembly GCA_016808115.1 of Tetrastigma voinierianum. Taxonomy (NCBI): domain Eukaryota; kingdom Viridiplantae; phylum Streptophyta; class Magnoliopsida; order Vitales; family Vitaceae; genus Tetrastigma; species Tetrastigma voinierianum. The sequence continues at coordinate 23,391 of JAEQBH010002202.1, read as the reverse complement.
GGCCCGAACCATTAGGATTTGGGCTCCAAAATCACAAAAACAAGTGGTCTACACAAGTCGTCCTAACTAACCTGCTGATCCGTATGCCAACCAGTCGAGCTTCATGGAGGAAAATTATGAAATTTGGATAGAATGTTCCTCGAAGAATAAGGACTAACAAAAAAACGGTGCACCATTCTAAGTTTGATGAGGAGAGGCGGATCAAACAAGGAGGAGTGCTTGCCAAATCACCCAAAAACCAAGAGCCGATACATACTACATCGACGAACTGGGGTTAAACCGATCGGGTCAAACTGCTGACCAAAATTATGAATTTTTAACATAAACCTCCTTGGCGAATACAAACCCAACAAAACAAACAATGAACACTCTCAGCTCTGACAAAGGAGATATAACTTAAACAAGCCTAAGTGCTCCAAATATGACATACCCATAAACTCCGAACAGCTAAACCCCTAGCGACTTGTTTCCCTATGGCACGAGGCCAATAACCGACACTCCGATGACACTGAAGGAAATACATATTCACTAATGGACTATACAAGCCCACCCGAGGCTCTGAGAAAGACCAGCCTGCAAGGGCCTAAATGGTGTTATATGAGAACAATGGGTGTATGACACCCATAGGATAAAATGCAAGTGCTTAAGGACAAAACGAGGTCTACAAATATGCCCCTCTTCAGTAGAATGAATGAACGAGTGAATCGTGGGTGCTAAGTACAAGTGATGCAAGAGTGAAATGAACTCTAGTGAAGAACCCAGATGACCAACAATTTTGTCCCCTTACCTAGTATTGAAGGATAACGGAACAGAGTCGCTCCGATTGAAGGACTTAAAGAAAACAAGTCACGATGCCTGGGAAGATGAGTGATCTGGACATAATGCCGGAAAAGATAATGACATCCGGAGGCTATGTCGAGAAGGAGGATGCCTAGCAAACCTCGAGAAAGGTCCCGCAAGCACCGAAAAATGTCGATCCAGCAGCACCGAAAAAAGGTGGAATCCCAAATGCAGCGCCGAAAAGGTGGAATCTTAGGCGAGTACCGTAAATGTGGATCCAAGAGTACCAGAAGGTAACATCCGGGTGAGTACCTAAAGGTAGGGATCCCGCGAGTTCCCCGGAAGTGGATTCAAGCAGTACCGTAAAATGTGGATCCGGCGAGTACCGTAAATGTGGATCCGCAAGTACCAGAAATGTGGGATCCGGGCGAGTACCGGGAAGGTAACATCCTGGTGAGTACCGGAAAAGGTAGGATCCAGGCGAGTACTGGAAATGTGGGATTTGGGCGAGTTCCGGGAAGGTGGGATCTGGGCGAGTACTAGAAAATGGTAGGATCCGAGAGTTCCGGGAAGGTGGGATCTGGGCGAGTACCAGAAAATGGTAGGATCCGGGCGAGTACCGAGAAGGTAACATCCGGGTGAGTACCGGAAAAGGTAGGATCCGAGCCAGCATCGAAATGGGATCCGGGCGAAAATTAAAATGTGCAGATCCGGCGAGTACCGAGAAGGTAACATCCGTGAGTACCTAAAAGGCAGGATCCAGCGAAAATCGGGAAATGTGGATATGGGCAAGTACTAAAAAGGTAGGATCCGTGTGACCGAAATGTGGATCCGGGCGAAAATCGGAATGTGGATCCGGCGAATACCGTAAATGTGGGATCCGTGCAAGTACCGGAAATGTGGATCCGGAAATAGGCAACGTAAAAATGGTAGATCCTGGCGAGTTCGAAGGTGGCATCCGGGCGAGTACCGTAAATGTGGGATCCGCGAGTACTGTAAATGTGGTCCGGCGAGTACTTAAATGGGACTGGCGAGTACCAGAAGGTAGATCCGTGCAAGTACGGAAATGTGGATCCGGGCGAAAATTTAAATGTGGATCCGGGCGAAAATCGTAGCCGCGATCTCGCGAGTACCGGAAGGTAACATCCCTATGGAGTACCGAAAAAGGCAACATCCAGCGAAGTACCGGAAATGTGGATCCGGGCGAGTTCTCGTAGCGGGACCGGGGCGAAAATAAAAATGGTAGGATCCTCATGAAGTTCCGGAAGGTGGATTCAAGAGTACTTAAAATGGTAGGATCCGCGAAGTTCGAAGGTGGATATGGGCGAGTACCGTAAAATGGATCCGGGCCAGTACCGTAAATGGGATCCGCAAGTACTTAAAATGTGGATCCGGGCGAGTACCGTAATGTGGATCCGGGGCGAGTACCGTAGCGTAGGATCCGCAAGTACCGAAATGTGGACCGGGCGAGTACCAGAATGGATCCGCGAGTACCGGGAAGGTAACATCCGGGTGAGTACCGGAAAAGGTAGGATCCGTGCGAGTACCGGAAATGTGGGATTCGGGCGAGTACCGAAATGGATCCGGGCGACACCGTAGCCGGGATCCAGTAAGTATCGGAAATGCGGAACCCGTGCAAGTACGGAAATGTGGGATTCAAGCAGTACTGAAAATGGTAGGATCCGAGCTAGTTCCGGGAAGGTGGGGTCTGGGCGAGTACCAGAAATGTGGGATCCGGGCGAGTACCGGTAATGTAGAAATCCGGGCGAGTACCGGAAAGGTAGAAATCCGGGCGAGATGCTAGAGAACCCGAAACAAGCTAAACGAAGTAAACAAACTGGGGAATGGTGTAGCCCTAGTATGACATCCGTGGTCTACCAACAAATGACTCAATAAGCCGTAAAATCAAACACAATCATGACAAAAGAAGGGGGGATGCCCCAATATGACAATAGAAAATGCCACAAATGATAAGCGAGAAACCAAGAACTTCATAACAAGATGGAAATAAAGGGGTATGCCCCTGTAGGACAATCGCACAAATGTGACCAAGGGTGAAAGAAAAGGGTTATGCCCCCAGTCTAGGGTATCAATGCCATGTCAAAATCCCATAACTACACATGCGGTCGTGCCAGAGCCGGCAAAATATCACAATCATTCATTCATGAAAATCATCCATTTCACTCCATAAACCGATATGGTATGCCCCAAAGGTGCAACATCCGATATGCGCGCCTTGATGAAAAAAAAAAAAAAAAAACTCTAAAATAAATTTCTAAAGACCCAAATCATCTGAGCAAGAGAACAAGACAACATAGGGGTGTGTGCCGCACCCCTATCGAAAGGACAAAATATCCATGAATCGACCTGTGCCCTACACTCACAGATGAAGAAACTCGGGCCGCATGTGAGCATACTCAAACTTTGATGCCAAAACATTCTAGGCAAATGGTCGCCAAGGTACATGCGCACGAGCCAATGCCAACATGAAAGGATAGGGTATCCCAGCAGGAGCGTGTCAAAGCATAAAGCTAACGGGCTAACCCATGGTCCCACTCTCCTCAGACGCTCAGACTGAATACGGACTCGATGCAAGCAAACTGAATGGAGAAGCAACATGTGACCTCGATAATTCCCTAAGAACGTAGACCTCGTCGGACATCCCGCACTCAATCGCGAGACGTAACCTGGCTCCATAAATGCTTCAAAGCAAACACGAGATCTCATGGTCTCGTATGCCCACGACTGACCGTAATGTAGGCCGTGGGTGAAAGGTGAATGACATGATGGGAAACAAAGGCCCAATACTCCAATAAATATCGCTATAAACCTCGCCAATGTCAAATATTAAAGGATCATGTGAGCAAGGTGACTCAACCAACATCCGAATGAACAATGTGAAATGACAAGTGAAGTGCACCAAAGGACACCGTCGCGAAGAAGTGAGACGGCGATCAATAAGAAAGAGAAGAAGGATCGGAAGTGATAAGAAAATGATGAATGGATAAAGCAAGTAAAAGGAAGAAACAATGATACAATGTGGCAATGTATGACAATGACGAACAACTCGCCCCAAGAACGCTAAGTCAAAGCAAGTCACTATAAGACGTGGGATGGATGCAGTAATGATCCAGACCTAAGGCGGCAACCCAAACCTCATACCCAATGTGTTACTCCAAATCCACATGGAGAAAGATCGCACAATGCTTTCACTCAACCCTCGCAGGAATAATCTCAAACCTAAATGAGTAAATCGAATATCAAACAACGCTTTTTTTTTTTTTTTTTTTTGTTTTTTTTTTTTTTTTTTTTTTTTTTTTTTTTTGTTTTTTTTTTCGCTTTTTTTTTTGTTTTTTTTTGTTTTTTGAGTCGAACCTTCAAAGTAGGTCGAATGTCATACTAACACAATCCAACCGAAAGAACCTCAAACCTCTAAGCCCAAATGGTCCCCTTAACCTAAGAATCCCGGATCAAACCTACAGCTAATGAAGGGTGTGACAAACCTGACTAGTAGCTCTGGGATGAGAGCATGTCATCATCATACAAAAGGAGATAAAAGTGAAACAAATAGAGATGATAGAAACTAGACTCAAAGATAGATGGTATGAAGATGCAAAATGGAGAAGAAAAGAAACAAGCAATGATGCGAAAGAACAAACAAAGAATGTCACAATGTCTATAATGCTCACATATCCAAATAATAAATGAAAAGCGACAAGCTGTAAATTTCAACCCAGTCAAAAGTATGTGCAAGACTGAATGAAAGAATAGGCCATAAATAAACCGCGTGAGGCCCAAAGGCCAGCAATGATATATCAATGTATGGGGTTAATGTGTGAATATGGCTACTCAAAGTGATGGCCACCATCCTAACCATGATCTCAAGCGTGAAACCTCTTCACCCGATCCACATCGACCGGCTCGTGAACCCGATTCGTCTAAGTCTATCAACCAGGTCGCTTCCTCTTGAGTCGACTTCTGATACATAAGGCCCGCCTCCACCCGGTCTAAACTTTCCCTAGGGGTCGTTGGATCAACCCTGAGGACCTTCAAGACTAGGTCGCTCTTCTCCGAAACTTCCGGGCTCGACCTTTTCTAAAATGCACGAGTCATTTTCCTCTGATAGGCCTGAACATGATCTGCTGCCCTCAATCTCCTCTCATCCAAAAGGCTGAGTCTACATACAAACAGATTGGTTGAGGAGCCTTTCCATCCCATCCCATCATGAATATCTCATCTCCCAAAAACTCAATCGAATGGCGGCTCCCCCAGGTGAGCCTCTAGTGTCATGCTTTTCAGGCGCCCTAAATCAACCAAACTGATCATCAAGTCCTCGAATAGCATGCCTCAAAGCAAAGACAATTTCAGACATGACCAAATTTTGATGATAAGCACAAGAAGATCTATCCCGAATCCAAAGTGGGTAGTCAGAGTGGTGGTCCTGGTGGTGGAATAATCAAACCCCTTCAACCAATCTTGAAATGCCTCGCCGCGGCATCCCCGAGTTGCGTAAATTGCCTAACCGGCCCCTGCGGAGGTGGTGCCTATACCATCGATGGTATTGTACTAAGGGCTTCAGGCGCCTGCAGCATATATTGGCCGTGGTGTTCGATGTAGGAAAGTAGCCCAACCTACCAGCGAGAACTGGTATGTACCGACTCGCCCTATCACCTGCAAGGAGCGGTTCAAAATCACCAAATGGAGGGTGACGGGGGATCTCATTCCGTCATGCCAATGGCACCAACATCCGATGGTCCTCGGGGTCCCGACCGGCTTCTTCCTCGAGTCTCGAAGGAGAAGAGTCCGCCCATAATCCCCAGATATGCCCTTCAATGCCATAGAGGGCCTGAACCAATGATCCAAAGTTTGTCTGTGGGAAGCCCATGAGATGCCTAGAAAAGCGAGACAAGATCATGCATAATCTACGCCGGGAGCATGATCGCGCCCGAGGGTCTATATCTATAATACGTGCTATCTTCTCCCTCCATCGAGATGAATGAAGTGACCGACTATCCGCTTCGCCCGAGGGCCTCTAACTCTCCTCGGATACGCCTACTACGCATTAAAAGAATATCATTGATAAACTCTGTCCCAAATCAGCCCATGTCTTACGCCGAAGGGTCCAACCAACGCCAGCGCCACCACTCAAATGATGAGGAAAAAAGCATGATCATCTATGTCTCATCCAATCTATGCCTGCGCATAACAGCGGTGTATAATTGTAAGTGAATACGGGGGCACCCTATCCCTAAGATAATTCTCCTCAATGTCCAAGATGCGGAACTCCAATCGGCAAGGTCGAGAATCGGGAAGGTCATCATATTCGTCCCAACCTATAACCCATCGTAACATGCAGATTCCGATCCTCCGCTCAATCCTATCGATACAGCCCGAAAGTGTCATCAATAATCAAAGTGGGGTCACGATACGGCATGGTCCTACCACCATGTAGAACAAAGTCTTAATTACGGTCGATCAACCAAAGGGTGGTGGTAGAGGTGGAACCGTATAGTCCCGCGTAACGGTCCAGATAATGGCGGGGTGGCGGAGGGAACTGTAGTCTCGTCGCACACCGGGTCCGTATGATGGTGGTGGTGGTGGAGGCGGGTAGAGTCAGCGCGGGGTGCTCCCCGAATTGGCAAATGGTCAGCCCGATGCCCATCAATCCTATGTCCCAGCCCCAACATAAAGATCCCGCAGAGATGCAATGGAGCCGGTGAATCTCGCCTAGCCGGGCCGACGCGAGCGTACGAGTCCATATCTCTATGATTCGGCGTCTCGCTCTAACCGACCGTGGACCGAATCTCTACGTCTACCTCCGATCCGAATCCAAGCTCGGGAACCCAGGTCGCTCCTAATCAATAATCCTGGAAGAAGTAAAGAGGGCATGTCAGTCCCCGTGACTATCAATCCGGAAATCAATCCAATATGCAATCCCACAATGAAATCCTCTAAGGGAATGAACGGACATGTGACATCAACAGCTAATCTGATATGAGGCCCCACATGCAGGAGCGAGATTCTGACATGGTAATACCTTAGGGGTAAGGCGGCTCAAAAGCTAACAAAGGGAAAAGGCAAGTCCTAAAAGGCTAGATGACCGTACCCACAAGGATACGAACCGGAGATCCTAATCGTACTTCGAATCAATCAACAATCACAATGACACACCGCCACGCATGTATCCATGAAATCTAGCCTGTATTATAGATAGGTCTTCATTGCTCTGACATCCGTCGCTCCATAGTGCTCTCACTCAGACATAGCCCTGGCAAGTTAGACCTTATTCCAAACCCCTAGCTCGGGTCGGCGTAGACAACTGGGAATGACTCCCAAACAACATAAGCAATCAATGAGAAATAACTCCACTTCTCAAGACTAGTGATCTGTGGCTAAGGGGATACACATGTGCCCCACAAACACAAACAAATCAAACAATCATGCAAGAGTGAGGGTAGTCATGTAGCAATCAGTCATGCAGCAAAGAGCAAGCCTATCACATAGTATACACACAAACTAACCATCTATGCCAATCAGAAACATATAGCTACCAAATCAACCATGAGCAAGCACGCTAGAATCCAACATGTGAACACACAAGCATAAACAAACCATAAGTGTATGCCAAATACCAACCGAGTAAGTGATCATCAATCATTTGTGTAGCCTAAGAGTCTATTGGTCAATGAACCATGTGCTCCAATATACACAACTCAAGTTCAAGCTTGATCCTCTTATGAAACCAGAGATTCTGGGTTCGATCCCCAGTGGAGTCGCCAATTTGTGGACCCCACCCGATCCACTCCGCCCGCACGACCAGCTTTTAAAATGGAAGGCAAGAAAAGAAAATGTGGGTTGATTTTTCTCGAAGTTTGGAAAATCCGTCCCCAAGGAGGAACGGTTTCAGTGGAGTCGCCACTTACTTTATTTTTATTTTTAAGTGGGAAACCAAGAACAAAAACCCCAATGACTCCAAAGATGGAAAGCGGTCCGCGAAAAACTAGATTTCGGGTCCCGGATCGATTACCTATCTGGGAAGGTACCTCATATGAGGTAGCACCCTCTAAGCCCTAACTTGCCCCATTAGTTGAATCGGGGTATGTAGGAGCATACGGGTCAAAAATCGATAGTCTCATAGGCTAAATATACAACTTAGGATCAGACTAACCTAATGGTATCAAGCATGCTTTAAAAACACTCAACCAAAAGCTAAATGGTGCGCACTCTCCGTCCCCGCCACGCGCTACATCAAAGGTTAGCCAACAAACATAGCAAGCATGTACGGCATCAAACACAAAGCATCCATATGAAATTCATTACCTAACACTAAAGCACATAAATTGCGGGTCCCTAGCCAAGCGCCGTATAAGAGGTCAACGCTTCGGCATACCGGTTTCAAAATTAAATATAAAAAGCAAAGCAAGCTAGAGAAAATCCATACATTGCATCTCAGTCACTCATTGATGCTACAACACCTGTCCAGCTATACAAACACGTCTATTCATCTCAAAGAATCGGTCTCGACAAAACACTAGATTATTGGTGCTTAACTAATCACCCTTGGACCCGCATAGACCCCGATTCTCAAGAATCCAAAATGGAACCACATTAACCTGAAATAAACCCCATTTCAGACTCCAACATAGCCCTACATTGATTTGTGTGGCTAATGGCCGGACTCATAGTCATGGGCTTCAATTAAACTCGAAATCAAGGACCTACGAAACCCCAACAAACTCGAATGACGAAGTTCCCCAACCGTTCAGCCGGTTGAGGAGGGCTCCAAAATTTGTAAGAACTTCCTCAAAGATTCATGAATCCAACAAGACAAAAGGAGTTCAATCTCACCCGAGCAACCAAGAACCAACACAACAACCAAATCCACCTAAAATCGGGCTGCTCCAGCGAACTGAACCAATTAACCGGCTGGTTTGGTTTCCCAACCAGTCCAGATGCTGGAAAAAATATTTCAAAATCTTCAGAACCTTCCTTACAAAGTCAGGAACTAACAAGACAAACGGAGTTCAATTCGACTCAATAACCAAGAACCAACACAAACAAATCAAACCACCCCAAACTGCCGCTCCAGCAAACTTAACCAATGAACCGAAGGTTTGGTTTCCCAACCGGTCCAGATGGCTGAAAAATATCAAAATCTTCAGAACCTTCCTTACAAAGTCAGGAACCCAACAGCGACAAACGGAGTCTCAATTCCGACCCGAATAACCAAGAACCAATTACAAACAAATCAAAACCACTCCAAACTGGCTTGCTCCAGCAAACTGAACCAAATGGAGCTGTTGGTTTGGTTTCAACCGGTCCAGATGGTTGAAAAATATTTCAAAAATCTTTCAGAACCTTCCTACAAAGTCAGAATCCAAGACAAACGGAGTTCAATTCAATTCGAATAACCAAGAACCAACACAAACAAATCAAATCACCCAAACTGCCGTTCCAGCAAACTGAACCAAATGAACCGGCTGGTTTGGTTTCCCAACCAGTCCAGATGGTTGACAAAATATTTCAAAAAACTTCAGAACCTTACTTACAAAGTCAGGAATCCAACAAGACAAACGGAGTTCAATTCGACCAATAACCAAGAACCAACACAAAACAACCAACCAATTCAAATTGCCGCTCCAGCAACTGAACCAACAACTGTTGGTTCAGTTTTCCAACCGGTCTGGACGGTTGAGAAAATATTTGAAAAAATTGTCAGAATATTCTTTAAGGAGTCAGGAACTAAAACAACGGGTGATTGATTCTCAGCTCGATGAGGAGAACCAACCAAAACAAATCAAACTGCCGAACCGTCAGAATAGCCGCTCCAGCAAACCAAACCAAATGGACTGCTGGGATTCAGTTTTCCAACCGCCTGGACGGTTGAGAAAATATTTGAAAATTGTCAGAATCTTCTTTTATGTCAGGAATCCAAAACAACGGTGATTGATTCTCAGCTCGGATGTGAGTGAGAACCAACCAAAACAAATCATACTGTCGAACCGTCAGAATAGCTGCCCAGCAAACCAAACCAAACGGACCGTTGGTTTAGTTTCCAACCGGGCCTGGACGGTTGATAAAATATTTGGAAAATTGTCAGAATCTTCTTTAAGGAGTCAGGAACTAAAAATGAACGGGTGATTGATTCTCAGCCCGGATGAGTGAGAACCAACCAAAACAAATCAAACCGCCGAAACTCGCCATTCCAGCAGAGTCCGTTGAACCTGGGCCTACGTATGAGCGTGAAAACCTGGGCTTCAAATGGTTGAGGTAAAACCTAAAATTTGGTCAGAATATCCTGTATAGAATAGGAGTGAGCCAGGTTCCATTTCTTACCTCTCTTCACATAAAACGCTGAACAGAAACCAAGCACATCCCTAAAAATCCAAGAACGGTGTCCGAAAGCTCCGAAGTGTGCCCCTCCAAAGGTCCCTTCCAATATGATCTCTATGTCCTTTTATGCTAATTCCCACCTCCAGCCATCAAAGCCTCTTCGTTTTTCTCTCCTTCAAGCTTTGGAAAGGGCCCTAATCAATCTCGGAAATAGCTTCCCCATTCACTCCCCTCCTCATTTCATGCAAGCCTAATCACTAGTTTTTAGTCATTTCACCACCATATCCACACGGGTTCATGGTGGGCCATGTAACCTAAGACAAGGCCCAAAATAGACCCACAATACTTCCTGCTGTCGAGCTGGAGCTGCGGCCCGAACCATTAGGATTTGGGCTCCAAAATCACAAAAACAAGGCTCCACAATAAGCCGGTCCCAACTAACCGTTGAATCTGCATGCCAACCAATGAAAGCCTATTGAGGAAAATTATGAAATTGATAGAATGTTCTCGAAGAATAAGGAGACCAACAAAAAATAATCCATTCTAAGTTTGATGAGGAGATATGATCAAAACAAGGAGGAGGCTTGCCAAAATCACCCAAAAACCGCGTCAGATATTACCACATCGACGAATCCTACCAACCGACAATAACTGGCTGACCAAAATTATGAATTTTAACATAAACCTCCTCGCGAATATGAATCCAACAAAACAAACAAAGGAACAATTTCGAGCTCGGACAAGGGAGATACAATCAAAACAAGCTCAAGTGCTCCAAATATGACATACCCATAAACCCGACGAGCTTAAACCTCGGGGCGCCCACTTGTTTCCTGCGGCACATGCCAATAATCGACACTGGATGACACTCAAGTGAAATACATATCTACCATGGACTATATATAAGCCCACTCCCGAGGCTCGAGAAAGACCAGGCCTAAAAGGAGCCTAAATGGTGTTATATGAGAACAATGGGTGAGTATGACACCCATAGGATAAATGCAAAGTGCTTAGGGACAAAATTCGAGGGGTCTGGCAACCGCCCTTCTCGAGGAGGTGATTCTGCATTCTCCGGTTATGACCTGGGGACTATAGCATAACCGCCTAACGGCCGCCGACTCCGCCACACCCAAGAGACTTTTGCCTCACGACAAAGCCAGGCAAAGGAGGGGGCCTGAAACCACCTGAGCCTGCACAGTGCGACGGCCCGGGCCTCCTAGCTTCCGGGCAGAGAAGTCGGAGACGCCCCCAACTTCTTAACCTTGGCCTAACCGCCTGGCCCTTCTCAAGGAGCTTGATTTTTCCTTTTCGCATCCGGCTTCCGAGACATCTTCCTAAATGAGCCAAAATCTCTCCCCCCGTAGGAGGGCGTGCTAGTGAAGCCCAATGGGAGGAGACTCCAAGGTGGAAGGAGTGGCGGGCCTCGGCTGCAGGAACGGCGCACTCAAATTGGGATGGGCTGTGAATGTCCGACTTTATCAACTCGTAGCGACAAGCAGACATTCCGCCAACGCCAGAGCTATGACATTATCTTCGGCGCTAAGGTCAAGACGAGCACTGGGAAACATGAGATAAGAGTAAATCAAACATTCAATCACCTTTTAGACAAGTCACGCCAAAATGAAGGCAAATACTCAATAAGATTTATCAGGGCGCTCTGCCGTTGAACACCCAGAGTGTCGTCCCTGTTCGAAGGATTGTATTCCCATTGAAACCGACAAAGAAATGAAGGTCCCTTCCATGACCTATGCTAAGAAGGAAGATCGAGATCACTGCAGGAGCTCCTAACTGCCCGAGAAATAAAGGAAGCCCTCGGTGGTCTCCTTTGGGCTAAAAAGATGAATGAGCAAAGCCACGCTAGGAATGCCGAGCCCTCTATCCCTAAAAAAAGCCAATAGACCTACCAAAATACCCCAACCGTTGGGAGCGAGTTGGGAAGGACAGATGTTGAAATGTTGCAGAACCCCTTTCATGAAGGGTTGCAGTGGAAAACGAAGACCATTGTCAAAGGCGACTTCAAAAAAACAAACCATCCCAAGCACGGAGGCGGCATAAAAAGTCAAAACATCAGGGGTCCATATGCGGACACCAGGAGGAGGTCGATAACGTCCGAAGAAAGGTAACCCTATTAATGGCTGATCGACCTTACTAGGGTCCCACAATCACAAAGATAGTCGAGCGGCATTTAAGGTAATCCGACCCCCAGATACTCGACGTATTTATTTTTCCTTTATCCTTATCCAAAGGAAGAGGAGGCGCCCCAGGAGTGTTTCGAGGTTCGACCGCGGCCAAACGGCAGGGAGCATCCCTAACCCGTCCAGAACCGGCAACAGTTGAAGAGTCATCGCCAATACGCAAAGAAGAAGAATGACTCGGACCCATGATGAAAGCGAACAGAAAACGAATCCGTATAACTCGAACTCCTACGCCTCGTCGTACCAATCGAAAAGAACACAAAGAGATAGAGACGCAGTGGACCCAGGAATAAGACGGAAGAAGTCAACCCAGGAAAAACGCCAGAACAAGACCCTACACAAAAGGGGCAGACGAAGAGCCAGGAGAAAGCGAAATACAAGATCACTAAAAATAAAAAGGAGGATGCAGGACCAGAGGAACTCAAGACAGAGGAGGTCGGCGAAAGAAACTAAGGGGAACTGAGGGGAATATGAAAAACAAGCGCGAAACCCAAAGAGTCAGCCATTATCACAAGAACGGTGACTACGATCAGCCTTAATTAGCCCGTCTGCCGACACGTGGAAAATAAAGAACCGCTGGTGAGAAGAATTACAGCCCTTGCCCACGCAATCCGTACACAAGGGTTGGGGGGCAACTGATGGGGATAAAGAAATAGGCCCAATATCCCACTCGCCAAGCCCAAGGAATGCGGGTTCGTGCAAACACCCAGCCCTCCATATCGCCCCAAAGCAAAGGCCCTAGCCGCTAGGCCCGGCTATCAACTCGGATAAATTGGAAGGTCCATACCCGGCTAATAAACCCATATTTTTCCAATACAGAGGCTAGGAATATCTTTAAACGATATATTACCCATCCAACCAAATCCCATTAAAAAGGAAAGAAAGAATAATAGATCACCGCCAGTTGGACATCCCCCAATAAGGAAGGAAGATTATCCCAAATAAACTGTTCTTTCTATATCTTGTACCAAATCCGATATGGACTATAATAAGAAGTATCCCATCCAATGGGAAGGACTCCTAATTACCATCCAATTGGTTGAACATCTACTATAAATACGAGGCCACCCCATCGGTGGAAGGTACGCCAATACTCATACGCATTCTCATTATCATCACACATTCTAGACACATACTCATATGCAACACATCTCACCTCTAAGAAGTCTCTCTTTTCTCCAGAAAGAAAAACCGACTTAGGCATCGTATTAATTATCGGTAATAGCCGCCGAATCCCTCTTCTTTGTTTTTGCAGAGGGCATCAGAAATGCCCAGATCACAGTGCAGCGATCCTTCCTCAGCCCAGACGATCCAAAAGCCTGCATCCCAGCCCGCCAGCAATCCGGGTCCAACCCAGCGACCCCTACTCGCTCCAAATTCCCGGGCCCGATTGAAAAGCATCATCGCGATATAATTACAATGTTACTAAGGTACCGATTGAATGATGGGATAGGGGATGGTTTATGTTTACGCATGTCGACTAGCATATTCATGTTTTAATATCGTCATCTATTTCTATTACTATATATATAAAATAGTGAGTGGTCGTAAAGACAAAATTTTCTTTGAACTTTTTACCCTATTATGCCCAAATTTCTTATCCATTTATTTACAGTATTGCCACATCATCAAAACGCTTGGTGAATCATCTTTAGAAATAATTGTTTGAGAAGAAGACTCGTTAACAGGTATCATACAGGGAGAGTCAAAGATATAAGAAGAAGCTGTCTGACTGTTTAGCTTATGTGATCGTTCCTCTTTTCCAAGCCAACAATAGGTTAGATTGAATCTTCTGTTCTATCTTCTTTCTGCTAGCAAAATAATTTGTTCGTTGTGTATTTTTTGTTGTATCTTTCTCTGTTATGAAGACGGAAGCTTTGAATCTTGACAATATCAATTCAAGAATACAAATATAAAATATCAACATATAAGGCATGAAGGTTTTAATGTGGTCTGCCTATTAAAGTAATAATACGGTGATTGAAATCACAAAACAAACCCTAGAATGCCCACAATATAAAAATACTTATAAAACTTTTCAATCTCATAAACTCTTACATCTTTACACCCATCAAATAGTCTTACAATCTCTTCTTTCTCATAACCTTTTCCTGTCATGGCCTATGACATTTATACAACATCAAAGAAAATAGGAAGATTACTTATAGCGGTAAGAAATCACACAAAAAATTCAAAAGAGAGAGCCCCATGAACACCCACAAATCCAAATGAAATAGACATACCGAAAAGGAAAAACGAAGAACCCACTTTCGAAGATAAACACAAACAAGAATTCACAAACTCGGAACACTCCATTAAAGGGAACATACGTGATTCGTTCCAAAATTTTCTGCACAGGCTTGCTTTCTACGAGCAAACAATTATGTGTTCCTGTCGTAGTGAGATTTCAGTGACAGAGTGTATTTGTTGTATTTAATTGCTAAAAAACCGAAAGTAAATCGAAGGCCTGAACTCATCGAATAAGGCTCGGTCACAATGGAGTCTAGAGTTCTGATTTTTGCCAAACATAGCCTTACTCTGTGGTTGATAGTTCTCATGTGATTGATTATAGAAAGAATCACTTAACCTCGGTTTATTTCATTAAGATGAATGGACTTGAGGAGGACTGTGAACTACATCTGTAATCGACCCTACACCGATTGAAAGAAACACAAGCAAGAGAGAGTCCTATCGAGTCGGGTCCAACTGGTGTAATCTTTCTTCTTCTTCGTTTCGTGATCTTTCATTTTTCTCTAATTTAAATTTACCCTCTGTTGGTATAACACCCTAGTTTTCACATAACACATCAGATTTGAAGATAAAGAAAAGTCTTCACAAAATTGTGAATCAAATGGTCAAAGTTGGTCAAATATCAATATTTGAAAATGTTGCCGTATCATAAGTAACAAGCAGAAATTTTGAGAGTTTAATTTAAGCTAAATAGATAAATAATTTTTATTTAATATTAAAATTTATATTTTTATCCCGTGATTTTTAGTTCGAATTCACTAAAATATGGTAATATTTTCATAAGGTAAAAAGTTATAAGTTTAATATAATGTATAATCATAAAAAAATGAAATAAATAATAATAGTTTTAAGTTATTATAAAAAGACATGCATGATAAAGTTTATAATAATAAGATTATGAGAAATTCAAATATTTTTATCTTCATTAAAGATTTACATAATTAAAGAAAATTGAAATAAAAGAATAAATAAATAGTATAAATGTTACAAAAGATAAGATAAACAAAAATAATAATAACATATGACCTTTGGGAATATATTTAAGGGTATTTTTTTTATTAAAAAAAAAGGTAAAGAGATCAAGTTTTAATGTTTTAGTAAAGTAAAATCAAAATTAAAGAAAAAAAAAAGAATAAAATAAATTAATAATAAAAGGTTAGCATAAATAGGATGTGGCGTGAAGCCAATTAAACTTTAAAACGGAATGAATAACAAAAAGAAAAAGTGAAAGGAGGAGAGGGAAAGCTGCCGACGAGAGGAAGAAAATGGGTCGCGGTTCTTCGGCTAGTTATTTGGGTTGTCAAACGATCTCCGTTTCACGTGAAATTTTGAGAAGATGTCCTATTAGACATGGGGAAGATTCGTATGAAGTCGGATTTCATTTCCAACGGTTAGATTTTGCAGATCTAAGGTAGGGTGATTTAACCCTAAAACTTTTATTATTAGTTTTTTTTTTTAAATTATAATAAATCATGAATCTTGTTTAGGTGTTAATATATGCTTTGTATTAATTGTTGGATGACTTTTTGAGTTGTTTGGATTTCTAAGATTGTTTATGCTAAGCAAGCAGAATTGTTTTGGGTTTATTTACAATTTGAGAGGAATATGCTGATTTTGATATTTTGGATGAAGTAATATTGTTAAAATATTTCTTTAGTGTTGGGAATTTATTCATTTGAGTAGAAATGATAATATGGGTTACTCTAGAATTTTAGACATCGAGTATGAAAAAAAGAAAGAAAGCGATTAAGTGGGTTGAGATGTTTAAAAATAATCCCTTTATTGTTGGGAACTCATTTATTTGATTTGAATTAATAATGTGGATTATTGAGATTTTATATATATATATATATATATATATATATATATATATATATATATATATATATATATATATATATATATATATATTGATAAATGAATAAATAAAAAAAAAAAGATGAGAATTGATGTATTGCACTGTAGGAAAAATCTGGGAAGCATTGAGAATTCTGTTTATTGAGTAGAAATAGCAATGTTAATATTTAAGAATTTTTAAATATATGTGAATATGAAAAATGATTAGAATTTCTATGTACATTGTTTTGAATGTCTTGAAATATAGGAATGAATTCTTTTGAGAAGCTTGAAATATAAAAGTTAAAATAAATAAATAAATAAAATAAAATAAAGGACTATCTAATTGCAAGGATTATTGAAAGTATCTAGGACCTGGTGGAATTTGATGAGAATGTATGATGATATTTCTTGGTATAGTTTTGTGATGTACAAGGAAATTGTAAACTTTAGTATAAATATTTGGAGATGTG
This sequence comes from Tetrastigma voinierianum, assembly GCA_016808115.1. Taxonomy (NCBI): domain Eukaryota; kingdom Viridiplantae; phylum Streptophyta; class Magnoliopsida; order Vitales; family Vitaceae; genus Tetrastigma; species Tetrastigma voinierianum. The sequence continues at coordinate 6,524 of JAEQBH010002202.1, read as the reverse complement.
AAAAGAACAAAAAAAATAAAATTATTGTGTAGTGTGTTGAAGGATTTGATTAGTTGGTAATAAATAAATTTTATAAGAAGAATGAATCACAAAGATGTCTTTGATTATATGATATTTGGAAATACACAATTGGAAGGAAAATCGTGGGTGTAAATTGTTGGAGTTTATTGAATATGTTGTGATGCAATTTTTTGTTATTATGAATGAATGAATATTAGTCAATGACTCTAAAGACGAACATAGTGGGAATGACATGAGATTTGTATATGAAAATGTATTGTTGATGTCATGATTTACATGGAGAAAGAGGATTGCTTATGTGAAATGTTATATTATTGAGTTGTCCTTGAACGTGGATGAATGATTTGAATGGTTGTTGATAACAACACATGCATATGTTATATTGGTATAAGAAAGAATGGAAGAATTGAGCGAAAATTGAACATGGTTGTATATTCACATGTTTGTTATATTATCCAAGATTGTGATTTGAATTGGAAAATGAATTTGAATAAATTGCGTTGTGTTCAATCACATTCATGATTATTTATAAAGAGATGATTATGCGAAATTGATAAGCCTTGAGGAGGGCAAAGCTGAAAAGAAAAGGAAAATGAGAAACGACAAATGCTCGTGAGAGGCGAATTAAGAAGGGAGAGAGAGATCCCTACGGTGAAAGACCCAAAAGCTTACCTCGGGATGACTTCGAGTGGGGAGTGTATTAGCGTATGGACTCATATCATTAAGTGAAAGCCCGAAAATAACAATACATTATGAAAATAACGCATATCATTCTTGAACACCCATTTGCACCGAATGGATTTCTTCCCTTTAGGTAAATTTCACCATGTCCTCATGTCCCATTTTTTTATGAATGGACTCCATCTCTCTTGCCATAGTTGTTAAATCGAGACCTAAACGCTTTGATTAGGTGAATCAAGAATCGAGAATCAATATGAATGGTTGGAGGAGGTGGCCACCATTGTTTGTTTTATCGACTATATGCCAGTATTTTACAAGTAAATATATATCCCGCTTAAGTATCGAAGCCATGGCGGCCTGAAGATACTTTGTATTCAGATAATCGAAAATTGTGGTTCCAATGTTTTGGAATAAAATAATCCTATGTCACATGTCCTACAAAGAGATATTTTAATATGTTTAATTCCATTCCAAGGTTTTACCAAAATGTGATCAAGTATATTTTTCGTTTTTCCTCGTATACTAAAAGTTGGAGTTGTTTCTTCCACATTAATCAATTCCTACAGCTGGCTAAGTTTTTTTTTTTTAGGTATTTCATTCTTCTTTTTTTGGTGATTTTTTTAATTTCTTGGTATGTTGAGAATCGGTATTAAATCGATTCATGTGAATCAATTCGCGATTCGACTATTCTGTCTTCAATTCAGGCATATTTTCGATTCTTTAAAAGAGTAAGATCGTTCACCTACTGAATTGTGAATCGATTTGTGAATCGAATCGTGAATCATACATAACAATCTTTGCATAACAATCTTTGCATAACAATCGTTCACCTACAGTGCTTCTTGCATAACAATCATCCCCTTACCTCAATCTTTGCAACTTACTGCCTCTTCATAAGTGGATGGCTCTTCACTGGACTCAATATTATTTGCTACACTTAAGGCATATGCAACCAGATCAACTTCACAATATTTTTGTGGTGGCTTAATAGTCCTCCTCTCTCTATCTCTGGAAATAGAATACTGTTGCATAGGAACTGTAGCTAGAGGAACACTCCGCTCATCTGAATTAGGAACCAAACTAATCTGAAACTCCATTTTTTTATCAACTCTCTGCACTGTCTCAACACTAGAGTCTTTAGGAGCCAAGACTTGAATCATGGAAGTCTCATAAAAAATCACATTTCTGCTAATTAATAATTTCTTAGTTTTCGGACACCACAATTTATAGCCTTTCACACCAAATTTATAACCAAGAAAAATACACTTCATTGATCTAGGTTCTAACTTCCCTGTATCAACATGGGCATATACATGTCATCCAAATTTTCAAGCTGAATAAATGCAAGACTACTAGACCATACCTCTTGAAGTCTTTGCTTGCTTTAGCAACTGAGGAGAACGAGTTGATCAAATAACATGTAGTGAGCGACTTACGCAAAGACTGTGGCCCGAGTATTAGAAGGCATGCACGACCTTCTCCATCAAGAATCTATTCATATGCTCCGCTACACCATTCACATTGTGAGTATAGCGGGTGTACGATGTATAACAATTCTTATTTCTTGCAAAGTGTTAAACTCATTAGAACAAAACTTTAACCCATTATCAGTGCGAACACTTCATTTGCCTCCCTGTTTACGTGTCATCGTCTTCCAATCCTTGAATGTTGAAAACACATCACTTTTCTGTTTCAGGATGAATACCCATACCTTACGTGAGAAATCATCAATGATCGTCAACATATAAGTAGTACCTCCCATAGAAGATACTTTTATTTGGTCCCAAAGAAAGTGAATGTAGATAGTCAAGTGACCCCTTTGACTTATGAATTCTTGAAGAGAATCTAATTTGTATTTCCCAAACGCGATTAATACATAATTGTAACTTACTTGTTTCGACCATCTAGAAGTCTCTTCTACTCAATTTTTTTTTTTTTTGATGGAGTAAGCAAATTTATAAAGATAACGAATCAAAGAACGAAAATAGAAGAACCTTAGAGTAGTCGTGTACAAAAGGGAACTCGAGCACTTACAACAAAGAAAACAAAACCAAACAAAGAACTACCTACTCCCCAACCATGTAAAAAATTCTATAATCGAGTGTGTATTATCAACACTATACGGATGTGAGACCACAAATTGGTACAAAGTAGCTTTAATTCTTTAGGCGGAGGACCTCATTCTCAAATATGACCTATTTCTTGCGCGCCAAAGATTCCAGAACAAGCACAAAGGGGCTGCAAACCAGATTTGCTTGCGCTTCTTACCCACGGTAGCTCCTTGCCAAGCTAGAAGAGTGAAGGACCGGAATGCGGGAAGATTGACTAATCCCCTGACAATAGACAAAAAGATCCCATGACATTTTTGCAAATTTACAATGAATCGACGGATAGTCTGTGGTCTCCTCTTCCCTCCTCGCACAAACATCTATTTACGAATGTCGCCTACGGCGTTTTAGCTGATCAAAAGTGAGCACTTTTCCCCAAGCGACTTCACAGCAAAGACTCAATTTTTGGGAAGCGGTGGATTCAGCCAATCGGTGAGGGAAGTCAAAGGCAGGGGAAACATCGAGACCTTTATACATGCACTTGACCGAGAAATCTTTATCCTTGGCATTCTTCAACGAAAGCTTGTCCTCGCCCATGGGACAGAACTTATGATCATGAAGAATTTGAAGGAATCTTGTCATCTCTTCAAGCTCCCAGTCGTTAAGAGATCTTAGAAAGTGGGGACAACGCGTCCCCTCTCCTCTTATCCCCAAATATCAGCAACCTTAGCCTCTTTGTTTGTAGCTATATTGAAAGGTTGGGAAAACGATTACACAAAGCCTCCACACGCACCATACATCCTCAGTTGATCCTCCTTCCATTCCTAGAGAGCGAGCCAGCGTTGCAGGAAAAAACAAGCCATTCTTTTCTGATTTCCTTCCATAAGCTAGTTCCATGGCTGCCTCTAAGATCTCGAGTGTGCCAGCCTTTAATGGACTCATGGGTACAACGAGATAGCCTTTCTCCAAGCGCATTTATCATTAGCAAACCTCCGGCTCCATTTTGCTCGCGGGGCCTTATTCGCTTGAAGCTTTTAAACCAATACAGCCTTTGCTCTTTTACGCGAGCACACCGTAGTGACATACGAAAGTTTTAGGCGCTCCCCCAAGGCCTTGCTGGATCCTTTCAATCCACAGCACACTTTCTTAGGCATACGGAAAAGAGAAAGGTGATAAATAGGGAGACTGGACAGAGTGCTGCGAATAAGCGTGATCCTACCACCCTTAGAGATATACTGAGTCTTCCAAGCAGCCAACCTCTTCCGGTATCTCTCTTCAATCGAGTCCCAAACCCCAATAGCCTTGTGCTTGGCTCCTAGGGGAGACCCCAGGAATGGGTCGTGGGGAGAAAGGAACCAATGAGCCTAACTTCGGAGGCGACTCCACCAGAGTCACGGGCCCGATAGGAATGAATTTCGCTTTTGGCTAAATTAATCTTCAGCCCGAATAAAGCCTCAAACCATCGAGGAATCCAGCTTAAGAACTTGGTATCGATATCAGCCTCGCAAAAGATAAGCGTATCATCGGCGTAGAAGATATGAGAAATGACGATTCCTCCCCTCTCCCATTTATAAATCTATTTGCCTGAAAGGTAATTGCCATCAACACTTGGAATTAATCAAACAGCTAAGGGCTTCCCATGCAGATAACAAAGAGATGCTGGGGATAGAGAAGTCGCCTGTCTCAAACCCACGGAACTGAAAAATCAGTAGGAGGGAACGTTTATAGGGCCAGAAAGAAGTTTGTGGTAGTGCACCATTTCATCGACTCAACCACCAGTGCCAAACCATCACACTTGGGCACAGTGCAGAGAAACTCCCAGTGATACTATCATAAGCTTTTCAATATCAATTTGCAAACGATCGCATTTATTCCTCCTCAGGGAAGAATCCACTAACTCGTTGGCAATCAAAACAGCATCCAGAATCTTACGTCCCTCGACAAAAGCATTTTAGGACTTAGAAATCACCTTGTCCATGACCCTCTTGATCCTGTTGGCTAATACTTTGGACAGAATCTTGTAGAGACCTCCCACGAGACTAATCGGTCTTAAATCTTTGAAATCTTCCACAGTCTGTTTCTTAGGGATCAGAACCAGGAAAGTCGTGTTTAGGCTTTTGACGAATCTGGCGTTATCATAAAACTCTTTGAAAAATCCGATAACCTCAACTTTCTGAAGTCGGTGAGAGGACAAAAGGCTAAAGGGAAGCGTCGAGTGCGGAGCCTTATCACTATTAAGACAGAAATAGGCTACATCGGTTATAATTTCTCGAGAGAAAGTTTCCTCCAGGCTAGCCGCCTCCTCAATCCCAATCCTGTTGAGGTTTAGGTCAGGAAGGGAAGGGCTCCACCCACCCGGGGCCGAGAGTAGATTTTGGAAAGCGTCTGTCAGACCTTCCTTGATGTCATCCACCTTGTCTAACTTTCTGCCATTAATGCAAATGCTTTTGAAGCAATTTCTTCTGCTGTGGGCATTAGCCATCCTATGAAAAAAACCGGTATTCCTATCCCCTTCATAAGCCAGAATCTCTCTCGATTTTGTGTGAGAGATCCTCTTCCATGGGAGCCCGACTTTTGAAGTCAGCTCTGGCTTTCACACGTTCCTCAGCTTCCTCGAGACCCAAACCCCCAACCTTCTCGCGATCGTCCCAAAAGGAAATCCTGCGCAAAGCTTCCTCCTTGTTAGTCTCGACTTTCCCAAACACATCTCTGTTCCAAGCCTTCAAAATACCTTTCAGGGCCTTTAATTTAGCGGAAAGGATGACACTGAAGGACACGTAAAAATGGAGATTTTGCCACCACCCCTTCAATGTCTTTGAACCCCTCATGCTTTAACCACATAAGTTCCAAGCCTGGGAAGGGCGTAATTTTGTTCTTACCTAAATCACTATCAATAGAATGGGGAAATGATCGGAGCTTGAGGGCACAGGAAGGCTACTGCGATCACCTTGTTGCAATGGCTCTCCCAGTCAGCAGTGACTAGAAATCTATCTAAACGAGACATTGAGCTGCCGTTGAGACCACCACTCCAAGTGTAGGACCCTCCCTGTAGTGGGAGGTCTCTCAAATCCAGATCATTCAGAATATCGGAGAACCTCCTCATGGAGTTGGAAAGCCTGCCACCTTTGGATCTTTCATAGGGGAAAAGAACCTCATTGAAATCACCACCAACGCACCAAGGACAGTCCCAAAGGCCCTTGATCGAGCCGAGCTCTTCCCAAAAAGATTCTCTAAAACTATTCTCCAATAGGACCGTACCCCACTGACGCCCATTTGGAAACCCGTCCTGGGCATTACGAACAAGCACGTAATAGAGAAACTACCAACAAGCAGAGTCACTTAAGCGATTAATTGTTGTCCCAAAGCGAAGAGATACCCCCGGCTCCCTAAGGCATTAAAGTACTTTCCAATTCATGACGACCCACCAATTTGCGCACCAATTCAATTGTCATCTCTTGGACCTTTGTTTCTTGTAAACAAACAAGATCAGCCCTGTAGCTTCTGAGAATGTTCTTGATCACCTTTCTTTTATCAGGGGCATTCGCACCTCTAACGTTCAAGAAAGAATTTTAATCTTCATTTTAACTTTAACAATAAGTTCCCCCTGTCCCTTCCCCCTCCTTTGCTGATCTTATTCCCATTATAGTTATAGTGCTCTCGCCTTCTTTAACTCCGCCACTCTTTGACACTCACAAAATTCTTTTTCCTTTGCTCACTTTGGAAGCTACTAAATTTCACAAATTAAAATCTCCTTTTTCAAACCCCTTAGTAGGG